>CM026266.1:7411061-8141720 GCA_014851425.1 Senna tora | reverse complement strand
AAATTTATGAAATACACAGTTTTATATTGCAATTTTACAATGTAAAACCTATCAAACGTCTTCCTCTTTTATGTGTTTGCAACTATAAGGTCATGCCTGGTAATGGTATAAAAGAAGTCTAGTTGATGAATGTTTAATTTCTTTTATGCTAAATATTTATTTTTGTCATTTATTTTTTCACTAATATTATATTGATTCTTTATTTTTTACAAGGTTCAAATTAGTCCTCTATCTTTGTAATTTGTTTTAAATTAATTCTTTTATCTAACATTGTTAAATTTTTTTCGTTAAATAATAATGTGGTATGTTAAAATTTTTCAAAATTATAGTTTTACTCATTCTTCAACTTCAAAATTTTTATTTCAGTCTTAATGCCTTTTTATTAAGTCCATTAACTCCGGTTCTTCTATTTCTATGTTTGACTATTCAAAAGTTATAAAATTTTTATTTCAATCAATCAATCAAAATTTCAAGAATTTAATGACTTAGAATTTATAAAAAAATAATTTAAAAAAATAATTTTTGATGTTTAAAAATTATAATAAACAATCAAATACAATTTAGGGTACGTGCCAAAGATAGAATAAAAAGTTTAAGTTTTATTATTTTTGAACAACAAGAGATTTTATTTTAATTTTTGAATTATTTAACATTCTTGTCTCCTTCATGTCATGTCATGTCAGATCTTTCTGTCAGCTAGTCCTTGCCTTCGGGATATGCGTTGTTTGAATCCTCAGTTAAATTTATCCTAATATTTGATTGCGATCAATTATACTTTTAACGTTTTATTATTATTTTTGAATAATCTTAAAAGAAAATATATTGTACTAAAGAAATATTAAATATGTACCTTCATTTTTTATGTGGGTTCATCGTTGCTTTAGAAAATAAAAGTTATCTATATTGTGAGATAAATAATTTGTAGTGTTTGAACAAATTGCAAACCCCAATTGGGGTGATTTGAAAATTTTTGGATGTCAAATGGTTTAGACTTTAGATCAATGGTTTATACTTTATAAATCTCTCTATTCATGTAAATATCTAACCAAGGTTTTATAAACACATACCATCCTGCACTACTATCAAGCCATATTCTCAATGTAAATAAGACACATAATAAAATATTTTTTTATGATTCATTATGAGAGAGAAAATATAGACGACCACATTTTATGTGACTAACCATAGAAGAGAGAATAAAGCCCATAATTGGAAGAACTTTATAATAGTCATATAAAAATTTTTATCTAGGGTTTGTTTGACATAGGAAGGGAATGGAAAGGAGAGGGGTTAAGTGATGGTTTCTTCTCCCTTTCTTTGGATTTTCCGTAATCCCCTCCGATTTAGAATAATTAAAATTAAAAATGGGGGGGAGAGTTAAGGAGGATTAATATAATAAAGTCATTCAATTCTTTTTCCACCAAAATTTTGAAAATCTAACAAAGGGAAGGGTTACTAAATTCTTCCGTCCCCTTCTCATTCTTAATACTCAATCTAAACATACCCCTACGTTTTTTCGTATAATAAAAAATTATTTTTGTTGACTTTTTATCAGTTTCAAGATAATGAATTCTCTCTGCACCAATAAATAAACCTTAACAAATGTACTAAAACATTTATTAGATAAATTCTATCATTATTTTGATCAAACCAACTTCTTTTTCATGTTATACATATATATATACATAAATATATTGTATTAGAGGGCCATTAATCACACATATATAGTATTATATACACCAACACAATTTTAGGGGGCCTTTCGCCCCTGATGTCACATTATTTTTCATTAATAATTTATATGACATTAATAGTTGAGATGAAATTATTGTAATTCATAAAAATAAAATTTGATTTTACCTTAAAAAAATTGCATTAGTTGTAAATAAATTCTTTTGACTTGATTTTACTTGTTTTTAAATAAAACATGTGGTTCTAATTCTAAAGAGTGTCTGACCAAAATTTTTTTTTAAAGAGTGAAGTCTTCCCATACCAACAACCAATGTTTTAAAACCATACCCGGGTCCGGTTGAATGGGAACCGGCTGTTCGTCCGATCCGAATTTAACTAAAACTCGATTTTGAGTTGATTCGAGTTGGACCGATCAAAATCGGTAATTTGGATTCGACCGAAATTTTTTTAACTCAATAAATGGTCTGATTTTTAATACATGGCAACAATTGATATAATTGATTGACCCAAATAAAAAAGGAAACAATTGAAAAAAAACTCGGACCGTCGATGAGAGGCGGCTACATTCTGAGCCCTCCGATTCCCTCTCAAACGCGTGATCGGTTTTTTTCCCCCCCTCTCGCGCGTTTTCTCATCTACCCTGGCTCGACTCCATTGTAATGTGTAAGACGAAGAAAACCCACACAATTTCCCGTTAAAATATTCGTAATCTCTGTCTTCTTATTCAACAAACGTCGTCTCCTTCCTATTTCAACCATTTCTAGAGAGAGGAGAGAGAAACTACTGCTGCTACAAACAAAGTCTTCTGAGAGAGAAGAAATTAGGCAGAGCAGATTAAATCTCTTCTGCAATTCGTAAGTGGAGCAGCAAGGGCGGCGATGGCTGACGCCAATCCGAATCCGGCGAACGATTTTCCGGCTGCTCCGACGCACGGCGGGAAGTTCATTCAGTACAATATATTCGGTAATCTCTTCGAAGTTACGGCCAAGTACCGCCCTCCGATCATGCCTATTGGTCGCGGCGCCTACGGATTGGTCTGGTACGATACGAAACGATCGAATTTATTAATTTCGTTTGTTATTTTGCTTTACCTAATTTTCATTGCGCTGGAGTAGATAAAGAATTATTGCGTTTCTGTTGTTGATGTAATTGAACTAATTATTTAATTAATTAATGATGGTAATGTGTTAGAATTGTATTGGTTTAATTAATTAATTGCAGTTTATTTTGAAATTATATGAATAGAATTGGTTGGTTGTTGCAATTTTGAAGCTCTCTGTTGAATACGGGAACAGGCGAGATGTTGGCTGTTAAGAAGATAGCAAACGCTTTTGAGAATCTCATGGATGCTAAGCGTACGCTCCGTGAGATTAAGCTTCTTCGGCATTTGGATCATGAAAATTGTGCGTCTATCTATTTCTTTTCATGTGACATTAATTCCTGGACTATTTCACTTACTCTAACTCGTATGAATATGATACTAGTTTCCTTTTTCTGTTTTTTTTTTTTTTATAATTGATTAAAACTTCAGAACAATTGTTTATTAGTGAGGTTGCAGCCTCGTGAATGTCTTCGAAATACATGTGGTTACAAAGTTGGCTGCCAGCATTTATTTGGATTTTAATTCAGAGTCAAATCATCTCCTACCACAGTTGGAGCTGTCAATGCTTGACCTTGCTTTTCTAATTTAACATCACAAAATTATGTTTGAGAAACAACATGTAAACTTGAACCAACTGGTGTGACACAAATGATAAAGGATTGCCCCATTAATGTATCTCGCAATATCCAAGGGATTAATTAGTCAGTAGTCCACTCTAATGGATACTTTGGTCATAAACAAAAAAAGAAGAAGGTAAAATTGAACCATTTGTGGACTTAAAGTTTGTTTCTGTGTAACAGGTAATTGCTTTAAGAGATGTGATTCCTCCACCCTTGCGTAGAGAGTTTATGACGTCTACATAGCTACGGAGCTCATGGATACAGATCTTCATCACATCATTCGCTCCAATCAAAATCTTTCAGAGGAGCACTGCCAGGTTTGTGCTTTGTTATGTAACCATTATAAATTATAATATAGTTATTTCACAATATTCCATAATTATAATGTAACTAATATTTTACCGATGACTGGCTGCTCTTGCAGTATTTCTTGTATCAGATTCTTCGTGGACTAAAATATATACATTCTGCAAATATTATCCATAGAGATTGAAACCAAGCAACCTTTTACTGAATGCAAACTGTGATTTGAAGATATGTGATTTCGGACTCGCGAGGCCAACTTCAGAATATAATTTAATGACAGAATATGTCGTCACAAGATGGTATAGGGCTCCTGAATTATTGTTGAACTCATCAGATTACACATCTGCAATAGATGTGTGGTCTGTAGGTTGCATTTTTATGGAGCTTATGAATAAAAAACCTCTGCTTCCAGGCAGAGATCATGTTCATCAGATGCGCCTATTGACAGAGGTGAGATATGAAAACATAAGCACACTGATGTAGAAGTAAACTTAGGTTGCTTATATAATTTGATAATCAATATACCTATTTCAAATTAATTAATATGATAGATATAATCATGCCTATACAGTCAGAAAAGTATGTCTGCTGGATCTGAGCTTACACCTTTTGTTCTTTATGTAGCTTCTTGGCACTCCAACTGAGGCTGACATTGGACTAGTGAGAAATGAGGATGTGAGAAGGTATATCCGTCAACTTCCCCAATATCCTCGTCAACCGTTGGCTAGGATTTTCCCCCATGTTGATCCCTTAGCCATTGATCTCATCGATAGAATGTTGACCATTGACCCTACAAGAAGAATTACGGGTAATTTTCTCATTCCTTCTAGGTCATATATACTGGTGGTTCTTGACTGCTTATTTTTAAACTTGGACTCTCATGGTTGCTGCATTAGAAAGGGACATATAGAGAAAACATAAATATTTCTTTGTTGCGATAATATGCTTCTTTGATATGCCTTTTCTTTTCGTAATCTTATGTTATGCAAATTACTAGAAGAGAACTTGCAATGTATGGCTAGCTGTCGGCTTAACATAGTGACTAAGAGAAGGTTTTTGACACTGTCAATCTAATACATATTGCGGGTGATGAGCTGGTAGCTCCATGTTATTTTATTAAGAGAAATAGCAGAGGAAAGGCCTAAGGTAACTGTTGACAAAAGTAGGCTAACAAAAACATAGTAGTCTAAAGAATTGAAAGGAATGCATTTGGGGTATGTTCTCTCTTCTGAATGAAATAATTTGGTCTTAGGCAATAGTAAATTTCTGTCAGTTGCCGACAATGCGATACCATTAGTTTCCACGACTCATCCTTCATCCTTGAGACTGTGGCATCTCCAACCTTGATGCTACCTTTTTTACTTGTAACCTTTTGGTGTCTTTAAAACTTAAATAATCAAATGTCACATATCTAGTAAAATAAATTCATATAATAAACCTTTTGGTGGCCTGTTCCAAGACGGTTTTGTAGAGTGTCTTCAGATAGTAAATATTTGTTTTAATTTCAACTTACAAACATGCACAGGAAATTGGTGATCATAATTTCGGTTTGTAAACCTTATTTTGTATAGCATGTTTCTCATAAAACATAGGACTCATATTAAATCAGAACGGAGATGACTGTGTTTGTTAGGTCATTTTACAAAATTATTTATACACAATTAACCTGAAATTTTTCATTTTTACATTGTTTAATTATGGGCAGTTGAAGAGGCATTAGCACATCCATACCTAGCAAATCTGCATGATGTGGCTGATGAACCAGTCTGCCCAGAGACATTCTCCTTTGATTTTGAACAACAACCCTTGGAAGAAGAACAAATTAAAGATATGATCTACAAGGAGGCATTGGAACTCAATCCAGAATATGCATAACGCTAAAAGCACAAGGTATTTGAAATTCAATGACAGCGAAGGGTTTTCAATTTTTTCATAATCAAGATCACTGCAGTGAAAAATTTACAAGGAAAAAAAAAAATCTCGTTGCTGACAAAACTTCCTTGGTAAATACATGTGGGTTGAATTTAATCTTGATAAAACTGTTTTACTTAGTTTTCTTGGATTTTCTTTTCTTGTTCTGTAGGGTAATGACTTGTTATCTTGGTTAGCTTAAGGCATATTTGGCTTAAATTATTTGTATTATAATTAATCTACTTCCACTATGTACAGCTTTTCAGCATTTTCTGCTATATCATCTGTACGGTGAATTTAAGTTATAAAAACTCTCAGAGGAACAGTTTCTGTATTTATTCAAATAAAATACGTCAACATTGTGTGAGTGTAGATTTTAGGATCTATTGCAATGTTACTGTAAATCTCCCAATCATATTAATGTCTTAAATAGGTAGGCTTGGGAGAACTAGAAGCTATTTCTGCCTTCATTCTCCATTTCTATTCCCATAATCTCTTTATGAAAAATGAGTGTAGTTGTAGATCAGTGAAGCTTTCTTTGATAAGATAATTGACCAAATTAACCGAATTAAAAATGCAATATAGTAGCGCAATCCGGATCATTTTCACTCAAGGAGCCTTTATCTAAGATCCTAAGCTAAACTAAGTATCAAAAACATACAATTAACAAATTAAAGTGAAGTGTTGGGTTTTTAAGCTATCTACTAAATGAGAAAAGCAATAGAAGTAAACTTAAATGTAAATAAAGAGAACCTAAATTACTATTTTTGGTATTTTTCTTGAAAAGACTAATTAAAAAGGAGTTGGAATTAATATTAAAAATGCCCTTGGAAATGGAATTATAGCTATCATAGTTCAAATTGATATGGGAGTTAGTTCATCACTAAGTCTTAAGGTAAAACCTCAAGGTACCACTTGAGTCTTGTGTTCTTTCTTGATAATTACTCCTACTACCATAGCTAGCAATTACTCCAAAAGACACAATTAAATGCCATTTAGTGTATGATTAAAATTAAACAAAAGCAACTTGTTCCTACTAAAAATTGCTCAACCGAGACAATCAAATACAAGCATATAAGATTATATTCTCTAGTCATGAACATGATAGAAAATACTTTCTGATTGCATTTAAAGGCAATATTTCTATACAATCATCAAGTTGCCAAAATCAATCTAAATCATAATCACCCAATACACATAGACAATGTATCCATAAATCTAAGATTCTAAATTGCATAAAGATAAATCCTAAACCTAGGAAATCAAATATACAATTTAAAATTAAGTATTGAGATAAAATAACTCCCCTTTATAAAATGAGAACTCAAGCCCTAATCTCCATCCATTGAGAGAGATGCTACAATACCCTTCCCTTCATTCATGATGCAACAAATGGAAGAGTGTGATGATAGTGAATGTGGTGGCTGGGAACAGGGGAGGAAAAATGGAAGTGTGAGAGATGTGATAATGAGTATGATGATGGTGAATGTGATTATGATATGAAGGGTGTGTATTGGTGATGATGGCTTGGTGGGAAGAAGAGAAATATTGGAGTGAAGAGAGGAAGAGATAATGATGGAGTGTGTATGAATGGCGTGATTCCCCTTCCTTTTCCCGTAGCCGACGCCCCCTTGTACTAATTATTTTTTATGGTGGCTTCAATTGATGTGGATCCGTCATGGATTTTAGGTATTTGACTTTAATAATGGGTGCTATAATTTGGGCCTTGAATCTTGGGCTTCTTGAAATTAATTGGTCTTGGGTCTTAGATTGTACAATTTTTGCTCCTCCAAAATTTTAAGATATCCTACAAAATAAAATTAAGCCCAATCTAAAATAATTTATCCCAAAATTTTTAATTAAAAAGCAATCACAAAAAAATATAACAATTTAATCCTTTTTAATATTATTTTCATGTAATTACTCTTTAACCAAATTTATCATAATTGATGCAATTAAGTCCAATAAAATATAGTAAGAACCCTAAAATAAGATAGAAAATATTATACAAAATATGAACTTATCAAAGACCTTTTATTACTCACACACAAATACTTATGACTTAGGGTTGTTGGGCCGGTCGTTTTTGAGTGAAAAAATTGGTGCATTTATTGGTTTAAAGTTATAGCATCAAACTAAATCAAGTCAAATCATAACAATTGGTTTTGAGCGGTTTGGTTTGTCGGTTTAGAACTTTTAGTTATTAAATTTACATATTTAAGTTTATGAATAAAAAATATATTTTTATTCAATATAAATATTAAGAAAATATAATAACATTTCATTTACTTACAATAAATGATCAAATTAGTTCTAAAATAAAATTTTAAATTAATTAAATTTAATCTAACCTTTTAAAAATAAATTTTAAACCTTGTTATTTGGAAATTCTAATATAGTATGTATATATAGATAACATATATATACATATAAGTATATGCGGTTTGGTACACGACTTTTTAGCATACCAAATCGAACCAAACTGCACATTAATCGGTTTTGTTTGGTTTGTACACTCACTTTTATATTAATTAAAGGGTAAGTCTATGATGCAACTTGTTGCATGCATGCAATGCAAGTTCAACTAATAGAATTGTGACATGTGGGTAAAATAACTTGAGATGCAATGCAATTTCAGCTATTAGATATGACTACAATTATGTTACATACCCATTACATACATGTAACAAATTACATCATAAACTCACCCTTAATTAAAATACCTCAACACTACCTAAGGGTATGTTTGGTGTAAAATCCAAACAGTACAATCTTGGTGTTTCACGATTCCCAAAAAAATTTTACATCATATTTTATACATACCAAACACACTTTTTATCATAATTTTTTTCTCTATCTCTCTCCTCACTTTTCTCTACAGTACTTTCTTTTATTCTACAATACTTTGTTCTACAGTACTTTCTTTACAGTACTTTACATCTGTGCATTTATACCAAGCGTACCCTAATTACTAATTACACTCACTCAAGGTAAAATTTAAAGGAAAAGTAATGTTTGAAGTATTTTAATTACCATGTAAATAAATGTATTGTTTAGGAAAAGTTACTCTGAATCTTAGGTAATTTCAATCATGAAAATTATCCAATATTTGAAATTCCACCTACTAAGGTGGAATTGACTAATTCTCCTTGTTATGCGTTGGTGTTGTTGAGTTGGCAGCGTGGTGTATGCAGTGTTTAGATAGTTGAAGACCTGGGGCGTTTGGTATTGTTTTAGTTTTTAATTTTCTGTTTTATTTTAGAAAAAAATTGAAAATTTATTTGGCTGAATGAGTTTTATTTTTAATTTTGAACTTAATAAAAACATAAAACACCTTATAGGAAACTATACTTTTCCTAAACAATACATTTATTTCATTTTTTTTTCAATCACCACCCACCACCACGACCACCCACCACACCACCATGACCACCTACCACCACCACACACCACCACCTACAACCACGATCACCCACCACCTGCCATGGCGACTAAAGTCTGACATTACAAAAAATATTTGGTAAGGCCGCCACCTATAATTCCGTCGCCGAAAGTTTTGGTGGCGACTAAATGTGGTCGCCACCAAATATATACTTTTCAGTGGCGACTTTTGTTGCCACTGATGTAGCACAAATAATGCCATGGCATATCTTTTAGTGGTGACCAGTCGCCACGGAAACATGTCTTTCAGTGGCGACACTTGGCGCCACCAAATGTATAGTTTTCAGTGGCGACTTATGTTGCCACTGAAAGACATGTTTCATACACATGTTTTAATGGCCGGTGAAGACCTTTGCCGTCGGACCACCGCCACCGGCCGCCGGATCTCCACTTTCATGACCACATTATATTGTTTTTAAAATGGCGCATGGACGGATTTGAAGGCGGGACATGATGCATAGTATTGTCCACAGCAACCACTGAGCCATATATTACTTTTTGTTATATAATTTTATTCTAATATATTTATTATGTTTTCTACCTTCGGTGGCGACTTTCCAAGGTCGCCACTGAATGTGTTGAAGGGTTAAACGTTTCGGTGTCGACTTTCCAAGGTCGTCACTAAAGGTGTTGAAGGGCTAGACGTTTCAGTGACGACTTTCTGAGGTCGCCACCGAATGTAATGAAGGGTTAGACGTTTCGGTGGCGACTTTTCAGGGTCGCCACCGAATGTGTTGAAGGTTTAAACGTTTCGGTGGCGGCGTTTCAAGGTCGCACCGAATGTGATGAAAGGCTAGACGTTTCGGTGGCGACCTTTTGAGGTGGCCACCGAATGTAATGAAGGGTTAGAGGTTTCAGTGGAGACTTTTCAGAGTCGCCACCGAAGGTGTTGAAGGGTTAAACGTTTCGGTGGCGACTTTCCAAGGTCGCCATCGAATGTGTTGAAGGGCTAGACGTTTCGGTGGCGACTTTTCAAGGTCGCCATCGAATGTAATGAATGGTTAGACGTTTCGGTGGCGACTTTTCAAGGTCGCCATCGAATGTGTTGAAGGGTTAAACGTTTTAGTGGCGACTTTCTGAGGTCGCCACCAAATGTAATGAAGGATTAGACGTTTTGGTGGCGACTTTTCAAGGTCGCCACCGAATGTGTTGAAGGGTTAAACGTTTCGGTGGCGACCTCAGAAAGTCGCCACCGAATGTAACGATGGGTTAGACGTTTCGGTGGCGACCTCAGAAAGTTGCCACCGAATGTAATGATAGTTAGACGTTTCGGTGGCGACTTTTCAAGGTCGCCACCGAATGTGTTGAAGGGTTAAACATTTCGGTGGCGATTTTGCAAGGTCGCCACCGAATGTAATGAAGGGTTAGAGGTTTCAGTGGCGACTTTTCAAGGTCGCCACTGAATATTGTACATTGGGTGGCGACTTCCTCTTGTCGCCACCAAAAAGATATATGAAACATAAATGATGGCGACTTTATTTAGTCGCCACTGAAAAGTAACTTTCAGTGACAACATTTTTAGTCGCCACCTATTAAACAGTGTTTTGTAGTGCCACCACCACCAACCACGTCCACCACCACGACCACTCACCACCTGCCATTACCGCCAACCCACATCCACCACCACCACCATCAATCACCACCCACCACCACGATCACACCACCTGCCACCACCACCAACCATGTCCACCACCCACCACCGACCAACCACCACCGCGTACCATCACCACCGACCCACTCACCACCACCATCAACCGCCGACCAACCACCACCATCAACCGCCAACCAACCACCACTGCGTACCACCACCGCCACCGCCACCGCCAAACACCCACCACCCACCAATGTGCACGAATCTTCTTATTCCCAAAACATCCACGTAAGTATATTTTGAAATTCCATAAATATTTATTTTTGTTATTTTATTAATATAGAAAACTGAAGATATAAAATAAAAAACAAAAAATAGAAAACAGAACATAGAAAAACAAACCACAGATTTCAGTTTTCAAAAAATAGAAATCTAAAAACTGACAGTAATGAATGAGTATAATTTTAAGGGTAAATTACATTTTAATAACATGTAATTTGATCGATTTTAATTAGATGTCGTATGAATTATGTTATCAAATATTATTATTATTTCACTAATAAAACATTTTAAAGGAATTGCAGAAAAGAAATTGCATCAAATCCAATTTTGTATTTGACATGCATATATAGATGTTGGGTTCTTATTAGTATAAGTCTTTATTAAAAAAATTATTATTATTTCACAAATAAAACATTTTAAAGGAATTAAAAAAAATATTGCATTAAATCCAATTTTATATTTCAGATGCATTATAGATGTTTGAGTTGCACTTTTAAATGATAAATTAATTATGTAGAAAGGTACGTAGATTTGGAATTAACCAAAGTGGGGGGATCGGAGGGGCTGTTCTACCTATATATATATATATATATGTGTGTGTGTGTTTTTTTTTTAATTCATGAGAAGATTATCTTTAATATATTTGCACTCTTTACCAAAAAAAAGAAGATTATCTTATTAGCATTAAATAAGATAAGATCATCTTCATGCATATGTCCATATTTAAAGAGACAATATCATTGGTGCATTGGTGCGAACGAAAACTTTGAAATAGGTGGGGGGTATTATCCACCTTGTCTTCTCTTTTATTATCTTTTTAAAAGGTTATCAAATTTAATATTTTGTTGCGAAAAAATTAAAGGTAATGATATGGAATTATGGTGGGTTTTAACCCACAAGTTCTCAGTTATTAGATATGTTTTGAGATCTGTATCATTTTAAATTTTAAAAAAAAAATCTTTTTAACAAAAATATCGAAACAGATGCAATGGTTGAAAATTTGTGAGTTTTGGCTCACTATAATTCTTTATCATTACTCAAAAACTAATACCACACACTTTACGCCATGTTGTCTTGATCAACACGATAGATATTTCTTTTAGTTTACAATATTTGCTTTTTAAGGTCACACAAACTAAAGAAATTATTGATTCACTTAAAAAATAGAGAAAATAAGATAAAAAAATTAAATCAATCTTACTCTTTCTTCATTAATTTTTATCTTAAAAATAGGTAGGAACGTAAGAATAAAATTGTAAAATTTTATTTAATATTCTTTTGATTTTGTAAAACATTACATAATTTGAAAAGAAAAAAAAAACGTTTAGCAAAATAGATATTAATTGTGAACGGGAGATACTATATATAATGAATAAATTAACTTCTCTTGGGTAATAGATGTGTTCGAATACAGAAAATAGATATAATAAATTTCAATGATGGGGCCATGGAATTATTAGTTGGAATTGGAATTAATATGAAAAACAATTTTGTTCCTCTCAGTTAATTAATGTAATAGGGTTGTGTTTGGTACATATATATTTTATGAAAAATATATTATGAAGGATAATTTAGTTTTTTAATTCACTTTTTTTCACAAATTTTTCATTCTATTTTTTATATACCAAAACATATTTTTATCTTAAAAATTTAATTTCATTCCATTCCTACCAATTCTAATTCCATTTTATTTCATCACTCAAAACATTACAAACACAGCCTAAGGTGAAGTTAATTATTTAAGTGAAACTACTTTTAGTGGTGATCGTAGTCACCACTAAAAGTTTTGATCAGCGGCAATAGCAACAGTTGCCACCAAATATGTAAAAAGCGAAATTTTAAGATAAACTATGGTTCCATAAAAAAAAAAAAAAAGCTAAAGTACTATTTGGTCCTCAATGTTTACATGAAGTTTAATGTTGGTCCTCAATGTTTCAAAAGTTTAATGTTGGTCCTCAAATTTTTTTTGGTCGATTTTGGTCCTCGAGCGTAACACCGTTAACTTTTTGCCATTAAATGATGAGTGGCATGCTTATATGACATACCCTCTCTTCTACGTGTCATATTTTAATGACGTGGCATGACAGATCACTGCCACGTCACCTCAGATGATGATGACGAAGGAGAGAAGATGATGATGCGGCAATATGGGGTGACGTGGTAGTGATCTGTCATGTCACGTCATTAAAATATGATACGTAGGAGAGAGGGTGTACCACAGAAGCATGCCACGTCATCATTTAACGACAAAAAGTTAACGGTGTTACGCTCGAGGACCAAAACCGACCAAAAAAAAAACTTTGAGGACAAACATTAAACTTTTGAAACATTGAGGACCAACATTAAATTTCATGTAAACATTGAGGACCAAAATAGTACTTTAGCCAAAAAAAAAAAAAGAATTAAAACTATGGCGAAATTTCAATGTTGCCTCTAATTAGTTTTTTTATACTGGCTATGGCTACTTTTTAACCTTAGGTGATGACTTTAGCCTCCATCGAAAGTAAGGGTATGTTTTGTAAGGATACTAAATAGTATAATTATGATGTTTTATGATTTTTAAAAAAATTTTATATCATATTTTATACATATTAAATAGACTTTTTATTATACTTTTTCTCTCTCTTAATTTTTCTTTCTATATCTCTCCTCACTTTTCTCTATAGTATTTTCTTTTATTCTACGGTACTTTACTCTACAGTACTTTCTTTACAGTACATTATATCCGTACATTTATACCAAGCATACCCTAAATTTTTTTTTTGTAGAATGGGTTAGGATCCCGAAAGTGCGACGTGAAACAAGTCAATGAATTACCATTAATTATTACTAAGGGCTTTATATGCACATTCATCTATATTTGTTGTTTTTAAATGTCTAAATATAATATGAAAATTTTATTATTATATTTTAAAATAATAATTAAATAATAGAAGCTATTTACTCCCTTAAGTGGAGTTTGGTAGCCTATGAGTATTTTAGCGGGGAAGTAGAAGTAAGTGATAAAAAGTATGTTTGGTATACAGGGAAATGAAAGTGGAATGTAAAAGTAATATTGTTTGGTATGGTGAGAAGAATATAGAGAAATAGAAGATACAAGTATTACAAACCTTTTTTGCCCTTACTTTTTTAAAAACCATAAATTTTTTAAGAGCATTTTGGTCTTCAAACCTCATCTCACCACCACCTTCCCTCTCCATCAAGAGGGAAGGAAGAATTCCCTCTGCATAGGGAACCTCAACCTCACTTCACCCACCTGTGGTGAAGACATACCAAAAACGCTCAAGCTTACGCTAGTTAGAATATTTAGTGATTAAGTCCCACATTAGATAAATCAAGGATGAAAGTGATGGGAAAATCCCCCGAATACATAAAAACTTAATTTACCCACATGCAGTTTCATCATGTCAAATCATCAAGAAAATTATACTGAAAGCGGAAGCGGAAGCGTACCTGAATTCATAAGAGTTCTTCGGTCTTGCGGCTATAGGTCTTCCAAATTAGTAAGCATGATTTTAAGAGACTAGGGTTTCTCTCTTTCTGGTGATGGGATTACAGAAAAGAATCACACTTATAATTTGGGGACCATAACCCTAATATAGTTGGAATCCTAATTGGAGTAGGAGTCCCAATTTCTAATTCAGCCCATCATAGAATTAGAAAACATATGAGAGTATCTACACATATAGGCCCATACTTTACCACATAATTTAAGCCCAATAATACTTAACCAAATTAGATCACTTTTAATTTGGGCCAGACACTTTTCTAATGATAGCATTTGACATACAATATCTTATTTAATATATATAAGTCCATAAATACCTAACAGAAAGTTGTATATATAAATGGTTAATGAATCATTTATAACAAAATAAATAAATGGATTTTGGATAGAAAAATCCAAGATTCTGGTATGATCCTAATATATTAGTCAAAGATTGGGCACTTGGGCTTAAAATTGGTAGCCCAGATAATTAATTTTTTTATTAATTATTAAATTAATTAATTAATTAATTTGAATGAGCGCAACGTTCAAATGCCAAGGTTCATATCTGAAAGGTCATATGTGAAGGATCATGTCTATTCGAATTTTCTCTATAAATTCGCATCTTCCATCAAATAGGATCACAATAGAAAAATCGAAAATCATATTCTCTCTTTTTTTATTCCCAAAAAATTATGTTCTGAGATATTATAGGCTTGCTAACTATAATATCAAGCTTCATATAATCTTGAAGGAAATCTGCCATAACAAACCCAGCAGCATCAAATAGTGGGAGCTTAATTTCCTTAAGGACAGTGACTACACTATCAAAGCCATCAAATCTTTTCTAACAAAGCTCACCTCACCTTCTCTACTAGTAAGGAATACCAAACGTGCTCTTATTCTTCTTATAGCTATCCTACCCATTATTCTTACTTTTTCTCCCATCTCATCTCATCACATCATATACTTTATTTTATTTTAAAATTATAAAATAGATTTTTGTGACACCATATAAAAAGTGTGACAAAAAAGAGAGTCAACAGTCATATTATAGATAATTATTTTAAACTCTATTCTTTGTGATTTAGAGGCTAAACCATAGTGGGACATACTGCGACAAGTCCAAACCATGAGAATGTTCACTCTCGGGTGCGATCAAATCTAGTTTGAATATTATTCTCATGAACTCGAGTTTAAATATCTTTTAAGAGTAGTGTTTATATTTAGTACTTTGAATATAATTACCTCTAATAAAAGAATACATGTAAAAAAATATCTTCTTTGAGTATTCTCTGGTTCAACCCACTTGTGAAAACGAAGCTGATATTGCTATTTTGATTTTGCATAATTTTTTGGAAATTGAATCCGATCCGGTGCAATTAGCTTTTGTGCAATTACTTCAAAACACACATTTTTACTTCATTTTTGAAGTACTAATAGGGACTCACACTAATAAGGACCTACCATGAATGAATTAGGGACCAAATTTTAATCAATATTGGCAATTAGAGACTAAATTGTTATTAATATTGATAAATAGTCTCTCAAGGCTATTTAGTGATGATATTTGCCAATATTGATAAAAATTTTGTCCCTAATCCATTTATGATAGATCCTTTTTAGTGTAGGTCCCAAAAATTACTTCAAAAATGAAGCAAAAATGTGTGTTTTAAAGTAATTGCACCGTAATTACACGAAAACTAATTGTAACGGATCCAATTTTAATTTTTGTATAGGAACATAGTAAATAAGAGCAAGTATTTTATTCTTATGTAAAAGATGATAGGGGTTATATTTAACTGTTGAGATTTGTAAAAATATTTTGATTAGTTGCACGTCTGTGCCACAAATTACAAATAGTGGAGTGATGTGATTTAATCTTTCATTACCTAATCAAATTTTGTATTGAAGAGAGCTTGTAATATTTTTCACAAATTATAAATATTGTAATGATGTATTTTGATTTTCCTATTTAAGTTATAATAAAAAAGTTTATCTTTTAATAACAATATGAAATCCTCTTGCCTTCACAATTTGTGGTCTTATGAAAAAAATATTTTTAGTCAAATTATTTAATAGAAATATGGTGTGTGTATATATATATAATATATATATATTATATATATATATATAATTAGTTAATTCTTTTAATCCTAAGTTATATTTGTGATCGATCACTTAGCTTGCTTCGAAATTTAAATTACAATTTTTTTTTAATTTCATTACAATATATATTCATACTTACTATTGATTTTATTATAAATAAATAAATTCAGTCTGTAAATTTGATTATTCATATATATATATATAATAAATATAATACATATAATTAAACCACTATACATATATATAAATTTATATTTCACAATTTAATATATCATTATTAGAGTTAATGATAGAGTCAAGTTCATAACCTCTTCAATCTTTAAATTAGTTTAACCATAACTTTTACAATTTAGCAATTTAAGGTTAGGTTAGGGGTTTGAATGTTATCATTTTGGTATCAACTGAAATTATAATAACTAAATAATCTAAAATATACAAACGTGGAATTGGTCTAATTGGTAAGCGGTTTGATATCGTCTAAGCAAGGTTACGTAACATGGGTCGAGTCTGGATTAGTCGAGGTAGTGTTTCAGAGACCGAGCAAACAATAAAGAATAATCTAAAATATGTATTATGCCTATTGTAAAAATTATTCATCCTTATAGATTAGGATTAATGTTTGCACTTAAAGGTATACGTACGTAGACTGACTCAATTCTCAAGCAACTGAATGATAACTACCGATGACAATGACACAGAAACCATAAGGTATTTATATATATATATAAAAGTTTAATAATCAATAATAATTCTTTTCTTGGTAGGTACTAGGTAGTTTTATAGAAATTCACATGCAAACAAAATCAAGTGTCTATAAAACATATCCACGTGAGTTCTGAAAGAAGCAGATCGATCGAGCAGCTTAAGAATTATTACAATAATGGATGGCACAAGAGGCAGAATCTCATCTGAAGGAGAAGTTCACAATTTTAGTTGTAAGAGCCAACGAGGCGGATGGATAACTTTTCCCTTCATAATGGGTATCTCTCTCTCTCTCAATATCTCGAAACAACAAAAATAATTAAAATCCTTTTTTATTAAATGAAGATAATTATATGTATCAAACAACATTAATATTTTATCTTTATTTATATCCTTAAGTTATTAATAGTTAAATCACACAATATATATATATATTAAAAGTTTCGTATATTCATTCATCATGTTATTTATTTTTTAATTTTTAAAATATAATATAAAATTTTTATTATTTTATTTTGAAATAATAATTAAATAATAAAAATTTATTTATTTTCGTATTCTTCTCATAATTAACCTACCCATTATTCGGTTATCCCTACTTTTTATCTTTCGTTTCTTATCTCATCATATCGTATATTCTTTTTTATTTTTAAATTATAAAATAGGTATTTGTAACACCATAAAAGACAACAATCATATATATATACTAGAGGCTTCGCATGCACATACTGTGCATGTAATTTATTTTTTATTTTCTTAAAAAAATATATAAGATAAAATTATTATTATGATTTAAAATAATAAAATATTAAATATTTAATAATTTTTTAAATTTCAAAATATAATATAATAATTATATTTTAAATAATATATTAAATCATGTGTAGTTATTTTTAATGGGAAAGTTATTTTTAGTGGGGAAGTTATTTTTTGTTGTCACCAAAAACTCCAAAGCCATATATATATACTAGAGGCTTTGCATACGTACCGTGCATGTAATTTATTTTTTAAAAATAAAAAATTATTATTATATTTTAAAATAATAAAATATTAAATATTTGATAATTTTTAAATTTGTAAACTAAAATAATTATTATTATATTTTAAAATAATAAATTGAATTATGAGAAGTTATTTGTTTCAACACTATCTACCCACCATGTTTACTTTTTCTCTCCCTCCCACTCCCACTCCCACATCCTCTCATCATTTTTTTGTATTTAATAAATTAGTAAATATCTATTTTAGGAGACCGTTGACGGGAAGACCCCACAACCATATTAATATAGATATAGATATATATATATGATTCAAAATAATCATTTTATAAGTTCGTTTATTGGTCCTTCCGTCTAAGTTCGTTTATTTCTTCCGTTAAGTGCTGACGTGGCGTGTTGAGGTGGACATATCATCTCTCATACGTGTCCATTTAAGCTGACGCGCGTGTCATGCCACGTCATCGCCTACTATCATATGTGATGATGTGGCGCTGATGTGGCATGACATGTCAGCTAATTAGATGGACACGTCAACACGCCACGTCAGTACTTAACTTAAAAAATTGACGGAAGGACCAATTTGGAACTTCTTGCAAACATAAAGGACCAATTTAAACTTTTTGAAACATAAAGGACCAATATGAAACTTTGTGCAAACATAAGGGACCAATTTGGGATTTTGACCATATTTGTCTATTATAAATATAATCATGTATATTAATTAATGATCCTAATAATTCATTTTCAATGATATTAATGAAGAGGGGTGTGTGTGTGTGTGTGTTTTTGTTACGCATTTCAGGAACATTGGGGGGTTTGTCCCTTGCAGGAGCAGGAATCATAGGGAACTTGATTGTATATCTAATTCAAGAATTCAATATGAATAGTATCACAGCCACTCAGATTTCTAATGTGGCTTATGGTTTTCTTTGCTTCATTCCTATTGTTGGAGCTATCTTAGCTGATTCCTTCTTCGGTTCTTTCAACGTTGTCTTGCTTTCTTCCTGCGTTTCTCTCCTGGTATGACTAAATTAATTCATTCTGGTATAAGTTTTGCATGCACTTAAATTTTTCTTTTTTAAAATTTTGATATAAATTAATTATAATTTTTTATTTTCCGTCTCACATCTATACTCGTATCGTATATTTTATTTTAATTTTTAATAATGAAATAACTACCCGTATTATTATGATCTTTATTTTAATTTGGTCTCTATTAAATTTGTCTTTTAAAAATGGGTACGTGATTTATTGTCGTATACGATCATTATATGCTTTATAGTTGACAAAAATCTTATTTTGACCCCTAATGTTTAACACTTTTTTCAATTTGTTTCTCAACATTTATTCAATTTCAATTTGGTCTGTTACATTTGCAATTAATTGGTATGAATTAGGTCCCTTCATTATTTAAGTATTAAAATTATGTTATCATAAACATTTTTTGCTTAGTATACATGTTTAATTTATAATACATGTAAATGATGATTAGAACTTTTAAGATAAATTGTTTATGTTAATTTATTCTTAAAGCAGTAAAATGTTCCTTTCATGTTAAATAATAATATTATCTTTTGATTTCAAAAATAATAATAATACCTTCTAATTAGTTTATTTTTTTTTAAATAATATTAATAAACTTTTCTTTTTAATCTTAATTATATATTAACAAACTTGGAGGTGGAGATAATGGAGGGATCAAATTGGTAGCAATTGCAAACGTGAGAGATCAAATTGAGAGACTGCGAAAACATTAGAGACCAAATTGAGAAAAATGCTATAAATTAGAGACCAAAATGAAGATTTTCTACTTTATAATTCAAATATTTATACTTTTTTAAAGAAAAATTGCCTTCTATGTCCCCAAAATTTACATCAATTTTCAACTTCATCTCTGAACTTTTTTATGGTATCAATTTTGTCCCAGAAAGTTCAAAATTATATACACTCAATTTCGTCCCAAAGTTTCTAATTTTGTTCCAACATCTAAAATTGTCCAAATTACAAATGACAAAAATGATGAAATGACATCGCACATATAATATTAATATTAATATTAATTTATCACTCAAAACGACGTCATTTATTCATATTCTTCCTAATATGAAGAAGCGACGTTGTTTTAAGTGCTTAATTGAGATTAATATGAAGAAATATACGCATGCCGTTTTGAGTGATGCGTTAACATTACTATTACCTATGCTATGTCACATCATCATTTGTCGTCAATAATTTATTTATATTATGTTAAGTGTTACTTAGGAGAAAAATATACTCGTATTCCCTCCTGAAATTTAATCACTTTGCATATATATATATATATATTTATGTAGGGCACCATTCTCTTAACTTTGAGTGCAACTCTAAACTCTCTAAGGCCTCAACCCTGTGATAATAACGATGATTTGTGCAAAAAACCCGCCTCACAACTCCAATACACCATCCTTTATTTGGGTTTGACACTTACTACTCTTGGTATTGGGAGTGCACGTTACACTATTCCAACATTGGGAGCAAATCAATTCGATAAGGAAGATCATCAAAGCAACTTCTTCAATTGGTTCTTCTTCAATCTATATACTACCACCGTCATTGGCTTCACTGTGATTGTATACATTGAGGATAATGTGAGTTGGGGATTAGGGTTTGGGATCTCTGCTGTGGCTAATTTGATGGCTTTGGCCATTTTGTTAGTGGGATTTGGCTTCTATCGTCGTCTTGATGTTCCACGAGGAGGAAGAAGTCCATTCTTGGAATTGGCTCGTGTTCCTATTGCGGCTCTGCGTAAATGGTGGACATCCCATTATTCCCACGTCTCTTGTGGAATTGGGGATTATTATTATGGTGGTCGTCATTGCTTGCATGCAGTAATCCCAGAGAAAAGATTGAGGTGAGCAATTGAGTTTGATTTTTTCTCATTTTATAGTGGGTTTCCTCCTTCAAAGTAAAACACCTTTGTGCATGCAGTTAACTTTTGAAATTATAAAATTGGTAAGTGTGATGACGTGGCACAAAATGGTGATAAGTGGATGAAACCTTGATAGACGGGTGTTGGCTGCTTGTAAGTGAATGGTTAGGGGGTCTTTTTGTAAATTTTAAAATTATGGGGGTGTATATACCCTGACTTAAAACTTAGAGGGTCTTAGTGCATTTTAATAAAAAAAGAAAAAAAGATTAACCGGCCACTTATTAACAACTTTTTTTTTGTAAGGAAGAGTATCGACGGCCGACAGCAGTGATTAATCTCCTCATTGTGGTTCCTCCATTTAAAGATAAATAGTTGGCCATAGAATGCTTTTCATACACAAAAAGTGAGATTCGAACTCCCACCACATGGTTAAGAGACCAGGTGAGAAAACCACCAAGCTACACTCATGTAGTTGTTAACAACTTTTTGACTAGTCTATAACTCAATAAAAATTAAAAAATATTGGTTACCCATAAAAATACCTAGTGTCGCATGCCCGCCCAATACAAATTTTGTTTCATGTTATTAAATTAGGGGCTTATCACCCTCACCCAGTGTCAAATATTGTACAAATACTTAAAGTTTGTTTGGATTGGAAATTAAAAGAATATGAGAGAAGTTGAATATCTTTTCCTTGTATGGAAAGAAAGAGGAGATAATAGAGGATGAAATTTTAATCTTCCATCATCCTATTCCTTTACAATTTTAAAATACCTCAATTTAAAATATTATAAAGAATTCCAAACAAAAAGAAGAGAAATAGGAAATTAATCTCACATTCTCTCCTTCCTTTCAATCTCTCCTCCTCCCTTCCTCTCTTAATTGCCAAACATATCCTTATGATTTACTTGGACTAAGGAGAATGGAAGGGGAAGAGATTTTGGACGCACTCCAAAGAAAGTAAAAAGAAATTAGCACTTAACATTTCATTTCCTTCCTTTCCTTAAAAGAAAGAGAGACATGGAGAACTTAGTTTTTGACACAAGTAAATTAAACAATGTAACATAATATAATGCAGGTTTTTCAACCGTGCTGCACTTATAACAGAAGGAGACCTCGCACCAGATGGCACAATTGCAAAATCATGGAGGATATGCACAGTTCAACAATTACAAGACTTCAAAGCCCTAATTGGTGTCCTTTCAATATGGTCCTCTTGCATACTCCTATCAACCCCAATAGCAATTCAGAACAACTTGACAATCCTTCAAGCTCTAACCATGGACCGTCATCTAGGGCCCCACTTCAAAATCCCATCATCCTCTATGGTTGTAGTAGTTCAAATCTCCGCAGCTATTTTCCTGATCCTCATCGACGGCGTGCTCGTCCCCGCGTGGCGGAAGCTGATTGGTGGATCCCTTACGCCTCTCCGACGAGTAGGAGCCGGACACGTGTTCGTCGCGCTCGCGATGATGATCTCAGCCCTAATTGAGTCAAAAAGATTACACCAATTGGAGAGAGAAGAAGTGGGCATGTCGGCTTTGTGGTTGTTTCCACAGTTAGTTATGGTTGGAATAGGTGAAGCTTTGTACTTTCCTGGACTCACTGCATTTTACTACAAGAAATTGCCGGAGTCATTGAAGAGTATATCAGCAGCTATGATCTCTATGGATATAGGGATAGCTTATTTCTTAAGCACAGTCATAATTGACTTTGTTCGTAAGGTTACTGATTGGTTACCGGATGACTTGAACCATGGAGGATTGAATTATGTGTACTGGATGCTAGTTCTCTTGGGGGTAATCAACTTTGGGTATTTCTTGCTATGTTCTATGTTGTACAAGAAAATTCCAACTCTTTAAAATCAAGGAGAGGAATATTGGGTGTGGTGTGGTTGTAATGTTATAAAAAATACTTATTGTCGTACTCATATATGTGAAATGGATGTGCTTTCTTACGTGAAAATTCCAACTGTTATATTTTTATTTGGTGAATGAAATAAATGAGCCTTTAATTATATTGTTATAGAACACAGCATAGTATTTTTTGTATGTGAAAATTTCGGTGGAACCTTGACTCTCTGCTTGCACTTCACCTTAATTCTTGACAACTAAAATTGTACTGTAAAGAAGATTTGGCTGTGAGAGGAACAAGTGGAGAAATTAAAGAAGTTGCATTAATGGTGAAACTGTAAGAATAGGTGGGGAAATAAGTTGGTGGGCCTCTGTTCCTCAAAGGGAAAACTATTGAATAGGTAATTAATAGATCTCACTATCGTATATTAAAGGGTGATTATGAAGTTTTTGACATATACTTTTATTTGTTTCTTGAAAAAAATATTTTCGGTATTTAAAAATTTAGTACATAAAAATAAAAATTTATATTATAATTTAGGCCAAATTACTTTTTTGGTCCTCAACGTTTGTACGAAGTTTAATATTGGTCCTTAACGTCTCAAAAAGTTATTTTAAGCCCTCAACATTTTTTTTGTCAAAATTGGTCCTCTAGCATAACTCCGTCTGGTTTTTTCGTTAAATGCTGACGTAGAAGACTTACGTGGCATACTCTCTCTCCTACGTGTCATATTTAAATGACATGACACCCTCTCTCACTCCAACTCAGCAAAACGACGTCGTTTTGCATCACTTCTCTCTCACTCCAACTCAGCAAAACGGCGTCGTTTTGCTGAGTTGGAGTGAGAGAGGGTGTCATGTCATCCAAATATGACATGTAGGAGAGAGGGTGTGCCACATAAGCCTTCCACGTCAGCATTTAACAAAAAAAACCAGATGGAGTTACGCTGGAGGACCAATTTTGACAAAAAAAAATGTTGATGGCCTAAAATAACTTTTTGAAACGTTGAGGACCAATATTAACCTTCGTGCAAACGTTGAGGACCAAAAGAGTAATTTGACCTATAATTTATGTAAAACTAAAATCTTCTATTTCTTGTATATTTGTTATACTATATATATATATATTCCAATATGGATATAAAATATTGTTATAATAATATAAAATTAATGTCCATATTTAATTATCATTTGTGCTTAAATGCTTGTACTACAAAGAAATTAACCTTACAATGATCAATAAACTTCATCAATTGAACTATGCAAAAACTTCCTCAAATATTTTTATTTAATTTAATATATATATTATGTGTCTCATAACCTTTTAACTAAAAAACATTAAAAAAATGTAGTGGCAACATTTTAAATTTGGTTACTAAAGGTCTTCAGTGGCACCGTTGTCATCGCCACAAAAGGGTCTTTGGTGGCGACTTTATAGAAGTCACCACGAAAATCCTTGTGTGGCGACCAAATAGGTTGCCATTGAAAATTTTTTGGTGGTGACTTAAATAAAAGTCGCCATAGAAGTACTTTAGTGGCGATAAGTGATCACACCGCCACTAAAACTTTTTGTGACGACTTTCAAAATATCGCCACTAAAACTTTTTGTGACGACTTTCAAAATATCGCCACTAAAGAGTCTTTTGTGACGACTTTAGTGTCGCCACTAAATAGCTTTTGGTGGCAACAAAATCATAGTTGCCATCAAAGGCCTTCGGTGATGACTAAGATGTTGTAATTAAAGATTTGTGGTGGCGACTGAAAAATGTTAGCACTGTAGGGGACTTTCAGTGGCAACTTTTTTGTGTCGCCATTAAAAATCCATTTTCTTGTAGTGCACAATTTCGAACTACGTGAATTTTGATTCATCTTCATTATACGTAGACACTTAGGTCGTTACATAGGACAAATTCTCTATCGCTTAAATTTATTTACCAAAAATAGACTTATCATTAACTAAACTAGTGAAATGTCATTATAAATTAACGCTTCAAGTCTCAAATTGAGACACTTCATCTTTTAAAAATTAAATTAAAAAATATGTATATTTAAAGGACTAAATCATTGATTTATTATATTTCTATTTGTACCTTACTTCTTAGTTTTAAACAATATATCCACCATGTTATTGTCTTGGTCTTGCAACGTGACAATATATTAATAATAAAAGCTCATGCTTGATTCCATATAATCTATATATTTTAAAGGCATTTGACTCAATTCTCAAGCAACGAAATGATAACTACTATTGACAATGACGAGAAACCATATAGTATATAGTTTTATCGCAATCTATGGAAGTATATTAATTAATTAACAATTCTAGGTAGCTAGTCTAATCAAAATCCATCCCCAATAATAATCAAATTACAATAATAAAAGTGCATGCCTATATAAAACACCAACGTGAGCTTTGAAATAAAGCAAAGCAGTTATAGTGTTTTAGCAACAATGGATGGCACAATTTCATCTCAAGAAGAAGCTCAGATTTCGAATAAGAGCAAACGAGGCGGATGGATAACTTTTCCCTTCATAATGGGTCTCTCTCCATCGATCTCTCTCACACATGAGTTTAGATTCTTTTCAAACTCAAAATTGATCCTTTATGTTTGTACGAAATTTTATATTGGTCCTTTATGTTTCAAAAAATTTAAATTGGTCCTTTATGTTTGCAATAAGTTTCAAATTGGTCCTTTTGTCCAAGTCCGTTTATTTCTTCCATTAAGTGCTGATGTGGAGTGCTGAGGTTAACATATCATCTCTCCTACGTGTCCATTTAAGCTGACGTGTCATGCCACATCATCGCCATGCCATCATCTACTATCATATGTGATGACATGTCGCTGATGTGGTAATGACGTGGCGCTGATGTGGCATGATATGTCAGCTTAGAGGGACACATCAGCACGCCACGTCAGCACTTAAGAAATTGACGGAAGGACCAATTTGAAACTTCTTGCAAACATAAAGAACCAATATGAAACTTCGTGCAAACATTAGGGACCAATTTAGAGTTTTGACCAATATTTTATTTCACAAAAATTGCACTAGGGATCCTATATATCTCGGGTCCGGATCTTTGGTTAATTGTGGCTAACCCGGACAGCATGAATCCGTACAGAGCCGAGGATCTGTGTTCAACTGTTTATCATCCGTTCTTCAAACACATACACAATATATATATATATATATATATATATAAATAATCCCTATATTTCGTTTTTAATGATAATAACTAATGAAGACGTATATATATATAATGTATGTATTGCAGGAACGATGGCGGGTATGTCACTTGCAGGATCAGGAATTACAGCGAACTTGATAGTATATCTAATACGAGAATTCAATATGAATAGCATTACAGCAACGCAGATTTCTAATGTCGCTAATGGTTGTCTTTACTTCTTTCCTGTTTTCGGAGCTATCATAGCTGATTCCTTCTTCACCTCTTTCACTGCTGCCTTCCTTTCTTCATGCGTTTCTTTTCTGGTATTTATAACTCTACTTTATATTAAGTATATATATATATATATATAACTTTCAATCATCGTGTGCGTGGATGCATGCAAATAGTATCTTCTTTTTGGTTCTACATATGAAATACTGTCTTGCTCATCCTTTGGCATGTTTTCAAATAATGTTTAATTAAAAGTTCTTGTGTGAAAACGGGTTTGGGCCCATAGGTCAGTCGTCCCGAGCCCACTAAAAGGGCGGGCTTGAGCATAAAAAATAGGCTTATTTTTAATGGACTAGCCTGCGAAATTCCATGGGCTGACCCGTAAAAAATTAAAAAGAAATAGAAAATTAATATATATTTTTTGAAATATATATAAATAAATATATTTGAGGTAATCTTATGTTTTAAATAATAATTTATTTTAATAATGGATATAAATAATTCAAATAATAATTAAAATTAATAAAATATTAATTTAAATTAAAAAAATACTAATTTTTAAGTAAATATGAGACTTTATAATTAATTTTAAAAAAGAATATTAAAAAAAAAGTGGCCCGCGAGCTAACTTGTTTAGCCGCAAACCAATACGAACAGGTTTGGGCATCTCTTCCCAAAATCGTCTAATAAACAACTCGACTCGGTACGGGCTGATGCGGGCCGAAACGAGTCCAACTAATTAGACCATAATTTTTTATAAGATATATGTAATGAATTCTTATATATATATAAACACCAATTATTCTCTACCTTTCATTTCTATGAAACCTTGGTGTCATTTGCCAACAAATGACATTAATTGTTTTATACAAATTCAACAATACAACTTATTATCATTTGGTTTTATAGATTAATAATATATAGATATATATAAAGATTGACCTATATATATATATATAGAGGGAACATATCAAGTGAGAGTACTCATTTTATATGAAAGATGAGAAAAATTATTTTTAAATGACAAAAACTTTATTTTGGTCCTTAACGTTTAGTATTTTTCTCAATTTGGTCCACACAATGTTTGTTCAGTCTTAATTTGGTCTCTCACGTATATTGATCCCTAACGTTTGCTCAATTTCAATTGGATCCCTCAAGTTTGTGATTGATATCAATTTGGTCCCTCACGTTTTCTTTTTTACTCCTAAATTTTGTTAATTAATTTTAATATTTGAAAAATGGAGGGACTAAATTGATACCAATTATAAACATGAAAGACCAAATTGAAACTAAGCAAACGCTAAGGACCAAATTGGTACCAATCACAAACGTGAAGGACCAAATTGAAACCGAGTGAACGTCAAGGACCAAATTAAGAAATGTGCTTAGCGTTTGTGACCAAAATGGGTTTTGGTCATTTTTAAATGCTTAGATTAAATTGAATACAATTGAGATTAAAACATCACTTAAAATTTACATGACTATCACATATTTAGCTAAAAATAATGTTTTAATATCAACTGTAATGTTCATTTTTGACATAGAGCCTTCTTGGATGGAGTTAAGGATAACATGAGACGATATTAACTTTGGGGGACTTGTCTGTAGGTGAAAAATCTAGGTGCCTACGTGCTTATAAGGGATCAAAGTCCACGTAGTTCGATAAAGATAGGTCCATAGGAGCTGTTAGGCAAGGGCTTTACCTATATGAACCGTGTGCGTTTAGGACGTGTGCTAGAGCGGGCGAGCTGAGTCACTTGTAGAAGGAAGCTGCGTTTAGTGAAGGTTCATAGTTAGGTAGTAATCGTGGAATTACTGGTAGGGATCTCCGAGAATAGAGTGAATGTATGGCAAAGCAAGTATGTATATGTGACGTAAGTAATTTGTCCCTTAGTGCTCATGGAAGGAGGCTACTTATAGCCTGTGAGGGAGGACGTGGACACCCCCATGTTCTTGTAACTGAGGCACGCCCCACGTCTCTTCTCGGTGAGAATTCTGGGAAAGACGTGGGATTATGCCCGACTTGGTGCAATCGAATGGTACCACATGTGTACAAGCCGGTTGTTTTGTAAGAAACGGAACGACGACACCACATGTCATAAAGAAGAAAAATTATGCGTGATTACATCAACCTTTTCAATTTAATCCGATAAGTCCTATAATATATCATTTACCAACTTAATTAAAGCACGTTTTCTCAAGATTTCATCACTTTTCATGCAGGGAACCGCTCTTTTAGCATTGAGTGCAACTCTAAAATCTCTTAGGCCCGAGCCCTGTGACGATGGATCAAACTTGTGCAAACCTGCTTCAAAACTCCAATACAGTGTCCTTTATTTGGGTTTAACGCTGAATACTATTGGTGGGAGTGCACGTTTTGCTATTACAACATTGGGAGCAAATCAATTTGACAAACAAGATCAAAACAAGTTTTTTAATTGGTACTTCATCAATTTATACTTTACCATGTTCATTGGCTTCACTGCCATTGTATACATTGAGGATAATGTGAGCTGGGGTTTAGGGTTTGGGATCTCTGCTATAGCCAACTTGATTGCTTTAGTCATTTTGTTAATGGGATATGGCTTTTATCGCCATGATGTTCCACGAGGAAGAAGCCCTTTCTTGGATTTGGCTCGTGTTCTTGTTGCGGCAATTTGTAAATGGAAGTCCAACCTCTCTTCTAGAATTGAGGATTACTATGGTGGTCAAGCTCACTTGCCTGTAATCCCAGAGAAAAGATTAAGGTGCACAATTAAGTATTTTTTTTCCATCTTCAAAACATCTTTGTTCTATATTATGAACTTTCAAATGCTTAATTATAAATAGTTTTTTTTTTGAGAGAGTAAATCAATGATTTTGTCACTTAAAAATATGTCTATATCTATTTAGAGCTTGTTTGTGGCAGCTTATTTGTTGCTCAGAAGCATTTTTTTAAAAAGTGTTTATTTTTTTTTTTGTATTTTAGAGATCTTAGTTTCTTCAAACTCATAACAATAGACTTGTGGATATTAATTATTTTGACCAAAATAAAAAGTTAGAGATGTATATATAGTTCACAACTCTTGACTATGTAAATTAAACAATATGTAACGCAGGTTTTTCAACCGTGCTGCACTTATAACAGAAGGAGATCTTGGACCAAATGGCTCAATCGCAAAACCATGGAGGATATGCACAATTCAACAAGTACAAGATTTCAAAACCCTAATTGGCCTCCTTTCAGTATGGTCCACCACCATCTTCCTATCAACTCCTATAGCAATTCAGAACAATTTGACAATCCTTCAAGCCCTAACAATGGATCGTCATGTGGGGTCCCACTTCAAAATCCCAGCTTCCTCTATAGTTGTTGCAGTTCAACTATCTGGAGCTATTTTCCTAATCCTTATCGATAGAATTATGCTACCCGACCACGTGGTGGAAGCTGATTGGTAGATCTCCTCCTACACATCTCCAACGAGTAGGAGCTGGACACGTGTTCGTCGTGTTCGGCATGATGGTGTCAGCCCTAATTGAGTCAAAGAGACTGCACGTAGCACACACACGTGTACACCAATCAAATAATCTCGCACAGAGCGAGGAAGTAGTGGACATGTCGGTTATGTGGTTGTGTCCACAGTTAGTTTTGGTTGGAATAGGAGAAGCATGTTTCCTTCCAGGATTAACCACATTTTTCTTTCAACAATTTCCAGAGTCATTGAAGAATACATCAAATTCTATGATCACAATGGTTGTAGGGATATCTTTTTTCTTAAGCACGGCAATAATTGACCTTGTTCGTAGGGTTACTGATTGGTTACCAAATGACTTGAACCATGGAGGATTAATAATTTGTACTGGATGTTAGTCCTCTTGGGGGTTTTCAACTTTGGGTATTTTCTTTTGTGTTCCATTTTTTATAAGAATTAGTATCTTTGTTCTTAAGCACACAATAATTATGCTTGTTCGTAGGGTTTTTGATTGGTTACCGGATGATTTAAACCATGGAGGATTGAATTATGTGTACTAGATGTTAGTCCTTTTGGAGGCATTCAACTTTGGGTATTTCTTGTTGTGTTCCTTTTTTTTTCACAAGAATCAATGTTCCAACTGTTTAAAATGAAGAAGCAAAAAAGGGAGTGGTGTGCATGATTGTAATAATGCAATAAATAATACTTAATATATATATATATATTGAAATCCACCATGTGGAGTAAATATCATTACTGATGCAAATCATCAATACATAACTCAGAGATATATATTGACATGGACTCTATCCAAAACCTTTCTCCTATTACATCCCTTGCAGCTTTACTCAATCTGTCGGCACATTGATTAGAAGTTCTTGGTATCCACCTAAAACTAATGTCATCAAATCCATTACACATATGTAAAATACTTGTGCAAACCGAACTGAGTAATGATGAGTGGTTGCATCCAGCATTAAGCATGTCAACTACTAGTCTTGAGTCACATTCCACAATCACCTTTGCCACTCCAGCATCACGCACAAATTCCACGCCCTTCTTGACCGCCATAGCCTCCAACAAAATTGTGTCATTCAGAGCTGGGGTTTAGACCATAAAGACGCCATATACCATACCTTCACAATCCTGAAGCACTCCGCCCAGAGCTCCCTCCCTATATTCTTCAAAGCCGCGTCAACATTCATCTTCATTAAAGCTGTCTCTGGCTTCTCCCATCTCAGACTTTCCGGAACCACTACATCCATAACAACCCCATTGCTAGCTACACACAGCTCATCCCACTGCCTTTCTACTCTTGCCCAAAGCCCATTCAAGTTGATGGGTTCATTTGCAAAGTTACATCGGTTTCTTGTGTCCCAAATGAAGTATAGTGCCATTATGAAAAAGCATCTTTGCTCTCTTACCCAGCTGCTCCATTCCACTGTCATCCACCCAAGTAGAGATTGGTGATACCTCTAACTTGAGAAATCAAATTTTGCCTCCTGCCAAAATTGTTGGAGCGAGTTACATTCTATTAGTGTGTGATAGACATTCTCTTGCTCAACACCACAGAACACGCATGGTTCATCTATATGGATGCCTCTTTTTCCAAGAGCTTATATTATGGGAATAATGCCAAGACATGCTCTCCAAAATAGTACCTTATAGCGCGACAAAATTGGCAATTTCCATACACTCTTCCAAAAAGCCGTGGGGACTTCACAAAAGAGGTCAGAGTGAGATTTGAAATTTCACAACACTCTTTCATGGCTAGCTTGTTGCAAGACTTCACAGAAAGTCCCATTGGCTTCACCCTTCCGACCATCTATCGGTTTGTTGCACTCTGTTTAGTGGGATGCACAAAATTTTCTCCACTGTAATTCTATCGAACATCTCATCTAGTTTCTGCCTATTCCAGCACCTCCACTCTTCATCAAATAAATCACAAGCCGCACATAGCTCACCACAACGTCATTCAATGGGTTGAGTCTGCCAGCATGCACCCCTGGTATCCAAGGGTCTCTCCACACAAAGGTCGATTTGCCATTGCCTATATTCTTATACAACCCCATTGAAATGAGTTCCCTCCCCGCCAATAAGCTTCTCCATGTGTAAGAAGGTCTATACCCCAAACCAGCATTCATAAAATCTCCATTGCCAAAATATCTCGCCTTAAGCACTTTAAAAATCAAGCTATCTTCATTTTGAATTAATCTCCAACACTAATTAGCCAGTAGTGCTTTGTTGAACGTTTCCAGATCTCTGAACTCCAGGCCACCATTACTTTTAGGAATACACTTTTTTACCAGCTCATCCAATGAATTTTCTCATTATTTTGGTCCGAACCCCACCAGAATTTTGCCATTAATTGCGTTAAATAGTAGCAACATTATTTCGAAAGTAGGAAGTAGCTCATATAATATGTTGGGATTGATTGGGCCATTGCTTTAATTAAAACTTTCTTCCCTGCTTTAGATAATAACTTCTCTTTCCATCCCTGCAACTTTTTCCATACCCTATCCTTGATAGATTTAAAAGCATCACCTTTATTTTTTCCAATTATTGTTGGCAGGCCTAAATATTTTTCGTTGTATGCTACCTTCCGAATCTGAAGAATATTCTTCATTGTTGTCCTGGTATTTTCAGTACAGCTTGGGCTAAAGAAAAGCTAACTTATCATAATTAATTTTTTGTCCTGACGCCTTTTCATAAATCTCTAGAATTCTGTTAAAATTCTCACATTCTCACAAGATTAGACTATCATCTGCAAAAAAAATAGATGTGAAATATTAAGTGCTTGGTAGTTAACCTTTACACCATGGATCAAATTGTTTTGCTCCTCTGCAGTTAATAAACAGCTCAAACCTTCAGCACAAATTAAGAACAAATAAGGTGACAATGGGTTTCCTTGTCTATGTCCCCGGTGTGGCACAAAGCATTCAGAATCTTGACCATTCACTCTAATCTTGAAACTAACTGTCGATATGCAAGACATAATTTTCTGAACCCAGGATTCATTAAAACCTAGCTTTAGCATTATTTTCTCAAGAAAGCCCCATTCTACACGATCATATGCCTTGCTCATATCAAGCTTGACAGACATGAAACAATTCTTACCTGATCTTTTGCCTTTTAGAGCATGAAGAAGCTCGTAAGCTAAAACCACATTATCAGTAATTTGTCGGTTAGGCACGAAGGCACTCTGATTGACAGAAATAATCTTAGGCAGAATATGTTTTAATATGTTAGCAAGGGTCTTGGCAATGATTTTATAAAGCATATTACATAGGCTAATTGGCCTAAATTGAGTCATATTCGTGGGGTTCTTCACTTTTGGTATGAGAACCATTCTTGTACAATTTATATCTTGGGGAAGAGGCCCCCCATTAAGAAAACTAAGTGCAGCATCAGCTATATATATCATCACCCACTATGTCCCAATATTTTTTATAGAATAGAGTAGGAAAACCATCAATACTTGGGGCTTTTGTTGGACCCATTTGGAAGAGAGCCTCCTTCTCCTCTCTTGTAAAAGGCTGAGTTAGATCTTCATTCATTGCATCAGTAACTTTACTCAACGTAACATCTAGAACCCTCTCCAACTATGTCTCGGTACGGATGAGGAAAATAATTCCTTGAAGTATTCTGTGGTAGTTTCTTGTATGTCTCTATGTTCTTCAGCCCAACTTCCATCACTTCTTATCAGCTTATTAATTCTATTTTTCTTTGCTCTGTTTGACACCACCGTGTGAAAGAAGTTTGTATTTTTGTCGCCTTCTTGGAGCCACTGTACTCTAGCTCTCTGTCTCCAATAAGATTCTTAATCTCTCAATAATGTGCTCATATCCATTTCCAGTCTCCGAAGCTTCTCCACATTAACAGGGTTGTTTGAGAATTCATTATCGATCTCCTCCTGTAAGGATTTGATCTTTTTATTGAAATTACCAAATTTCTCCTTGCTCCACGCCGTTAGGTGCTCTTGAATGGACCTCAAATTACCATTGACTTTGTTCATGTCTATATCATCATCTGATAGGTTTCTGCGCCAAAGTGAAGTAATGAGATCTCTACATTCGTTGTATCTGCACCATAATTGCTCAAACCGGAACTCCCTCGGTCTAGTTCTTCTATCCTCCACATTTTGCTGGTGCCAAAATAAACGGCACATAATCGGAAGATGATCAGAGGAAAACTTTTTCAAATGAAATAATTGGGCATGAGGAAATTTATTTATCCAGTTTATATTAGCAAGCCCTAATGAATCAGTTATATTTGCTCTATATCTTTGAACAAACTTTGGAGGTGGAGAATTGTGACGATTATAATGAGTCTGTTTAGATTTATTCCATTTATATCCTGTATAAACGCGATTCAAATATTTAGCTTCTCTAAACTCATGATGATGTTTTTTTTTCTAACACCGTCGAGCACAGTGACTAATCCCCTTGCTGAATTGTAGGCACCTCGAAGGGTGGGATAGCTGGCCCAAGAATTTAAAGCTGCTCCATAGCCAAGGCAGGAATCGAACCCCTGACACTTGGTTAAGGATGGATGATATTTTGTGTCTTCTTCCACAGCTTTCATCTCAAATTCATCTTCGTGTAACCGTTGAATTTAATTTCCTCCAATATTTCATTATAAATAGACAATTTATCACCTATTCTCATGACATACAATATAAAATTAGAATAATCTGTCATTTCAAAAAAAAAATAGTGTCTAATATAAACAAATAAAACTAAGATGCAATGAACAATTGAGAAATTCAACAAACTTTGCGTGACCATAAAATGCAATTTCTGCTTTTTGTTGTATTAATATACATGCGATTTGTGATGTCGCATCATGAAATATTACAATTTCACAAGTGTTAAAAATTGACGTGACAAATGTCTCAAAAAAAAAAAATTGACCTCGCAATTAAAAAAAAATTTCGCACTTAAATTTCCTATAATTAATTTCAAAATTATATGCACAATTATATATGTAATATAATTAACAGTAGCCTAATTTAATACTCATTCTAGATTTTTATTTGGCCACCGTTATTAAATATAAAAAATTTCACAAATCAGAAAAAAAAGAAAGAAAGAATTTCTTACAGATGTTTATATTTTCTTTACTAGATGTATCTTGAGTTCCTTACATACAAGTAATAACTATTGGTTTAACTGAAAATCGTTGACATATAAACAATTATAAATAATATGGTTGGCAACTTAAAATTTGTTATAAAATAATACAGAGATGAAGTATGATAGTATTAATCCATTTTCTTAGTGTACCAACGTATGTTATTCACATCTCTATTTATTTATAGGGTTACAAGAAATAATCATCAATCATGAGTTACAAAGAATTAAAGATGACATATAATGCCTAATTAATAACATAAATTAATCCTATTCAATTTGAAGTTATGCATTTATTGATATGGAGGTTTTTTGGGGATCATATGGACTCTATAATATATACAACACTTCTTATTGGATGTCCAAAAATGTGTCTCATAGTGGAGGAGATGTTTAGTGGTACGGTAGTACTGAATTTCAGTATATCCCTCCAATCAGTTAGTTCCTAAACCATTCAAGGTGTGTCTTTATTAATGTGAATTTATATTAATATTAATAAATGGCTCTACATGATTGGAGGGATGTACCGAACTTCAGTGGTACGGTACCACTTAACTTTTATCCCTCATAGTGAAGGAAAAAGAGTGCACAATTATGATAATATTTTCATTATTTTAAGTTGTCTCATTAAAATTTTTACAAGGAAAACTCAATGCGACAAAACCTTAGTAAAAAAAAAAGAGCACAACGCATATCTCTCCCTCATTATAGCCATCAATGAAGATCTCTTAATCGGCATTGTGAACCAACTTCTTGAAAGTTGTGGTTAGTAATGCCTTAGTGAACAAAATGTTAGATTATCAATGTTTGGTATGACAAACAAATCATGGAATATATATACTTGAAATATTGTCCAATCCAGGTAAAAAAATATATAATATTGTCCAATTCTAAGATTTTATGGAATTGGAATTTCAATAATGAAACCATGAAATTGCTGGTTGGAATTGGAATTGAGGTGGGAAAAGTCTTTTTTACCACCTCACAGTTAATTAATGTAATAAGGAACGAATATATTTTATTAAAATTATATTTCAAAGGATAATTTAGTCTTTTTAATTTACTTTTCTTTAAAAAAATTTCATTATATTTTTTACATACTAAATATATACTTTTTATCTTTAGAAATTCAATTCAATTCAATTCACACTAATTCTAATTTCATTTTTCTTTTCAATTCAATTTAATTTCAAAGCCCAAAACATACGAAACGAAACCTTTTTTATTAGAATAAACTAGGTCAATGTTTTCTAAGGTTTGGTAACAAATAATAAGGGTAAGTCTATATAGAGTTCAACCTATTCAGAGGTTGAATATATTTTTTATCTATCTCTTTTTTTTCTTTTATTTGTATTTCTCAAGGTAAAAGAGTAAAAAAAAAAAAAAGAGAGAATTAGTCACACAAAAAATTCAATCTCCTAAGAGATTAAACTCTCATAAAAGGAAGAAACAAATGACAAACCCATAAGCTATTAGGCAAGCTTTTTAAAAGAAAGAGCAATTTATTTATTTAAAATGCGATTAATTTATAAATAAGATGACTTATACTATTTCAAATGAAAGGATTTAAAAAATAGACGAAATAAGTTACAAGAAAAAGATACAAAGGATCATAACTAACGACAAAATTACATATGTAGCCAAATAATTTACAATTTTACAAATACAATCAAAATCAAAATTATTTACAATAACGATAGCGCTTGAAATTAAAATACAATTGTAAAACTCCGTGATGAAATGTACACTTGAAACCCTTCTTAGTAGAATGTTCCCATTCCTAATTGACTATGCAGAAAGCGAGTAGATGTTCAGTGGTACGGTAGTACTGAACTTCAGTACATCCCTCCAATCAGTTGGTTCCTAAACCATTCAAGGTAGGCCCTAATTAATGTGAGTTTTTATTAATATTAACAAATGGCATTACATAATTGGAGAAATGCACTGAAGTTCAGTAGTACGGTACCATTAAACTTTTATCCGCGGAAAGCAATATCCTCAAATGGAAAACCGGCATGGAATCTTAAAATGCACGTCTCACGATTGTCACCATCTTTCTCAAGAGTGTAAGTTGGATAGTGTTTTAAATTGCGGTCCGCAATGCGTATTGCGGCCGCAATATTGCTGTTGCGGCACTTGCCGCAACCGCATCACACCGCAATTGCGGTGTGATGCGGTTTCACTTAGAAACCTTGCTAATTTTGTGGCTTTGTGACCGTTTAAGAAGTTGAAATATGGATGTAGGATAAGTGTATGTCTATGAAAGAAAAAGAGAAAAAAAATAGAAGGAAATAGTATGTATTTGATGTATTTAATGTTATAATATATGTTACAACTATAAAAAAATTTACGGCCGCAGTGGCCGCAACCCGCATTGTAATGGCCGCAGTACCCGCAACCGCAACCGTGACCGCAACCGCAATTTAAAACCTTGAGTTGGAACTTTCGTGTTGTTTAAGAGATTCGAATAGAAAATATTAAATTTGTATCCTTGCACAAACTTTGGGGGTGATTTATCCAGATGACGACCATAGTGAATCCTATTATATTTGTTCCACTCATATCCCATGTGAACACGATTAGAGTATTTTGGTATTTTATAACCATCTATGTGATGATGCTGAGAATCTAGGTTCACAAAGGATTCTGCATCAGACCCAAAAATTGCATCTCCTTCTCCCAAAGGTCCCATAGCTTCCTCAACCTCCAAATTGTCTTCTACTTGCTCTGTTAGTACTAGAGACATATGTGTGTTTATATATAATTATGAAACCTGGCAAAAAGTATTTAAATGATCAATCACAGTAGAGAGATAATATAGAAGACCACCTTTTATATGATCAATCATAGAAGAAAGAGAGTATAAATACAATATATGATTAGTAGAATTGGATGAAATGAATATAAGAAAATAGACCTAAGTTTTTTCCATATATATATATAACTATCCTTGCATTGATGCACTAGAATATTCGAATTTTAAATAATTCTTTTATCTTCTTTACATTAATTCATTTAAATGTCTATGTATATATGAAGTAAATAAAAATCATTATCATTATATCATTATATCATTATATATATATATCAGGCCTTCCACCAATGAAAAAGTTTTACATGTTGCAAATTTTTTTAATCCTAATAAATATTAATTTGACAAGTGATATTTTATATTTTTTTCACTGTAATCTATAAAATTAAAATTCTAAGAAAAATAGAGATTTAGGTCAACAAACAAAATATTGTTACATTATAATTGAATTAAAATAAATTAAGAAAATTGAAATATTAATTAAAAGATAAAATTAAAAGATCTCATCAACATATATCATCTATATTCTATATCTATCTATCTATATTCTATATTCTATATTCTATATTCTATATCTATACCTATATCTTTATATCTGTAAGATTATGGGCCAGTCCACCCTTGGTGGATCGGACCCAAGCCCAATTGATGTTGGGGCAAATATATAAATAAGTTATAAATGTGGGTTATGGAGTGTAATTTACTCCATAAGTTTATTTAATTTAAAAAATGAGTCAGTTGCGATATGTAAAACGTGACAAAGAGAGGTGGGTGTAACAGATCACATTTTTTCTGAGAAAAACAAAAAACCTCTCTTCTTCTGACTCTCTACTCTCTGCTAAATTCACTGTGGGTGCATTTGCTGTGTTGCTTGCTCGGAGTCCCTACTTGGTGACCGGAGTTCACGTGGGTACCTGAACACGGAGTCGGAGTCGGATACATCACAGGTACACCCGTATTCTTACAGTGGTATCAGAGCCTGGTTTCTTCCGCTGTGTTTCATATGTTATGTATTTTCTTCAATGTGACAAATACATGACATACATATAACATGTGTTAATTACTTATCTGATGTTTTCTTCACCGCATAGTAATTTTTTGTGCAAATTGGGTTAGTGAAAATTAATGCTTTAGGCTTCGAAATTGTTCCCATTGCGTAGAACGCGAAAAATCGATGAAAATCGATATAAAATTTGCATGAAACGGACTCCGAACGGCATCGAAACGATAATCGAAATTTCGGGTTTGAAATTTGGGTTTCCGAAACTACAATTTTAGGCTTCGAGAATGCTCCCATTGTGTAGAGCACGAAAATCGTGCGAAATCGACATAAAATTTGCAGAAAACGGAGTTCGGACGAGCTGAGATATTGACGTCCGAAGTTTTCCAGCGAGCTTCACCGTTTCCGGTCGCCGGATTCTGGAAAACGGAGGTTGAAGGTTGAAGATGACGGTTAGCGACAATTTTGGAAACTGCTGCTAAAAAACTGGCACTAAAACCGTTTTCTTGGTGCGGCAGTTTGAAAAACCGCCGCCTAAAATCAAATTTTCAAAATTCAAAATTCAAAAAAAAAAAAAGGGGAAAAGGTGCCAGAACTGCCACGTGGCGCGTGTAGCCACGTGGCAGACCAGTCCGGCGCGTGGGCCACACCGCCGGACTGCTGCCGACGTGCCGCAGTCGGTGGGGCGGCGCGTGTCCTCCGCCGGCGGCCGGCACGGCGGCGCGTGGGGCCCACGCGCCGCCACTTCAAAAAAAAAAATCTTTTGGGGCGCGTGAGGGAGCGTGTGACCTCCGATTGAGGTCCCGTCTGTCTCTATAAATCCGTAAAATTGAGACCTTCAATTTGACATATAATTCGACTATGTTTGGGGTAATTTGGGATCTGCTTATGTGTGTTTTAGTGCTTTTCTGGTATTTTTTTTATGTAAATAAAAAAAAAATTTTCCAGAAACAATTAAAATAATATATTATTATTTTTTTAGGTAAATTGAGGCAATTGGCTTCTAATAGCACTAAAAACACTGATAATAGTGCGTTGGACTACTCATATTTAGATGAGGCAGTTCCTGAATACGTACCTATGGATGAAGACCCTGAAGAGGATCCTGAGGAAGATCCCGAGGAGGATCCTGAAGAGGATCCGGAGGAAGATCCAGAGGAAGATCCCGAGGAGGAACCTGTAGAGGATCCTCAACCAGTCCCGGAAGAGACAATACTTTCCGGACCAACGTCGGAAACATTATTTCCACTTGAGCCATTCAACGTAGATCCTCAATTAAACTACAACGATCCGTTAAATCCAATAGTGGTCCAAGAAATTGTGGTGGAGGAAGGCGAGGAAGTCAACCAACCTTTAACCCCTGCATTAGCTATGGATATAGCTGAGAGAGATGCAGCGCGACTAACAGATATAAAAGACATAAATGGCGTACTTTCCAAATACGTCAAAAACATGACTGATAAGGAAAACACTAAATTTTACCTCAAAGTCATATTGGAATACATAAGAGCTGTAAGGGTTAGAAGCAAACCTAGAGGCCGACCTCCTAGCAAACTATACTGGTTTCTGATGATAGAAATGGTATGCCGAGTAGCCGACAGACCACACCGACATAAGATATTAAGAGACGCAGTGATTGATTATATGCGAGCTTTTTTACTATGATGTAATTTTTTTATGTTGTTGAACATGATTCATACATTGTAAAGTTTTTCATCATTAATGAACCAATTTATTTTATTTAATGAGGTTATTTGTTCTATGATAACTATATGAAATCAATGTATACTTTTTGTAAGTGGGAGCTTTTAGAAGATGAGACTTCTAAGAGTCGTAATTTAATAAAAGCACTTATATAGAATTCTTGATAAGATATAATGATTATTGCTTGTATCTGTGTGATGGGAGATACAAACGTATGCTCTTGATTCAAGAATAATATAAGGGCATGGCATTGTATACTTTATGTGCTACATATAACCAACTAAAATGTTCTTTGGTACGTGTCTCTGTTAGAGAGATCGTTGAATAATGTGGGATCGATTTGTCACAGAATTAACAATGGCATCAAAGAACATAATAGCTGAGCTAAACAAGGGGGATAAGCTTAACGGGGACAATTGGGACATATGGCATCGTAAAGTTCAATACATCTTGGAGGAACAAGATGCAATTGAACCTCTTACCGCGGTCTTGGTTGAACCTGAGATTGGGAATACGGCCCAACACAGGAGGGACCAAGAAGCATACCAGGTTTGGAAAAGAAAAAATAGCATTGCGAGAATTACCCTGTTGAGTGCAATGGCTGATGATCTGATGTGTGAGTTTGAGAGTCACAAAACCGCACAAGCTATGTGGATAGCTTTGAAAGACAAGTTTGGTGGTACCTCTACCTCCAAACTGAGAAAGTTGACGATTAAGTTCGATACCTATAAACTCAAGCCTAACACTCCAATTAAACAAAATCTAAGAGAGATGGCCAACATGATCAGGGAACTGAAAGAAGCTGGACACACACTGTCTGATGAACAGCAAGTACAAGCAGTTATCAGATCGCTCCCTGAGAGTTGGGAGCACATGAAGGTGAATTTGACCCACAATGAGAACATCACTACTTTCAGTGATGTAGCCAAGCACTTGGAGCTGGAAGATGAACGCTTGGAGGCTTATAAATCATCTGGGCAAGCCTATTACACAGAGGCTGCAAGTACTTCTCAGGCAAAGCCCAATTCTAAGAAGGGCAAATTTTTCCAGAGAAAAGGGAAGAAGGGTGGTTTTCAACCCAAGAAAAGCAAGAAACAATTCAAGAAAAAGGGAAACAATGTGGCAAGAAGAAGATAGACCTAAAGAAGGTCAAGTGCTTCGCTTGCCAAAAGATGGGCCATTTCGCACGGGACTGTTCCAAACAGACCGAGAGCGAAAAGGTATTAGTGAATTATGTGAATTCACATGTTTCATATGTTTCTAGCACTGTTTTTCTAACAGAACCTATTTCTTTTTCTTGGATTATTGACTCAGGCTCCACAGACCACGTAACGAGGGATCGAGGATCCTTCATCGAATACCGTCGATTGCCAAATCATAGCAGGTGGCTATATGTTGGAAACAACGCAAGGATCGAGGTCAAAGGTCTTGGCACTTGCCAATTCACTTTGCGTGGTGGAAAGACTTTGACGCTTCATGATGTGCTTTATACTCCTGACATTCGACGGAATTTGATATCTGTTAATTGTCTTTTAAAGTTTGGGTTTCATTTAAACTTTCATGACAAGGTTGTAGACTTTTTAACAACTCAGTTTATTATGGTTCGGCTTTTCTCTTAGAGAAGTTCTTTGTTTTGGACATTGTTGGAGATTGTAATTATAATGAATGCTTTGCTATTTCTTCTACTAATGTTGATATGAATGTTTGGCATTCTAGACTAGGACACATTAGTCAAAATAGAATGATTAAATTGGCCAAAGAAGGCATGTTAGGTACAATTCCAAACATGGAAATGTCACTATGTGAAATTTGTCTAGCTGGTAAGGCAACAAGAAAACCTTTCGGTAAGGGAACTAGAGCTGAAAATCCATTACAATTAATCCATTCTGATATATGCGGTCCTATGAGTGTGAGGGCGAGACACGGAGCGTGGTATTTCATTACCTTTATAGATGACTATTCACGATATGGTCATATTTATTTGATTTCACATAAGTTTGAAGCTCTTGCGTGCTTCAGACGATACCTAAACGAGGTAGAAAATCAAATGGATAATAAAGTCAAAGCATTACGCACTGATCGAGGTCGTGAATATTTGTCTGAACAGTTTAAACAACTCTGTGAAGAAAAAGGGATAATCAGGCAACTGACTATCCCTGGCACTCCACAACAAAATGGAGTTGCCGAAAGAAGAAACAGAACTCTTCTAGACATGATTAGATCAATGATGGCCCAAGCAAACCTACCAATTTCATATTGGGGTGATGCTTTATTAATGGCAACCTTCATACTTAATCGTGTGCCCTCAACATCAGTCGCTTCCACACCCTATGAGTTATGGACGAAACGTAAACCAGATTTAAGCATCTTAAGGCCCTGGGGGTCAGCTGCGTACATCCATGACAATTCCCATAAGTATGGAAAACTGGGTCCCAGAGGAAAGAAATGTATCTTTATTAGATACTCAGAACAATCAAAGGGATACGTTTTCATAGGTGAAAACGAAGATGGCACGGTGACTGAGATAGAATCAAGAGATGCAAGATTCATTGAAACTGAATTTCCTAATCGAGGAGATGTTGACCGCACTGTTTCCCTTTATGAAACACCAGAACAAGACAGTGCAGAACAAATTGACAAACCAGAATCGTCTAGGATTGTCAATCTGAGTGGGAGCCAAGAAAGGTCAACACCAAGACCTGAACAAGAAAAGAAAGACAAGGAGATTGCTCCTATTAGAAGGAGCAATAGGGAAAGTGTTCCCAAACGACGCTTTCAAATCGAAGGCGAATCTTTCTTAGTTACTCTAGAGGGAGATGATGAACCTCGTTCTGTACATGAAGCCTTGTCAAGTCTTGCCAAGGAAGAATGGAAGAAAGCAATGGAAGAAGAAATGGACTCAATGAAAAAGAACCAAGTTTGGGTGTTAATTGATCTACCAAAAGGGCGTAAAGCCATTGGGAACAAATGGGTTCTCAAAATTAAAAGAAAAGTTGATGGATCAGTTGACAAATATAAGGCTAGGCTAGTAGCAAAAGGTTACACACAACAAGAAGACATAGATTACGATGACACGTTCTCGCCAGTTGTGCGTTTTAACTCCATTAGACTTATTCTGACAATAGTAAATAGTTTAGACCTAGAATTACATCAGATGGATGTAAAAACCGCATTTTTGAATGGTGATCTGGATGAAGAAATTTATATGGAACAACCATTAGGTTTCATTGAAAAAGGAAAAGAGTCAAAAGTTTGTAAACTTAAAAGATCCATTTATGGATTAAAACAATCATCCAGACAGTGGTAGTTGAGGTTTCACAAAGCAGTAACCTCATATGACTTCCAAATGATAGAGGAAGACCACTGTGTCTACATCAAGAGGTTTGAGGGTAATTTTGTTATTTTATCCTTATATGTAGACGATATACTATTGGCCGGTAATAGTCTAGGTTCTGTAACAACCATAAAAGAATGGCTTTCATCAAACTTTGAGATGAAAGACATGGGTGAAGCAGAATACATACTTGGAGTTAAAATCCAAAGAAATCGTTCGAAAAGAATCTTGTCTCTTTCACAAGAGAATTACATCAACAAGATTCTTGAGCGATTTAACATGAAGGATTGCAAACCTATGAGCACTCCTGTAGCTACTGGATTAGCCTTGAGTCTCGATATGTGTCCCAAAACCGAATCAGACAAGAAGAAAATGGAAAAAGTTCCATATGCCAGGGCAGTTGGCAGTCTGATGTATGCAATGATGTGTACAAGACCAGATATCTGCTATGCAGTAGGATTGGTAAGCAGATTCCAATCTAACCCCGGTGAAAAGCATTGGAAAGCAGTGAAGAGGATTTTGAGATACTTAAAGGGCACTTCTGACTATGCATTGTGCTATAAAGGAAGTGATTTGTGCCTTGTTGGGTATTCCGATGCCGACGTAGGCGGAGATGAAGAAGAACGAAGGTCAACTTCAGGTTATACCTTCTTACTCAACAACGACGCCATATGCTGGAGCAGCAAAAAGCAAACGTGCATCGCCTTACATTCAATGGAAGCCGAGTTTGTGGCATGCACTGCTGCCGTACAAGAGGCATTATGGCTGAAGAGATTTATAGAACATCTTGGATTTGGAAATGAGTGTACCAATCCAGTGTTATTATACTGTGACAATACTGCAGCCATAGCCTATACTAAGGATCCTAAGTATCACAGCAAGACCAAGCACATTGATATTAAATATAATTTTGTTAGGGATTATATAGCACAAAAGATTGTAACTGTACAATACATTTCGACAAAATGTATGATAGCAGATCCCCTGACAAAGCCAATAGGTGAAAGAGTGTTTAAAGAACATATGCAAGCCATTGGCATACGTAAAATGTAATATGCAGAATTCATAAATAAAGAATGATGTTCTAATTTTCTGTTATTACTTTATGCATTTTGGAGTATACAATGTCTAGTATGTCGTACAGGTTGAAAGGTTGCTCTCTCACACGGGCAACCGCCTTTGACACTCAAGTGGAGTGTGCAAAGATGAGACATTTGTGTTCACCAGTAAAGCAGCCAAGAGTGCTGATATGGTAGAGAAGAAACACAAACTATATGTCGCCTTGACTAACGTGTAGCAAGTCAAGATGAGATCCACATAAAATAAAGTTGGATCGAAGTTTGGAATCCCACTTCCAAAATACCTGTAGTCAGATAACAAACTCTTCAACGTCGACGTCGTAAATGAAAGTAGAGTTGAAGAATTTGGGCCTAGATACTGGGTGTATCTAGACTTAAGTCTGTACGGTGTTAAGATAAGAATAAAACGACATATGCTCTTATAATAAAAGAGTAACACCGTAGCATGTGTTTCATACCACATGTACTGAGAGAACTGCAAGAGGGAAGCAAGTGAAAGATCCCTGCTTCATTGCTGTGTGAGTCCCAGGGAAGAACAATTTTCCCAGTGATGTCCTTTGAACTTTGACAGTATCACGGAGATATGCTTCAGTGACTGCTACTTTAGCATTTTTACTATGATCATGATAGATGCGATCTAAAGTACTATGCTAAGAAAGCGACTGATTCATATTAAAGTGTTATTTGGGCGAAAGGAAGATTAACTGAGATATACACAACTATGCTAGTGTCTGTGACATGTCCCTTATGACATTTTTGTTGTCGTAAGTGTGGATACTAGACATATGAGGAAGGCAATCTAAATCATACATTGATTCGAGGGGGATTAGTTCTTGCCACGTGAAAATGTATAGTTAAATCTAGGACATCTGAGGCATCATTTAAAATTCTAGCTACACGAAGGAGACGGTTACTTGTACTGGTCCTATAAAAAGGATTGCTAGCACAAGTACCTAAGTGAAGACGTCATGCCCACGCGGGTCACGGCAAAGCACTAAGTATAAAATTGAAAGGAGGCTGAGAGATTTAACCCACGGCATCTAATCCACCAAGTGTGAGTGGGAGATGTAAGATTATGGGCCAGTCCACCCTTGGTGGATCGGACCCAAGCCCAATTGATGTTGGGGCAAATATATAAATAAGTTATAAATGTGGGTTATGGAGTGTAATTTACTCCATAAGTTTATTTAATTTAAAAAATGAGTCAGTTGCGATATGTAAAATGTGACAAAGAGAGGTGGGTGTAACAGATCACATTTTTTCTGAGAAAAACAAAAAACCTCTCTTCTTCTGACTCTCTACTCTCTGCTAAATTCACTGTGGGTACATTTGTTGTGTTGCTTGCTCGGAGTTCCTACTTGGTGACCGGAGTTCACGTGGGTACCTGAACACGGAGTCGAAGTCGGATACATCACAGGTACACCCGTATTCTTACAATATCTATATCTATATCTCTATATCTATATTCTATATAATCTATATTTATATCTATATCTATATATATATATATATATATATATATATATATATATATATATATATCTATATATATATATATATAAATATATTAAATTAAATATTAAATATTAAATATATAATATATAAAAGTAGAGGCGTAAAATCTCGGCATGCCACATCAACTTTTTCAACGTATATATATAAATATATTAAATTAAATATTAAATATTAAATTAAATATTAAATATTAAATATATAATATATAAAAGTAGAGGCGCAAAATCTCGGCATGCCACATCAACTTTTTCAACGTATATATTTTAACCACATGGAGCTAACTAGACGTCACACAAGACACGGATCTGATTTTGCAATCAGTTTTGATTCATCCACCTTTGACTCTGGTTGGATATACGCTTCTATTTAATTTGTTTGATTCAAATTTTAAAATATCCTTTAAATCATGCTATTCTGCATATATATCTTCTGTAAGTCAACTTTATTGTTTTCGTTTTTTTAATCAGTAATTCATTAATCTAAATCAATAACTACCCATCAAAGTTGTTCCCTTTCTATTCTATTGGCATTGAAAACTAATGCTATTTCCACTAATTCAAATTAAAAATCGTATACTCCATGATTATTTTTCTTTAAAACCTTCTAATTCGATTATTTGTCTCGTGGCTTAGCTTCCTGCTTCATACTCACGAAAATTAACGAATAGCATAGCTCAATTGTTGAAGCAAGTTTTTTTTCTTCTTATATTTTTAATTATCTACATCATAGACTCATTTGTTTGCTATCCATTTGCGTTATTTATATGAATTAAATTATTAGGAATAGTACTAACATTATTTGCTTTGCTTGCTTATCATTTTTCAATCTTTCACTACATAAAAATGTAATTTTAACTACGGTTATTTAGCTACGGTTATCATAACCGTAGCTAAAGTTTAAAAGATCTAAAACTTGACTACGGTCAATTTTGACCGTGGTTAAATTACAATTTTAGTAAATAGTCTTTTCTGATTTTCTCTATTCGTCTTCCCCTTTCCCACTATTTTCATTTTGTTCCTCTCAAATCCCTAAAATCACAATCCCTAGCAAATGTGAGTGGAGAACGGAAGAGAAAGAGATTTGAGGAGTGCGTCGTCGACTCATCGCCACCGCTGCCGGAGAGGTTCATCGGAGTGAGCAGCCGATGATTGCGTTTCTGCATTGCATCCGTGTGTTCTTCTCGATTTTTTCTGGCTCTTGATTTTCATTGCTCTTTCCCTTTCTTCAATCCCAAAAGGCACCGTCCACCTTCCTTCTTCGTCTTTCTTAGAGAAAACTAGGATCTGTACTCCTAATCTTCAGGTGCTGGTTCGTCGTTCTTGTCCATTACTGTGTTGGTTCGTCGTTCTTCTCCATTTGGTTCACCTCTCTTTCTTTTTGGTCACTCCGTTCTCCAGCAAGAATTCGACGGAGAGAAGCAAGGCGAGAAGAAGTGGAAGTGCGATAAGTGCTCTGATTGGAATGTGCGATAACTCCAAAATTTGCGGCACCAAGGGCAATGTGGGGCTTATTTTCACAAAAGGTGATATGAAGGGAAGTTAGCGAAGAGGTTGCTAAGTTTATTTTCTATATTCATGCTTTATTTCAGTTCAAAATTTCAATTACAAAATATTGCTGAATTTTTTTCTGCTGATATTTGTTGTGTTATTTCACCATTTGGCAGTACTTTGCGAAAGCTACCTGCCACATGAAATTGCTTGGAACTTACTTCCCTATTTTATGTTAAATTTTGCTTTATATTTCCTGGAAAAATTCAGTATTATCCTCTTTCTACATGTATCTGTCTTTAATTTGAATAGCTTGGAGCTCCTGCTCGTGTTGGTTTGGTTGTTCCAATTGATGTCGTAGTTCCTTCTGGCAGTACAGGGCTTGATCCATCTCAGACCTCTTTATTCCAGGTTTGGAATCTTGGTCCGAAAGAACTTGGTTTTCCTTTTCAACAAAATTTTGTTTATATATATATATATATATGTAGACCAAAGTTCTTGGATGTGGATGGCTCCCTGCCTAGTTCTTGGATGTTCTGTTTCATTGTCAAACGAAGATATATATATATATATGTAGACCAAAGTCACAGCTAAGTAGAGTAGTAGACAGATTTTCACATTATTTCTGCTGGCCACTGCATCTTCAGAATGATTGATTCATGAGGATGTATTAATTATTTAACAATTTTGAAACAAAATTAATGTTTTCAAGGTGCCTTATCTCTGCTAAATTCTGGCTTTTAAAAAGATGAATTATTACTTTTAGAGAAAAAGTAATAATTCAAGGCAATGTGCTGAATTCTTTTCTTAAGGAGAGTTTTTATCCTAGAGTTGGATGTAATAACCACGTAACGAAACATGCTTTCTCTATTTTGCTACAATTCAAATCTGCGTTGAGTTCTTTAATAGTGTCATGAGAAATCGATTGATTGATGCGAGTTCTAGTGCATGATCTTGGTGGTTCATTTGAAACATGTGCTACTCCTAAAATGCCTTCCATGTGTTTGTGTAAATGCTGCAATGCTAGGCCACTTAATTTATTTACATCAGAAAATGCTATTGAAGTTGGCTATAGAATCTATTCTTTCAGTCAAATTGATTATGCCAAAGCTAGGACTCAAATCCAGATTTATTTTGGTGAGTTGGATCATGTTATTGGCTTCACAACAAGCAAAAATTTGAAAGAAAGGTTGTAGGAAATTGGAGACTCCATACTGCAGAACATTTATAATTATATATAATAATTATGTGCACAAATATCTTCATAATCATAATTATATATAATAATCTTCTCTTTTATTTGAGGCTGGCATTATTGGTTTATTGAAAATGAATAGGTGTAAGTGTAATTAAGCACAAATTAAGATGATGGCAATATGGCATATATATATGTAATGTGTGCAGATCATACCTGTAGCTGCAAATGAGTTGCCTTATCAACGCATGCTATTCTATTGACTATCATGTTATTGGTTCAAAGTGCAGTGTATCAGGTATTTCATATTAGGCTTTGAGATGATGTTAATTAAGATTAGTTTTGAGAATTAACTAATTAATGTTATTATATATATATATATATATATATATATATTGCACGTAGTCAATCTCTAAAGTTGTGATAGCAATTCTGCTGGCTGTGTGACTAATTGCTGCACTTTGTTTCTTCATAACCTTCCCTTCCAAATCCTGGCTTTGGCTAATTAATTATATATGTTAACATCATCATAAAAAATTTAATAATAGAGAATAACTATCTATATATATTAAATTTAAAATGTTCCTGTAGAAATTTACGGACTTAATTCTTGTTGAAATAAAGTAAAACTAAAACGAACACAAGAATAACTTATTATAATGACTTTGTGGTTTTGTATTAATTTATAATCACACATTAATAGCTTGTTCTTCAACTAAATTCATGAATGCCACCAAGTTGGTCCTCTCATGAAGCTCATTTCGCTATCAATACTGCAATTTCATTGGGAACATTAAAACTTAAAAGCCTTTTAAGTAGATTCAAGTTTCAATGTGGGAAAAGTCAAGGATCACTTTTTTTCTTCCCTCTCTTCTCAGTGTTTTTATTACACTTATTAAGCTGTTTAGGACTGGATTTGATAGTGTTTTAAATTCTTTCAGCCACATTAATTTGGAAAGACTTAGATTTTGCTTGAAAAAAATTGCAATGGCAATAAGACTTGGTATTAGTTGTTACATTCTTGATCTGCATGCTTCCTGCAGAAAATACAGGAGAAGATTACAAGAGTGTGAATCAATAAAATTTATTGAAAGTTTCTTGTGTCTTTTTAATTCTATAAAAAAAATTATTGAAAGAAATATGCAAATTAATAAGACTAATTGTATTAGAGCCATCGAGTTTGATCAGAACAGGGTTTGTTAGTTAATGCTTTCTCTTTCCTTCATTTATTAATTATTATATGTTTAATTTCACTTCATTTTCAGGTTGTGGCTGTAACCGTTGGTCTTGTGAGTGTGGCTGTCGGGATTGACATTCCTGTGTTCTATGAATCCCAAATAGATAGTGCAGTCAAGTCTTGTACTCTTCTACTTAATTTTACTTTACTATCAGTATCATCATTAATTCAACTACCTAACACAGACATTCAAGGTAACCTATCCTTTATGAGTTGCTTACTAGAAAAAAAATATATATATATGCCTATATTACCTCTGTAATCTTCTTGTCTTGCCACTTGAGAATGGAAGAAAGCTTAATACCCATCATTAGAGTTGGAAATTTCACCTCTGAAGTTAATAGTCAATGATCATGTTTTTCAATAGGTAATTATGGTTTTTTTTCCTGCATAATGTTCATTAATTTATGAATGTTTTTTCTTTATCTAAAGATTCTTTTTTTTTACTGATTTGCAGAATGGACATTTCACCTTTTATATAAAGGAATACTTAGAGCTTATACAATAGTGAGATATTCATTTCTTTTTAAATACCTTTTTCTTATCCACTGTCCTATGTCCTTAATCCTGAAAATGTTATCCTATGTTCATATTTGTTCAATTGACTTGAATGTTTGCTATTGCTTGTTTATCTAAGATATGCCACAGGATGTGATGGCCTTATGCCTGGTGTTTGGGAGAATAAACTTTCTAGCTTTCCTAAGGTACTAACCTTTGAAACTAATGCTAGATTTTCTTTTAAAAGTCATTTTTATGGTTCTTCTTGAACGCATTATTTTCCCTAGGCTGGATTTTAGGATATTAAGTGTTTACGAGTTTTGATACTTGCCAATCTCATTCTACATAATCAATTTGAAGGTTTGGCACCAGATATTATTAGATGGTATCAATTCTTTTCTTTCTTAATAATGTTTATTGGTTAGCAATGTAAGATAATGTAAATTAATTCATTGTTATTCATTCTTTCATTCTAATGTCAATTTTCTATTATTTAGGTATGATGAAAACATAAATTACTAGTTGCTGAGGGATCACTTGGAGCCATATGATAGAAAGCACAGAGTCCTCACCTCCAACGTGTCGAAGATCATCAGAAGCTAGTCATGATCCATGAAGCTGGATATTTCTTTTATTTTCTTTATTGAACTTCTATATATATGAACTATTATTGCTATATTGTAAAAGTTTTTGAGTATTATGGATATGTTTTGGATGTTAAATGTTGACTTGGTGATTATGGATATGTTTTGGATGTTAAACTTTAACTATATCTTGAATACAAATGAAATTATTTTGGTTGAATTAATATTTATATTTTTTTTAGGGAAAATAAAGTTTAAAAAAACAGAAAAAAATACTTTTAAAAAAATGGTCATTTAGCGACGGTTTAAACCGTTGCCAAAATTCAGATCCTAAACCATTGTTATTTAACGACGGTTGGAACCGTCGTCAAAAAATAAAAAAAAGGGTCTAGTTAAAAGACCTTAGCGACGGTTTTGACCGTCGCAAAATTTAGCGACGGTCAGTAGCGACGGTTCTGTCAAGCGTCGCTGGGTTTTGTTCCCGACGCTAACTTTAACGACGGTTGACATAACTGTCGTTATATCTTTAGCGACGGTTAAAACCGTCGCTAAATGAAGAAAAAACCGTCGCTAAAAATAATGTTTTTTTGTAGTGTTTCTTTCACAGATGTAGTTGCCATCTTTTTCATCGGTAATGTTTTATTCTGATCACTTCATGGGATAATTCAATTTGATTATTATTATTATACTGAAATATGTTTAATTAACTACAATGTCTTATTCTTTAGGATTATCAACATGATGCCAATCAATTCTTTCACTATTGTCCACTTATTCATTCACTCACTAACTTACACTGCAGGAAGTTATGTGTTGTCTTATAATAGGTTGTATATATGCTATATATGCCCTTGTGCACAACATGCATGGATCAACAGGAATTTTAAGGTTAACTTTTGTTGGTTAAATAATTAAGTTAAGATAGCTCTTTTCTCTGCTTTTAATTTCTTCATTGATCCATCTTCTCAAGTTTAGGGGTTACAAAACAAGATCAAATTGATGCCCCTTGATATTCATTTGTCATTAAAACTTATGATGCTTCCGTATTTTGGTAATGTTATCTCTGAATACTTTTTTTTTATGATTAATAAGTGTGGTTAAGACGTTATATATATATTTAGTCTAATAATTATGTTAGTTTATATACTGTGCAAATTATATATCTGTCATTGTTCAATAGTGAGCACTTTTTTTTTGCCATCAACAGTGAGCACTTTTAGACAGTGAAAATTTGTAACCCGAACATATGCATTGCACAGCAAAATTCTTGATTATCTATTTTATTACGGTCAATGGTATTATATTGCTATGAAGGTACGAATGTATCTTTTACATATGATAATATCCTACCAACTTATTATATTGATTTTTAAACATAATATTTAAAAAATTATGTAAATACCTGTAGACATAACCCGTTGATAAGTCCCCATTTTGTATAATATTTTTTATCTTATTTTAGGGTTCTTATTATATTTTATTGGGCTTAATTGCATCAATTATAATAAATTTGGCTAAAGAGTAATTACATGAAAATAATATTAAAAAGGGTTAAATTGTTATATTTTTGTGATTGCTTTTTAATTAAAATATTTTGGGATGATTATTTTATATTGGGCTTATTTTTGCTTTGTAGGTTATAGGCAAAAGTACATTTCCTGCCCCCAACGTTTGTGGGTCCTGTCACTTTCGCCCTTAACGTTTTTTAACTGTCAATTGTACCCCTAATGTTTTGTTTTCTCCCAATGTCGGGCTTTTGGCTAACACCGTCAATTTTTGAACTGTTTTTTATGACGTGACATCCTATGTGGCCAACAATTCTGATCGAACTTAATTTTTTTTCACATCAGTAGTCAATAGTACTGAGTTTTTGGGTCCATTTTGTTGATGTAATGAGTATTTTGGTGTACTGAATTTACTGATGTACTGAGTTTTTGGGGTCTATTGTACCCCTAAAATATATTGTTGATGTGAGAAAATGAAGTCCAGTTAGAACTGTTGGCCATATAGGATGTCACGTCATAAAAAACCGTCCAAAAATTGATGGTGTTAGTCAAAAGCTCGACATTGGGAGAAATACAAAACATTAGGGGTACAATTGACAGCGAAAAAACGTTAAGGGCGAAAATGACAAGAAATGTACTTTTGCCTAGGTTATAAAAAAAGATTGAAGAAAAAAAGAGGAAAAAGAAAAGAATTCAATCAAAAAAATTAGAAGCCCAAGAAAAGCCCAAACCCAATCTATAATTCAACACATTGAACCCAAAATCCAAGTCCATTTTCCTACAATTTTTGCCAAAGCCCTTCAGCCACTAAGCAAAAAAAATGGAGGCATCTAGATTAGAATTTGTTTGACTTGGAGGACACACATTGAAGCAAAAAAACTTTTCCCCAATTTTTCTCCTCTGTTTTGGGCGCTACAATGGGCAAAAAATTCACAATCATCACACGCCATTTTTCACTTTTCTTCTCCACACCATTTATCTCTTTCACCCTTCTCACGCCCCTCCATCACTCCCACTCACTTACAATTTCATCATCATCATTAGGGTGAACACCGGTTCGGGCTGGCCCACCAACCCAATCCAACCCGTCATGTTGAGTTGGTTTGGTTCGGGCTGAAAATTTTCAACCCGAACCATGGCGATTCGGGTTGCGGTTTTATCAATATTGAGTCTGCCGGAACCGAACCAAACCGCCAAAAATTACTTTTTTAATTTATTTTTTTATATACATTTGTGATTAAAAATTTATTTGATAGGTTGATTTCAAAATATTCTTTTATAATTTTTTTATCATTCCATTACCCGACACGCAAATCTCTCCAATCATAAAATTAATTAGATAACCACATAGTTGAATTATAAATATATTATGTGCATAATATATTGAAACTTCAAATAACAAGATCACAACTAATTAGATTAATCATAATTCAAATAAATTTGAAACAAATGAATGAAACATGATATTAAAAACTTTATGAGATATTATTTATTAAACTATATTTTATTTTATATTAAACATTTTTAAAATTTTGGCTAGTATTGCTCAATGAACCAAGGAAGAAAGAAAAAAAGAAAAAAGAGCTGGTCCGCCAACCCGAACCGCCAGTGAAAGGTTTGGGTTGGTTGATGCATTTTTCTCCAGCCCGAACCAACCCAACCCGCTGATATTTTTCTCCAGCCCGAACCAACCTGCCCCTAACCCGAATCAACACAAACCGCGTGCAGCCCTAATAATCATCATTTCACCACATTCACCCAAATTCTTCTCTGCTTAAGACGCCACCTCACCACCATCATCTTCACATTTCCATTTCTTGCACCATGGATAAAGGTATATATTAGATAAACAAATAATAAATTGATTTATTAAATTATAGAAATTGTTACTTATTTTAAATAACATATATAATATAATATAATGTATATTATATTATCAAAATTAATTAACTTGAAAAAAATATATAAACAAAGTTTTTTAATAAAAAATTACAAATAATTGATCGTTAATGTGATTCAACTTATTAGGTGATATATCTATATTAATATGACTGTGGGGTCAACGGTCTCCTAAAATAGTCAATTTGTTAATTAAAAAAGAAAATAAAAATATGATGCCAGAAGATCATGGTTGAAAGAAAATAAAAATAGTGATAACTTCACAGGATTTCATTTATTATTTTAAATATAATAATTATTTTATTTTATATTTTAAAATTTTGAAATAATTTAATATTTAATTTTTTATCAATTTAAAATATAATAAGCATAATTTTATAATATATTTTTTAAAAAATTAAAAAAAAAAATTACATGCACGGTATATGCATACGAAACCTCTAGTATATATATATACTAGGTGGTGACCCGTGCGATGCACGGGCTATGTTTAGAGATGTTTATATATATTTTTTAAATATTTAAAAATATAAATGACTAAATTTTAATTTATAAAAATATAATATAAAGTAATATTATATTAATATAAAATACATGCCAAATCAATGAAATTGGAATATCTTAAATATTAAAGTATACGGAGTTTAAATATGAACTTACCAATAATTTTTTTTAGCAGACTTTAAGAATTAACAGGTCTTCTAAAAAATCAGACCCAAGTTTAGTAGCAATGTTTAACAATAACCCTTCTAAAAGAGATTTTCACATTGTCTCGTCCTTTAATGGTCCACATCAATGCTTTGATGGGATATCAACATTGTTCACTCAACATGTGGTAATTTTTCAGACAAAAAAAAAACATGTGGTAATTTGCATATTTTATTTAAGTGCAATTTATTTATTTAGTATATATTATCGTACTCGTGCCTATATATTTTGAAAATTTTGTCATACTTTGCATATGTACACGCACACTAACCCTATCGGTACTTGTATATTATAATTTTATTTATTTATTTAGTACATAGTAGTGTACCCTAACCTATACTGAAAAAATTGTCATACTCCGTATCCTTATATGTAACTCATGAAGTAATTTTTTTTTTAAATCCATGTTAATTTTTTGTTTTTTAAAAAATATGAATTAATTTTGCATTATCCCTAAAATTTTCATACCCCATAATCCTATTTTGATATAATTAATTTTGCATCCTGCTTTTTTGAAAAGGTATTTAATTTTTTTACGAAGAAAATGTATTTAAATTTTAACAACTCATTAAATTGTAAGAATATTGTTTTAATCTAAACTATTAAGAATTATAAATTATAACAATTTATAATTTTTTGATTGTAATATAAAATTTAATTTAAAAAATATATTGGTGTCTAATCTTTTATGTTTTGCAAGCTAATTTATTATAAGTTAACAAAAAAATGATTGTTTTTTTCCTAAATTTCACATCTCATGTCTTAATTTTGAAGTCTTTTATTTAGAAAAAACATAAATGTATTTTATTTTAAAAAAATGAAATTATGTGTGTTCACATGGGATATAAATTCCGTAATCACATTAAATATAATTAGACAAAATATTTGTGCCTCTCATATTTTTATTCAACATTAACTATACTATTTACGATTTTTTTTCCAACATTTTGTAGAGACAAATGGTAATGAGATTTTGAAAAAGAAAAAAAAATTAGTTCATATAAAAAACTAAAATAAATTAATGTTGTTGTCATTTACATATTGTTAGGCACCCTTAACTTGATCAAATTATATCATTATAGTAGTGCGTCGGTTGCACCCACGTTTTGGTCCCTTACATTTAACATTTTTTTTAGTTTGGTCCCTAACGTTTGCCGAGTCTAAATTTGGTCTCCCATATTTGCAATTTGTATCAATTTTGTTCCTAATATTTGCTAAATATCAATTTGATCACCCATTTTTGCCAATTGGTATCAATTTGGTCCCTTACGTTGATTCAGTATCAATTAGTCCCTCATGTTTGCATTTAGTATCAATTTGGTCACTCCATTATCCAAGTGATGAGGGACAAAAATGAACTTTTTGTCATTATAATTGCTAACTTAATTATAATTTTAGTTAACTTTTTTAAAATTTAAATTTTTTTGGAATCTCAAACTTTTTTAGAATGTCATAATCATAGTCAACTCTAAATTCATTAACTTAATTTAAGGTGTAATAATTATTATATAAATTTTAAATATCATTTGAATATAATTAATGATATCAGAATCATAGACAAAGGGAGGAAGTGATAATAATTTTAAATTTAAAATATGTATATGAAATTAAGTACGAAAATGATTTTAAGGGATATGAAAATCATATATTAATGGCTAGGGTTTTTATTTTTCAAAAAATATGATTAGTAGAATAGTAGATGAGATTTGAAATTTTGACTTGAATGTGAGAGAGTGAATAATATTAATATATGATAGAGGTAATTTGAAAAGAGAATATGGTTAAAATTTTAATTAATGGTAAATATCAAAATTAAGATGATATAATAATTAAAAGTGCGAAATCAGATTTTTATTAAAATTTTAAAAGTTAGCTGATTTTAAGGAATTTCGATATTAGGTGAGTGTAGCATGATTAAAGGGAAATATGAATTTTGAAATTAGTATATGAGATTACTTACAAAACTGATTTTAAGGAACATAAAAATCATTATATTAGACCAGTACCTGAGAGATTAGTCATTATGCTCGCTCTAGTAAATACTTTGATCAGTCATAGAAAAAAAAGAACACATAAATTTAAGGAACACCTAAAAATTTGGAGTAATTATTAATTAATGGTAAATATCAAAATTAAAATAACATAACAATTAAAAGTTAAAAATCATATTTTTATTATAAGTATATAATTATTTGGGTGTGATATGGTATATATGGAGTCGACCAATTGTGAAGGAGTGATTTCAATACTAATTCAGATTGCACAAAATAAAATTAAAAAGATCATATGACTATAATTAGAGATTGATAATTATGAAATTTTTCCTTCTTTTTTTGATGAGTTTTTCCTTGGAATCTTATGAGATTTTGTTTAATTTTCAAATAAAATAAAGTGTAAAAAAAATATTGCAAAACAAAAGCTAAATTTCTCATTGTTGTGCCAGAATATATATATTACCTGTGATGTCATGCAAGAAACTAAAATGCCTATTAATTTTAGACAAAAACCAAAAATCAAAATCAATCTTTTTATGATCTTTACAAAAAACATGTACTCACGTAGTAATCACAAACAAGATCATTGTTGTAAATGATAGCAGCTCCTAGACTTCTTGCTAGATTGTTATGGTTGATGATGCTTTTATGTAATCTCTCCTGTTAGGTGTTTGTTGTTGTTGTTCTTGTGTCATTACCCAGTAATTTTTCTCATAGAGGTATACCAAAATAATCTTTTTTTTTAATTTTTATTAAATATATACTAATTCAACAAAAGAAGAACAAGAATCAAATGTCAGGAAATATTTAAGATAACAAAACGTATAGAGTACTTGACATCAAAGAATACCATAAAGCCAAAAAATAAAAAACTAACAATCGCAAATCAGATAAAATGAATTGAAAAAAAGATGATACCTCGGATAGACCTGCTTTGTGGAGTAGAAGGAAGATAGAGAACAACAAACCAATCCTTAGACAAAACGAAAAAAAAAACACCTTTTCTTAAAAGAAACATTGAAGCAAAAGTAGCATGTATTCATCAAATTCAACAACCACATAGAAAAAGAAGAAAGAAATTAAAATGAGTAAAAGCTAAGCAGTAGACGTCAATTATATACCAAAGGAAGGTGTGCCAATGAAGAATTATATCACCAATTTTATTCTTTAAACCTGAATGGCAGGATTTAACAGTAATTGATGCTAGTAAATAATCAGGGTCAAGTATAGCATTTAATTCCAGCAAGAATTACGGAGTTCTTAAATGATAAAATAGTCAGTGAATAAATGTGATTAATTTAGCATTAATTTGAAGGTGATCAATTATCATTAAATGACTCTAATCAAATCACAATTGAATCAATTAGAAGGTATGAAAACATTGACACATGGCATGTGTTAATTCCAGCTCAATTATTATAAATTATGTGGACCAATAGAAATTAGGCAATTGTTAAATGGATTGACATGTGGAATAAAGGCATGAGAGTAGAAGATATAGTGATGATGTGTAAGATGAGCAAAGGTCTCCTCCATCCTATTTGTCAAGAAGATGGGCAAGGGGATTTCTTTATATATATATATATATATATATATATATATATATATATATAGATATATAGATATATAGATATACAGATATATAGAATATAAATATATAGATATATAGATATATAGATTAATAGATTTTTTTTTTATAAAATAAATAATAGTTTGATTGTTACACATTTTAAGAATAATGGAGATTGAATTTTGAATTTGAAATTAGATTATGAAATAAATAATAAGTTAAATGAAAAAAATTATACAAAGAAGGAATTAATTTTTAGAAAATCAGATTTTGAATTTTAAAATTTGTAGATGATAAGGATTATGGATATATTTAGGTGCATTTAATATGAATTAAAGAATTTAAAATTAATGGAAACAATTGACTTGTTATATATATATTAATGACAAAATAATAATTCATGATTTAAAATTTAAAAAATGCTAATTTGGATGGAGATGGAGGAATCAAACCAATTAGTAATATGGAATAATTGATATGGTATTGATAAAAACATATTGTACAGTTGGAGATATGGTATGAGTTGTTAAACCTTGGCAAAAACAGATTTGATCTGTGATGTTGAGTCATCCAAATTAAAGTCCTAATGTGAATGCTTACATAGTCATCTGTTGGAGCTGATGTAATAGAGAAGGAATGCCTACAAATGCCGTATCTTAGCCTTCATCCTCATATTAGAATAATTTTGAACTAAAATAAGGCATATTTACAAATATATAATTTTTCTAACATCCTTAATTATAAAAACTGCAAGGCAAGGGAGAGTAATATTCAAGTACCCATCTATATAACATTCATCATCATCTAAGGCATCAGAAGAAGAAAAAGACGTGCCTTTGGCAGAATTTTCAGTCACGCATCATCATATCATCTAAGGGGCTTTCTATGTTGGTCTCGTTGTAGATTCGGGCTCTGAAATTTGTGCACCTTGCTTGTCCAATTGTGTGAGACCTTATATTTAATTCATATGTATGTAATTAAGGTCTCCTTCCTGCTCTAAGGGATTGATAGAACTGATTCGTTAGAGCCATGGATGATTTCAAGCTTCTTTTGCAGAGACGTGGTGCAGGAGTTCAAGTGAGAGATAGGCCATAGACTTCAGTTTTTATAGAAGAGGGACGATGAAGATTTGTAATCTAATCAAATTTATGATTTCAAATTCGAATACATGATATGAATATTTTAAAATTTCTGAATTTTAAAAAACTCCAACGGATTAAATACTAACCACATCAGATGTCAATTCACGTCCCATTTGGCTCCTAATCAGTATTACGTGAATTGAAACCAAAAGCTCAAAATGCTGATGTGTCATGTAGGGGCTCTATGCCTCTTACTTTATATATATATATATATATATATATATATATATATATATATATATATATATTATAACTAGCCATGCGCCCACTAGAAGCTTCCAATCCAATTTGTTACTCGCCCTTATCCACTCAAATATTTTTAGCTTAAACATTTATTTTAATTTCTTTTTATCTTTTCTACTTAATTCAATTAAATCTCTCTCTCTCTCTCTCTCTCTCTCTAATATATATATATTTTATGTTCATTAATTAAATAATTCAAACGTACATTATTTTAAATTGTTTTATATTTTCTTATTTAACATTATTTTTAAATAACAAAAATATGGCTGGTAAATATATCAAAAGGCTAAACTTAAAAGTATATAACATTATAACCCCATTAATTAACTGCCACTATAAAAAATGAGTATTTATTAAAATAGGATTTATTAAATATATTTTTTTAAAATATGAAATAAATTATTTATTTTAAAAAAATAATATAATTTAAACTTTATTAATTTTTTTTTGAAAGCTTTATTAATTTTTTAGAACAATTTAAAATTTATTACTTATCTTATATACAATAATAAAATATTTTAAAAAGTTCTCTAAAATCTAACACAAATATAAATAAATAATCAGCTCAATTTTATTTAAAAAATGACATGATGTTAACAAAATATACAAATAAGATTTACAGCAAGAAATTCAAATCAAATTCAATTTGAGATATACATTTCTATATTTTAATTTATTTAGTTTAATTAACAATAAATTTAATGTACTATTTTAATTTTTCTTATATTATTTTAATTTCATTTTCCTATTTCTTTTTTTTTCTTTTTTTCAATTGGAGTAGGTTTAGGATATTTTGCATTAAAGTGGAGGCATTTTGATTAAAAAAAAAACTTTTCATGGAAAGTGTTTCACTCCAACAAGTTTCTTAGATATGGAACTCTTCCTCATTTTACTTTTCATGGAGAATTGCATTCTTACATACCATTATAGCTATTTTTATATAGGAAGTTAGCTGGTCAACTTGAGGAGGTGTCGGCCAATATTTCTTTTATTTAATTTTTTTGGTTATAAAAATTAGGATTTATCTAACAAGTACCCTACAGGTATTTGTTAAAGTTATTTTTAATTAATTGAGAAAAAAATTATTTTTTCAAAGTTAATGATATGTCAACAAACACAATTTTTCTTAAGTCCTTTCATTAATTGAAGAGAATCCTTAAACAATACTCCAAACATCGGTCAGCAAAACCTAAAAATTATCGTTGGTGTGTATACTGTATACTATATAGCATTTTAGGTTGTCGGCCATGCATGCAAATTTTTAAATTGACATCAATGGCATAATAGTAAAACGCACAAGAAATAATGAATGTGAAAAATGTGGATTGGATTCCCTTGTGATGGATCATAAAAGTATAATATAAATAGGAAGCTTTGGGTCATAAAGAAAAGAAACACAAAACCACATTATAAGAAGTTTTTGAGTACATCAGATCGATCTGCAGCAACAATAATGGATGAAAGTTGTGAAGGTAGCAATCGCAAGCGAGGGGGTTGGATGACATTTCCCTTCATCACTGGTCACTCCCTCTACCAATTAATATTTACTCTTATATATATATATATGATTGTTAATTTGGTATATATGTGAATGATGTTGTTATAGACTTCAATTTTGATAAATTATATAGATAAATTCACCATATTAAGAGTTTAGTAGAGTAAAATTTAAAAAAAAAATGGATGTAAATTTTAAAATATATTAAATAAAACATTTTAAATTGTATCCATCAGAAATCTGTTCGCTGGGTTTTTTTTTAAGCAAAGTATTTTTTGTTATTGAATAGTTGATCAAATACTATCAAACACGTGGATCAATTGGTAAGGAGTTGTTCTAGCTTAACAAAAGATCTCGAGTTCAATCCTTGGAAATGTAGGCTTTGCCACCCTTGTGGTCTTACTCGACTTGAATGGGATTAGTCTTTACTTAGACCGTTAATACGGATAGGCGAAGGATACCCATGGTTCACACCGAAAAAAAAGTTGGTCAAATTACTATTTATTCTCCGAATTTGCAACTCTGTCAACTATTTCGTTCCCTAGACATTACTCGTTAGATAATCAAGTAATATGGCCGTTAACTCCTGACGTAGCTGGACTCCTCTCCTTGCTCCTCTCGCGTTATCGAAAATTGAGTCAATAACCCCATTATTCCCCTTGTTTTCGGAGTTAAGCTTTACTTGATGTGTTACTATGGTAGCCACATCATGCCTTTTCCTTACGACAAAATCCCCTCCTACGTCGGCAGCAACACCCGCATCGTCAGCGGTTAACGGCCACGTCATTCGATTATTTAACAGATAACGTCTAGGGGACTAAATAGTTGACATAGTTGTAAATTCAGAGATTAAATAGTAGTTTAATTAATTGCTAAAAGACTTTTTTTTTCTTGATATTAGTTGATTAAGAGATATATATGTATATAATAAACTATATAATTAAGGATGCATATTAATATATTATATTATATTGCATTGCAGGAGCTGTGAGTGGTTTCTCACTAGCAAGCACAGGGATGATGGAGAATGTGATAGTGTATCTCATAAAGGAATTCAATATAAAGAGCATAGCTGCTGCTCAGACTTCAAACATTATTAATGGGTGCACCAGTTTTTCTCCTCTTCTTGCTGCTCTTATTGCTGACTCTTTCTTAGGCTCTTTCACTGTTGCCTCCATTTCTTCTTTTGTCTCTTTACTGGTAATAATGGACTTTTTTTTTAAATTTTTGGTTTCAAAAAGTTATATATTATATAATATTAAAAAGTTAAAATAAAATATTATTTTATATTATATTTAAAAATAGCATGTTAATTCAAGTGATCATTTTGCATCCATCACAATACCATTATAAATAATTGATTTCTCAATAGAGAAGATGCTTAATAATACGGTAATACTAAATTTTAATATATTTGTTCAATTAATTGGTTCTTAATCTTAAAAGGGTCGTTATTAATTAATGTGAGTTTTTATTAATAGGCAAAAGTACATTTCCTGTCCCTAACGTTTGGGGGTCCTGTCACTTTCGCCCTTGACGTTTTTTCGCTGTCAATTGTACCCCTAATGTTTTATATTTCTCTCAATGTCAGGCTTTTGGCTAACACTGTCAATGTTTGTACGGTTTTTTATGAGGTGGCATCCTATATGAGCAACAGTTTTAACTGAACTTCATTTTTTCACATCAGCAATATATTTTAGGGGTACAATGGACTCAAAAACTCAGTACATCAGTAAATCCAGTATACCAAAATACTCATTACATCAGTAAAATGGACCCCAAAATTTCAGTATTTTTGACTGTTGATGTGGAAAAAATTAAGTCCAGTCAGAATCGTTGGCCACATAGGATGTCACGCCATAAAAAACCGTTAAAATATTGACGGTGTTAGCCAAAAACCTGACATTGGGAGAAACACAAAACGTTAGGGGTACAATTGACAGCGAAAATACGTTAGGGGCGAAAGTGACAGGACTTCCAAACGTTGGGGGGCAGGAAAGGTATTTTTACTTTATTAATATTAAGAAATGACATTACATAATTTATAGAATGCATCGAAATTCAGCAGTAATAGTGATCTCTATGAAAGTACTCTCGAATCTCGATGATTTTTTTTGCAGGGCACAATTCTACTAATCCTAAGTGCATCACTGAAATCCTTGAGACCCCAACCATGTGATGATGATCATGGCTCGAACCCATGCAAATCCCCTTCATCACTCCAATACGCCATTCTATACACAGCTCTAGCCCTAACAGCCATAGGGTTCGGAGGGACACGTTTCATAATGGCCACATTAGGGGCCAACCAATTCCACAATAAGCCAAGGGACCAATCTGTGTTCTTCAATTGGTTCTTCTTCACTCTCCATGTGGGTTCTGTGGCCAGCATGACCATCATCTTCTACATCCAGACTGACCTGAGTTGGAGCCTAGGGTTCGGACTTTGTGCTATGGCTAACCTCATTGCCATGGCCTTTCTACTATTTGGGTACCCATTCTATCGCCATGATAGGCCACAAGGGAGCCCTTTTGTGGATATGGCTAGGGTTCTTGTTGCTACTTCTCGTAAATGGAGATTGTCTCAAAGTTCAAGCAGTGTGAAGGATTATTATTATGGTGGGAATGAAACTCTACCTGAAGCAACAAGATTAAGGTATGTACAATATAATGATGTTGTTATTTGTTGAACATATAAAAGATATAATTTGTTTTAATTCCATCTTAAAATGATCTGATTTAATCATCTGAAATACAGAATTAGTTTCAATTTAATTGCTTAATGATGAAAACATCAAATTTAATTAATCCCTGAGAAAATGGAATATGTCTTAATTTAGTCCCTGGAAATTAAATGTTTGTACAAGTTGTGTTAATTTTATAAAGATTATTAAGGATTAAATTTGATATTTTTATCTTTTAGGGTTAAGTTGAGACAAATTGCATATTTTTCAAGATTAAATTTGATATTTTTATATTTCATGAATTAAATTAAAAAAAATTGCATCTTTTAAAGATTAAAATGGTAATTTACTATTGTTTGTATATTCTTATCTCATTCTATATTGTGAACTTTTAAAGTCTGTTTTCTTTTTTCCTCTAATCAACGTCTTAGACCACTTGAAATTTTAAGGTTTCTTCTGGAGTATTTAATGATATATAAAATTTGTAAAAAGAATGGGAAAAAATTATAACTTTAATGTTTAAAAATTAAAACAATTAATCAAATAATAATCCATGATTTAAGTGAAATTCAAAATTCAAATAGATTGATAATTTTTTATCATGAGTGTATCTCTTTAATTAATTAGTTTTTAATTCATTCAAAATGAATTTTTAATTAATTTAAATTTATATTAATATTAATCAATAATACATAATTAAATAAATATATAAAATTTCAAACACCGTAGTACTAAACTTTTATTTTTTCCCTCCTAAATCCCATTTATGAAGGGAAATCTTTGGAGATAGATTTTGTCTGCAATTAATTAATGAAGTATATATATGTAGTAGGTGGGGTGTGGAGTGATATATATATATTATATATCAACATCAGCATCCATAAAACATGGGAAATAGTTTCCTCACCTAAAAGATCTTTGTCTTGTCTTCTGTCTCAAGTGATTAATTAGTGACTGAAAATACCCAATTACGTGCACTAGTGGATACTGGTCGGTAAGTCACATTCGTCTCCATTTAGTGGCATAGCATGTAGCTGCTATTTGTTGGTACAATTGCCATCTTTTAGTGGCGTTGCATTTGTAAAATCTTTTTTTTTTTTTATCAAAACTCTCAGTATTCAAAAATTTATTAAACTCTGTCTAATTTAGTTTAAATCAATTAATAGGGTTTAGGACCTAAGATGTAGCGTGTAGAGTTTAGAGTTTAAGGTTTGGAATTTGGAGTTTTGGGTTTGGGATTTCAGAATTTAAGATTTATGATTTAGGGTTTGAGGTTTGTGATTTTAAATTTAGAGTTTAGAGTATACGGTTTAGGGTTTAAAATTTAAGGTTTAGAGTTTAGAGTTTAAGGTTTAGGGTTTAGGATTTTAGGTTTGAGATTTAAAATTTAGGGTTTAGGATTTGGAGTTTATGGTTTATGGTTTAAGGTCCGTAAGTAAGAGATAGAGTTTTCTAAATTGAAATTTTTTACATATATAATTGGACTCTAACCCAATACCTTGATTAAAGAGAAGGCCAAAATCTCATTTTGATCCTCTATATTTTACTTAAGTTTCAAATCAGTCATTTATATTTGCAAGTTGTGCCAAATAAATCCTTTTGACCGACACTGTTAGTGTTTTTCGTTAAATGACGACGTGGACAACCGATGTAGATAAAATCTCTCTCTTATGTAACTTCTATTTTAGTTTATTTTAGGTTCTTGTATATTTGGGTTTGCTTTTTGGTAAATATACGTACACATTTGGCATCTGTTACGTTTTAGTTTATTTTGGATTCTACTTGACTTAATATCATCCACATTAGTTTAAAATGACACATTGGAGAGAGTTTTTTCTACATCAATTGTCCACATCATCATTTAACAGAGAATACTAACGGTGTCAAGCAAATAGACTTATTTGGAACAACTTGTAAACATAAAAAATCTAATTTAAAACTTTTAAAACATAAATGACTAATTTGAAACATAAATAAAATATAGAAGACTAAAATGGAGTTTTAACCTAAAAAATAAAGTATCTACTATATACTTCAACCAAATACTATTTTGGTTTCTTTATTTTCATCGACTATGATGATGATTAATATTTTGTTAGTACCAAAGAACTTCGGATTCTTTAAAAATAATATCTTAAGTTTGAAAAATAGACAGAGATACTCTATCATTTGAGTCAAAGTTAGATTAGGATCACCAATAATTCATTTTCCGTCTCTCCCCCATTTGCATTATGATTCATTTAACTCCCCTTGTCTATTTGGCTACATAATTACTTTTTTCTTGTAGCTTCCTCTCTTCATATTAAATAAAATTTTGACCTAACATCAATTATAGTAATTTTTTTAAATGCGGTGATAAATATATTATCGAAAATAATATTATTGATAATTATTGACCGTAAAAAAAATATTATCATTGACTTTTTTCAACAACTTATTTATTTTGATGGCCAAAATTTAGAGTTCATTTGTGTATGCTTATTTTTATGAAAAAAAGCACTTAATTTAAAAAACTGTGAATGCGTAATTTTTATTTGTAGCATAATACACTTTTTTAGCTTTAAGTAAAAGCTAAACATTGGAGTTTTTTATAGTTAGTAACAAAAGCTAAAATTTAAATATTTTAGAACAAAAGTACCTTTAGTAAATTTTTATATTTTCTATTATATGCTTTATTGATGAGATAGCATTTATGTGATTATATTGTGATGTTGTTTATATTTTTTAATTAAAAAAGATAAATAACAATAATTATTTATAATTTTTTATTTAAATAAAACTAATAGATATTAATTAATAAAAAATGAATTGTAGATAAAATTACATTAATTAAAATTAATAATTTATTTGTTTAACATTTTAATAAATTCATAAACTAATTAACATTTTATATTTATTTTTTTAATAGAAATTAACAAATTAAACATTTATATCCATTTATCTATTTAATAGTATTAATAAGATCTTAATTTATATATGTCCTTCTTGATAATTTTACAATAAAAAAATACTTTTTTATCCAATTTTACGAAACAAAAACTAATTTTTTTTCCAAATACTAATAAAAATACTTCTTAGCTGAGTTTTTTAAACATAAACAATTTTTTTTCACAATACTTTTAGAGAAACTCTATTTAAAAATCAATAATTTTTAGTAAAGTACTAAAAAAAATGTACTTATATCGACCGGTAAAATTTAATTATTGATAAAAAGAAACAATTAATAATGATCTTTAAAATATAGGTAATTAAAAATACTCAACTTTTTAGTGAAGTATCTTTTTTCAACAATTAATAATAGCCATCAAAATATAAATTGTTAAAATTACTAATTTTGTTGTAGTGTAATTTGACTCCTAGTGAGATTAGACCCCACCCAATAACCTTTTCTTTCTCTTCCCACTTGTATTGTGATTCATTTAACTCAATTGGCTATAAGGCTATAACTCTGGAAATGGGTTGTATCAGGCGGGTGGACCCATTTTGCTTGTTAATTGGGTGAATTTAAGAAGGTTAAAATAAGTCCGTTTAAAAAGTGACGTAAACGGGCCAGTCCTTTTACAATTAAATATTTTTTAATTAATTTTATTAACTATGTTAAAGATTATTGTATATGTTTTGTATATATTTGTTATTTTTTTAGAACGTATATATTTTTTGTTAATTGCTATTAATATTTTTTTATGTTATTTTATTTTAAAGTATAATTTTGTAAAAAAAAATTAATTTTTAGAATTAAAAATAATTTTTCTACATTTTTAATGTTATAATATAAAATAATAACATAATTATCATAATTATACATATAAAAATTGTAATATTACTCATAATTTATATAAAAAAGTTTATCTTCATTTTTTTAATATATATATTATTTTGTATTATTTAACATAAAATTATATTTAAAAATAAATAAAGTTTTGGACTCCAATGTGGCCCCCTTTATAAATGGGGTTGGCTTGCCTTAATATGTTTAAGAACAAACCCGTAATAGATCATGCGGAAGTAACTCGTTTGACAATGCTAGCTATAATTAATTTTTTGAAAATAAAATTTGAAGTTCTTAACCATCTAACATGACTGTGTTGTCAGTTATAAAAAAATTGAATGTGTTATCAGTAGTCACGTTTTTCTATGGAGTTCTTTCCGATGTTAAAAAATGAAACAACCAATCCTAATTATGTATTAATCCAATTGTGGAGTACTACTATTTAAACATTAACCAATTGTGGAGTGCTATTCTTTGGGTTAGCTGCTCCTATTTTGAGGTAATTATAAGTCAACAAAGGAATCTTTTAAAATGTAATTTTTTTAAGAATTTGTATTCGTATCAATTAGTGCTTTTATTGAGAGCTAGATAATAAAAAAGGGTAATATGTGGAGTAGAGATGTTGGCCGTGATCGAGTGAAGTACCATTAAATGAAGTGTCGCACTGTGTAGCAATCAAGACGCTGGCTTTCAAAGGAAGCGGATTCGTTACATCGGAGAGATTACCTTAAAAAAATAGCCTTATAAGCCCTTAGACTTTCCAACTTTAACAGTTAATTTTTTAGGTTTAGTTATGCCAAAGACTTGTACTGGCATCAATAGTTGACGATACATACCCTAATTTACACCCAAAATTGTAGAACAAAATCACACTTATTGCCTGATTTTTTTTCTGTAGAAAATTTTGACAGAATCCAAAATCAACTTGCACAGCATAAGAAATTAATGCATCTAGTTCAATTCTGCAGCTTCTTCAACAGAGCAGCACTAATAACCGAGGGAGACACAGACTCGGAGGGCAGAATAGTAAAACCATGGAGATTATGCAGTGTGGAACAAGTAGAAAACTTGAAGTCCATAATAGGCATCCTTCCCCTTTGGAGTACAACCATATTCCTATCAACTCCAATAGGCGTCCTAACCAGCTTAGCCATCCTCCAAGCTATGGCCATGGACCGTCACATTGGGCCCCACTTCCAATTCCCTCCGGCCTCCGTTCCGGTCGCCACATTAATCTCCACATCCATCACTCTCACCCTCCTTGACAGATTGCTGTATCCCACGTGGCACAAGCTCGTTGGCAAGGACCCGACCGCTCTCCAACAGATAGGATTGGGCCACGTGTTCAGTGTCCTGGGCCTGGCTGTTTCGGCTGTGGTCGAATGGAAGAGACTCAGGACGACAGAATCTTTGTCCATGTCGGCGTTTTGGTTGGTCCCACAATTTGTGTTGGTAGGAGTGGGTGTGGCGTTTGATTTTCCGGGTCAGGTTGGATTGTACTACCAAGAATTTCCGGAGTCGTTGAAGAGTACATCAACGGCTATGATTTCGTTGACTATTGGTACGGGGAGTTACTTGAGTACGGCGGTGATTGATGTTGTACGGAGGAGTACGGATTGGTTGCCGGATGATATTAATGATGGGAGAATAGATAATATGTATTGGTTGCTAGTTGTGATGGGCGGTATCAACTTTGGGTATTTCTTGGTATGTGCTAGTTTTTATAAGTATCAAAGAGGCTGAATATGATTTATGGGATATATATAGTTATTCTATGCATGCAATAAGTTTAAGTCCTTGTTACCTTTCTACTCTCAAACTTTGTTGTTAATTGTGTTCTTAAATTTTTAAATTACAATTAATTTTATCCTTTATTTGAATTTTGTGTAAATAATTAATGGCAAGTGCAATGTCATTGTTTTTGTGACCTCCCATACTGACTGTGATGTGATTGTCGAATCATATATTTTCTTATAGTTTTTCATCAATTTAACTACGATAACGTCCTTTATTTTGTAGTGACACAATGATAATTATATTGTGACTAAATTGACGAAATAATGTTGATAAATATATGAGTTGACATCACATTAGTCAACATGAGAGGCCACTAGGAGAGTCACTTCTGCATATGCCGTTAATCCTTTACAATAAATTTTGATTAAAGGCAAAATTGCTTGTAAATTAAAAGATTAAGAGCACAGTTAACAACTGACAAAGTTAATGAGCATAGTTGATAAAGACACACTAAAACTTAGGACATCAAGTACTTTTGCTTCTTTTTTAATGTTTGAAAGATGCATCATTTTAAGTTGGTTTTTTAATAAATAAAATGTCTCAATTTAATCAATTCTCAATTAATTTAGTCATTTGATTAATAGAATTAGTCAAAGATTAACTAGAAATGACCTTAATGAATGTATTGCTAACTTTTACTATTGAATGATTAATTATATCATATTCAATGATTAAAAAATAAAACACATTAAGTTTATAAATTAAACATTGTTAAGGAGTTTGTATTTTTCAAGCCAAAACCTCATTTTAATCACCTATCTTTTTTACTTGTTCTATGTTAGTCCTCTAAGTATTTTTCAAGCCAAAACCTCATTTTAATCACCTATCTTTTTTACTTGTTATATATTAGTCCTCTATCGTTTAAAAGTTATAAAGCAGTCATCTATCTTTATAACTTGTTTGAAATTGATCTTTTTCGTTAACCGATGACGTACTTGATGCAAACTTTTTAGAAATAACATTTTCACCCCTTCTTCAACCTCAAAACTTCTATTTTATCCCTACACTCCATCTCCATTATTTTCTCTCTCCATGGCAACTAAATCTCCTCCTTCATCTTCTTCACTCTCTCATCAAAAAAATTGGTTAAGCATTTGTTAACACTCTGTTATATATACCAAAATTGTAATGCCAATATGCAAGAACATGTAATTTGGTATATATTAATTAAAAATATATCAACTCTTCTGCGCACACTTGTTTTCTCTTAGACCCTTCATAAATCTTCAACAGTAGGTTCTAAGAGTCACAGGCAGAGATTGCAATGAGAGAGAAATTTATCGGCCAGATCATAAACCTTCTTCAACATATTCATGCCCCTGAATACGTGATTTGGAGCTCCTCAATGTGTTTTTTTTAACCTCAGAGATAGATTAGTTAGGGCAGCACAAGAGTACTATGTCTCAAAATGAGGATAAATTACTTTTAACATAATTGAGCTTAACCAGTTTTTGTGATGAGAGACTGAAGAAGAGAAGTAGAAGATTGAGTTGGTGGGAAAGGAGGGAGTGCAGATAGGGTGTATAGTATAGTGTTGGAATCGAAATAAAAATTTTAAAGTTGAAAAAGATGTAAAAATATAATTTCTAAAAAATTTATATCATGTAACACCGATGTCACACCATAAGTTGAGGAACCAAACGGTGTTACATACACAAAATGATTAATTAATAACAAATTACAAAGATAAAAGATCAATATAAAATAATTGAGAAAGATTTGACTTATTTTTTTAATATTTATGACTTATGAATCTAATATATTTTATTTTACAAATTATACATTAGATATCGTATTTTTCTATTGAAATTTAATTCATCATTTAATATTTTCTTAACATTAACTAATTGTCAATTAACTTTCTGCCGGCCAAATTGATTGAGACATGCATCTTTTAATAACAAAAATAAAAATTCAACTTTATATATATTTACCAAGAATCTAATATCTTTCAAAACGCGGCAAATAGTTTCATAAAGAAATAAAAGAATTATATATAAAAAAAATCAAGTAACAAGTTCTATGCACAATTTTGCTCTAATTCCAAAGCATCTTGAAAGTTGAGAGCAACCGGTGATAGTATCTGCCAAGCACTAGGCTCTATCTATGCTCCTCCATAGTCCATACAGCGTGTTATAAATGTCTAAGATGGTTCAAGAAATTTAATTAGAATTTAGAACAAAAATAACAGTTTCAATGGTTAGCTCAAGAACGAAAGGATATGAATCAGATCCCAGTTTTGGCATTATTATGAACTGGAATCAGAAATATTCATCTTGGTGCATTTGGTACAATCATATGGTCCAATTGCTTGATTTTTACGTCTAACCTGCACGCCAAAACGAAACATGCAAATTAAAGAATGAACCACACCACAAATGGTAGGCAAGTGACAGAATTTGCCACAAAAATCAAAGTTGACAATTAATATTTTTATGAAGTTCTCATTAGAAATTTGAATATTGGCCAAACCAAAAGAAAAAAATTTGAAATTTGAAAAGTGTTTAAGAACAGTTGAATCAAGGTTTACAATCTAAAAAAAGTGGTAAGAAATATGCAGAATAGAGGATGAGAAAACAATTCTTCAAACACAAATCTGAGGGAATTGTTTTAGAAGGCAAAAGTAATTTCTCTTTTAACTAATAGCTTAGAAGTTTGAACACTTTAGTTAACCACATTAACGAAATGTTTGGTACCACTATTGTAAAGCTTGGTAAATATGCGTTTTTCATTACAACAATTAAAATTAGTTGGTCATTAATAACCATCTAGGTATCAAACTTTCAGTGTCAATTAATATCATGAGAATAGAGAATTATAGATTTGCAACATAAGTATATTGAGATGACTTTTATATCTGTTCAATTATAATTTATATCATTTTTAAAGAGTAAAAATTGAAGGGATTTGCACATGAATATGCACCTTTGGAAAAATATACACAAATTTAGTCACCTTTAAAAACTATTTACGGAAACATACAACTTTTACTGTGAACGATAAACGCTCTCAGTGAGGACGTTTATAGGGTCAAATGGTTAACCCTATAAACATCCTCATTGATGGTGTTTTTAACGCTAGTAGTCAATCGTGATCTATTCCCAAAAAAATGCCCTCACTAAAAGTTTTTATAGGGTTGACCATTTGATAATATAAACGCCTTCACTGAGGGTGTTTTTCTTACCAGAAATTTAAGAAACCACCCTGACTGAGGCGTTTTTGGTCGTGCACAATAAAGATTATATATTTCTATAGATACTTTTTAAAAGTGACTGAATTTGTATATATTTTTCTAAGAGTGCATAGAATATGCAAATTCCAAAAAGGTGAACATATTTAAAAAATAATAATAAGATGGACATAACTTTCCTAAACTATGTCATAGGGGAATCTTTTGTATTTTAATTGAGTTTGATTTTATTGTCATATAATAGTTTTGTTAAGATTTGAAATGAAAAAGTTAACTGAATCATATTTTTTTACAAATTACAAAACTTTCAGTTTTAAATTAATTTTTATAATTAATGGGGATAATTTGCAAATGAGCAAAACCTAAACTCTTAAACATCTCTATGTTTCTGTTTAATATTATATCATCAAAGACCTGATTGGAATGATAATTTGAAAGTGATGTGGACAGGGGTGGTATGAAGTAGTTTGGGCTTATAAATCCTTGGTTACATGTTTAAACGAGTAATGAGGTGAAATGATTTAGAATGGTTTGAAAATCCTTTTAAACCATCCAACACCTCAATTTTTAAACCCCTTCAATTTAAAAAGTTTAGGATAATTTGCATAATTTATAATATTTCAATTCTTAACATTTTATTTATTCCTTATAAAGGTAGTATTAAAATTTTCAACTCCACCACTCTTTTTATTTTTTTAAAACTTCTAATCAATAAAATGACTTATTTAAACTATTCTATTTCATTTAACTCCACACTATTCTATTAATAATCATTACACTAACACACTACTCTCTTCAAAACTCCTCGCCAACCCTTAAAAAAAAAGGCGTCAGACCAGGAAAGTAGCAGACATGTCAAGTTCAACTTTCACGTGAAGATATTCCACGTTTGTTTTCCCTTTCTAAAATGATGTTCAAGAGGAAAGAAACGAAAAAAATAAAAAGGAGTCATTATCAGGAAGTCAAAAGTACCGATAATGGGGGGATTACGATGATGAATATTGATGAAGGATATAATAGGTCTTATCTAAAGAAGAATAAGGCAAAAGTACCTTTCCTAACCCCAACGTTTGGGATCCTGTTAGTTTCGACCCTAACGTTTTTTGCTGTCAATTGTACCCCTAACGTTTTACGTTTCTGCCAATGTCACCCTTTTCACTAACACCGTCAAATATTTAACAGTTTTTGCTGACGTAGCATCATACGTGGCAAAACGTTTCTTTTTTCTGTCAATTGTAACTCTAACGTTTTACATTTCTACCAATGTCACCCTTTTCACTAACACCATCAAATATTTAATAATTTTTGCTTACGTGACATCCTATGTGGCAAAAATATCTGACTTGGTATATTTTTTTTCCACATCAAATTTCCTACTCATCTTTTCCCCATCAAAGTTGTGTCGTTTTGACCTCGGCCTATTCCTTCTAAAATATAACTCAAACGTACGCGCTATTTTGCTCATAAAAACATCATAGACGTTATCCATTCTCTATTTTAGGGTAACGTCTCCGGCAAAGTAGAGAATGGGTAACGTCTCCGACAAAGTAGAGAATGGATAACATCTCCAATGTTTTTGTCTGCAAAATGGCATGTACGTTTGAGTTATATTTTAGAAGGAATAGACCGAGGTCAAAACGACACGGTTTTGATGGGAAAAAAATAAGTAAGAAATCTGATGTGGAAAAAAATATATCAAGTCAGATATTTTTGTCACATAAGATGCCACGTAAGCAAAAACTATTAAATATTTGATGGTGCTAGTGAAAAGGGTGACATTGGCAGAAATGTAAAACGTTAGGGTTACAATTGACAGAAAAAAGAAACGTTTTGCCACATAGGATGCCACGTCAGCAAAAACTGTTAAATATTTGACGGTGGTAGTGAAAAGGGTGACATTGGCAGAAACGTAAAACGTTAGGGGTACAATTGACAGCGAAAAAACGTTAGGGTCGAAACTGACAGGACCTCCAAACGTTGGGGTTAGGAAAGATACTTTTGCCGAAGAATAATGATAATGGCTACAAGAGATTTTAAACTGTTAAATTTTTACCTCAATTTTTTAGAACTACGTAAGCAAATTCTTATTATCATTGTATATTAAACACCAAAAATTATTCTCTAAAAAATTATTTTTAAAATGCCTTGTCTTTTAATATTACTAATTCGTCTGAGACTAAAACGAATTATTATCAAATATTTGTCTAAGTCTCAAGCATATTTAACTTTCATTTTATTTTTTATATCAGCAAAAGTCTGCTGAAAAAAAGAAAGAAAATATGTCGTGACAATAGAGACACCGACACATTACATACATATACATAATATATATATATAAAATATAATATATATTTATTTATTGTAATAAAAATAAATAATAATAAACAAATATTTAAAATCAATATGATAATAATAATAATTTTTTGGATTAAATTTATGTAAATTTTTTATATTTTTATTATAAAGTTCCTTAATATAAATAAAACATGTAGCAAAAATAAAAAAGTGTTTAAATCAGTGTTGTATGGATCGAACTGGACGGTTCGACCAGTACAATTGGATATAAAGCCGAGTCGAAAAAATCGTTTTTTCTAATTGGACCGGATTTAACCGAAATCCAACCGGTCTAATTTTTTTATTAAAAAAATAAAAAATTGAAAAATAAAAATAAAAAATAACATCAGAAAAATCTTGAAAATTAAAATTTAAGAAGTCATGATTATAAAAAATTTCATATTTAGTTTGATCAAATTCTTTCAGAATTTGACAAGTCTTGAAAATTAAAATTTAAAAAGTCATGTAATTTAAAACTTCAAAATTATGTATGTTGAAACTTAAAACTTAAGTGATATCATTTTATATATTAAGAATAATTAATATTTATTGCGTCATCCGATTTGACAGACGTTCGATCGATTAAACCGATCAAACAATGAACCGAATACTTATCCAAGTCTTTGTCCGGTTCGGTTCTTACAACATTGGTTTAAATGACCAATTATAGTAGAGAGATAATATAGAAGACCACATTTTATATGATCAATCATAGAAGAGAGAGTGTAAATAAAACTGATTTAAAAAACTTTATGGCAAATATATAAAAAATCTTACCTAAAAAAATTTTGTTTTTGGCAAAAAAACATAGAAAAAATTTAGGTAATGTTCTTTATATCTTTGTTATAAGATTTCTCCAATCAAATGTTTTATTTACACCCCCTCTCTTCTATAATTGGTCATGTAAAATGTGATATTCTGATCTCTATATTCTTTTTCTATTATAATTGATTATTTAACCATTTTTTATTACATGTCTTATTTTTTTAAATATTTATTTAATATTATATAAAATAAATATATATTATATTATTAAAATATATTATTGTGTATATATAAGTAATGTGTCGGTAGCTCTATTGCCGACACATTTTCTTTCTTTTTTCAGTAGAAGTTCGTCTCAAAAACTTGTGCTGATATTAAAAAAAGTTAAATAATATTTGAGACTCAAATATTTGACAGTAATTCTTCTGGATCTCAGATAAACTAGTAATACTAGAAGACAAAAATGAGGCATTTTGAAAATACCTTTTTTAGAGAATGGTTTTTGGGGTTTAATATTTTTTTGATAGAGTTTTTAGTAAAATTGCCTATATATATATATACACTAGATACTTTACATACACGTACGTGCATGTCAATTTTTTTCTTAATTTACATATATAATATAAATTATAATTTTAAAATTTTAAAGTAATAGATTAGAAATTAAGAAGTTATTTTCTTTAATAACTATCACTTCCATTTTCACTCTTTAAAAGAAACTACCACTAGCACTATTTCTATTTTTTCTCGCATCATATTTTCATTTTTTTTTTAATTATTTAAATGACTATTTTGAGAGACCATTGACAAAAAAGAACCACAACCATATTAATATAGATATACAAGATTAAAATGCAAAGAATCCCTACAATTTTTAAACCTTACTCCCAATCCCCTTAACTTTTAATCTTGGCACAGAACTTCCTCGGCTCCTCCGTTAAAAATTCCATCATTTCTTAATAGAATTTTATCATGTAAGCAAACATGGTCACGTCAACATTTTTTCTAGCTAATAGATGATTAGGTTTTTCTTTTTTTAAAAATGAACGAACTCTCCTTCAATTAACTAAAAACAAATGCTGATGTAATGGAACACGGTTAAAAAATAGACAGAATTCTTAATGAAGGGAGTTTTATGTCCAAAATTAAAAGTTTATGGAAGTTGGTTGCAAAGTTTAAAAACTGAAAAACTTTTATGCATTTTGCTGTGTATATAAATATTAAAATAATCTAATGGTTCAAAAACCTCAACACTCATCCATATCACAACCAAAAAGTGAAGAATGACCGTACCGGGGACCATGGACCTGGTTCATGCTGAGGCTTGTCAGGGGGAGAATTTTGTACAGCACCTCCTTTCATCGTTAAGATTTCCTGCAATGTTCAAAAAGGGCAAAACTTTAAGCCTAACAAGGGAAACATAATCAATGAGTAAAAGAATGAAATAGTAGGTTATGTAATGTAATGTAACCCATTAATCTATGAGTAAAGCATGAAGATGTGTATGTGCAGTCCATAAATCTAATTACCTCTCCAGCAGCTTCCATTGCAGCTAACCATTCATCAGAGAATGGAGCAGCGTTTGGAGGAGGAATCACTATAGCAACATCCTCTTTCCTTTTGGTTGCACATTTCTTGCTGCCATTCAGAATACTAAGATTACAACTTCAATTCCAAGCATCCACACGATCAAAGTCTCAGGATAAAGACGAAACAGATATATATGAAGAAGGAAATAACACCTTTTATGTCCCCAAATTTTATACAAATCTTCAATTTCATCCCTGAACTTTTTTTACGGTCAATTTTGTCTCAAAAGTTTTGAATTACAATCAATTTCATCCCAACTCTTAAAGCCATCCAAATTATTAACAATAGATGATAACATGACATCACACATGTAATATTAATATTGACTCATCACTCAAAACGACGTTGCTTCTTCGTATTAATGTAACATAAAATAAAAAGATGGAAACAAAGAAGAAACTACCTCGTCTTGGAGACATAAAAAGCGTTTTTGTCTATATGAAGAAATTTTGTCAAAATGTTAGATACTCACTGACAAATTATTTCGCTGCCACCTTCTGCAATCTGGTTTTGAACGTTGGTAATAGAAATTTCATCTTCCCCGGAGGTACTATTTTCAGCTTCTTCTGACAAACTTTTCCTCTTCAACGAACTAGGTTTACTACCCTGCGAAATTCTTCTATAGGGTGTGAGATTATCTGTCACTTCCAACTTCAAACTTTCACTCAAAGAACAATGCTCATTGCAGTTCCAATCAACTACATCTGTAATCTGATCTTCACTCCCTTGAACAGAAGAAACTGAGTTAGCAGCATTATCATCATGAGTAAGCTCAACTCCATCTATCTTAGCAGAAACTTCTTCTGAAACATTCATTTGTAGACATTGTAATCCTTCATCCTCGTCAAGGCTTCCATCTTCAATTACAGGTGTAGCCAGAATATGATGATTGGAAGTACTATACTCACTTGTATAGTCATTGCATTGTTCTAATGCATCTTCTTTCCTGGTTTCTTCAGAACAAGCATTGTTTGAAGGCAACAAGTCACTGTTTAAGTTAACATGCTGGAAATCAACATTATCTACAAGACTAGGCCTTTGAATCTCAAGAAGAGGAGATTCTTTGTTTATGCTGTCAACTACCAACAAAAACTGATCTTTGGCGATCGAAGTACTGGGGCTACTATTGCAGCAGTATTCCGTTAGTTTTTCATCTGAAAACAGAACTTTTGCATCTTTTACAGGTGAATTCTCAATAACTCTCTCAGTGAAATCCGGTTCGCTGATTGCTTGTGCCAATAGTTTATGTTCATGAAGGCCAGAGGGACTTTCTGCTAAATCTTTAGTATGATCTTTGGTGTCTGAGTCGCTATTTGCAGACGCTTCAAAGGAATCACTCTGATCAAGCAAGTATCTATGATTTGCCACTGAACTCTCATTCTCATAAAGCATATATTTCATTTTGGAAGATGTGAGCAGACTAGTTTGTTGCTCAGAGTTTCTATGGTCATCATGCTGAGAAATCAACGAATCACAGTGCAGTGAAGTACACTTAGGAGAACTATCAACTCTGCACTGAAATTCAGACATGTCACAGTCCTTATTAACTGGCATATCATTTACCCTGGAACCACAATTAACTTGCTCCATCTGACATATTTGGGATGTAAAGTGCTCATCTTTTACCTCTTCGGTACTTTGACAAGGAATTCCTTCTAGAGATGCTCCCGTTGCAGTTTCACTAAAATCCCGTTGACTTGAATTTACTTGTACAGTATTCATATAATTGTATTCCTTGAACTCTCCAGAATGTCTACTATTCTTAAATGAAGTGTCATGATTTGCTTGTAGCACCAGACTTCCATTAGAAATCTGAGCATCACACGTGAAAGGCTTTGTTTGCTCATCTACCTCTTGTTTCATGTCATTCTGTTCAATATTTAACAAATTATCTTTCCCTGTTGAAGTCCTGTGCATAGACTCTGGTTCTTGGAATACAAACAGATTCTCATTAACCTTGGTCTCCAACGGTTCATCCATACCACTATCTGAAAGAAGCTTGTTATCATTTATGGGAAATTCCATGTCCTCCGTCTTTAGAACATACTCAATCTTCAATGGTTCCACTTGCTCCAAAGATTTTTTGTTCACATGCTCCGGAGTTTTGTCAACCTTTTCTTGCTCAGCTATTTCTCCAGAACCCAAAGAATAGCACTGCACTTTTGGTTCTGGCTTTACATCTGAAAGGCCTAAATTCGGAGTGCAACTCTTTGCTGCACCATTGACATTTTCACAACTTTTCATAGGTGCATGTGGAAGCCTATCTTCATGAAAAGAATTTTCCGCTACTTTCTTAGATTTAGGAGGGTTACTTTCCTTAGGTTTGCAAGGATTAGAGCTTTTATGTAATGCAACTCGTGAACTGAGCGCCTTTTGCTGCAACACAGTAGCAGAAATGAACAAGAGACTTACAAGAGTGCTATACAACTGATGCATGAATCTAAATTAGGAATGGGGAACTAAATAGACCAATCAATATCACACCTGAGAGAAGAATCCAAGTGAGGGAGATGGCATCCGTAGGCCCGATGGTTTTGCTGTTTGAAATTGTGTTTGTTGCATTTTCTCTCCAGTACTGCAAACTTGTAGTGGAGGTTGAAGTTTCAAGCCCTTATTTCCTTCAGTTACCAGTTGTTGCTGTAATCTGGGTGGTGGATGTGTATCTGAGATGGAGTTCTCCTGTGAGAAAAGAAAACGTTCAAGAAGAAGCACTTGCACATACTAGTTATACAAAAGGAATCATAAAATTGAAGGAACAAATGATGAAATTTTAAAACTACAGCCTCTAGAAGGTTCAAGTTCTCACAATATTTTTTCTGGCTTGGGTAATAGTACTAGTAACGGAACATTTTCCAGCCACATTACATTTTGCATTAATTGGCACACTACGATTTTTTGGCAGACCTTTTACTCCAGCATTCTTCTGAACATTAGCAACTGTATAGAAGATGCAAATTAACATAACATAACTATCAGTCTGACATTAAAGTTACAGCTAAAGATAGATAATTGTACAGAAACCTGTATTTATAAAATACACTTAACACTGAACTACAAACCTCTGTCAAAATTAAATTGGATAAATGATCCAATATTTATAATCACAATTGAATGATTAATCTGTTGAACTTACATAGATTTTATATTTAATTATGTCAAAACTCAAAAGGTAAAGGTGCATTGTGAAATTTACCAGAATGAGCATTCTGATTTCTCTTTAAATAACCTGTGCTTGATGCTCCGCTCCTGGCAGTGGTTGTAATCATAGGAGCATGAGTTTTTGAAACTGGTATTTTGGAAACTGTTGATTCTTTGCTTTGTGCTTTTGCCATGTTAGGTCTTTTCAGTTTTCAAGGTAGTTAAAGCAAACTCTCATAATTCAATAGATAAAAAACAACAAATTCAAAAACTAAGTTAAACGAGAAGAAACAAGTAGATACTCTAAATATTCTGGAAAAGCAACACCAAGGATATGAAGATGCAGCAATAGGTCGTGGACAGGCATTGCGTTTAGACCTGCTTCTATCGCTATCATTGACAGCAATCACCTTCCGCTTAGCCTAAAATTATCAGTACAATAATATTGAAGTGAACAAAAGCATATATAAAGGAAACTAAAAAGCCTTTAGAAATATTTCCAAAAAATGCTTATCTAAAAACTAACCAAGGAAGCTGAGGCCAAAGTATCTTTGGTTAATTTCTGAGAGTTTGGTTGTAAGCAAGCACCAATCTTCTTATCTTCTGACAATTGCTTAAATAAATTCTCTTCAATTTCCTGTAGCTCTGAGGAAGTACCAACAATATCTGCTTCACCCACTAATGTATTTTCCTCTTCTTCATGGATAATTGTCAACTCATTGTTAGTATTACTATGATTGCCACTAATCATAGACAGCTCCAAAGAGTTCAAAACACCTGAACAAATTCAACATGAATTACAAATTCTTAATTAAGTTCACAATTCATGAGATGATGGACAGCCAAGGGAAGAGAAAATGCCTTCTTCAGTAAAGAAAGCTCGATCCCATGCCAAGCTCTTCCGCAAATTGTATCCGCCCCCTTTCTTCTTCCTCTTCATCTTCTGGGGCTCCAAATTCAATTTCGGTGCTTCAAATTTGTTACCATTTATGTTTTCCTTGTTTATGCCATCTTGAGATGAGGATGTAAGCTTTTGGATACCCACTTCACCCACCTTGCCATCTGCATTTCACAGTGATAAGTTGATACTCGGTCCCGCATTTTAATTAGCGTTTATTCAATTGATAAATTTTACATTTAGTCAAAAAATTGATTATGAATCTAAGTTTTGAGAACAGAAAACTGTAATGTATGTTTATTAGACGAAAAGCAGAAACCAAACCACGAATTAGAAAGCCATGAAGAAGAAGAATTGAGAGAGGTGAAAATGAAGAAAGAAAGAAAACCCTAACCAGTTCGAGGAGTACGAGGAGGAAGAGATCTGAGGCAATGGAGAGGAGAGCAAGAGAAAATGGAGGAGCCGCCGGAATCGTCCCTGGGAATCTGAAGCAGAGAATCGTCTTCACCAGCGATCTCCAAGAGCGAGAGATCGGAATCCATCTTCCTCTCTCTCTATCTCTCTCTCTCTGACTTCTTATCCAGAATGATCGATCGAGATTCTAAATCTGAAGTAATGATGACCAATGGGATGTTTCAGTTCAAACTTCGAACTTCGAAGTGCTTATTGACTATTGAGAGATGCTTGAGATTGGATTGTGCGTCGATTAGTGTGCGTGCTGATATATATTTGAAACGATTGACAAGCGGGAAGCCGCAACAACCTCGGTTACGGTAACGTTACTATTTGACGAATACAATTGGGCCATCTTTTGATAGTAATGGGCCCATTGGCCTTTTCTTTTGTACTTTTGAAGTTTTGATACATTACATATGACATACATATCCTTGCTATTTTTTCAATAATTTGCTGAAGTCGGATCAGTTACATTGCAATGTGACTATAGTGCAATTATAATGTACATCTTTACCATTCATTCAATAAAAACATTTTTATTGACATCAAACATCTAAAAAATAAAAGTGGATACAGCCTCAGTGCATTTTTTTTTTGCTAAAGCCACAGTGCATATCAGTTAATCCATTTTCGTAATTTCCTCTCATAACTCAATTTTTTTATGAATCATAAATAAAAATTTGTATATTAATATATTAGGAAACTAAATTAGGCAAAAGATTTGATGTGGTTAGATAATTTATGGCACATTTGGTTGCTTGTGTTTATTGATGTAATCCATTATATAATCCAATATTTTCTTTAACATTTTTTTTACTTAACATACCTTACTTTTTATAATGTGATAAAATTATGTTTTGGCTTTTACTTTTTTACCCACTTTTATTCAATTCTCACTTTTAATATAAGGGTAAAATAGTCATTTTACCCACTTTTATTCCATTCACATCACTTTCATATTACTATTCCCATTCTTTCATGCATTCTCATTCTCATTCTCATTACTATTCCTATTATATCCAACATTCACGTAACCAAACATGCCCTTAGAGTTTTATATCCCTAAATTTTATTTGTTCTCAATTGTGCCCCTAAACTTTAGAATTCTAACTAATATTGTTTTTAACCCAAATTTTGTGTATATAATTAACGCAGATGCAAATGTGATTGTATTTGTAACCTCCAATTAATGTCAAATCATATATTTAGCTAAAATTTTTCATCAATTTAATCAAAATAACACCCTTTATTTTGTAGTAACGCAGTGATAAATGTAGCTAAAATTGATAAAACTTTTTTTTTTGTCTAGACCAGATATCTACCGTCGAACACAGTGACTAATCCCCTCTGAATTGTAGGCACCTCGAATAGTGGGATAGCTGGCCCAAAGGTTTAAAGATGCTCCATACCCAAGACAAGAATCAAACCCCTGATACTTGGTTAAAGATGAATGAGTCCCTAATATCACAAAACTTTAAATATATAATTTGATATCACAAATTCACAATCAACATTTGATCTCAGGTACGTGAGAAGAATCACATTTATCAATAAATTAATTCTAAATTTTACGCTAATTTAATTATGAATAAAATAATACCTGCCTGCAATTAATAAACCATACTTAGAATTCAAAAAAAAAAAAAACCTTAATTAGAAAAACTTTACCGTTAGATCCAACTTACATTTGGCGGATTCTGCGCCCAAAGATGCTGAAGCGCTTCATCTTAAACTCTCAGAGAGACGAGTGTAGCAAAATAGTATACTTCACGCTTTATGAATTCCCATCGGTTAAAGTCTCAATTTTGTTTTTAATAATTGATTTATTTATTAGCATATGTATATTGTTCTCATTTACATTTTTACTTCATTACAAAAGTGCTCGCAAGAACACATCAAATTGTACAGCGGAGCCAATGTCAGATTATCAATTATTCACAAACTCGATACAGATGTCATTATTCAAGTTCTGTTCCTATACCCTGCATGTATTTTACTCATAGGATTCAGCAACTCTTGATTAGTCATTACAAGAAAATTTCCAGAGGAATGTCTCGTCCCAGCAACCCCAGAGCTACAATTTGTGTGTATATGTGTAACCCAAATAATCAAAATCCAATAGCTACAGTCTATGATGAATCCCCCAGCTCTACAAAAAATATTAATATGAACATTCTCTTCCTTTTTTCCTATTCCTTATAAAGAAACAAAAATAACCCAAAACCTCCGCGACCGTTGGCAGCAATCTTTTGCTCGATCTAGTTCAACGCAAGGCAGTAAAACATCAAGCAAACTCAAGCCTACAGCCACGAAATTGGATGCCTCTGAAATCTTCATTTTTGCATTGCTCCTACTAGTAGTGTAAATAGTATTTAGTACGACTAAGTGTATAATGTTTACCCAGTATTTGAGAAGGAGAGAAATGGATCAATCATCATCCTCCGTCAAGGAGGCAAAGGAAAAAGGTCTGAACTTGTAACCATCACCATGGTAGAATTTGTTTTGAAATTCTACCCAGTGAAGACGCAAGGCATGAAGAAAAGCACTGAGTGTCTCCATCATGAGAAGTATGAAGGCAGTTGCGAAGGCAAAAACGGCTAGCCCCACTAATCTGATAGCAAGATTGTCATACCTGTTATAATTGCAATTAGCAATGGTATTAATTAATGATTGCAAAGTATGAAAAGTAAAAGAAAGCAGACATGAAGGATAATGACTGCAGTGCAGAGGATAAAAGCATGGAATCATGGAAGTCATAAATTAATTAACTCAAATTTCTACAACTCAACTCCAATAATGATATGAATATAAAGTTACATTTATAACATTTGGCTTTTAGTTGCATGATTTACTGTACCCTTACAACTCCCAATAATCAGGGTTTTTACTCAAAAGGCATGCATAAACCAAATGCACCAACAAGAATAATTTAACCTGTCTATTTTGTCTAAAGATGAAAACCACCCTCTATTTAGTATTCTGTGGGATTTCCTGAATCACAAATTTGTATGTATAGACATGAAAATGCCATGCCAGCCTAATTTGAATGTAAATGGCAATTTTATCTACTAAGGGACACACATCAAACCCTATATATATAGGATGCCAATAATGAGAAAGGAAACAGAAACAACTCAACAAAGAGCTCGAAGGTACAAAAAAGAAACATGGCCCTATGATAGGCTTAATTAACTCACCCCCAAGCAAGAAGCAGTACTTTCTCGTAAAAGACAGTAGAAAGTTCTGAGTGGGCCAAGCTGCATTAGCGTTAACAGATATCAGCCGAGTAATGCTAACACATAACTTGGGAATTCATGATAATGAGAGAATATCATGGCTGAACAAACCTTAATGCCCAAAGTCGAAGATATGATGCGGTATTTGAAACTGCACCTAGAACAAACTCAATCGAGTGGATCATTTGGTGAACAAAGACCTCACTGAAATTGAACTCTTCGTGATGTTGCCTAGCCGAATCGGGTTCCACCTCAAGATCCATCTCAGAGGAAATAAGCATGCCATAAGAGCGTCCTTGGAATCTCTACATAATATCACAAGGATAAAAGATTAGTAATGTTGTCAAACTCCTAAAGCATTGCCTTCTTATAATTGGTAGCTGTCAATGAAACAGACAACTAAAGCCAGACAAAATGTCTCCATGGCTGGTAAAAGATCACAAGCTTGAAGCAAGTTTTAGTCCAGAGAAAGTTAGAAACTTGATGATTCTCAGGGAGAACTGAGGTTCAGAAACCTTATGGAAGTGATCCACTATCACAAGAGGAAACTCAAACAGACAATCATATGTTTATAGACAGATGTACATTTATAGAGGTTTAAGTAAATAATAAAAAGTTTCAAGAAAGAAAAATCAGATGCAGGGCAGACAAAGGCTTTACCTCCAAGTGAAGCTTCCTTAGTATAAAAGGTTTTGGAAACAGCATCCATGGAACTGCGATTAAAGCCAAAAGCAATAACACAATCTGCATACGATGAGCAGTAACTCAGAATGGTAAAAAAAAACTTGGAAAAAAACTATTTAATACGAAATACAGAAAAAAGAACCAGAAACATACTTGAAGTGGTCTTTGACCCCAGAACAACTGATTCTCACCAAGATTATCAGTGGGGCTCAGAAACATGTAAATCATTACATGATAGAGGTCTGCCTGGGAACCAGTACACCACTTAATAATAATGAGAAGAGAAAGATACCCAAATAGACTGTTTAGGAAAATCATCTGTGGCACAAACTGGTACCTAACAGCAACAGGCAGAGTAAGTTAAAACATCCTACTAAGCAATACCACAGTAAAAGCTGTAGGGGCTGGCAGAAGTGAGACACCTTATATCCACTGAGCTGCTAAAGTAACGTGCATTGAAATAACTTAATAAAATCCCCAAGTTCATCTGTGCCACACCCAACAGAATGGACATCTTCATTTTGAGAGAGTTGAGAAAAGGCAATTCTGAACGACTTCCACGCCAGCTGGGGTCCACACCAAATGGGTATGGATCTCGATACTTGACTAAGCCAGCAGTACGTGCATCCCTGAAAGGACATGCAGGACGACTTAAAGCCAAAAACCACTAAAGCCAACACCTTGCCAAAGTATACATTCCATGATGTTATACTCAAGATTAGATTGAAACAGGAGATTTATGACAAAATAAAGTAGTACAACTGTAAAAACGATGCAAATCAAATTATCCCTAGTAATTAAGTGAATAAGAAGGTAATACGTTTAAGTAGAACAAGAATCAATTCAAATAAACAGTTTTAAAGTTTTCTGAAAAACCCCACTCCTAAATGAAGATCATATGAAAGTGCACTAACAGATACATTTGGGGAATCAAGTGTCAGAAATTCCAAAGAAACATCTAATAAAATCCATTAATTGTATTTATTGAGAAGTGAGAACCATCATAATGGTGTCAAACTAAGAGATCTTTCACATGGCATGGCGACCTACAACTTAAAGAGTGGAAGAATGATTTGAATCAAGTCAACATATGTATTTTAGTAAATTTAACAAAAGAATTTTCCTAAATAATAATTTGATAGTTTGATTACCCATTGCTGCTTGCAATGCAAAACTGGAAGAGGTGCGTCAAGGAGCCAGAGGATATGTTTTGTAAGTAACAACTCAACTTAAAAAGGACAACATAAATATTTTTTATTAAAAAAATATAAATAAGTAAGCATCAGTATCTAGGAAAGAGAGCACAAACTAGTACCAAAATGACAAGCTGGAAAGAAATAAATAGCACATACCTACATGAAATATCTCGGCATTTATAAGCAGACCCACCAAAAATGTGAAATGGAACAGAGAAGAATTCATTGTAGATCAATCCACAATAGATTGAAAACAGTGACATCAAAAGAAGCACATAGCGGCCACCAAATAGCATCTCCATAAAACTTCCAAGTTTCTAGCAAAAATGAAAGAGATCTGTTAATACTTAAATCACATGACAAGGGCAGAACAAAAGCGATAGGTCTTTTGTCTTTCTTTGCACTTGTATGAAATACTTATTTATAAGCATATATATAACATTTAAGTTTTCAAGATATTTAAGAATAGAAAATAATAATGGAGTAAATTAAACTCAGCTTGTTTACTGATACACTCGTCAGCTAATCATAAATAACACTGGATACTCTCTCTTTTTTTGGCCAATAAACACTGGATACTCAGTAACTAGCAATAAATAGATTTTTCTGAAAGTGTCAATTATGATGCCCCATTAGTTGTAGATGGCATAAAAACAGAGACAATTTTGAGATATCCATACAAGTTCCTATTCACCAAAGATGCATAATATATATATCAATCCCATTATGATTTTTCCCCTGTGAATCTGCTGGGCCTAGTGTGAGAATAGTATATTCTAAGAAGGAAAAGGAGAAAGACAGAGGAGAAGGGACTTCAGATTTACACCAGGAAGGAAAAAGGAACAGAAAGGGCAGAAAAGGAAATCAGCAACCCCGTAACTAACTCTGACACCTAGAGGGGTTTTTAGTGTCAAGGGGTGCTTGGTGGAAGGCAAGAATTGATTTGGCATTTTGGCGGGAGAGCGTCTGACCTCTCGAAAGTCAGCCATTAGAGTATTTTCTTTATTTCTTATTCTGTTTCTGTTTTGAGCAGCGGGAGATCTTTTTCTAGGAATTGTTCTGCAACTGTTTTGCTTGTTTTTTCCTAATTGCTATTTCTCTGTACTGATTTGCTGCTACTGTACTGGTTGACAGGGAATACTACTAGTAAGTAGTAATTTCTATCAGACTCCTGCCACATTTATTTTGTTTGTGTCACAGTTTGAATGAAATTACCTGTGTACTGAGCCTGCTTTCACGTGCAATAAGAACCAATGCTCCCAACAACAAGCAAATTCCATGACCCCAGTCCCCAAACATCACCGCAAAAAGAAATGGGAATGTAATAACTGTGTAAACCGCAGGATTAGCTTCTTCGTATCTTGCAACACTGCCAAGTAAAAGAGCTCATTAGAAAAATAATCAGTTTTCTTAGCTATAAAACAAAAATAAAATAGCTTATAAGCTAGGCGGTTTGTCTCATATATAGTACATCCCTGTGATCAATCAGAGAATGAAACCCCCAATGAAAAGGAAACAAAGTACAATGAGTATAAGCATACAACTTAATAGCTAGAAAATTTTACATGGTCTTCGATGGTCTTTCAGAGTAACAAACAAGTTTAGAAGCAGAACAAGGGTGGGAAAGGGCTAATTCTCCCCTCAGCAGCTTGCTCATCCAAATATACAGATAACTTAGTGATGTCCGGCTAAATTTGCAAAATTTCCCTCTCCAAACCCAAAGTTCAAAGCTTAATTTTACTCCTCCATTCACCTAGTCAGCCAAACACAACTTTGAGATAACTCAAGTAGTTGACTTCATCTGGAGATAAATAAGAATCTTCATCTAATATGGTAAATCGAGAAGAAAACATGCAAATTGGGTTTCATTTTGTATGTTACAAGTTCGAACCTGCCAACACAATACATCTGACAAGTTTTCTCCTACTTACTCAGAGTATGGATCAGCTATGCTATTGAAAAAATAAAGGTGTCATTTCCCAGTTTGGATATAAAGAATCAGATTTCTATCAATTCATAGACAGAGGAATCGTTTCTAAGCATTCCTAACTTTGAGAAAACAATGATCTAGAAAACAATGAAAAAATCAACTTAATGATATTGAAGTATTAATGTTGCCACAACTAAACAAAGTAGAAATTGTACTCACCCATATGCATCAACAATTTCCTGATATGCACTCGTAAAATGGTTTGTCCTAAAGTATGTAGGTGGTGATTCCACTGCATCCATTGGATGGAAGATTATGCCAACTTGAGAATTGCTATCAAAAGTTGCCCGTTGCAGTGCCTCCTGGATCTGAAAAATCATTAGATCCAATACCTTTATTAGAGTATACAAATCAAATGTTTCCAATTTCTCAAAAAATTAAAAAGAAAAAGGCACCAGTGAGGATCCAACGAGATTGTGGTAAACTGGAATTTAAAATATTATAAAAACAAAGGGAGTACCTGTGTTTTTGCAAATACAGGGCACCAGCCCTCTCCCACAAGACATTTTTTTGTGACATCAAAATTTAACATGTTCAGGGTATCATACACAGCCTTCTCTCTTCTTACCTACGACATGATGTTCATGAAGAGATCCATTAGTTCATAATAGATATCAGGCACCCTACACATACTGATGAGCTGTTGGCACCATTTGCACCTTTAAACACAAGGAACGAGAAATTCCTCCTAAGGAAGATATAAATGGGCTGTAACTTACCATGTTCATCCATTTTGCTAGATGACCCCCAACTGAAGCCAGGGCTTTATTACGGTGCCTAATCCCAGCATCCAAAGTTGCCTCTATGTCAGAAAGGCGTGATGAAACCTGTCACCAAAGGGTAACATTTCAACCACAAATGAAAGAGTTTGCATATTTAATTATTTATAGTCATCAGTTATGACGTATTGAGCAACATCTTGCTTATTTAATTATTTATAGTCATCAATGATGACGTATTGAGAAAATCGAGAAAAGAAAAGGACGGGAAATAGTTTGTTTGGAATTTGGGATTGGATGTAGCACTACTTCCCCCTCACCCCCTCCAGAAGAAAATAACTACAGGGGTGAAAAAACACATTGTAGTCCATAACTCCATATACCTAATATGTTGCAAACAAATACAAAATTACAATTTTATGTTGAGCACATTGCCGCTCTCTGTTAAAAAACAACAGTTTACACATAAGAGTCCAACTTCGTTTAATACTTTTTCTTATTGGATGGATCTAGAAATAACTTTATAAGCTGAGTATAATTACCTCCCTAATTATTTGCCTCTGTTTACTTATATCTTCGGGGACAGGGTAACAATTTGCACCAAATGCCTCACAAATTTTCAGAATCTTTGTTCTTGCCTGCTCTCCGGAGAAAAACACAACAAACACTGTTTTCTCTATCTGAAAAGAACAGTTCAGGAGTCTGAGTCATTGTAGGGACAGAGAAAACATTAATGGGAAAATAAGCCAACTAGGTACAGGACAAGTCAGAACAAACTAAAATCAGCTTTAAAAAAACTTGATAGCCAAATTATCAGATTTTTCAAAAGTAATTAGAAGGAAGAAAACCATCTCATTTGAAACAGGATCCACAATTTCCTCCTTAGCTGCTGCCTGATTGAAAAGCATATTGCCTCTTGTAGCACGAAACACCATCCTTTCAAACCTAAGAACCTTGGATTCACAAATTATCCCACTAATAAATCTTAAACCAGATTGATTTGATGGTCCAGGCCTCATTTCCTGTAAAGTAAACAACTTATTATTGGAAAAACTAGTAAAAGCATTCACACATTTCACACTAGAAAATAAAAAAAAAAAAAAAAAACCCAAGGATGACAAAAGACTGACAAACCTGTTCAAGAAAAGATCCATTATCATTTGAGTATACAGTCTCCTCCAGCTCTCTCTCCTCTGAAAATCCATGGCTATGATTCGACGCAAGAAAACCACATGCCTGAAATTTACCCACAAAAATATCATAATTCATATGTAAACAAGAAAGTACATAAACAAAAGAAAGATTTTTTATATTAAAAGAATTGAATGGTATTTATACATCAAGAACAAAAGTGCCATATTAACATTTGAAGTAGAAACACTTAAAATGATATTAATATTTGACAAAAAAAAATAACAGTTCTGTAGTAGAAACACTTAAAATAATAAAAATAGCCAATGCTCTATTGTGATTAGAAAGGCCATTCTTTGTCGAGTCACCTCATACGCGAAAAACTAACGTAACCAAAATAAATAACAGCATATAAAAACCTCTAGTACTTCTAAAACTAAGAGAATATGCTCACCAGTCACCACAAAAAGCGAAGACAGGTTACCTTTTGTAATACAATTTTAAACTCTAGGAGCTCATTATATGATTGCCGAAGTTTCTCACTGTTGGAGTTCATTTCAATTAGCTCATGTTCATGCTCAGCAAGTTGATACTGGAATAACAGAAATCAAACAGAACATATATCGTCAGGTTCAAGAGTGAAGAATTTACATATATACTGAGCAATTGCTAAGAACCTACTACAGCATCATGTTATTGCTGGCAGTCTAGCATCATATAACTTGAATGCAAAGCCTAGAAAATAAATCATATCTGAAAGAAAAGAGAGTGAAATAGAAAGGGACCTCCAGTTCCTCGAGCTCAATATCTGGTTGCAAGACAGGAAGAGGAGACATAAGACCAGCTTTACTGATTTGATCTTTGAAGAATCGGAGCTTTCTTGACATTTCTGCACATCTCTTTACCTGCAAATGTAGTTAATATCAGTAACTACAACAAACAAAGTCTTTTCCCAGTAAGTGGGATTGGCTATATGGATCAAGCGACGCCAATGAATTATGCCTTTGCTCATTTCTAATAGTTAATATCAGTAATGACCAAAAAATCATTTTTTAAAAAAAATACCATCATGACTTTAGAAGATATATAATAATTTGTTTCATCCAAATATACTCTGTGTAAACCTTTAAAGGAAGTAAGTATACATGTTCATACTATTCAGACCCATTTCTGTTGGTACAAATTCTAAAGAAGATAGAAAACCATTGTAGGAAATATCTTTTCCAATGCTGAGGCTACTTTTAAAGAAAATTGAGGATTAGAGTAATTATTAGATTTATAATTTATTTAACTATAAATAACCCAACCACAGAAATGAGTCAAAATAGAACACGATGGTGTCACTTAATCCATGTAGCCGACCCGACTTAGTGGGAAAAGGTTTTGTTTGTTGTTGTAGAGTAAATATTAGATTTGCTTTACTGAATCACACTGTATTTCTGATTATCATTCTTTTCCTTTTTAACAAGTGCATCGAGTTGTAAATAAAATGATAAAAGAGTCAAGAACTGAAGATTATCTTTAGGAACTTACCATATAAAACACCCTAAATTTCAAGTACAGACCAACATACACAAAATAATACAAATTAGTTATTGTTCAAACACGATGTCAAAATGAAGGGTCCTCAGATTTCAGCATGCTTTGGGATTACTAATTAGCGCAGTGAAGACTACCTGGTTAACAAAGGTTCTCTGGAAAGGACTTTTATCATCATTTAACTGCAAAAGAGAAAAGCATGCACATAAGAAATTCAATTATTAAATTTAAAAGTCATAATAGATAGGAGAACTTTAAGTAAATCACATCACATTCAAACCAGAAATTTCAGGAAAACAAATCAAGAACTGGTGGTAAATGAAAATGGTTCAGCAGATGTCAAAACACAGCAGCAAAGTTACCAGCTAAAATACCCTTCATCAAGAGACACACGATAAAAATGATAATGCAAAGATAAAATATAACGTTGAAAATTCAAACAAAATGCCCCATTTTTAGTATCTAGTTGTAGGAAAACAGAGAAAAAGATCATAATCGAAACCGGTATGGGGTGGGATGGAGTGGTTTGAGTAACCCTTGGTTGAATACTTGGATGTTTAAAATAAAACATAAGATATAATGCCTAAAAATTAAAAGAAATTGAAATAAAGTATTAAATGAGCTTGTCCCTACCATTAAAAAAAATATTCAAAGAGTAATATTAAAATTTTTACCATTCAAATAACTCTACTCCACTAATGATATAATAACATTCAAATAATGATTCCTCAACAATCTTAAAACTCCCCAATAGTTTGTCTAACCCACTCCACCGAAACCCATACCCTTCAAAACTCTCAAACAAATCCTTAGCCTCCTAAATCAACATTGAAAATATATAAATTAAAGCAAGATGTTAGGCAGTCACGACCTAGATGATGGACCTCCAATCATCATTTCTGAACCATTGACACAAGGTATTAATCACACTCAATAAGGATGAGAAATCTGCATAACTTGAAAAACTAATAGTCAAACATAACATAGTTGTCCACATTTTACATATTCCACAATCTGCCGTATAAACCGATATCGAACACAAGAAGTTCGCAATGCCACTATACACCTCTCAACGCATAATTAGATTCAACAGAGAAACAACTTTCAAATTTAAATTAACTAAAATGTTGGATCAGTTCCTCATGAACTGTCCCCGTTTCTCAGACTACAAACAAGAAAAAAAGCTCCAGTTATCATTAAATCCACATGCCAGCACTGGATTCCTGTGAACTCACATTCAACATTGAATTCTACAATGCTGCAATGTCATCAATTGTACGGGCCCGCTGTTAGCTTAACTAAAACTGGCACAACCGTCCACAACAGCGAACGCAAAAAACTTCACACGCAACCTATACAACACCTCGAACTCAGAAACTAACATCCTCAAGGTTTCATTCGCATTTAACGAGAAAAGCAGAGAAAACGGAAGAAGAAGAAAAAAAAAAGCGCCAACGCCAAAAGCAAGTTAATAAGGATCCGATAAAGAACGTACATCTCGGAATTGGAGGAGGCCGAGTTCGCCCAAATAAGAGACGGCGCGGTGAGCGGACTCGACGGGGATGATGAGCTGAACGAAGGTCATCTTCTCGGAGCGCATGAGATCCATGGACGGCAAGTTATCTAAGAACTGTTCCATTTTTCCGGTGGCCATGAAGGAAATGAAAAATTGGCTTTCAGATCTGAAACCGCCTCCTCTGCGTGTGTATGGAGCGGTTAATTGAGAGATTCTGGTTTCAGTTTTCCTTTGCAACTGCCATTAGAATCGGAAAATTCACATTGTGTTGAAAATTGAAATTCAACGGTGCGTTCAATGTATATAGGGTGTAAATGTAGCTTGTGTTCGTTATACATGAAAAGCAAGGAAAGAAGGTAAAAAAAAAAACATATACACATGTTACTTATTTTTTTTATTTTTATATATAATTAAAAAAATTATAAAATATTTATTATATTTTTTAATTTGATACAATTATTATTTTTTTATTTTTTTATTATTTTAATATAAAAGATAAAATTTTAATTTTAATATATTCTCATTCTCCCTTCTCATTTTTTTTGGTTGATGAAGAAGTGGAAGGCCCCATGTTATATAGTTGGAGTAACAATTAGGCTATTTCAATTACTCATAAGCACGTCCTTGCTCATTCTCAAAGATATAATGATATGATATTTGAAATCGCTCTCCTTTAGGCTTTTACCTTCACCATTAATATTTAATAATAATAACTTGAGGTTTGGCATTTTGGATGGTTTTTAAAATTTTTGAAATATAAGGTAAAATATTAATTATTATATTTTAAAATAATATAAAGTTATTTAATTATTTACTCATAAGTAACTTCACATTTTTTTTTACTTTTTTATTTTTTTTATTCAGATCCTAGGCACTACAAGAAAAAAAATATATGAAAGAAAGAAAAAGTAATTTTTAATCAATTTTAGATTATTTCTATTATTGTGAGTCTCCTTTTATTTTTATCTCTCTTGTCTTGTTGTAGAGAACTTTTTTTTTTAGGGAGAACATTAACTTTTAATCCATTTAAGATTATTTCTATTATTTATCAAAAAAATTATTTCTATTATTATGACTTATGAGTACTTATTTGCTTACATCATATCGCATATTTTATTGTGCATTATATTTATAATAATATATAATTTTAAAGATTAATGTTGGGTTTGGTAGATAGAAAATAAAAAAGGAAGGAGACCACTTCTCATTCCTCTTTTTTTCCTACCGAACAAATCTCATTTTTTACAATGTAATAAAATTATATTTTTACCCTTATTTTTTTACTCATTTTTATTATATTCTCACTTTTAATATAAGGATAAAATGATTATTTTATCTACTTTTATTCCATTCACATCACATCACATTAACATGACATTTTCATTCCTTCCTCTTTTGTCCCTACCAAAACACCTAAAAGAGGTATAGATATTAAAATATAAATAGATAAAATAGTTTTTTTAGGGATAAATAAAATAGTTTTTTTAGGGATAAATAAAATAGTTTTTTTAGGGATAAATAAAATAGTTTTAAATAATTCATTTTTGTCTTTTTCTCTTCTATTGGTAAATAAGAAACTTATGCCTGGTTGAAAATAAATATAAACTCTCACAAATTTTAACAATGCATGTAATAAAAAGAATTATTTAGAAGGATTATTTTAGCTTATACTTTATATCACATTCGTACAAGCTGGATTTATATGCTCATTGGTTGAAAGAAAGGGCTATTAAAGAATTTCTACGGACCACCAGCAAATATAAGGTAGTAGCCACAACGTGCACGAATTCCCCAATTTATAGTTCCTCACATGTCATTGTGCATGTTCACTTTGTTTAAAAGAAGATGAAGAATTCGACGATTTGGATCCATTCATGTGAATCAATACTTTTATGAAAAAAGAAATCAACAACTTTTGGTAAACGAGAAAGTTTGGCCCCAAAAAAAGTACACTAGAAAGTGAAATTTAGTAAAGTTTATTAAAAATTCAATTTTATGCATTAACTCCTTATTGCTTTAACTTGTAAGTAAAACTCTACCAAAAAAAATAAGGAAAAAACTTATGTGTTGTTGCTTACATGCTTTTGGTAAGGTTGACCAATTAAAAGCATACATGTGTCACTTTTGAGAAGAAAATTGACACATGTCTTTTTTTAATTGGTTAACCTTACCAAAAGCATATAAGCAACAACACATAAGTTTTGTCCAAAAAATAAAGTATATAGACAATTTCGTCCCTAAAAAATTCGGAAGTTGATAATTCAATCCCTAAAAGATCATAAGTGTACAATTTGATCCCTGAAAGATTGCACCATTACACAAATTGGTCCTTCCGTCATCATCAGTTAAATTCTCTTAACGGACTTGCTGACGTGGCACGTTAATTGTAAACGAGGGTCGTTAATTGCTTAACAGGACATACTTACATGGCACAAGCTAATATCCACCTCCAACTCAGCACAAAACACAGTGTTCTAATTCAGTTTGCACACTTACACTAAATTAGAGAGACCAAATTATCAACTTTCGAATCTTTCAGGGACGAAATTGTCTATATACTCTAAAAAAGTATTATAGTATTATTTTATATATTAACATGCTAGTAAGTTAACATGAAAAATGAGAGACTCTATAAAATTTTGCAAAAGGTGAACTTCAGATTGTCCAAGTTTATGATACTAACCATGTTAGAAGATAAGGGTACTGATAATCGAACATCCACCAAAGTAAGCATTTATACAAATCCATATTAAGATTCTGTAATTATTGCTGTTCATGACTTCATGTACGGATCCAAAGGATATTTGTTATGGACCATAAATTACTTTGGCAACAAACTTATGTTGATTCGATATTCGATATTTGTTGCAATACAAGAGCGGGAAAATATTTTACTCATTTGAAGATAACCCATTTCCTCTTGGCGAAAAAAATTGTACTGGCAAGTAGTTGTTGAATGGAGTGGTAAGTATTTTCCTTAAATAAAGTTTCGGATTCAAATCTTGTGTATAAAAAAATTTATGTTGAGAGAACTCTACCCCCAATATGAAACTTCGGCTAACTAGAACTAGATTAGTCAGAGCCCAATAAATTTATGGATACCGGTTGTTTCGACCAAAAAAATGTTTCCTTGTCCCCACCTCTAAAGAAAGAAGGGACCTCTGGAAAAATACTGTGAATAGAGTTCATCTTCAGGGAAATTTTTCCCAGCCCATTTCAATGGAGTTGACTTCTCTCTAAATGTGCCCTTTAAATCTTTCATGAATTGCCTGCAAAACCAAATATGATTAGAGAAATTCTTATGTGTTGTGCCACGTCATTTGTGCATCGACCAATAATATTCACCTCCACATGATAAATAAAACAAGAATAAATTGATTAGTATTATTGGTCAATACATAAATGATGTGGCGCGACATATACATTTAAGTATTTTTCAAGATGATTACTGATGGGAAGAGGTTTTGAAGGGAACTAAAGTACTGGACATTGGTAACTTGGGATTTTGTAGTATAGCATGGTTCACAGCTAAGAAAACCCATTCGGGAGGGTTGACATGGTATAAGTGTACGTAACACTATAAAAACCTCTAAAGGCTCACCCTCCCCACCAAAGTATATTAGAAATGCTATCCAGTTTCTACTAAAAAAGAAAAAAAAATTAGTATCCTGAAAAGGCCAGGATCAGATGTATTCCAGCAATCTAATAGTCATTAATGCACTATTGGAAGGCTCTTTAGAGTTAAAGTTTTTTTTTTTTTTTTTTTTTTGCGGTTTTCTTTTTGTTTTTTTTAATTCTTCTTTTTTAGAGGACTCCTTGTCCTCCTCCTTTGTTCTTTCTTCCTTAATAATATTTCTTTTTCTACAAAAAATAATAGTCAGTTAGTCACTAATGCACTCATGGAGATTGGAGAAAGGTCCATACAATTTACAGAATAATCAGAGCATTAGATACAAAGTTCTAAATGGAAGGAAGATCAGATTCAGCAAGTTTGTTATTTAATCTCTAGCAATTCAGATATTTGGTGCTCACCTCTAATGGAGATTATTTATGTCGTGCTCGTATCCACTGGATAACTCCCTAGCACTCGCAAGAATGTAGCAAACTCCTGTATAGTGTATTGTTTCATATTGTGTCTACTCACAGATAATCCGCTTAACATGCTTCACAATAACAAATTAAGGCATACCTTTAGATGCCCTAGGGCATTTTGTACATTCTCATCAGCCATTGATGCTTCGAAATCCACGTAAAAAAGATAATCAAAGAGCCTGTATAAGATATAAAGAATAATCAGAACAACTAAACCAATATATTAGCATATATAATAATATTTTATCTGACCGAATTAAAAGATGCATGTATCAGTGCTCTAAGAATTGCAGACGGCCTTCAGTTATTATACCGAATCCCATAGTTGTTATCATCAGATGCTCGTAAAGGTTGATTCCGCAGTGGACGACTTTCAATCTGTTAAAAGACACAAACCAACAGTACAATCAGGAACATTTAAAAGGCTTATTAGCATGATTAGCATGATTTAACTTAACTTCCACAAAAGATCAAACATGTGACATCTAGGAGACAATAAACCTTGGTAAGATTAATCTGACGCAGTGCAAAAACAGCAAGTGCCTTGAAAAGTACCCCAGGACCCTCCTCTAAAGAAAAAACTATGCTTGTCTGAAAAATCCAACATGATAATCAACAGAAAAATTTAGTGCCAAGAAGTAAGTACGCATAAAACCAACCAACTAGGATGAATCAGTAATCACAGCTATTAATTCTATTTGAGGGTACCTTATATGGCCTATCTGTGCTTGGAATTATAGGTTCTCGTGCTAAAATCAGAAATCGGGTGACATTATCACTATCATCCTGCCAAAGCAATTCCAGAAATGGTTGAATCTAACATGATCTATCAACCATGTAAATAAATCACTGAAGCCTTGGTTCCAAACCTGAATGTCTTGTGCTAGTATATTCAAGCCATAGATCTCTGAGGCAGTATAACTAGCAACTGCTCCTGCATCTTTTAGTTTGTGGAAAGCAACATGCTATAAATTGTATTTGTTAGGATAAGTGACAATGATCATCAAGTCAATTAGCAGCAAAAACTGAATTTCACTCCTTCACTCAAAGAAGCAATATAAAATTACATTTTCAGAATATGATCAAACTTGGATATTTTCCAGGAAAATCAAAATGTGACCTAGGAATACAATTGTCTACATAATGCTCTGAAACCAAATGAATAGCATATCTTATTAACAGAAAGTATAGCTCTAATGATGTTGTGATCATTGATTAACAGAAACACCTGGAATGAAACTAGGAAACAGCTTCCCATTAAATCTAGGCTTACCTTTGCAGCACCAGCTGTGTCATCTACTGCCTCTCTGACCAACCCCAACCTTGTCAATGTGTTCTCACACTGTGCAAGAGCCTAAAAATGACCAGCCTAGGCTTAGCTTGTGAGAAAATGGTAAACAGTAAGGTTTAAGATGTTAGACTTAAAAAAACACCTGTGGATGACTAAGAACACGTTTCAAATCCTCGAGTTTAATACCATAATTGGCCATCAGACAATGACGGACTGCATATTTTACTTCCCCTACTATATGCAGTCTGTGCCGGAGTAAAAGGTCATAATTTCGGTGGATGCTACCACCTAAAGAGTTCTCAATAGGTAAAACTGCTCTGTCCACAATCCATCTTTCAACAGCCTAGAGAGGGGAAACCAAAGGTGAGAAACAGAAATTATAAACATAGTAAGATAAGCCTCCTGGAAACCATCTACATAATTAGGTAACCATGGTAAGAAAATAGTAATTAGATACTAAATGAATTTTCTCTTTCGCTGGTTATCCAAAACTAATAGGTAATGTATTAGATTCTTAATGATGCTACAAGTCAAACATCCCATTAGAAACACAAGTACTCAACTGCTTTACAATCCTTGAAGCACTATGATATGAAGAGTGTGCATCTTCTCCATTTGATCACTTCCAATATGGTCAGTTGAGGAAAAACATTAATAGAATTAGCTGTAAATGTAATTAATAATATCTCTCATGTGGTTTGTCAGCACTACAGGCATTTCAGGACCTTGAACTCGTCAAGACATAAATCAATATGGCATGAATTAATGAAGCTTCAATTAGAGGTCTTGTCATTGCTCCTTTTGATATATAAGAGGTAGTATGAATTTATTTAGAAATCAAAGGAAAATTACCCATTACTAATACAAACAAATTTATTCACCGAGTAACAAATAGCATGAGTAATTGATAAAAAAAAGTCAGGAAAATAAAAATTACCTCAAAAGCCGCGTCAAATTGTTCACAAGGCACTGCTTCACAGTTTGGGTAGGCCTTCTGTGCGGCTGATTCACTGTACGCACCACGAACCCCCTGAAAATGAACTATTTACGAATAGGAACAATTGTTCACAATAACAAAAATTCGCATAGCACTAATCAAATAACAACAATTTAAACAAAAGAAAGCAAAACAAAATGCAACAAACGCATGTTCGTCAAAAAAACCTGGTACGCAACACGGAGACGGGAACCATCAGAAACTGAATTAGAGAACTGAGCTGAAGACAAGGGCCCTGAAATCAATTCCAAAACCCACAAAACCTTCACAAAACGCATCAAATCGCCAAAATCAAAACCGTGAGAAACAACAAAATTGACTCATACGTTGAATGTGAAGCGTATCGTTGGAAAGTACATCGCTAGAGAACTCATCAGCGCAGGTTCGCATCTTTAGGTCGTTCTTCTCCCCCTGGGGAAAAGCCCGAATGCTGACGTTACGGTACCGTTTCGGAAGAGTTAGGCAAGGATTGAGGGTCGGGATCGTTGAAGAGCCGTCATCTGAAGGAAATGACGGTGAAGATTGAGGAATGGCGAAGTGAGAATGGGGAAGCGGGATTATTCGTGAAGGTGCCATAGGACCTAAGAGCTTAGGCGGGCCAGTGCTGTATAGTGTATAGAGTATAGACTATTGAGTAGAGACTTTCTGCAAGTCCAAGCTGATTTGGTTTTGGTACAATGGAAGGGAGAATTTCCGAACCAGATTCGCAGTTTTGGGACCCGCTTTTGGATTCCCGCATTTACACGTTGGTGCTTATTTTTGGAAGATTCAAAATACTATTTAGTTATGAATTGTTGATTAAATTATTATTTAGTCTTTAAATTTAAAAAGAATATTATTTAATCATTAAATTTGTAATTCTGTTAATTATTTAGTTCTTTGGCCGTTACTCATTAGATAATTGGTTGATGTGGCTGTTAACTACTGACGTGACACTATTAAGTGTCTAGTCATCTGCCATCTCGCATGCCACATTTTAGCTTTAACATTAAAAAAATTAGGGGTGTTCAAAACCGAACCAAATCAAACCAATTGAACCGAAGTAAACCGAATCAAACCGATTAAAAACCGAAACAATTGGTTTGGTTTGGTTTTTAAAATGAAAAAACCAACATGGTTTGGTTTGGTTGAGGTTTATAAATTTATTGATCGGTTTTAAGTTTTAACCGAACCAAACCAACCAATAAATCTATATAAATTTTTATCTCTTAATAATAAAAATTATAGTATATCTTGTAATTGTACTTTATAGCTATTAGTTATTATTTGTTTTTTTTTGTGAAGTATATATATATAGATAAAAATAAAAACATTTGACATAATTATATTAGATAATATAATCTCTACAAAAAATTATATTCCTAGTGTTAGTTTAAAATTATCTTAAACGTTATGACTCTTTCAATTCTACAATCGATATTAACTTAGAGATTGTGTTGAGAGCATTTTAATGTTAGTTATAACAATCAAATTAACAAATAATTATTGACAAATGACATTAATTCACCTACGCTAAAATTGATTTTTTGTAGTGAATTAATTTTTTGTAATATTTTGAATTCGTATTAATCTTTTAAAAATCTCCATTTAACAACTTATAATTAATTATTTAGTATAGTATTATAAGTTTGATATTTTTAAATTTTTTTTTTAGGCTTTATAAAATTAGAGTTTGTTTAATATATGTCAACATGGAAACATCAAATTAGCATGAACCAAACCAACCCTAAAACCGAACCAAACCGCTCAAAAAAAACCGACAAGGTCCATGCATTTTGAAAACCGATTATATTGGTTCGGTTCAATTTTTTGACAAAACCGAACCAAACCAAGCCTTTGAACACCCCTAAAAAAAATCACCAAAATTAAAATGATCCCTGAAGTATTCAAACATCATACTAAATAATCCGTGAATTATTAAAAAATCATACTAATTAATCCTTAAAGTATTCCAAAATCTGTTAAATGCACATTTCATGTTAACGAAAAAGCGACAGAAAATGAGAATATTGGGGTGTCTTGTATGCATTGTAGGATCCACAGTGATAGTAGTATTCCTCATGTATTAATCCTATATTGTGCTCCTCTCTGTGGACAAACCAATATCTTTATTTATATTGGAATATGTTCCTTAATGGTATTATCGTTTGGATTTTTGTCCAAGTCCTATACCATACGAGCCAGCATTTGGTTGACATTGCTGATGAGATATCATATTTCTCAGGTCATGAATGTAAAAGCAATAGGCACTGCAATCATAGTTACTTTGGAGAGCATAAACCAGGCTATATACTTCCAAACATGGATTTTTGCCATGGTTGCTATTTCCTACATAATAATAATTCAATTAAGTTACGTGGTCAGTAGTATTATTGCTTTTTCTATGGGAGCATAGTTTTTGTATATGCTTGATTCTTTCAGATTCTTTCTTGGTACTTTGTTGCTTGGTTCTATGTTGTAGATTAATAATGAATTCCATTAGAGGATGGTAGTACGGGTTAATATTTTGCTAACTAGAAATCCATTTGTGATTATCGAAGTTGTCATTGTTATGTGAACTCTGTACCAATTTTTAGTATTTTTTTATTATCTTCTTTAAAATAACATATACATGTTTATGCATTTATTATGTAAGAATGCTTGAAATAAAAAGTTGAAAGTCTTCTTTTAATCATCACTTTCAAAGAAATTGTTCAGCTTTAATGTGCTGTCTTTATCTTGTACTTATCATTTACTGGTTTTTTTTTTTTTGTAGAACTTACTGATATTTTAATTTGAGTAAGCAATATCGCAAATGCTGGCAATAAATATACCTTTTTAAGCTTATTTTCCACTTTCTTATACTTTAATGAATCTTTGCGTCTTATCATCCTTGCATATAACACACCCCAATATTCCCATTTCCTGCAGCTTCTACATCAACATGAAATGTCCATTTAACATACTTTGAATACTTAGGGACTAATTAGTATAATTTGTCAATAATCCAGGGACCATTTAATATGGCTTTTGAATAATTCTAAGACCAATTAGTATGACTTTTAGTAATTTAGGAACTATTTAATATAACTTTTAATAGTTCAAAGACCATTTTAATTTTGGTAAATTTTTTAATGTTAACAAATGACTAGGTACTTAACAGTGTCATAATGGTCAGGGATCTAAATAGTTGACAAAGTTGTAAATTCGGGGACTAAATGGTATTTAAAGAAGATGAAGATGAAGATGATTGATGAAGGAAGAGGATTGAAGAAGATGAAGATGAAGATGATGATGTGGCTAAGATCGAATGAAGTAAGAGAGAGAGTCTGTCACATCAGCCTGTCACGTCATCACTTAACGGCAAACTTAAACGATGTCAGTCTCGAGGACCAAAATCAACCAAAAAAAAAGTTGAGAACCAACATTAAACTTTTGAAACATTGAGGACTAATATTAAACTTCATACAAACATTGAGGACCAAAACAATACTTTAGCCAAAAATTGATATTAAGTTCTAAATTTTAAAAAAAGGGTCTTAAAATAATAAGAACAAGTAATGTCTTGAGTTACATGGACTAAACTAAAAATTGAGTTGTATTATATATAAGAGTTACAAATAATAATTGGCAAAAGTATCTTTCCTAACCCCAATGTTTGGGGGTCCTGTCAGTTTCGACCCTAACGTTTTTTCGCTGTCAATTGTACCCCAAACGTTTTACGTTTCTGCCAATGTTACCCTTTTCACTAACACCGTCAAATATTTAACAGTTTTTGCTGACGTGGCATCCTATGTGGCAAAACGTTTCTTTTTTCTGTCAATTGTAACCCTAACGTTTTACATTTCTGCCAATGTCACCCTTTTCACTAGCACCATCAAATATTTAATAGTTTTTGCTTACGTGGCATCTTATGTGACAAAAATATCTGACTTGGTATATTTTTTTCCACATCAGATTTCTTACTCATCTTTTTCCCATCAAAACCGTGTCGTTTTGACCTCGGCCTATTCCTTCTAAAATATAACTCAAACGTACATGTCATTTTGCAAACAAAAACATTGGAGACGTTATCCATTCTCTACTTCGTCGGAGACGTTACCCATTCTCTACTTTGCCGGAGACGTTACCCTAAAATAGAGAATGGATAACGTCTCTGATGTTTTTATGAGCAAAATAACGCGTGCGTTTAAGTTATATTTTAGAAGGAATAGGCCGAGGTCAAAACAACACAACTTTGATGGGGAAAAGATGAGTAGGAAATCTGATGTGGAAAAAAAAATATCAAGTTAGATATTTTTGCCACATAGGATGCCACGTAAGCAAAAATTATTAAATATTTGATGGTGTTAGTGAAAAGGGTGACATTGGCAGAAATGTAAAACGTTAGGGTTACAATTGACAGAAAAAAGAAACGTTTTGCCACGTAGGATGCCACGTCAGCAAAAACTGTTAAATATTTGACGGTGTTAGTGAAAAGGGTAACATAGGCAGAAACGTAAAACGTTAGGGGTACAATTGACAGCAAAAAAACGTTAGGGTCGAAACTGACAAGACCCCCAAACGTTGGGGTTAGGAAAGTTACTTTTGCCATAATAATTAAGCCAGACTAAAATAAAGTAATTATACTTTTTTTCTTATTTGTCAAAATACATCTATACATCATATATATCACTTGATTTTTTTTTTTAATTGTTGGTCTCTGAACTTATATATTAATACATATAAATTAAAATATAAATTTCGAAGAAACACAAAGGAGAATGGGGAAAGGGAGGAGTTAAGATATAATAGTTATTTTATATTTTTTATAAATTAACATTTTTTAATAAAAAAAAAGAAAAGAAATGGATGACTTTATTGCAAGGCCCGAGCCCTGAATGCAGAACATTATAGGAAACTAAGTCCTCTATCCGGCCCAAATAGCTAGTACTGTGTTTCATGCCCACAAAATAGGGGCTAAATTTTCGACCAAAAATATTAGGGCTAAAAAATACATATAAAATAGCTTAAATAAACCCCAAAAAATGTGGCCCTAAAAAAGTCCAAATAGGCCTAATACTAATCCCTTGAGCAAAAGTTAAAGGAACATAACGTTCTTGTCCCCAAAAATAAATGAATAAAAAGGAATGGGTTTATTTGTTTAGTAGAATGTTAAAAGAAAATAAGAATGAGAATATTGGAGAGAATATAAATGTTATGCTAATGTGATATAAATGAAATAAAAATAAATAAAATAATCATTTTACCCTTATATTAAAAAATAAAAATGGAACAAAAGTGGATAAAAAAAAGTAAAGGCAAAAATATAATCTAGGTCAAAACTCCAAATTGGTCCTTTATGTTTGCACGAAGTTTCATATTGGTCCTTTATGTTTCAAAAAGTCCAAATTGGTCCTTTATGTTTGCAAGAAGTTCTAAATTGGTCCTTCCGTCCACTTCCGTCAACTTTTTAAGTTAAATGCTGACATGGCGTGCTGACGTGTCCATCTAAGCTGACGTGTCATGCCACGTCAGCACCACGTCACTGCCACGTCATCACATATGATATTGGATGATGACGTGGCAGTGACGTGGCGATGACGTGGCATGCCACGCCAGCTTCAATTGACACGTAGGAGAGATGGTGTGTCCACGTCAGCATGCCACGTCAACACTTAACTTAGAAAATAAACGGATTTGGACGGAAAGACCAATTTGGAACTTCTTGCAAACATAAAGGACCAATTTGGATTTTTTGAAACATAAAGGACCAATATGAAACTTCGTGCAAACATAAAGGACCAATTTGGGGTTTTGACCTATAATCTAATAAGATTGTAAAAAGTAAAATTTGCTTGGTAAAAAAAATGTTGGATTACCTCCAAGATTACTTAGTTGATTCTTGCTACCAAACATGACAATAGTTTTTAAAGGGCATTACATCAACAAATTTAGAAAATTATTTCTAATTCCAAAAGCTAATTTATATTTTATAAGGCTGCCCGACCCGTGACGGGCCGGCATTAAACGGGCCGAGCACGGACTGGGCCGTTTATTAGGCGGGCTTGGGAATTGATGTCCAAGCCCGCCCACATTGGCCCGCGGGCTAAACATGCTAGCTCGGGGGCCACTTTTTAAATTTTTTTTAAATATATAATTTTAAAAAAATTATTATAAAATTATATTTTTACTTAAAAATAAGTATTTTTTTTATTTTAAATTAATATTTTATTATTATTTATACAAATTAGTAAAATAAATTATTATTTAACACATAAAATTATTTAAAACATATATATTTATACATATTTTAAACAAATATATATATATATATATATATATTTTTTTTTTAATTTTTCGCAGGCCGGCCCGCGGGACCCGCGAGCTAGCCCGTTTAGCCCACAGGCTTAAACGGATCAACCTGTTTAGGCCCGTTTTTAAACGGCCCTAATTTATAGTGTTCAAGCCAGCCCATTTAGCGAGCGGGCCGGGCTAGCCCGCGGGCCAAAAGCCTATTTTGACATTACTAACAACTAACAACAAAGTTTTACAAAAACTATATATATATTAATAAACTTTAAAATCATTTAAAATGTTAATAAGTAATTAACTAATTAATTAAATTAAACGGCCAGCCCATATAGAATCATTTTAAATAGACCTATTTTAACATCTCCGAGCTCAGCACATTTTGAGAATGGATCCAGTGCTTGGCTCTTCTATACATTAGTATGCTAGGCCGACTTTTTTTTCATAATTTTCTTTACTTCTTTTATTTAAATTTGAGAAACTATAAACTTTTTCTACAGAATATTTAAAGTATGAAAGATATAGATACAAAAAAAATTAAAAACTCTACATAAATCGAGATTTACTATGAATGGATTAGGGACTAACATTTTAGTCCCTAATAAAGGTGATCCTTAAACCATTTAAGGTAGGTCCTTATTTATGTGAAATTTTTTATTTTTTTGTATCTATAACTCTTATTCTTTAGAAGAAGTTTATAGTTTTTCAATTTTAAATAAAAAAAAGTAAAGAAAACTATAAAAAAAAAATCGACCTAACATACTAATGCATAGAAGAGCCAAGCACTGAATCCATTCTCGCACATTTCATTTTTGCCAATACCAAGTCATATACGGTATACCACTATTAATTTTCATGGACAAGACACTATATTAAAGAAAATTTTATGTGGTTATTCTTACAAAAAGTATGAATTTTAATTTTACATTTGATAGAATTAAATTATCATAAAATAAAATATTGGTGTTCACCTTAACATTTGAATTGAAATTCAGGCAAAAAAAAAACATTTAATTGAATAGTGATATTAATTGTAACTATTCATTAATTTTTTAATTTTTTACTGGTATCCTCTTATATATTGAATATATATTTAGTAGTACTGAATTTCAGTACATCTCTTCAATCAGTTAGTCCTTAATTCATTCAAAGTGGATCTTTATTAATGTGAGTTCTTATTAATATTAACAAATAGCATTATATAATTGGGGCGATGTACTGAAGTTTAGTATTATTGTAGTAATGAACTTTTATCCCTTCTTATAAGAGATAATCATATTTGAAATATTGTCGGACATTAAATGTGAACATCATTCTTAGCGAAAATTCGAAATCACTTTATAAGAATTAGTTTCTTCTATTAAACCTGTAGGAATGTGGGTCAACTCTCGGTGAATTAGACCAACTCAAAGCCATGATTCATATAATAATAATAATAATTATTATTATTATTATTATATATATATATATATATTACTAATTATAATAGTATATTTAATTAATTAAATTGAGGTAATGGCGATAATGAAATATGTAACTATGGAATCTTCTACCTTGAGACACGTGGCACAGACGTTCTAGAAGCACGGCCTCAGCACCCGCTAGAGACAAGTGGCGCCATTCATCTACCAGTTACGTGGCCCTTGCCCACGTCACCTCACGGAGTTTCCCCTCAACCAGACGTGGGATCTCCATAAGCCCAGTGGGACGACCCACATCCCACAAGGTCGTGGGTCGAGCACGATCTCCACACACTCGAGTATAAATAGACCCTCACTCGGGGTACTAAGCAAGCAATCCAGTCTCAACAGAACTACACGCAACCTGAAGGATTACCATACCTCATCTCTTGTATTTCCATTCTCTCTCGGTACCTGAGCACCCTCAGATACCTCACACAAGTCATCTCCACACCTCGAGCTCCGTCACTGACCCCCATTCTGGCTAGCCTCCGGCAAGCTCACCTCCTCCTCGGAACACACCGTTAACAGGGCTTCCAGCAGCCCTCAGAGACCACAGCTCTCTCACTAAGGTAACCTCCTAAGAGCGGCTCGCCCGCCCGGAGTACCTTAGGCACGTCTTAGCCACATACGGCCCAACAATACAAAAAACTGTTCAATACGTGGCGACCTTTAGGTGGCGACTAAAAATATCGTCACTGAAAGTTACTTTTTACTGGCGACTAAATAAAGTCGCCACCATTTATATTTCTTATATCATTTTGGTGGCGACAAGAGGAAGTTGCCACCCAATGTTCAATATTCGGTGGCGACCTTGAAAAGTCGCCACTGAAACCTTTAACCCTTCATTACATTCGGTGGCGACCTTGCAAAGTCGCCACCGAAACGTTTAACCCTTCAACACATTCGGTGGCGACTTTCTGAGGTCGCCACCGAAATGTCTAACCTATCATTACATTCAGTGGCGACCTCAAAAAGTCGCCACTGAAACATTTAACCTTTCAACACATTCGGTGGCGACCTTGAAAAGTCGCCACCGAAACGTCTAACCATTCATTACATTCGGTGGCGACCATGAAAAGTCGCCACCGAAACGTCTAGTCTTTCAACACATTCGGTGGCGACCTCAGAAAGTCGCCACTGAAACGTCTAGCCCTTCAACACATTCGGTGGCGACCTTGGAAAGTCACCACCAAAACGTTTAACCCTTCAACACATTCGGTGGCGACTCTGAAAAGTCGCCACTGAAACCTCTAACCCTTCATTACATTCGGTGGCGACCTCAAAAGGTCGCCAACAAAACGTCTAGCCCTTCATCACATTTGGTGGCGACATTGAAACGTCGCCACCGAAACATTTAAACCTTGAACACATTCGGTGGCGACCCTTAAAAGTCGCCACCGAAAAGTCTAACCCTTCATTACATTCGGTGGCGACCTCAGAAAGTCGCCACTAAAACGTCTAGCTCTTCAACACCTTTGGTGGCGACCTTGGAAAGTCACCACCGAAATGTTTAACCCTTCAACACATTCGGTGGCGACTCTGAAATGTCGCCACTGAAACCTCTAACCCTTCATTACATTCGGTGGCGACCTTTAAAGGTCGCCATCGAAACGTCTAGCCCTTCATCACATTTGGTGGCGACATTGAAACGTCGCCACCGAAACATTTAAACCTTGAACACATTCGGTGGCGACCCTTAAAAGTCGCCACCGAAAAGTCTAACCCTTCATTACATTCGGTGGCGACCTCAGAAAGTCGCCACTGAAACGTCTAGCCCTTCAACACCTTTAGTTGCGACCTTGGAAAGTCGCCACCGAAATGTTTAACCCTTCAACACATTCAGTGGCGACCTTGGAAAGTCGCCACCAAAGGTAGAAAACATAATAAATATATTATAATGAAATTATATAACCAAAAGTAATATATGGCTCAGTGGTTCCTGTGGACACTACTATGCATCATGTCCCGCCTTCGAATCCATCCATGCGCCATTTTAAAAAAAATATAAGGTGGTCATGAAAGTGGAGATTCGGCGGCCGGAGGCGGAGGTCCGACAACCGAGGAAGGAGGTTCGGCGGCCGGAGGCGGGTGGTCCGGCGGCCGGTGGCGGTGGTCCGACGGCCGACGGCGGTGGCTCGGTGAGCGATGGCAGAGGTCTTCACCGGCCATTGAAACATGTGGTATCTTTCAGTGGCGACATAAGTCGCCACTAAAAACTATACATTCAGTGGCGACAAAACTCGCCACTGAAAAGTATATATTTGGTGGCGACCACATTTAGTCGCCACCGAAACTTTCAGCGACGGAGTTATAGGTGACGGCCTTGTGGCGACGTAAAAGTCGCCACCAAAGATTTTTAGTGGCGACTATTTAGCATTCGGTGGCGACTAAAGTCGCCACCGAATGTCAAATTTTTTGTAGTGCAATACAAGTAACAACCTTGTCTAACGGCTCCGATAGACGTCAGCATGACGAACTACGTGGACTTTGATCCCTCCCAAAGGGTACATAGGCACCTAGGTGCACCACCTAAGGACAAGTCTCCCAAGGTTAAGACCCCTTGCGGTCTTAATTTCTAATTACAATTGTCTGAGCCAGAAACGACAATTACAAGATATAATGGAGGATTCATTATCCCATTCAAATTGGTTACATATATATATATATATATATATATATATATATATATATATATATATATATATATATATATATATATGGATGAGTTAATTTCAAGGTAATTCATTTAATTCAAAAGATACAAAATATATTTATACAGTAGTTTCCGTTCTATTCTCAAGAGAGAACTTGAAAACTTGAGAGTTCTTTAAGAGTCTATCAATCGTCTTCATCCTCTTCAGGTATATTTACTATAAAAACTGTAAATTCGGGTTTGAGTTTGTAATAGGTCCCTGCATGGGTATTCAAATTCTATATTTCAGGTATGTTCGAAATTCTTTAAAACTCAACCCCTATTGATAATTATTAATTAATTTGATCCCGATGATTAAATTATAAAGTAACTAAGACTTTTTATCTAAATATTCCACAACTTTCCTTTTGTCAAATAAAATAATATTTATCAATAATGAGCATTGAATTTAGCAAAATTTACCGGATTAGTCTCATTCTCTCATTCAATTAACATAACCGATAAAGGTCTGAATTTCAATAGGAGAAGCATGTAATGTGCAACAACATTTTGAATAAAATTACATCTAATAATAAGATATCTATAAGGTAGTGTTTGGTTGGAGGGAAGTGGAATTAGATTATACAAAAGGCAAAAGTAAAAATGATAAATTTGCGCTTGAGAAAAGCCACACTTGTTAAGTTACACACTTGAAAATTAGTCCCACAAGGAAAAATTATCATTTTTATATATTTTTTGTCAAGGGCAAAATTGACTTTATACATTAATTTCCCTATCCAATATATAACTTCCCTCCCCTTTTTCAAGCAACTAATATTCTTTCTCATGAAGCAAGTTATATTCCCTACCTCAAATCTTTTGTAATACCCGAGGATATTTTAACTAGAATCACTAATTAAACCCGAAAATATTTTAACTAGCATCGAAAATTAAATTAAATTAATTAATTTTGAAAAGTGAAAAATGAGATAAAAATACACATCATACTAATACATATTTTTTAAAATACAAAATTAGAGTGAATCCTAATTTTTTTATATATTTCTTTTCTTATTTATTTTTATATATCAGAATTGTTTTTTTTATTTTATTTTATTAAGTGATGAGTATATATATTTATTTATTATATATAAATATATATTATATAAGAAGGAAAAGAAACCAGATTTTCTTTTTAAGTGATATATATATATATATATATATATATATATATATATATATATATATATATATATATATATATATATATATATATATATATACATATATGTAATAAGAAAGAAATAAGGAAAAGAAAGGAGAAGGATGGCGTGAGGAGACGCACGCAGGAGAGAACACGGAGAGGAGGGCTGAGACGCGCACGGACAAGGAAGGAGCAACGTCAACGGAAAACGCACGGGTTGAGCACGTGGTGGCCGGAGTCGCGTCCACCGGAGCCGTAGTCGCCTTCGTTGTGCTAGAGAGAGAGAGAGAGTTCAGGCTAAAGAAAGAAACAAGAGGGAGAAAGCTTTCTCGCCGGAAAACGCCATCTCTTCACCAGGGAAGGTAGTTGGGAGTCTCCTCTACTCCATATCGTCCTTCTAACCTGTTGAATCGAGGTGAGAAGTCCCGAAACTCTCAAACCCCAATTTTATCAATTTTAGGAATTTTTGGAAAGACCCCAATTGATTAAATCTGAGTGTTCTGGGTCCTAAATTGAAGTATATGCATGTTAGGAAGTGAGTTGGAAGCTTAGGAACCGGAACCAAATTGATGGAATTTATCCGGGTTAGAAAAAGTGTAGGAAAATGTGGTTGTTAAGGTTTAAGAGTGTTGTGGAATGAGTTGGGGTGCATTCAAAGGTTGAATGATAATTATATAATTGTTAAAAATTATTGGAATGTATGAGGGATTAAAATCCGAGTAATTCCCGTCTCACCCGGAACCCGGTTCGGGGAAAAAAGAGACACTTTCCTAATTTTACGCGTATCCGGATATGTATATTCGTGTGTAGGTAAAATATTGAAAGTTAATTCGGTAAATGAAAATTTTAGACAAGTAGAATTTATGACTCTCTTGAGTCATAAATTCAAGACTTGGGTAATGGGAATTTCATATGGACACATAGAGATGAAATTGGGTAACCTTGCATTCTCAACTCAAGGCTTCCGAATAGTGTGATTTAGCAAGGGTTGGACACGATTAGAAGCATGCTAGGTGTCCTAAAACTAGTTGAGGGCATTTTCAAGCCAACAACTAGCCTATGGAATTAAGTAGAGAGAACATGAGCACTAGCGTTGCATGTACACGATAGTGGTTGAATTTTCAAGCTTCTGAACCTCTCAAATAAATGTGTATAGGGCACCATACAGTAAACGGACCTTCGGGCACACCGAGATCCGATACGAGGGGCCAATCAGGTGAGGGGCTTTCCTATCCCTGTCCTATAGGGTTGACTGCGGATATGGATATATGGTTTGCCTTCTTGCCTATTTGTAGGAATTACATGTTAGATAACATGCTATTGTTGTTCCTAAATTACAGTATATGTGAAAACGTGCTAAATGTGTGTTTGTGAATTGTAAAGACGATGGTGGCTCAAGGAGCCTTATATGAAAAGGAGGTCCACAGGACCTATACGATATCGGGGTAGGATCGAGTAAATACTATCTGAAGGGTGTGGTTTTGTATGTAAGTCCTTAAAGAGGATAGACCTAGGTGACTTTGTTCTAAACCAAGAGTCCGAATTAGAAACCACTTGAAAATCTAGAATTGCCTAAGAAGAAGTAAAATGAACAAGTAGTGGTCCATAGAGGTCATTTATGATACAACGCGGGAACCGAGTCTATCACGGGTGGTCTGGGTAGATTGAGTCTCTTGTCTTGAGTCAACCCACAGAAATACAAAGTATATGAGTACACCACATTGTGGCTATTGCCTTGGGTAAACCGTGGTCAGAAGAGTCGCCGGCTATGCTCCAAGTGAAGTCCTGGGGTTAGATTATTGTTCCAAGTATAGTCTTGGGACCAGGGGTTCCTAGAATGATCAACTAGGTTCCCATATTGCTCACGTGAGATATTGCCTTCGAGCCAGATTCTCTCCTAACGGAGATATTGCCTTCGGGCCAGTTTATGATTACGGTTAATTGAATACGGATGACCACATGGAATTATATGTTAAATCATGATATGATGTATGTGTGAATTTAAATGTATGTAAATCCATTCTTTAAATTCTTTCTTGAGAATATGATATAAGCTAACTGCCTGACCACTTAATATATAGAAATTTAAACCCGTTATATGCGTATGTGTTTGTGATTGGCTCCTCTTCTCCAGTTGTAGTGGTACCCTCTACTACACCAGGGATGGGAAAGCCTCTCACTGAGTCCGTTTGACTCACCCCAATGTTAAATGTTACACACAGGTGGTCTAGGCATCGGGAGCGCTTCCACTTCATCTCAGGGAGGCGGACAGACGTAGAGGCCGCACGCATAGTTCGCGTGGGTAGTATTGATATATGTATTTTGTCAGGATGTATATGTATATGATTCTTTTGGTATAGCATTATTTTGTACAGTTGCTATATGCATATATGTATATGTCACACTCTAGAACTGTCGGTTTCATACAGGTTAAAGATTGGTCTGATTGTTGGGATCATAGGTTATGATATGATGAATATCATGTGTATATGTATATATGAATGTGACTTCCGCATGTGAATATGATAGATCACACGCACTGAGCGTGTGGTCAATATGTAAATTTATATATATGTGTGACTGAATACTTGATTGTGTGAAAATACGGCTTCCGCATGTGAATAGGATAGGTCACACGCATTGAGGCGTGTGATCAATATGTATATTTTATGCAGGTGTGTGATTGAATATATATGCTTGACTGTACACAGGGATTCTGCATGTGAATAGGATAGATCACCCGCCCTTAAGCGCGTGATCAATATGTATATTATATGTACGTGTGATTGATTATGTGTATATGTATAGACTGAAGCGGCGTTGAGCGAACCGTGGATTGCGTGCTACTTAGGTCACCGGATAGGGATGACCATATATACTATATATTGTTTGTAATAGAAATGGGTAGTTATGTATATATAAGAATGTCAATCAGGAATTAGGGGCTTACGGGATAGGAAAAATCTTATCTCCCGTGCCGGTCACGGACGTCCGATAAGGGGTCGTGACATCTTTCCTCCTACCAAACAAGCAAAAACAAAGAACAAATCTTTCTCATATCACAATTTGAAACAAAATTAACAGAATGTTGTTTTTCACGACATATATATGCTTTTAATTAAGATATATTATGAATAGTGTGGACATGATATAAATCTCCACCTACCCTCTATCATTTGAATTAAATAAACTCATGCGACAAAAAGATTTGTAACTAAACAAAACATATATCACGTCACGTCAGCTATATATATATATAAGTTGATGTTAGAAGATGCAAAAACAAAATAAAGTGGAGCTAGCATGCATGCATAATAATTCAAAATCTGAAAAAATAAATATTTTGAAAATGATTGATTAAGATGCATGTATGTTTGTGTGCATTTCACTTGACATGATCTCTACACTTTTTCTCAATAATTCTATAACAAAAGTTTTGCCAAATAGACAATACACACGCATGCACCATACTTAGCTCACAAAATTTGAACGCCTCAAAATATATTAGCCAATCCCAACCGAAGAAAACTATATATATATATATGGGTGAGTCTATGATACAACTTGTTACATACATGCAATGTAATTTTGGTCGATAAAATTGTGACATGTGGATAGATAACTTGAGATGTAATAAAATTTTTTACGTATCATAATCCCATCGACTAAAATTACATTGCATGTATACAACAAATTACATCATAGATTCACCCATATATCTATATTTATATGGCTGTGAACCCTTCCCGTCAACGGTCTCCCAAAATAAATATTTACTAATTTATTAAATATAAAAAAATGATGGGAGGATGTGGGAGTGGGAGTGAGAGAGAAAGTAAAGATAGTGGGTAATTAGTGTTGAAACAAATAACTTCCCATAATTCAGTTTATTATTTTAAAATATAATAATTATTTTCGTTTACAAATTTAAAAATTATCAAATATTTAATATTCTATTATTTTAAAATATAATAATAATTTTATATTATATTTTTTAAAAATAAATTACGTGCATGCAAAACCTCTAGTATATATATATATATATATATATATATATATATATATATATATATATATTTGCACAAGTTGGACTGAGAGAGACATATATCTATACATGATCCATTCTTCAAGATCCTTGCGCTGATTTTAATTTGCACTATAACAACCATCTTCTGAATCCACTAGAGTCCAAAGCTATTGGTCCACGTCTTTGATATTGTATTTGGAGCATTCTTTTAGAAATAGAATATTTAGTCTTTAAATTTTTATCTATTATTTAATTTTTAAAATTTTGAAATTGACTATTTAATTTTTGAATTTTAAAATTAGACTATTTAGTTGCTAGTTTTAGAAATATAGGCTATTTGGTCCCTTAATTTTTATGGTTGTCAAATATTTAGTTTCAGGAATGTTAACCATTACCTAATCGAGTTATGTGATAGTTAAATGTTAAAATATCACTGTTTACTTGCCACTTGTACTTGGTTAAAGTGCTATCACTACCTTCAGAATTCTGAAATTAATGAGAGTTGTTTCTTTCTACAGTCACAACTCATTGAAATGCAAGCTGCAATATTATAATGATTAAAATGCCCTCACCAAATACAAACTGCTTCTTTCTCATAACACTTTTTTTAAACCATATTTAAAAAGAAGTCATTTGAAAATAAATAGGTTTTAAAAATTATTCGAACCCTCACGCCCACACGAGTAGGGATGTTAAAATGGACTTAGCCCATGAGACCGGTTCGGCCCTTAGAATAGCAAAGGTTGAGCTAAGAAAAATTTAGCCAATTTTAAGGAAATGTTTTTAGCTTTGACCCATTTTGGCCCACGGCCATGCATGGTAGGCTCGCAAAGGCTGGATCAATCCACCTGGGATTTTTTTTAAGTCTATTTACAATTATTTTATGTTAGATATATATATATAACCTTGAAGAGGTCAAAACTAGAGGAGGATGGAGGCTTGGAGAGAAAATGCGCTCGACCCATGTTCGGAATTTGAGAACCTACGTACTTAATTATGAGAGAATCCTCGTTGTTTACAAAGGAGAAGTGCTTACAGATTATAGAGAACCCAACAGTGTGAGGGATATATAGGATACGTGTACAAACGTATGTGCTCGATGGTGGTTATGAGTTATGATCATCATGAGAGTCTATGGAAAGCTTTATATATAGGCCAGGATGTGAGAAGGGTTGTAGCCTTTAGGCGGAAAAATAGTTGAAAGACATAAATTTGAATTATGATGGCGAGCATGTAAGCACATTTTATTACGATATTTTAATCATTATAATATTAATTTAATTTAATAATTTTATTTGAACTTATTAAAATGTGAAATGAATATAATACTCTCAAATGTTTACATAATAAATAAGAATCGAATATAAACAGAAGACTGATAGAAAATCGTTAAATGCCCTAAATCAAAAAAATAAAGAGATATGTGTATGATTTTAAAAGTTAAAAGATATATAATATTATTAATATCCCTAACTTAAAAGTGAAGTGAATGAATCCATATTACCCTAATGACAATCCAACGACAAAAATAAATATTTGGGCGGCGAATTCAAGTGGTGACGTGTGTCTTGGATTCGTGCCTCGCGTGAGGCTCCATCATTTTCTCCACGTGACACTTCACCAACCACCCTCGTCTCGTGATCTCGTCTCACTCCACATATGTCATTCACATTCACCATCACCTAATCACCTTCAACTTCAATTTGGTATGCAAAGGACACTTTTTCTTATCAAACATATTTTTTATTATATTTTTTTTCTTTCATATTTTTTCTTTTTATCTCTCTCCTCATTTTTCTCTACAGTACTTTCCTTTATTCTACAATATTTTACTCTACAGTACTTTCTTTACAGTACTTTACATCCGTGCATTTATACTAAGCGTACAACAATGCATTATTGCAATTTGTGTAAGAGTTATGAATCTAAATCTGCTGCAAAGTGTCTTAAGTATATATTTAAGAGTTGTCAGATAAAATTGTTATAGTACGGATACGAATTTTAATTTTTATTTAATGGTCTCGATGATACACTTAATACACTTTACACTTTCTGCACTTCACTGGATCTAATTTCCTTATAGAAGATGCAACTCCTATTCGGTAAACCTTACGCCCGTTTGGTTGGTAGATTTATTATAAAGGGATGGGAATAATAATAGAATTAGAATTAGAATGAGATTGGGAAAAGAAATAATATAGTTATGTTTAAATGAAGGGTGGGAAGGAATTGAGATTAGAGTAAAATTATAATTTTACCCTTCATTAAATAATAAATAATCTTTTTAAATATAAAAAATAAAGATAAAATGGTAAAACAAAATTTAAACCCTCACCCAAACCCTTGGTAGAGAGTTTAACTTTGAAAAGGTTATAAAGGCTATGTCCAAATCTTTCCAAAATTAAACCCTACCTAAATCAATCATGGGTTTGGGAAACCCAAAACCATTCCCTCTAAAAAATACAATAAACCAAACAAGACGTTAGTATTTGAAAATTTTAATAAAATATCTATGTATGTGTGTATATATATATATATATTAAAGGTATGTATGTACTGTGCATATAATTTATTTTTATTTTTAAAAAATATATAATATAAAATAATTATTCTTTAAAATAATTAAATATTAAATATTTTTTAATTTGTTAATTTTTAAAATAAAATATAAAAATAATAATTATATTTTAAATAATATATTAAATTATGGAAAATTATTTTTTTACCACTTTTATGATAATAATTTATTCAATTTTTTATGTGTATATCTCTCCAATGCTTTTATCAAATTATCTGGGAAATTATTTATCGAGAAGTTACCTATGTGAAGTTATTTAATGGGTATTTTTTTATGTGTCACCTTTGTTTTTTGTGACACAAAACAGTCCAAAGCCATATTAATATAGATAAATATATGTGGTTTGGTTTGATTTGAAAAATATCAAACCAAACCGAACATTGATCATTTTTGTTTGATTTGTGATTGATTCGGTTTGATTTAGTTCAAGTGTACCAGTTTTGTTTGATTTTGAGCACCCTTACAATTCTGTTAATGATGACAACGTTGATTTTATTAAATTTATGAAGTTTTTTTTTTTAATATTTTTGTCCTTAAATATGTAAAAAATTATATTTTTAGAATTTGTAATTTTTATTGAAAAATAATTTATGTATTTATTTATTATATTGTATATATTAATTATTAATTTAAAAGAAACCCTGCGCAAATTTAAAATGTGTCTTCTTGGCTATAATCTTGACCGAGGACATGTTCTTTTGCAAGAAACACAATTAGAAATGAAAATGGAAATGGTGGGATTCACTGGGCTCCACTTACTTTTTCACTTTTTCATTTCCATCAACTTTAAAAAAAAAAGAAAAAAAATACAAAATATCTATTATACCCCTCTGATTTGACACAATCATAACCTTTTTTTCTTTTTAGGCAAAAGTAACTTTCCTAACCCCCAACGTTTGGGGGTCCTGTCAGTTTCGCCCCTAACGTTTTTTGCTGTCAATTGTACCCCTAACGTTTTACGTTTCTGCCAATGTCACCCTTTTCACTAACACCGTCAAATATTTAACATTTTTTGCTGACATGGCATCCTATGTGGCAAAACGTTTCTTTTTTCTGTCAATTGTAACCCTAACGTTTTACATTTCTGTCAATGTCACCCTTTTCACTAACACCATCAAATATTTAATAATTTTTGCTTACGTGGCATCTTATGTGACAAAAATATCTGACTTGACATATTTTTTTCCACACCAGATTTTTCACTCATCTTTTTCCCATCAAAACCGTGTCGTTTTAGCCTCATCATATTCCATTTAAAATATAACTCAAACGTACATGTCATTTTGCAGACAAAAACATTGGAGACGTTATCCATTCTCTACTTTGTCGGAGACGTTACCCTAAAATAGAGAATGGATAACGTCTCCGTTGTTTTTATGAGCAAAATAGCGCGTGCGTTTGAGTTATATTTTAGACGGAATAGGCCGAGGTCAAAATGACACAACTTTGATGGGGAAAAGATAAGTAGGAAATCTGATGTGGAAAAAAAAATACCAAGTCAGATATTTTTGCCACATAGGATGCCACGTAAGCAAAAATTATTAAATATTTGATGGTGTTAGTGAAAAGGGTGACATTGGCATAAATGTAAAACGTTAGGGTTACAATTGACAGAAAAAAGAAACGTTTTGCCACATAGGATGCCACGTCAGCAAAAAATGTTAAATATTTGACGGTGTTAGTGAAAAGGGTGACATTGGCAGAAACGTAAAACGTTAGGGGTACAATTGACAGCGAAAAAACGTTAGGGGCGAAACTGACAGGAACCCCAAACGTTGGGGTTAGGAAAGGTACTTTTGCCTTCTTTTTATTATTTTAATATAAGGGGTAAAATGGTCATTTTAATACATTCCCTTTCCATTTTCATTACCAAACTTTTACTACTAAACACAAGAAACACATTTCGTTTCCGTTTCCGTTTCTATTTCCATTTCCATTTCTACATAAAGAACGTGCCCTAAATCTTCTTATTAATTGTGTCTTGATGATTAGGGATTAGACTTGTTTGGACAGTCAAAAGATAAGCAGATTTGAATTACGCGCATGTCCATTTGTTAAACGATTTTAGTTTTCTATGTGACTATGTCCAATGCCATTCTTTTTTTTTTTTCAATTTTCTATTATTTTTAAAGGGTCAAACGCTCAAATTGGTCCTAAAAATATAGGATAAGTTTTAAATTTCTCCTATAAGTTTTGACTATGTCAATTTGGGCTTACCGTTACAAATTATTATATTTTTTTGTTAAGTGCTGATATCATTATTGTTCAGCCAATAAAAAAATTGTAAATCATCAATTCTTGCCACACTATCATCTTCCTCTTTAATTTTTTTGTGTTTCGAAATGAAAGAATGGTATTTTGTGAAGACTGAATTAGAAGTCCAAATTGAAAAAAAAGAAAGAAAGAAAGAGGAAGATTAAAAGGCAATTTTATCTTAAATCACAGTGTAAAATTTTAAACCCCAAAATTCTCCATCTCTAAAAAGTATTCCCTCAATAGTCAATACTACATTTTTGTCTTTTAGCTACACAAAATATTACATATATGTATATATATATTTGGCTAAAGTATTATTTTGGTCCTCAATGTTTACATGAAGTTTAATGTTGGTCCTCAATGTTTCAAAAGTTTAATGTTGGTCCTCAATGTTTTATTTTTTGGTCGATTTTGGTCCTCGAGCGTAACACCGTTAACTTTTTGCCCTTAAATGATGACGTGGCATGCTTATATGTCACACCCTCTCTTCTACGTGTCATATTTTAATGATGTGGCATGACACATCACTACCACTTCACTCCAGATGATGATGATAAAGGAGAGAAGATGATGATGTGGCAATGTGGGGTGATGTGGCAGTGATGTATCATGCCACATCATTAAAATATGACAGGTAGGGGAGAGGGTATGCCACATAAGCATGCCACGTCATCATTTAACGGCAAAAAGTTAACGGTGTTACGCTTGAGGACCAAAATCGACCAAAAAATAAAACTTTGAGGACCAACATTAAACATTTAAAACATTGAGGACCAACATTAAACTTCATGCAAACATTGAGGACTAAAATATTACTTTTAATTTTGAACTAAACATTGTCAACCCGGCTCACTAGCCCACCAAGTTGGTGAGCAGTCTTGGCTCACCTATATAATCCACTTTTTTTATTTTATATTTTAAGTTTTAAACTTTTTTAACAAATTTTGATGGTATTTTTTATAAATTCAATAAACTAAAATATATAATAATACTCAAATATTAAAAAACATGCCAAATAAAAATGATCTAATTAAAATGCATCTAAACATCTAAAAAATTGGAAGCCAAATACATGTCCCAAATTAAAAAGTATGTCAAATACAAAAATACTAAAATATTTCATCCAATTCCAAACATCTAAAGTGCAAGCCATAAAAAATCAATTAATAGAACTTTTAAAAAAAATTAAAATGGGCCAACCCACCTAACCCGCGGAGTTAAGTGAAGCTAGTTGATTTTGGCTCGTTTATAAACGTACCAATATTTTGCAACTCGGCTCACCTGTTTAGTGGGTTAAACCTGTTTTGACAAACAACTCTAAGTTTGATAATGAATGAATCAACCCCAATTAAAAAAAATGGACAAACATTAAGGACTAAAATGAAAAAAATTGTTAAATGTGAAAGACAAAAATGATGTTTTTGTCATCAAAATATGTGTTCAAGATGAAGAAATATGGATTCCGGCCAAAAAAAGATGAAGAAATATGGATATATGGAAAATAATTAACATTTAGAAAATTCATTATATAAAAGTATAAAATTGAAAAATAAATAATAAGATAAAATTGAAGAATGCCGTTTAATTAGTTAAAAGCCTTTGTGTGGATTAACTATGGTGTTATTTAGGAGAGGAGTGAGGTTGGAATTTGGATGATGATGATGATGATTCTTTGCATCCCAAGCGAGGAGAATATATAGTGAGGGCCTACTCGCTCTCCATTGAGGTGACGTCTGGTATAAATGTATAGATGATAAAGAAAATAATGCAAAATGCTAGAGAATAGAGTACTGTAATAAAGTAAAGAAAAGTATAGTGAAGAAAATTGAGGGGAGAGATAGAAAGAAAATTAGGAGAGAGAAAAAATATGATGAAAAGTGTGTTTAGTATGTAAAAAATATGATTTAAATTTTTTAGAAAATATAAAAATAGAGGATGTAATGTGAATGTGATGTAAATGGAATAAAAGTGAGTAAAATAACTATTTTACCCTTATATTAAAAGTGGGATGGAATAAAAATGGGTAAAAAAGTAAGAGCAAAAAAACGTAATTTCATCACATTGCGAAAAATATAGTATGTTTGATAGAAAGAATGTTGTATTACATCACAGATTACATTCTCTTTTTCATAAACCAAACGGGGCCTAAGTAATTTTAATATTTGAATAATATAGGGACCAAATTAGTACCAATTATATATGTGAAGGACTAAATTTAAACTAAACAAACGTTATGAATCAAATTAGTATTAATTGTAAACACAAATAATTAAATTAAGACTGAACAAACGTTAACAATTAAATTAAAACAATATTAACTGTTAGAGACTAAAATAATTTTTTTCCCTCTTTTTATTTAGTCTGTTACGTATTTAATTCACATTCAATATTATGAAAACGGAATAGTAACACGTAAGCAAAAAAAGATGGAGAGCGGAAACCCTAGCGGAGGGCTTTCGACGGAGGAGAAGGATCACGTTGAACGGAGCAACAAAAAAGTTAAAATAAGAGTCGGCGGCTCGGATACCATCGCACCAACTGATGTAAACATGGAAACAGAAAGCGAAAATCGGATGGAGGGTACGGTTGTCCAGTATACTGAACAGGGGGTATCTTATATGGACAAGTTGCGAGGTACGACGGGGGAAGAGCAAACAGAGGAGGACAACTTAAGTACTGAGGAGGAGGATGAAGATAACCTAGAGGGGATTGAAGCTGAGACGAATCACGAGGGTGAGTTTAACCCTTGCCCTAAACTCGATTGCTCAAGTGAGGAACTGGAGGAGTGGCGTAGACCCTGGAAACAGACCCTCCTAGTTAAGTTGATGGGGAAGTCCTTGGGGTGACCTTCATGAAGGGGAGAATTGAGAAGTTATGGGGAAGAACAGGGGAGGTACAGATAATTGATTTGGAAAACGGCTTCTACGCTGTAACTTTCACAAAAAAAGGAAGATTACACGTATGCCTATCAAGAGGGCCCGTGGCTGATCGCTGACCACTATCTCATTGTTCAGAGGTGGAAACCGAACTTCGATCTGTTTGCAACAATGGAGAAAACTCGTATAGCTGCTTGGATACGAGTACCGGGCTTACCGCTGGAGTATTATAATGTCAAGTGCCTACGGAGAGTGGGGGATCTTGTTGGGAAAACACTAAAGGTTGACCCAAATACTTCGCTCACCAGTAGAGGGAAGTTCGCTCGAATTTGTGATGAGATCAACTTGAGGAAGCAACTTGTACCGCAAGTTGAGGTGTGCGGACGCAACTACAGGGTGGAATATGAAGACTTGCATTTGATATGTTTTTTCTGTGGGAAGTATGGCCACACAAAGGATGCATGCTGCATGCTGAAGAAGAATCAAGGAGAGAGTGAGGTTATTACTGAAGGACAAACAGAGCCTCAGAAGGATGATGTCGAGGAGGGTGCCGAGAAGGAATGTCAAACTGAAGAAACTGTGAGGGAGGCAGTGTTTGGCCCATGGATGCTCGTTACTAAACAAACTCGTCGAAGGATTACTAATGTCAAAAGAGTGGATACAGTTAACACCAACCAGAGGGGTAGAGTGGCGCAACAATCTGCAAACAGAACAACACAGAAAAACAATACTAGGTTTGACGTCCTAAGCGACATGGTGGAACAGGAAGAGGTACCGGTGATTAATCAGGGGAATGTAATCGTGAGCAGACTAGTTCTGCAGGAGATTACGAATAAGCGTGAGAAGAATGTCTCGAGGGAAGGAGGTGCCATAAAGGGAGGTCAGAAAACGAGAGCCACAGAGAGTGGGCTTGGTCAGAAACAGATTTTTAATCGGAGAACTGTAACAATGGAGGCAGGATTAACAAAGAACGCCAAAGCACCTGTGACTAGTGGGCTTATGAGTACGGACAAAAGGGAGCAGATTAGAGGCCCTGACCGCGTTGGAGTTATTGGCAACACCCCAAGTGGTACGAAAGATTTAATAGTGGCGAAAAAGCCACCTGACAAAATGGTTCCCGAGACTCGTGAAAAGATGAGAGGGAGTGAGATGGTAGTGGAACAAGAGGAGAGTGGGGATTTGGCCCATATGGAGTGTGACTTAGACGGTGACATGGCAATTGGTAGGACCCTTGTGGGTCATGATGATGGTTTTGAACCATTCTTCTTGTAAACCAATTTATGAATCTAAAAGTGTGGAACTGTAGAGGGACAGGGGTTCGTGGTTTCTCTACATTAATCCGTGATATGCGAAGGCATTATGAAATTGACTTTATGGCATTAGTCGAAACTCATCAACATGGAGAGAACGCCAAAAAAAATCATTAGTAGAATGGGTTATACTAACAGTGAAGTAGTAGAAGCGAATGGACAAGCAGGTGGAATATGGTGTACGTGGTCCGAGAATGGCTTCACAATACGAACTATAGTGAAGCACGAGCAATTTATTCATTTTCAAGTTGTGAGTTCCTCGTTGCGTTGGTACCTTACAGTGGTCTACGACAAGCCGCAAATGTACCATAGGGGAGAGCTTTGGTCAAACCTTGATAATATTGGTACGAGTGTGCATGATCCCTGGTGTATAGTAGGTGACCTTAATGCTTTTGTGGATGGTACAGAGAAGTTTGGAGGAAGTATGAATGGGAGTAGACCTGACATGCAGTTTAGGGATTGCATAGAAAGGAATCTCCTTATTGATCTTGGGTACTCAGGTGCAGGGTACACTTGGAAGAGAGGAATGGTGGCGGCTCGGTTAGATAGAGCATTGGCAAACGAATCATGGAGAATAAAGTTTCCTGAAGCCTCTATTTTTCGTCTACCACCCCTAAAATCGGATCATTCACCGATTTTTGTTCGAATGCGTACCGCAGCAAATAACCAAAGTAACGGTGACATACCCTTCCGTTTCTTAGTGTCTTGGCTCCTTCATGAGGAGTTTCTGAATGTTGTTTATAATGCCTGGAGTTCAGGTGCAAGATGGAATGAAGCGGTGAATAAGTTCCATGTGGATGTAAGGAAGTGGAATCGAGATGTCTTTGGGAACATATTCAAAAGGAAAAGACGCATCCACAGACTGAATGGGATACAGAAACGACTGGCCGACAGGCTTAACTCAAGCCTGGATATTCTTCAAAACGAGTTGTGGCGTGATTATGAGGATATTCTGAATGAGGAAGAATTATTGTGGATGCAGAAGTCTCGAGCACAATGGATTATTGAGGGTGACCGGAATACACGGTTCTTCCATACAACGACGCTTATACGTCGTAAAAGAAATAAAATTGAGGCGCTTCGGGATGACCTTGGGGAGTGGTGTTGTGATGACCAGACGTTAAAAAGAATGACCACCGAGTTCTTCGCCAAACTATACACTGTTGAGACGGATGTCAATTTGACCCAAGCGACTAGAGGTTCTTTTCCTCATATACCAAATGATTCGTTAATAGCATGTTCCAAGATATTCAATTTGGAGGAAATAAGGGAGGCGGTCTTCAGTATGGGGCCTCTTAAGGCACCAGGCCGGATGGTTTAAATTCGGCCTTTTTTCAAAGCCAATGGGATTTGATTAACCACTCGGTTTATGAGACGGTTTGCTCCATTTACCAAAACCCTTCCTTGATTGAGCACATTAACCAAACCTTCATTGTGCTAATCCCAAAGGTTAATAGACCAGAGTATTTGAAGGACTTGAGACCTATAAGTCTTTGTAATGTGATCTACAAGGTTATTACAAAAGTGCTTGCCAACCGTATCAAAAGCATAATGCCAAAACTAGTGGCGCCCAACCAATGCAGCTTCATCCCTGGGCGTCATAGTACGGACAATATTGTGGTTTTTCAGGAGGTAGTTCATTCCATGAGAAGTATGAAGGGGAAGAAAGGATTTATGGCCATCAAAATTGACTTGGAGAAAGCCTATGACAGACTTAGTTGGGAGTTTATTGTGGATACTCTAAGAGATGTTGGGTTATGTGAGAACTTTGTGAACCTTATCCACCAATGTCTCAAAACAACTGCCACGCAAATTCTTTGGAATGGAGATCAGACCGAGAGCTTTAACCCCTCGAGGGGTATTCGTCAAGGTGACCCTATCTCGCCATACCTATTTGTCCTTTGTATGGAACGCCTTGCTCACGAGATACAAAGAGCTATTGCGAATAGGGACTAGAGGCCCATTAGATTGGGTAGAGAAGGACCACCGATTTCGCACATATTCTTCGCGGATAACCTTGTCATATTTGTTGAAGAGTATATGGATCAAGTTGAGATAGTGAGACAAGTGCTTAGGGAGTTTTGCTCGGCCTCTGGGCAGAAGGTAAATATTAGCAAAACAAAAATCTTTTCCAAGAATGTGTGCCATGCAAGGATGGAGGAGCTTAGTCAAGCTTTGGGCTTTGAGTTTACAGGTGATCTAGGAAAATATCTTGGTGTTCCCATTTTGCACCAAAGAGTAAACAAGAACACATATAGTTATATTGTGGAGAGGGTAAAGAATAAGCTCTCGGCCTGGAAAAGCAAGTGTTTGTCTCTTGCAGGGCGTGCTACGCTTATCAAGTCAGTAACGTCGGCAGTCCTGGTTTATTCTATGCAATCAACTGTCATTCCTGCTAGTGTGTCCTCTGAACTAGAGAAAGCGAATCGCGGGTTTCTTTGGGGCAATACATCGAACCAGAGGAGATTACATATGGTGGCATGGGATAGGGTCTGTAATTCCAAAAGGAGTGGTGGATTGGGTATGCAGTGTGTTAAAGAACAAAACCTTTGGAAGATGCATTATGGGCTCAAGTCCTTCGTGGGAAGTACAGGTGTGGGAGTGATGTGTTACCCAATGTGTCTCGAATTGCCAACTCTTCTAACCTTTGGAAGGGTATATCTAACACTTGGGACAAGGTCCAAGATGGCTTTGTATGGCGTATTGGCAAAGGGAACACGACGCGTTTTTTATCAGATAAGTGGCTTTTAGATGGGAAGGCGTTGAAGGATGTTGCTTTTGGGCCACGTAACACTAATGATCTCGAAGCTAAAGTGAATGAATATGTGACAGCTTCAGGGGGATGGGATTGGCAAAAAATTGATCATCTTCTCCTTGATGATGTCTGCCTTAAACTATCTAGCACGGTTCCTCCAAATAGCTCACAATGTGAGGATAAAATCGCGTGGCGATTCTCTAAGGATGGTAAATTCTCCACCAAATCTGCGTACCATTCCCTTACTTGGCAGCAGGAGCAGGAAGAGGATCGGGTGTGGAGCTTGATATGGAAATGGCGTGGTTCAGAGCGGGTAAAATATTTTCTTTGGTTCTGTACGCATAAAAGGTTGATGACGAACAAAGTGCGAAAGAAAAGAAATCTTACTGACAGTGATGCTTGCCCAAGGTGTCAAAGGGAAAGTGAGAGTATTCTTCATACTCTTAGGGACTGTGACAAAGACCGAACGGTCTGGTTGAGGTTGGTAAGCCCACAACACTGGCAACGGTTCTTCGAGATCAACCATGAGGACTGGTTACTGTTAAACATGCGGTCGAGCCTGGGAAGATATGCTGAGGATTGGAGCGCAGTCTTTGCAATTACTTGCTGGCACATTTGGAAGATAAGGAATATGGAAGTCTTTGACCCCGTGAAAGTTCGATCTGGTGACCCTGTTTTTCACATCCTACAAACTGTGTGTAATATGGATCAGGCCTATGCATTGAGCATCTTGAAGAAACAACCTCGCAGAACCCCCCCAATTGATTCGCTGGCAGAAACCATGTAAAGGGTGGGTGAAGGTGAATACGGATGGAGCTAGGAAGGATTAAGAAGGAACTGCTGGTTGTGGAGGCTTGGTGAGAGATGAATATGGTGGTTTTGTTGCAGGATTCATGAAGAGCCTTGGAGATTGTAGTATCCTATCAGCAGAGCTATGGGGAATGGCTTGCGATTTGGAAGTGGCATGGGAGTTAGGCTTCAGACGTATAATCTTGGAGGCTGACTCGCTCTTAGCAGTCACAATGCTAAAGCAGCAGGTGGAAGGGGACCATCCTTGCGCAAACTTGGTACTTAAAATCCTGAGTTTGATTGAAAAGGATTGGGAGGTGAAAATCTCTCACATCTTTCGGGAAGGGAACCGCGTGGCAGACAACATAGCTAGCAGAGCATTTCATATTGGGGCCGGCATCAAGACCTTTCAAGAGCAGGATGAGGTGTTAGCCGAGCTGATTCATGAAGATTTACACAGTCTGGGCATGCTCAGGCACATAGTAGTTTAGGTTTCTCTTTGTTTTTGACTTTCCGATGTACCAAAAAAAAATATTATGAAAATGGATTCGGTACAATTTGCTTTCCTGTGATTCCTATGCAATTCCTTTAAAATATGAATTTTTGTTTCATTTGTGAAGTAGTAATATGGACTCACCATGAAAGGATTAGGGACCAAATTATTATTGACATTGAGCATTAGCATCACGAAATAGCATTGTGAGGCAGTTTGTCAATATTAATAACAATTTGGTTCCTAATCCATTCATGGTCGGTCGTTATTAATATGTATCTTTATTGTTATTTTATAAATGAAACAAAAATATGTATTTATAAAGAAATTACATAGAAAGTACAAGAAAACAAATTGCACTAATTCAATTTGGTTAAATACCGATTTCGGTCCTTTATCTTTTTTACTAGTTTCATATAAGTCATTTATTTTTCAAAAGTTTCAAATCAATCATCTATTTTTGCAATATGTTAAATCAGTCCTTTTGTCTAACATTATTAAATTTTTTTCATTAAATGACAACGTGAGATGGTAGAATTTTTCAAAAATTATAATTTCACTCATTTTTAGTACTGTCAAAACGGGCTCGATTCCGCGGGCTAGCTCGACCCTCCCGCTAAATGGGTGAGCTTGCGCATTAAAAAATAGGCCCATTAAAAATAAAAAAATAGAAAATAAATAATTAATATTTTTTGTTTAAAATATGTATAAATATATATGTTTTATGTAATTTTATGTGTTAAATAATAATTTTATTCTAATAATGTGTATAAATAATAATTAAAATTAATAAAATATTAATTTAAAATAAAAAATAATAATTTTTAAGTAAATATATAATTTTATAATTTTTTTAAAAAATATATAAATTGGCTTGCAGACCAATTCGAGCGGGCTTGGGCATCACTTCCCAAGCCCGCCAAATAAACGGGCCGGCTCGGCCCGGATCGTTTAATGCTGGCCCAGTTCGTTTTGCCACTACTACTCATTCTTCAATAGAACTGTGAACGGGTTGGCCCACCACGGATTACATTTAAAAACTGCTGGCCAAATACATGTCAAATACAAAAATAATAAAATATTACATCTAATTCCAAACATCTAAAATACAGGCCATGAAAAACTAAGTCCAAATACTAAAATACATAATAATAGAATATTATATTCTATCAAAAAATAATAATAAAATATTATACATCTCCGAAATAAATTAAAACAAATGAGATTGTATTAAATATAATAATTTTTAATTTTATATATATATATTGGCCAATTTACCTAAGTTACAGGTTAACTGGCTCTAATTCCTATCAACTCGTTTATAAATACAGGCTAATATTTTTAAATTCAACCCACCAACATAGTATATAAACGGGATAATTTGATGAATTAAACCTATTTTAACATTCTATTTTTCAACCTTAAAATTTTTATTTCAATCTCAACTCATGTATTTTTAACTCTGTGTACTCTCTGTCTCTTTTCTGTAATGTTGGAGAAGATGGGTCCATCCATGGAGCATGTTGCCTAATCCCTACTCCCTAGGACCCTACCCCTTTCTCTATGACGCTATCGCCATCTATTTTGCTTGCCTCACCCTATCCCCTTTCCTAGTCCCGCGTTTTTCGTTTCAAACATAGTCCTACACTTTTGAATGTTCTTTATTATTCAATACACACTTCACACTTTGTCCTACCAAATTATTTTGTTATTTTAAAACATTATGTTTATCCATTTTTAAACACAAAAGTTATTTACTTTGAAAAAATTATTCATTTGTAAACACCATTAAAATAATTAATTTAGTAATAAGAAATTTGTTAGTAATAACCATGGTTATTAAAACCGGACCGGAACAACCAATTCAACCGGTTGGACTGAGAACCGGTCGGTCACCGGTCCGAATTACCATAAAATCACTCTTTGAATAAATCGGTGGAAAACCGGACAAATCGGTGAAAATCGACGATTTGCTCGATTCACCCGGTTCTGACTTAAAACGATGTCGTTTCACGTATTATTTTTTTATGGATATATATTTTTGTTTAGAATTATAGAGATATATATATATATTTAAAAAAAGTTTAAAATTCAAAAAATATTGAAAATCCCTTTCCCTGTATCGCACAAGCATAAGCAGCCGCACAAGAGCAAATTGTAATCGCATAAGAGCAGCCGCACGTGAGAGAAGAGCAAATTGGAAGTGGATGATGAACCTAGATCTCAGAATGACACTATTGGCGATTATCCTTCTTTGGATCATAGCTTGGTGTTATTTGATGGAATTAACGTCAACGAATATTATAATTAAATTTTATTGTCAATTTGTCTTTTAGTATGTGGACATATTGATACTAGTTTTACGTGTGTTGATCGTTGAGTACTAGGTAGTAGGTATGTTGATCATTGGACTTCTTACATGAGTTTGATACGATATTATGGCTTGAGTTTGATATGATATTGTAGTTAAGTGTGCACCTTGTTCTAATTTTAGTATTTTACTTATTGTATAATGTTGTTAATTATATTTAGGTGAAGATTGACATATATAAAGTATATAACTAATGTTCAATATGATATATTTTAGTATATTAAATTAAAATATATATATTTAATTATCACCAGTTCGACCACAGTTGAACCAGTGAACCGTGAACCAGTGCTTCGACCGGTTCGATGCCCGGTCCAGTTTTAAAAACCATGGTAATAACTAACTTTTATTACTCTTTCATAGAAAAAATTCAGTTAATAATCAACTTCAGTAATTTCTTTTAATATTTTTATAATAAGTGTAACTTCGGAATATTCCACCTTGGGACAGGTGGCACTGACGTTTTAGAAGCATGGCCCCAACACCCGCTGGAGACACGTGGCACTACTCATCTCTCCATTACGTGGCCCTCACCCACGTCACCACACTGAGCTTCCCCTCAACTAGACGTAGATCTCCGCAGAGCCTCGTCGGACGACCGACGTCCGAGGTCATGGGTCGAGTACGACCTCCCCACACGCAAGTATAAATAGCCCCTCACTCGGGGGACTAAAAGAGGGAAATCAACTCTGGACAGAATTACATACAACCCGAAGGATTATCACACCTCAACCCCTTAGATACACCTAACGTGTACTTTCACTTCCTTGAGAACCGTCGTTGGCCCTCCGTTCAGGCCAACATCCGACCGGCTCACCTCTTCCTCGGAGCACACCGCTTACAAGGCTTCCAGCAGCCCTCAAAGACCATAGCTCTCTCCCACTAAGGCAACCTCCCACAGAGCGGCTCGCCCGCCCAGAGTACCTTAGGCATGTCTTAGCCGCACACGGCCCAATACAGGTAACAACCTTGCCTAACGGCTCCGATAGACGTCACCATGACGAACTACGTGGACTTTGATCCATCCAGAAGGGTACGTAGGCACCTAGGTGCATCACCTAAGGATAAGTCCCCCAAGGTTAAGATCCCTTGCGATCCTAAATTCATATTACAATTGTCTGAACTAAAAAAGACAGTTACAATAAGATTTTTAATACAAATAAGTCATATGACAAAAATATTTGTTATGACCAATCATGATAAGAAATTATATAATATTATACAAACAATCATAAAAAATAAAAAGAGGACGTGGAACAAAATGAAATCATAAATGTTAGAGAAAGAGTATAAAGAGTTTATAATTGAAAACATAATATAATTAAGATAAAAGAAATTTTAACTGTGTTTTTTTTTTCATAATGTCACTAAATCAAATTTTTTAGTAGTGAAAAAAATGTAGGTGTTTAGTCATTTTTTATTTTAAAAGTAAGTTATTTCAAAATGATAGTAAAAACAATTTTTTTAATATAATATAGGATTGGTTTTTTAAGACAGTTGTACCTTCACAAAAAATTATTAGTTATCAATTATCATAATTATTTATAACATTTTTACTTAATTACTCTCTCAATATATATATATATATATATATTATTTCTCAAACATTAAGCCAGTGAAGGGATTCTTACATATATTTATAAACTTTTTTTTAATCTACAATTTTGTCTCTTTTCCAAAAGTATCAACCCAAATCTGTCACCATTGATGACACTTTACCAAGGGTGAATTTAGTTAATGCGGTGAAAAATGTAATATTGGACATATTTTAGTTTTTGTAATATAATAAAATTATGTTTTTGTCCTTACTTTTTTTATCCACTTTTATTTCATTCCCACTTTTAATGCAAGGGTAAAAGAGTTATCTTACCCACTTTTATTTCATTTATATCACATCACATTAACATGTAATTTTCATTCCCTCTAATATTCTTATTTTCATTCCCTCACTCATTCTACCTACCAACCACACCCTAAAAAGTTTTGCCCAAAATCATCCTCATTAATTAACGGTGAGACTTACAAAACACGTGACACACCAACTATTCTAAGAAATTACCATCAATATTGGTGTTTTGTTGTCTAACAAAAAATTGTCAATATTGAGAGCGATTTTACTCACCCCAATAGAGTAGGTTAGTAGGGTGTAGACTACAAAATAATTGACCAAAAACTCGCCCTCATAGAGGGCGATTTAATGCGCAAAGTGAGTTTATTATTGTCATTAATAAAACCAATTTTCATAGGACCACACCAATCCCCACCATTTTTGTCATTCTCTAAGGATGCGAAAATGAGCTTGTCCTATGGGGTTGGCCTTGCCTAGCTATTAGAATAGCAAGGATTGGGCTAAAAAAATGTAATGCATTTTAAGAAATGAATTTTAACCTTGACCCATTTTGGCCCACAACCCATGGTTGGTTTATAAGGCCTGGGTTGGCCCGACCCACATGGGCCTTTTATGTTATATAGAATATTATAGCCTATGTTAATATGTAATATTCATTCATAATATGCTAATATGTAAAAATATATTACATTTTTATAGGCTAATTTGTAATTTCATTCATAATATGTTGATTAATAAAATAAGTTACGCTAAATAACTTTTTAAATCTTATTATTGTAAGCCAACTTGTAATTATGTAACATTTATGCCTAATATGTTGTCATGTTGATATTTGATCAAATAGATAAAATCCTTTTTAAAAAAATAATTTAAAAATTGAAAGAAAAAAAGGCTGGGCCCAGACCAGCCCATCTTATTGAAGGCCCATGATGTGGTGGTCCACGATTAGCTAGGGATTAGCTACGGATTTTTCCCTAGCTAATATATGGACTCTAATTGCTAGGGATTTTTTCGTAGCTAATCCCTAACTAATCTGTAGCCAATCCCTAGCTAATCTTGAAGATGGAACATCATGGATGGTAACATTTAGACCAACCACTAGGCCATTTATCACTTTTTAGTTTATTAATGGAAAACATTATATATATATATATATATATATATATATATATATATATATATATATATACATACATATAATAAATTAGCTAGGGATTTTTTCTTAGCAAATCCGTAGCTAATTAGCTAGGGATGTTTTTCCCTAGCTCATTAGCTAGGGATTAGCAAGGAATTTTTTTTCCCTAGCTAATTAGATAGGGAAATTCTTAGCTAAATTTTCCCGCCTTTTCGCGCCAAACTTTTTTACCTAATTAGCTAGGGATTTTTTTCCCTAGCTAATTTCCGTAGCTAAATCAGCATTTTCTTGTAGTGGATCCTGTGTGGGTTGATCCATTTTTACATACATTCTTGTCGTTCCACCTTCTCCCACCCCACCACAACTCCATCTTCGACAAAACTCTCTTCCCTCTCCTAAATCCTAAACCCCATTTCATACGAAATGCTACTTTCAGAGCACCACGAACAGCACTGACGTACCATGTGATTCCTCTGCCCCGAACGTCTGAATGGTCCCGCACTCTTGATCATGACCCATCCAATTAAATTCGATGGGCATTTGAGGAATGTAGTCACTGGCTTCAGCTTCTTAGTGTGCTGATGAAGTATTAGCATATATTTCTATCATAGGCAGAGGCAACAATCCAATACACTAAGCATAACAATCATGCATGGCCTCCAATCCGGCCACATCATTCGTCACTTCAATAAAAAAACAATCTCACCAAATTGCTTCAATAAGGCATCCAGTAAATTATTTTTGAGACTGTTGGTTGCCAAATTAACCGGTGCAAGTATACACCGCCAATAAGTAATACAATGATAAGTAGAGTATCGTTCACAGGGAACTAAGCTAAAACGAATTAATTACCAATGCGTTCATATTTCACTTAAGTCAAGCAACCAAAATCGAATGTTTTAATTCAAATCAAACGAACAACGCAATTTAGCAAATTCAATGCGAAAATAAGTCAAGAGAGTAAATGAGATTAAGAGATCTTAGGATTGTAGTTTCACCTAGCACTTCACTAATGGAATTACACCATTTTTTCACTACTCAATTCATTGGTTTGGTGTTAGTCTTAGCCCTATTTTCGTTATATGAATCTTCCAATCCTATATAATTTCTACCTCTCTAATTAAACTCCACATATGCCTATGGAAGTCTAAGTTCAAGAGATGCATTAAGTTCAAGCTAAATCCAACTCCTCAAGGCCCTTGGGTATATACCTATCCCTTGGGCAAATCAAGTTAATCAAGAATAATCAACATCAATCAAGAGGTATTCAACTCAAAGACTAAATTTATGGGTCCTTTCCTAAGAAAACCCCAAATCCTCTAATTTCCTTAAGTGATGGCCAAACAAATATGGTTCATCAAGCACAAAGTTGAATAAACACCAAAATCCATTAAATCAAGCAATCAAAATAACAAATCCATTAGTTTACATGCTAGGGAACCACAATCCTAAGACAAGAAGAGCCTAACCTATCATTGTCATCAATAGAAACACATCCCTAGAGTGATACATCAGAAAAATCACAAGAGTAAAGAAGAAGAAGAAGAAACCTCCGTTTCCAAGGCCTAAATCAACTCCTTGCTTGCCTCCGGACCATGAAAATCACTCCAAGAACTTGCAAAACTCTAGCCCTAGCACAGCTCCAGCTCCAGCTCCAAGCTTCTTCTCTAGCTCTGCCTCTCTTAAAACGCGTAGCCAAAACCCTCTTTTATCAGCAAAAACATGAAATCCCTGAAGTGCCCCTGCGACACGGCACTATAGCGCTGTTGCACTGTTTTGCGACGCTATAGCGCTGTTTTGCTGTTTTGTGGCACTATAGCGCTGTGTCTCTGTACATTTGTGGTTCTTTCTCTAATACGACGCTATAACACCGTTGGATGGCGCTAGCGCTGTCACACTGTTCCAAGCTTAAAGAGTGAGCTTTTCTTCAGTCCAAAGGTTCCAAATTAGCTTCGGTTGACTTCAACTTAACTTCAGCTCCCTCAATACCATGAACTCGGCTTTTTGAATTATTAATTGGCACCTGAAAATTCAAGAAGCTAAATCAAGACCTTGGCCACTAACTCAATATGCCAAATAAATACAAAAATCAATCACAATCACGCATATTCCCCTTAAGTCTTGATACATGCTTCACTAGTATATCAGAATGTGTAAATCACTAAATCACACCAAATTCACACCCAATGATCAATATACTCTAAAAAACGCATATAATTCACCCTCTTTAACTCCATTTCCATAGAGTTATCAGAGACCTCCTAGTTCGACTGTAGTTTTGCAGTGTATTAGTTGTTTCAATGCATCAAAGCTCTCGCCAAGGGTGATTTTTGTCAGTTTTGAGTTCATGAAAAGCAACGCCATTAGATGAATTTGCTACGATAACGTCTTGACAAATTCAAGTGGTGAATGTTTGACTCATGATTGTCTCTGAATGAAATATGTTGAAAGAGTATAATGATGCTGAAGAAGAAGAAATGGTAGAATTATGTTGTATGTACCGTGTTGGAAGAGAAAATTTGCCTTGCTTAATTAGACACACAAAAATCGTCCTTAATAAGGGCGATTTATTATGTAATCAAATCAGGAATCCATTAGGCTTCAATCCAATCAACGTCCTTAATGAGGGCTATTTATAAGCACATATTTTCACTACTTTGTCCCTACACATATACAATTATGATCCACCAACGCAATAAAAACATAAAACAAAAGCCCTAAATTTCTTGACGATAATCTTTTTATACAAGCTAAGAGTTTGTTTGATTGCGTCCATTTTTAGCCTAGTAACACTAATTTTTTAAGAAATAATGTGTTTAGCAATCGGGAAAAAAAAAACTTATGAGTTATAACAAAAGCAGGGCTCGTTTGGCAACCCTTATCCCAAAGTGTTTATTTTCAAATGACTTCTTTTTTAAATGGAGTTTGAGAAAAAGTGCTGAGAGAGTAGCAATCTGTGTTTGACAATTTGAGTCAAAAAATAATTTTATTCGTGGCTCAAAAATAACTTGTGTTGAGCAAATTTGTATAAAAAAAAAGCTTCTGCAACAACTCAAAAGAACTTTTTTTTTCAGTTGCCAGACACATCATTTTTTAAAAGAAGCCCTTTCAATTGCATGCAGCCATATAGGCTCGCAGATAGGGTGTTCAACGAATGGGATTTTATTCATCTAGGTGTTTTGAATTTATTAAGTTATTTATTGTTGTAAGGGTTATATATTCTAGTAGAATTAGGAATTGGATAATTAGGGCCTTTTTATTTTTTGGGCTTAATTCAGGAATCCTTATGGTACTAAAGCTTTGAGATACATATAAATAAAATAATAGGTGGTGAGTGAAGAGCAGTCTAGTATAGATCTATCAAGTGAATATCTTTGGGAGATTATCCTAAATGGGTCATCTCAAGTAGATAATTCTAGGGAGAAATATATTGTGAGACTCTGGTTGTAACCCTTTTTTCAATATAGTTGAAAGTTCTCTATTCTTCGAGTGGACGTAGGCTAATTGGCCGAACCACGTTAAATTGCTTGTATTCATCATTTCTTTTCTATTTTCCGCATTCTCATTCTTTGTGTGATCATTAAGGTTTGTTGGGAAACAATCTGAATTCTAACAGTTAGTTCTATCTATAAACACTACAAGAAAAAAAACAGATTTAGCTACATAAAATTCTGTAGCTAATCTATAATATAGGTCGCTAATTAGCTACGGGAAATCTCGTAGCTAATTCGTAACAAATAAGTAGCTAAAATTTTTTTTGTAGTGCAAATTAGCAAAATAACGTTTGTAATGAATGATGTTATTGCACTATATTAAAGTATAATAATAATTATTTTATATTATATTTTTTTAATGATTAAAAATTAAGTTAAATGTGTATGCGGAGCTTCTAGTATATATAATATTCCTTGAATACACTTTGGCTCCTTACAATTTCGTTAAAATTTTAATTTCATCCCGTTGCAAGTTTAGAAATAAACAATTTGTTCCTCCTATTTTGTGAAATGATTTAATCTTATACTTTTATCATATATATATATATATACATAATTGATCCAAATTTTAGTGACAAAAATTTCACAATTTTTTAATAGGTTATGAACTATGATTATTTTACAAAACAATAATATATTTGTGATGAACAAATTTTGAAATTTAAATTCTCTAAATTTAAGAAATGATAAATTATTTTAGAAATTATCAAACATGTTTCTTGCACATGTTAAAGTTTATAGAGCATTTAAAGTCTTGCAATTTGTGAAAGCTCGATTAAAAAATAAATTTTAAGTTTTAAAAACTCCAATAATCAATGAGATAAAATCTTAACATGTATCATAAGGTTGTATATTAGATAAATCCTTTATTTAAAATATACAATAGATAAAAATAGAAAGATTATCTCTCATCCATGCATTCATTGTAAATCTTGACTAATGCAAGATATTTTGTTTTTTTATTTATATATATTTCTCCTACTCTTGAAAAATAATAAACCTAAGCCACTGAAAACTTTTTAGGTCAAAACCCCAAATTGGTCCTTTATGTTTGCACGAAGTTTCATATTGGTCCTTTATGTTTCAAAAAGTTCAAATTGGTCCTTTATGTTTGCAAGAAGTTCCAAATTAGTCATTCCGTCTAAGTCCGTTTATTTTTTAAGTTAAGTGCTGACGTGGACACACCATCACTCCTACGTGTCAATTGAAGCTGACGTGGCATGCCACGTCATAGCAATGTCATCATCCAATATCATATGTGATGACGTGACAGTGCCGCGGTGCTGACGTAGCATGACACGTCAGCTTAGATGGACACGTCAACACGCCACGTCAGCACTTAACTTAAAAAATTGACGGAAGTGGACGGAAGGACCAATTTGAAACTTCTTGCAAACATAAAGGACCAATTTAGACTTTTTGAAACATAAAGGACCAATATGAAACTTCGTGCAAACATAAAGGATCAATTTGGAGTTTTGACCAACTTTTTATTATAAACTTAAAAGAAGAAAAATAAAACTGTTGAAATGCGCCAATCACATAGAATTATTGTAAAATGTTTCTCATATCACCCACACATTGACACATACACCAATGGCTCTCTTATCTTTCAAGTTTCAAATGGTTTTCATGAACCTTTCACATCGATTGGTAGCTAGCTAGATTTAAATTTTTATTATCTTTTCTTTTAAATCCCTCACCCAATTAAACTTGTGGATATATTAAATGGTGAATGATTGAAGGAAGACCAGCACACAAACATATGAAACTAAATTAATCAGGTGACTATTTAAAGTTATCAAGAGTTCAAACTCATCAATTGTAAATTATTAAATCTATTTTGAGATCTGTGTCATCTTAAAAATTTTTTAAAAAAATATTTTGACTTAAATCTCCAAACAAATTAAATGACTAAGAGATAGTAAATTTAAACTCTTGATATAACATTACCCTAAACCTTAGGGGACAAAGATTCTATGGAAGAAATGCAAGTGGGGATTAAAGTGAATGGGAACATCAGATTCTTTTCTTCAAAGAAATGCCAATAAAAAACACAAGGTTACCCTATATATATTATCTCTATTCTCTATCTATACCTAGTGTGCTATTGAGCACAGTTTCCCATATATCACTCACTTTATCCATTATTATTTTTCTCCCTCACTAGTACTGTTTTCTCCTTTGACCCATATAAATAAATTTGACCAGTCAACCAAATATTTCTCTCTCATACATATTTAATATTTATAATATATATATATATATATGTCCCACTAGTCCACCACCTATTTTTGCACCCTCCAATCTTGGATCAAACTTTAATTTTGTTATAAATATACATAAATTTATATCCCACAACACCATGCATTTTCAAACACATGTTTACTCTAATCAGCATATTATAATAATAATTATTATTATTTCTCTCATTCTATATAGGGTGCACCCAAAGCAAGACTACCCTCTTGATCCTATGGGATCCAATGGATATATATCATAGTGGGATCAATGATTGTTAGCTAATTATTTTCAACAAAAAAACTTTAAAAGATAATGACAGTTCTAAATTAAAGTTAGTAGCTATAGCTATATGGCTATAATATATATACATATTCTATTTATTTTTCCCGCCAACCACATTCCAAGAATCCTGCTCCACATATGGTAAATAGTAATGGAGGCATTCCTCCCAATTTAGGAACAAATTATCAAAAGGTGGGGTACTTATATTATTATATTTTTGTGTATTATAGTTATTTAGTTTTTTATGAAGGTCATATATATGATTTGTTGTGATCATGTATCACATGGATTGTTAAACTTGTTAATTATTTGTCTAGGATTTTGGACATAATAATAGCTATGATTTGTTAGGTTAGAGATCACATTGCATGTTCATCCCTTTCATTATTCATTGTAACCATAGATATATAATAGAGATGTTCCTTTTCACTAATTAAATAAGGAGCCTAAGTTAACTAATTAAATAAGGAATATTAGGGATAAAAATTTAAGACTAATAGAACTAAATTTTTAATATTTATTTATTATTTGTCATTTGTTAATATTAATATCGACTCACACATAAGTATGATTTCACTTTAAATGAACTACGATTTATATTTTTATTAATACTCACAAATTGGTAAGTAAGAAATTAAGGGATTTATCAAATATTGGAGATGGGTTGTGGAAAAAGAGAAGAGTACTTTTGTTACCGACAGATAAGTGACAAAGCAATTTAATGAAATTATATTAAGCTTAGATAATATGGCAATAAGACAAAATGATCAATCATTCCATGCTTCTTTGAATTGGCAAATTAATTAAGAGTAAATTACTATTCTAATTAATTTCTAAAGCATTTAATTTAATTATTGAAATTGAAATATTTAAGACATCAATTTTGTCTTTAAATTAATGAAAATGTTTTCAATTTAATTACGTATTTGTATATATACATATGTCAAACTAGATAAAATTTTCTTGAGACAAAATATATCTTTTAAGCATGAAAATAATATAATTAATGTAAATATTTAATTAGATGCATTTTTTATATTGTTGTCATAAATTTTTTTAATAAAAAACTGAACAAGTATAATTTATAAATGTATTCATTTTTTTCATTTTTAATATTTATTTTGATTGCAAAACCTTAATTACTGATATAAAAAAGTGCATAATTCTAATCCAAACAACAATTCACACACTGACAATTAATGGCTAGCTATCTCATTGGCTTAGTTAGTTTGGCATATATATACACATACCAAATATTCTAACGTGAAAGTGAGAAAAGAGAGAAGATATATATATACACACACACTATAGTAATAGCAATATTTCAAATTCTAATAGTATGTTTGGTATGGTTGCAAAACAGGAAAAGTGAAATGAGTTGCTCTCGATGCACGTTTAGTTTGATTGCAGAACTGGTGAGGTGTGCTGCTTCTCTGTGAAGAGGGAAACTTTATTCCCTCATGATGGAGAGGAAAGTGGAGGAAATGTGAGGTGAGGTTTAATTTAAAGACCAAAATGACCTTAAAAAATTTGTAACTTTTAAAAAATAAGGACAAAAGAGGTTTTTTCATACTTTTATCTACTATTTCTCTATCTTCTTTCGATCCCATCATACCAAACAATATTACTTTTACATTTCACTCTCATTTTCTTGCATACCAAACATACTTTTTATCATTTACTTTCACTTTCATTTTCTATTTTATTTTTACTTTCACTTTTCACTAAAACACTCACCGAATATCAAACACGACACGACTTAAAATAATCTTCAGAAATAGTATATAGCGACAGAGTGAGATGGATGGAGTGAAGCAATAGCAATTAATGGTTAAATCATGAATGGGAAATGTTCACCCCAAAAAGAATGAATGGGAAATGAACAGTAGTAGCTACGTAGTGCGTGCGTGGAGTGAGGTTGGTGATTCGAAAATGGGGGGAATGAAATAAAAAAAGAAAGCCTTACGTGTTCCAATAAGTGGAAGTTGAGTAAGACAAGTGAGTACATATATGATATATATATATACATATAGCATATATAGGTGAGAGAATAATTAATTAATGAACATGATTATGTGTATATATATCTATATGAGGTAGGGACCACCACGAGGAGGCAGGAAGCACCCAAACAAGGTAAAGCAAAATAGAGTGATGAGGTTGGTAGGTACGACCCAAGATGGAGTATACATCAATGATTCATATATATGGATCGACGCATCGTGTCGTCTTCCATTATAAAACCATCAAAACCAACCAAATGGGTTGAACACCAAAATTACGTACGTACCATACTCACTGAGTGCCAGTGTATAGTAAAAGATAAAAGAAAAAATTTCCTTTCATCTTCTTCGGTTATACATTTAAATTTTGTTTTTAAGGGGAAGAATCAAGTTGATTGAGGTTATGTTTGGTACAGATATATACAGATGTAAAGAGAAGAGATATAAAATAAATATTTTATTGAGCATCTCATTCTATCGTATGCGAGATTTAATTTATATCTTTAATAACACTTTTTTCCTTAAGTCCAAGTTCAATTGCTTAGCTTGTCTCTTCTTTTTTCTTTTTATTATCATAGGCTCGTATTCTTTTTTAATTGCCTCTTTCTTTTTTCTGAGTTTGTACTCTTTTTTTAACTTTAGAGGCGAAATTTTGTTCAATATCTCTATCAGAGATTTTTTAGCATATTGGACTTTGAATCATCATAGAGTTGAGGCATTGCACTTTGATAATATGTTGAAACTCAAATGACTTGTGAGACCCATCATCATAAGCTAGCTGTTAACTAGGGTAAAGAACCAAGGTGCTTTAGTATTTTATTGAGCATCTCATTCTATCATATATGAGATTTTATATCTCTAACAATTATCAATTGAGGCTTATAATATTAGTTGTAATATGTTAAATCATATATATTTAATCATTATAAAACCCTTTATTTTATAGTGAATGATACAGTGATAATTGTGATAAAATTGATAAATAATGTTAATATATAATTTGACAATATAATTAACTTCAAAGACCATAATAAAAGTCACATTAATTTGTATATATTGTTATATTATTTCAAAAAAATTTGTTTGTAAATTAAAAGTTTAAGGATATAATTGACGTTATAATTCATAACTGATAGTAAACAAAATTTAAGAGCATAATTAACAGAAATCCTAAAATTTAGAAGCATCAAATATACTTTTATCCAATATAAAAAAGTGTTCTTCTATATTATATATATATAAAAAAAACTCAAGTTCTTAAAAGAATTTTGAGACATTTATCAATTTGATCTTGGAAGATACAAATTATTTCAATTTAGTCATTAAAAGATATTTTTTTATATTAAATTTGATCCTTTTAATTTTGTCAGTACATATGTGATTCTTTCAATGATTAAAATAATTAAATTAAAAAAATATTTAAAAAATTAAATTAAATATTTTTATCAATAAAAAACTAAATAATCCAAAAAATTTTTACTAATGAGAGAGTTTATAAAGAGAAAAATCTCTCATCTCAAATAGTTATAATAATGAAAATTTTAACAACCAACTCAATAAGTCTGGTTGAGTGGAAGGGACTCATCAATCCTTAATCAAGTGTCAGGGGTTCGATCTCTGTCTTAGGTATGGAACATTTTTAAATCCTTTGGTCAGCTGTTCCATCCTTCAATGTACCTACGAACGAGAAAATTATTCACTGTACTCGACGATGAATATCCTAGTCTAAAAAAAATTTAACAAGCCAGCACAATATAGGATGAAAGATTATTATCCCATTCTTCCTGTGTCACTGTCAACTATGTCTCCCTTATGTCCCCATGCATCATTACCAGTCCACATCATCATCCCAACATTCAACAAACCCTTCTTTCATTAATATGCATTTCATGCTTTTTTGTGGATCCCACACACCTCATCATGTGCTTCCAAAACATCTTCCTACTTCCTCCTCCCATCTTAGACCAAATCTTTGTTTTTCTTCCTCTTTACTGTTTTTTAACTTCAAAAATAACAATAATAATATATTAGCCTCACAGGTTTTAATTTCATAAACATGGTGGTTAGTTAATATTTTTTTATACTTTAATTAACTTAATTTTATATGCTGAATAAAATTATAATTTTTTTAATATAAGAAAATAAATATAAAATCCATGCATGCATATGTTGAATTGCAATTTTAAATATTTGAGACACAATTCAAAATTATGAAAAGTTTTGGAATATATAGTTGAAAATTATAAGTGATGAGTTAACGAAAATTGTATATGTGATATGTTATCATTTGTTGTAAGTAATTTAAAAATAACATTGAGAATTGATACAAAATCGACAATAAAAAATTTTATGAAATTAAAAATTAATATAAAATTTTGGACATAAAAGTGTTTTTACCTGCTAATTTCATTATAAACTTAAGAGTAAATTATTATTTTTAGTAATTAATTAAATCGAGACAAAATTATATTTTTTAAATTTTTTTATAGAATATCTTTTAAATATTAAATTAAAATAAATTATATATTTTAAAAATTAAAATAATATTCGTAAATTTTTAAGAAGGAATTAAGGTATATATTATTTAAAACTAAAACGTCAATTTAATCTTTTTGACAAATTGGTATTATCACTTTAACTCCGTATAAATCAAAATATTATTAATTTAGTCTTTAATTCAATTAAAAATTTATTAAATATTTAATAAAATTAATATGTATAATTAATTAACAGATCACTAGTTTAAAAAAAAAAATAAGTGATCACCGAACAAACAAATTAAACCGTAAATTTAAAACCGTTAAAGGTTCAGAAATGGTTGATTGCATTTGCATGTGAATATGTGATGTGTTTGTTTGGTTTTGGTTTTAAACAAATAATTAAATATAAATTAAATATGATGGGAACACGAGGTTTAAATGTTTGGGGGCTAAACTGCAAAAGGGTGAGAGAGAAGAATGGGAGAGGTGTCGGGGAGGCGCGATGGATTGGATTTGATTTGATTTGAGTTGAGGGGAAGTGGTGGATGTGTGGGGACCTGCACCTGTGGGCCCCACTAATAGTTGCATTCCACGCGAGACCGGGTCCCACACCCAGCACAGATAGATAGAGAGAGGGAATGCGTAATGCGTATGGTGTGTGAATGAAAGAAAGGCATGAAGAGAGAGAAAGGAATGACTGATTGAATGAATGGATGGATGGATGGATGGAAGGGGTTTTTTGTTTTTGAATATCAAATGAAACCGTTGTTTGTGGGAACGACTGGAGTTTTCTAAAATGCTTTTCGTATCAAAATGTTACGTTAATACGATCTGATATAGAATAGAATAAAAATTGATAAAATGATTATTTTATTTTTGTGAGAATGAAATAAAATGGATAAAAAAAAATAAAGGCAAAAATATAATTTCATCGATACAAAAAGTAAAGTATGTTTGTTTGGAAGAATATATAAAAAAAATTACGTATACAATTATATCATATTTGTAAGTAACCAAACAGCCCCTTTCTTTCTTGAGAAAATACACCATGCTATTTATATATTAATTCATATTATTTATTTATTTTTGTTTTATAAACTTTACTATAATTTTTAATTTGGTCTTAACAATTTTGTGTTGTTGTCAATTTGGTTTTCAAAGTTTTAAGTTTCATTATAGTAACAACATCGTCAAAATTACTGATGCCAAAGTGATTACATAACATCACTATTGTAGTATTAATTTTAATTTTATCACTTAAAAAGGACAATATTTCTTAATATTCTTTTTTTTATAAGAAGAAATAATGTCATTTTAAATTATGAGTTGATATTAATATAAAGAAATAATAATATTTCGAATGATAAATTAATATTAATATTACATGTGTGATGTCATGTTATTATTTTTTTAATAATTTGAACGACGTTAAGTGTTAGGACAAAATCTTAAAACTTTAGAGATGAAATTGATAAAAAAAACATAAATATTTTTAACTATTTATCGATACACAAATAACATGACGCAATACATGCTCCAATATATTTTCCCTTCTTTCTCTGCGTGCAAGCCAAACTCTTGCATCATCATCTCGTACGGCATGAAACCCCCCAGTCATGATTAACAATAACAACCCCACCTCTTCCCTCTCTCTCTCTTCACGCTTTGCTTTATATATATCTGCCACCTCTCCTTCTCTTCCCTCACTTTCCATCACTCCTCTTCTTCTTCAACCTTCTCTCTCTCTCTCTCTCATACCAACCACAGTATATATACTAACTCCATAATTCTTCCATTTTCACTTCCTTCATTGTATTGTATGGATGGATCCTTCTAGTCTCCAACAACAACATCAGGTACGCATTAATTTAATTAATTAATTCACCCTTCTTCACTACTTTCCTCCCATCTTCTTTACTACTATTTATGCCTTTTCTTTCCCCTTTCCCCATCAAATTCCCATTGGAATTATATTTATATATATATATATATATGATCCATTTATAGTTTATACTCATGAATCAAGATCTCAAGTTAAGTGAAAATTCATTTACAATTCCTTTCATTCCACCCCCTTTTCATCTTACATTCTAGAGAGAATTATCAATTTGGTCCTTGAAAAATATTTTTTGGTCTCAATTTAATCCTTTTAATTTCTTTTCATCGGTGTATGTGTGGCTACTTTTAAGGACTAAAAAGTAAATTGAGACGAAAAATATCTTTCAAGAATGAAATTAGACATTTTCATCATCTTTTAGGGATTCAATTGATAATTCTCTCAACTTTTTAGGTCTCCATTCCACCCGGATGAAATTAGGGCAAACTTTGAAAGAACTCGACCTCCTAAGAGATTGAGTTTAAACATATACAGTTTTGTGAACCGATAATTCTCTCAACATATAAAGTTGACCTCTTTTTTATCAAATATTTCATGTCTGTTGTCATGAATATCGTGAAATTGTAAACAACAGAGAATCCGAACTCCCCTTCCACCTGAGAGTGAAAACCAGAGCAAATTTTGAGAAGAAAAAAAAAACTCGACTTCTCGAGGGATTGAGTTCTTAAACAAATAAACTTTTGTGAATTGCACAGGAAATGTCTAATAAGCAGTCATTGGAGAACATGATGGGTTGCTCCAAAGCACAAGATCAAAGAAAGCCAAAGCCACAGCCAGAAGAAGCACTGAAATGCCCAAGATGTGACTCCACCAACACAAAATTCTGCTACTACAACAACTACAGTCTCTCTCAGCCAAGATACTTCTGCAAGTCCTGCAGAAGATACTGGACCAAAGGAGGAACCCTCCGGAATGTTCCGGTAGGCGGAGGATGCCGAAAGAACAAAAGGCCGTCTTCGTCATCAAAGAGAGGAGGAATCCAAATCCAAGATCATCATCAACCACCACCACTGACCACCACCACCACCGCGGCCACTAATTATGATTACCCTGATCTATCAATCCACTATGATAATCTTCTTGGGAATCTCAACATTAATCCAGCTGGATTATTTCTAGATGCATTCAGAAGTACTAATGGGTTCAATATGGATCATCATCATCATCATCAAATTCAAACCCATCATCATCATCAGCAGCAGCAGCAATTCTTTGGAGGAGAGGTGGAAAATGGGGAAATGATGCTTCCCTATCATGAATATGACCAAGAAATTATCAGTGGGGGAAATGACAATAATGCCCCCACTACAACTTCTCAAGCTGTGAGTGTCACTACCATGAAGCAAGAGACTATGATGAATAATGGAAGGTCATCAGAAATGTTCTGGGGGCTTCTTCCATGGCAGATCAATGGAGGAGGAGATAATGATCATATGAATCAGATTAATAATAATAATTATGGGCTTAATCCTACTTGGCATGGGCTTCTTAATAGTCCAGCTCTAATGTAGTACACACACACAGATAGACTCTGATCTTAATTTCATGTCTCTTATTATATGATGACTGAAATATTATATCTGGTTTAAGTTAAACTTAATTTGAGTACTCTTTTGGGGGTTAATTGTAGAGATTTGATTCATCATCATCATACATGAATCACCTAATCTCTCTTTTGGTAATTTCTTGTTTGCTGTATTTGTTTTTTTTTTTAGAGGGGGGAAAATGTCAATTTTTTTGTACTATTGTTATTGGTTAATAGACTGATGAAATTTCAGATTTGTTTGCTATTTATGTTAACTACAAAGCATGGATAATTTTAAAATCAAATCATATATACTCGTTTTTTTTATAATTTTGAATCTTTAAAAATATATATGATGTAATAATACTTTTCAAGAAAAAATTATTTCAATACTTAATGATAAAAAATTATAAATATACTTATGAAATTTTTATTTTTATTTTTATAAATTAAATAATTATAAGAAAAAATAAATATATATTTCAATAGCATATAACTATATGTAAGATCATAACTAATTTTTCTGTTTATATGAATTTTAAGAACACTTCATTATTATTTTGTTTGATTATAAGATGATTAAATTAATTATCAAATATTCATGACTAAATTACCCCTCACAAAAGAATGAACTCTACAAAATGTGACCTATACATACTTTCATCTTCTTATAATAACATTGTTTTATTTTTTATTGTCTTTTATTATTTTATTAGTATTTAGAGTAATTATTTTTGTTAACAAAATAAAATTTTACAAAAAAAGACTGTAACTTAAAATAGTTTACGGATTTTTATATTAATAATGTAAAGTAATATAAAATATCTATTATTTTACTTAATTTTTGATAATTAAGTTTAATATATATATATATATTAATATATAATAATAAAATATATCAAAAAAATTTTGTTAGGTGTCTTAGAATTCAGTTTTATAAATTTTTTTTTTGTGAAAATTCAGTTTTATAAATTTCGATAAAACATAACATTAAATATTTTTTATCTTGTGCGAGAGTCAATTTAGTCATGAATATTTATTAGTCATTCATATTTATTATATTGACTTTTTAGACCTTCTTTTTATTAGGAGAATGGTGTTTTGGATCAAAGTGTAATGACTTTTGATCTCTCAAAGGAGGACAGTGTAATTTTGCAAACTAGAGGGGAGAGCAGTATAATTTACTCTTATTATTTTTATAATATGGTCGAAGTTTTTATATATTATGAAATTTCATTGTATATATTATTGTCATATCCATATCTTATATTTTAAAACATTAATTGTATATATACATACCTATATTCTGATAGATTGAATTCGATGCAATTCATTTTGTTTCCTGTAATTTTTATGTATTATTTAACTATTTCTATTTTATAATATAAAAAATTAATGGATTAAATAATTAAACAAAAAATTAAATTAAATTCAAGATAATACAAAATTTAAAACAAATACATTAATTTAGACATATTATTTTATCATAATAGATTTAATTGACTTTAGTTTGTTAAATAAAGCAAAAAAAAAAGTAACAATATCACTTTTGTTTATACTAAAAATTAATTTTAAAAAAAATTTAAAAAAAATTTAAAAATTTGAAAGAAAAAGTGTGGCCCACGGGTCATTATAGGCAAACTTGGGCATAGAGAGTTTGGAGCATTTAATAAACGGGTCGACCTGTCTCGGTCCAGTAGTACTACTCGCAAGGCTATATGGTGATGCTATCTATTTGAAAATTAATAATAATTTATGGTGAGTCCTTATTAGTGTGAGTCTCTATTATTACTTTACAAATAAAGCAAAAATGTACATTTTAAAAGAATTATAAGAAAATAAATTACACCAGATCCAATTTCATATTCCATCCATATTTCTACGGACTTAGGCCTTATTTGGTTTGTGGAATTTGGATGACTGAAAGGAAATGAAATGAAAATCAAGATTAAGTAGAGTCTGAAAAGTCAATTTACCCTCTATTTTAAAATAATTTGATCTTTCATTTAAAGATTGTTAATATTTAAAAGGAGGACAAAATTGACTTTTCAAACTCCCGATTTCCATTCCCTCGTTCCAATTCTACAATCAAAACAGGACCTTAAGTTAACTAAAGTGCATTATGTATAAAATAAAATATATAAAGTATACCGTTTAAATTATCAAATAAAAATTGAGATTCAAATTTGTATTTTAATACGCTTATCTATCCACTCAATTTGTATACTCTTGCATTCTAGTGAATTCAAATTTGTATTTATACTCGTAGTTATACAACATAATTATATTGTTAACCAAGGTTATGTTTGGTAACCATAAAAAACTATAGAAAAGAGGAGAAGCCTTCTCCCTCCTCTTTTCTTCCTACGTACCAAACAAATCTTACATTTTGTAATGTGATGAAATTATGTTTTTGTCCTTAATTTTTTATCCACTTTTATTCCATTTTCTTTTAATGTAAGGGCAAAATGGTCATTTTACTCGTTTTTATTGTATTCATATCACATCACATTAATATGACATTTTCATTCCCTTCTTTTTTTTCTCATTCTCATTCTCATTTCCTCCTTTTTTTTTCTCCTTATCAAACACAAGTTTGGGTCCTCCAAAGTTAAAATTTTATGAAATTCCTAAAGTTGATTCAATACTCATTTCTGATTGGTCCAAAGTTTAAAAAATAAAAAAAATTTAAAATTTACAAAAACATACAACAAATAACTTTAAAAAATCTGCTCTCTATCAAACACACCCCAGGTGATGCGAGTCTCAGTCTGAGTCCTCCCTCTCACTTAAAATGAAAATGATGTTTTCATAGTTTTGTGGTGTGTGTGAGTGTGAACTATTCTACGATGTGTTTGATTTTTGAAATGATGGTGATGTCAAGATAATCTGCCTAGATAGACTCGTATTTTCAGTTCTCACCTGCTGCAATAGATTCCTAGAATTAAAATATGTATATAGTTGGTATATTATAATAAATATTAATTGGAGAGTATGAGAATGGGAATTTCTCGTATCCCTAAGAATTAAAAATTTCAGTGAAGCATATATATATATAAGCGTCAAGTTCGGGAAGGATTTTTGTCTCTCTTACACCAAATCCAACTTAGGATTTGGGCACGAGAAAACAGTGAGTGATCAGATTTTATAAATTATTTAAATATATATATAATATATATGCTTTTTTTTTAATCAAATGATGATGACAATTAGCAATAATATTAATGGGTCATGATTTGAATATTTTTTTTTTCTTTGAGATTTGTATATTAAAGTGTAGAAAAAATCGACGGCCAGGGATGATGCTAGCTTCTTTCTTGCTTTAATTAACAAGTTGTGATTCTCTCATAGATGCCGATCTAGCAAAAGGAATAGTATTCACCACCAACGGTGGTTTAAATCAAGAGTAAAATATACATTCTATTCTTTTAAGGTTTTAAATTATATATTTTCTTTTTTTTTCATTTTTAAATATTATACTTTTTTTTAAAAGAGAACAAAATTTATAAGTTCACTCATTTTAATTAGAATATTCTTATTTTTATTATTTATATAATTAAATATGTATTTAATTAATATAAAAAATTTATTAATTTTTAATTATCATAATTATTTTAAAAAATTAATAATATTATTAAGGGTATTTTAACCAAAATGAATGAAATTATAAGTGGAATCATCTTTCAATAAAGTGAATTGTGATTTAAGGATTTTTCAAATGTAATTTACTCTTGAATAAATTAAACTGAGGGTATTGACCACTTCTTTATTAGTCACAAATTAAATGGCATGTATACTTGTAAAACCGAATTTTTTTTTTAGTAAAAAAGAAAGAGTAGATTATTGTTTTGTTATCTAAAAAATTTTAGATGTTTTTATTTTGTCTTTAAACCATGAAAATATTAAAATTCATCTTTGAAATATTCTTCTTGTGTAGTTCAGTTATTCAATTATAAAAATATTAAATTTAATTAATTAGGGGCACATATACTCCTTGAGTTGTCACTTTAGGGGCACATACACCCCCTAAGTTTTTACTTTAGAGGCACATACACCCCCTGAGTTTTCACTTTGAGACAGAGACACCCTTCACACATGCTTGCTGACATGCATGGCACTTAACGCCTAGTTTTCACGGAACACTAACAGAAGGGGTGTTTCTGCCCCAAAGTAAAAATTCAGGGCGTCTATGTGCAACGTTTTAAAACTCTGAGGGTCTATGTGCCCCTGACTCAAAACTCAGGGAGTCTATCTGTATTTTAGTTGTTTTTATCATTTATTTTATTTTGTCTCTTCCTTGACAAATGAAGTTAATAAGATACACTCAAGCAGTTGAAGCTTATAACTCTAGAAGATTCAGCAAGTAGCTAGCTAGGAGAGTAAAGTTTAAAGCAATCAGACTGAAGTTATTGGCTTGAGATCTAGCTTTGTGGGACGTGTGAGTTTCCATTTTGGTTTGTGAGAAACTTAGGTATGACCTTAAAAAAGAAAAAGTAGGAAACTTGAACTTGAAACAAAAAGAACCTCACGAACTTCTTCAAACATAAATAATTATGGTTTTCTCCTTATAATTTTTTGGTTGAGTATTTGGAGTTATCAATAGCTCAATCTTACTAGTTACAAGTTGTTGGATCTGTTTTGAGATCTGTGTCATCTTATATCTTAAAAAAAAAAGTATTTTGACGTAGATCTCCAAACAGATCCAACAGTTGATAAATGATGAGTTTGAGCTCTTAATAGCTCTATAGCATTTCCCTAATTTTCTCCTCCAAGTATCTGATTCTGATGATGTGATATCACGGTGAGTCTGTCTGATTCATTTTGTGAAAATGAATAAGAGACCCATTTTGTGAAAATATGGAATAAGAGATTAAATAAACTTTACTTGAAGATATATAAATATGTGACATAGAAATAATTTGGCCCAATTGTGGTGGCAATGGTGTTGTGTGAAATCTTGAACTTATTGACCCAAAAAAAAAATCTTGAACTTTTGAGTGCTTTAAATTGATTTTTTTTTTCGAAAAAAGAAAAGAGAAGATTTTGTTGGGTCTTAATCTATGTAGTTCTGGGACGGGTTGACCTCAGGCTAACCTCACTACTTTGGACATGAACGAGTGCATTATTGGACTACAAGTTTCAAATGAGGCCCAAACTTATTTCAAATAAAATAAAAAAGAAAAACATTTATTTTATAGCAAAAGCATCATATTAAACTATTATATATACTTATTTAAAAAAAAAAAAGGTGAAGGGACGATGAAGAGGAGGCGGAGGTACCTTGGTGAGGACATGAGATGAGGTGAAAGAGGAATTCTTAGTAAGGCAAGAATTATTAGAGAAGAGTTTCTAAGTGAGAAAGTGCTCTCCTAGAAGGGAGAATCCCGATAAGAATTGGTATTGAATAGTTGATATATGCAAGAAGCATTATGAAACTTAATGATTTATATTGTAGTTGTTGTTAATCGTGTCATAGTTGATCAACTGATCGATCGAGTTATTCCGGAGTACCACTACAATTATCCTTCTCTTAAAAAAGATATCATTATCACTATTTTTTTCCTCCTCGTATCTTTCAATTGAAGGCATTCTTACAAGCTAGCGAATGTCTTATAACGGAGATAGAGCTCTCTTAACATAAGTTAAACTATACGCAAGTTTCGAACCCGAAACATTGTTTAAGGAAAATTGAATATGTGGCACTCCAATCAACCTCTTATTGGTCCATTATCACTATTTTTTTTGTTTCTCATAATCTTCTCATATCATATATTTTATTTTTTTAATAATTATTTTAGAAATTACGGACCAAAAAATCCAACTACTATATTGATATAATTTTTTTAATTTCTAAAAATGCAATATAAAATTTTTATTATTATTTACTTACTCATTCTTCTTATAAGTCATAATTATTATACTCATTATCTTTATTTAATTTTTTCCTCACATATATAAGTCTCCGACCAAGAGATACTCTGTACCTCAGAATTATTTTTAAAAAACCAATAGAATTACTTTTTAAAAGAGGATATATGATATGCCAAAAAGATAGGATTATGGCTGTAAATTAAATTAGCCGAGTCGAGCCGAGTTTTAGATATTTAAGATTGGCTCATTTGAAATAAGGTGAGCTCGATCTCGAGCTCGAACTTTTAAACGAATAAAAAATTGTGATCAAGTTCGGCTAGTTTAATTAACCGAGTTGTTCACGAGCTTAACGAGCCAAGCTAAGTTATTATCAACTTTCATAGAATATATATATATATATATATATATATATATATATATATATATATATATATATATATATATATATACATAAGAAAATTAACTTATATCTTATATTAATTTATATATTTTACCCTTTTATATGTTTTATTGATTATACACGACTCTATCTAGTAAGAAGGGGCTTTGATTGTTGTTGTTATTATACATGCTTTATTGATTAAAAGATATTTGAACAAATTCAATATGTGTAAAATGAGTGTTCATTATATATTTAAATATAATAATACATGTAAGATAGAGAAAAAATTATTTTTATATTATTTTATTCTTTTTTTATAGAAATATTATTTTATTCTTAAACGAACTTTTCATGAATTAAACGAGCAGGGCCTTAAATGTTCAAACTCAGCTCGTTTAACTAAACAAGTTCATTTTTATATTCAGACTCGGCTTGTTTAATAAAGGAACGAGTCCGATCGAACTCTTATGCAAATCGAGCCCGAGTCGTTCACGAACGGCTTGTTTCATTTACACCCCTAGATAGAACTCTATCTTACTGCCCTTAAATATGTTTTCCAAACCAAAAATAATCCATCATTTAAGTACATCTTTTTTTAATTTAATATAAATGGAAGTACATGTAACATATATATACTTTACTAATTATAAATTCTTAATTATCCTTATGCATACTGATCGACAAAAAAATTGTTTAACGTAGAAACCAATTTGATTGGGAGAAGAACATGTTTCTAGTATTAAATTATTAATTTATTTTAAGGTAGGTATATGCTGGGCAGGACTATTCATGGTTCGGGTTGAGGCAAGTTGGGAGTTCGGGTTGAGAAAAAATGTTCAGTGGGTTGAGTTGGTTCGACTTTAGTGAAAATGTATTAACTAACACAAAATAACTGGCAATTCGGGTTGACGGGCTAACTCTTTTTTTTTCTTACTTCTTTAGTTCATTGAGCAGCCATGATTGGTTTGAGTTGGTTTGGGTAGACGGTTTAACTCGTGTTTTTAATTATAAATGCATATAAAAAAAATTTAAAAAAATTGGATTGATTGGCGGTTCGGTTCAATTTCAACGGTCTCATTTTTTTGTGAAATTGCTAACTAAACCGCCATGATTCAAATTAAAAAATATCAACCTAAACTAACCCTCTAGCTCGAACCAAACCAAGAGTTGGATTGAATTTGAGGAATGAACAACTTGAACCAATCTTCAACCCTAAATATATGTAGAGTTTTGATGAAAAAAGAAAATCCAAAATAACTCAGCAGCACCACCAGCACTAGCACCGAGGTGATGCTGGATTTCTGGTCATGTGTTTGACTTTGACCTATAACTGGGACCCACAATCAATATCTTTAATTTTTTGAGCTATTAAAGTTGTTTAATTATTTTTCATAAAAAAAAAGTTTTTTAATTGTTGAATTATTTTAAAATTTATATATCATTATAATTTATATGCATTATTATAATACAAAAATATTTAATTTAAAATTTTAAATGTTAAAAATTAAAAAAAAAAAGATTAATCCCCTGATCTAAAAAATAAATGTTCTATAACATTAGGGTCTTTGAAGTGTGTCATATCAGATAATACGGTATTTTAAATACCATGATATAAAATAATGTTATCTCAGATACTATATTATCTTTAATATTCATATATATCACAATGACATAAAATACAAGTTTTTGATATAAAATATGATATCATCTAAGATATCGTAATACTCTCAAAATATCACCATATCAAACGATGCCGGTACATAGCGTTACCTCACCAAATTAGAGAAGGATATTCAGATTTCAAAGTTCATTCCATCAATTTTCAAATAATTGGTTATATTAATTACATGTATATATATATACATATATATATATATATATATATATATGGAGGAAAACATTCTAAGAATATATGTATAATAATTAACAAAATTATTGTCTATATATGTTGATGATCAATTATATATATATATATGGAGGAAAACATTCTAAGAATATATGTATAATAATTAAATAAATTATTGTCTATATATGTTGATGACCAATTATATATATATATATATATATACTAACAAATTGTATTGTTGGAAATTGGAATCTCATGCACCTACAAACTACAAAGCTAGAACTTGTTCCATAATTTAAGCAATATTGCCGTTCCTAGTAACTTCACTCAATTTCTATACTTTCCCACAAGTAAATTGTACTATTAAATTTAACAATTTTATCTATGAAGACAAAAATTGTAATTTACTCAATATTCTATTTATAAATATAAATTAAAAAAAAAGTTGAAATTGAGCAGTTTGGGTCAGTAATCAGTAGTGCAAAAGTGAGGGTAGATTCTCTAAAGTAATTCTCTACATTTTTTGGTAGAGTTATGAGAGAGATGGAAAAAAGAAAAATTGGGAGAGAAAAAAATCAAGAAAAAAAATATTTTCTTTATCTCTATCTCTCTCATAAGTCCACCAAAAAATGTAGAGAATTATTTTAGAGGATCCTATCTCTGCAAAAGTACCACACCTGAAGACGAAGAGAAAGAAATGTGGTTCCACATGTGTAAATCTAATAAAATACATAAAGTGTATAATATGAATCTTTGGATGAGACTGTTATATAATATAGACATGAATCTCGATTTTTATTTAAGCTTATTCTATTTCTACTGCAGGTAGCTCTATGATACAACTTGTTGCATGCATGCAATGCAATTTCGACCCATAGAATTGTAACATATGAGTAGAATGATTTTGCATCATACACTCACCCTTCTATTGGATAGAATCCTTTCTCGAAATTGAGGACACAACAACCAGTCCACCAGACCGTTACTGTGTCGGAAACGTGAGTAAAGCAAAAGGACATTAAAGTCATTTCCCCACTCTCTCTATATTTATATATATACATACAAGAAGGCATAGGTTGGGTTAAAAAAAAGCAAAATTAAGAGAAATTAAGAACAAAAAAAAAGAAAAAAGAAAATTAAGAGATGAGAGCAAGCAACCACTTGATCGGATTACTAAACTTCCTAACCTTCCTCCTCTCAATCCCAATCCTCGGCGGCGGAATATGGCTGAGCAGCCGCGCCACCACCACCGACTGCCTGAGATTCCTCCAGTGGCCGCTCATCGTCATCGGAATATCCATCATGGTCGTCTCCCTGGCGGGTTTCGCCGGCGCGTGTTACCGCAACACCTTCCTCATGCGCCTCTACTTGCTCGTCATGTTCTTCGTCATCGCGGCGCTCGTCGGGTTTATAATATTCGCGTACGCGGTGACGGACAAGGGGTCGGGTCGGGCGGTGGCGAACCGGGCGTACCTGGAGTACGATCTGGCGGAGTATTCGGGTTGGCTGGAGGAGAGGGTGGCGAGTGAGAGCTACTGGGGCAAGATAAGCGCGTGTGTGAGGGACTCGAAGGTGTGTGGTAGGATGGGGAGGACTTATGGTGGAATGCCGGAATCTGCTTATATGTTCTACGCCAGAAAACTCACTCCTATTCAGGTATTTTACTCTCACTCATTATTTTTTTTATTCTCCAGAAAATTTTGATAAAGTTTTATATATTTTTATTATTATCTTTCTTTTATGATTGGTCAGAATGATCTTTTCTATATGTGTTATAGGGTAGTGGATGGAATAATACTAATTAAATTGACATATAGTTACGTTTGGTTGAAAAAAATTACGAAATTAGAATTGGTTATAATTGGAATTGGAATTGAACTATTTGAATTGAATAAGTGTGTTTGGCATGAAAAGATGGAATTGGAATTGAATTATTTGAATTGAAAAAGTGTGTTTGGTATGAAAAGATGGAATTGAAAGTTTATAAAAGAATGTGAGGTAAGAAGACTAATTTGCTCCTTAATAAATATTAAATAATTATTTTTTAAATTTTATTCTTTAGTATATAATTACTTTTTTATATTCATTATAAGAAATAAAAAAACAGATAAGAGAGAGAGAAAGATAATAGGGACAAAAATGTCTTTTAAATCCAATTCCACAAAAATACCTTACAATCTAATTCCACAAAATTTACACACTCAATTTTAAAAAACTAATTCCCCGTAATTCAATTCTAATTTTATATAATTCAACCAAATTAAATAATCCCTAAAATATTATACAATTTCATGTAGAATCTAATTCCTCGAAACAAAACCAAAGATTATACAAGTAGGATGGGTAGGAGTAGATGTGAGGGACAGTAGGCCATGTGGGAGTGATGGGTTATAAATGCATCACCCCCGAAAAATGAGGGGCGTGGGCCAATGAGATGCTACTCATGTTTGACCAACGGTTAACATAAAGATAACGAAAGAAAACCCATTTTCGTTTTATGCAAAAACATAAAAGTCAGAGTATAGAACGTAGAAACTCCACCTGATACTGACACTACCATCATTGTTAAATTTCCAATAATACACATAATTGGTATAGTTTTTTACATGCTTTCAATTTTTGGTATTTTTAGTAGGGGTGTTCAGAATCGAATAAAACTGTTGTACTTGAACCAAACCAAATCGAATTAGCACAAACCGAACAAAATCGATTAATGTTTGGTTTGGTTCGGTTTGGTATGTCGAAAAACCGAACCAAACCGCATACACATACATGTATATATATGTACATATTATATTAAAATTTTAAATAATAAAGTTTAAACTTTGTTTTTAAAATGTTAGATTAAACTTAGTCAATCTAAAAATGTAATTTTAGAACTAAGTTAATTGTATATTGTAAGTAAATGAAATATTACTATATTTTTTATTATTTATATTAAATAAAATTATATTTTTTTATTAATAAACTTAAATATGTAAGTTTGATGATATAAAAGTCTTAAACCACCAAACCGAACCGCTCAAAACCGCTCGTTTATGGTTTGGTTTGGTTTGGTTTGACGCTATTAACTTAAACCGATAGGTGCACTAAATTTTCACCAAAAACCGCCCAAACCGCCCGCCGAACACCCCTAATTTTTAGGACATATGTTAAGTTTTTATCTAATTGATCTATGACATTTTTAAATATTAAATATTATTTTTTATAATGAATTTTTTTAGATTCCAAAAATATAAAATACTCTATTGAAACAAAAAAAAAAATCTAAAAGTAACATGTTAAATAAATCCTTCAATTTTTAATTAATGATGTCTACAGTTTTAATTCGTTAGGTTTGTGATGGTGATGTATCATGAGTAATGTCTGATATATATCATATCCAAAATCCAAAATTTCACCAAGAGAAAATCATATCCAAAAAACAAAAAAAAATCGTTAGAGTACGTATAATTAATTAGATTAAATATAATCAATAACTAGAAGTATATGAACATAGAAAAAAAAGAATAACCAAGCTTGGTTGGTCTAGTGGTTAGCTTACTAGGTCGCTTAAGCAAGTGTTGGGGGTTCGAATCCCACCTTGTGTATGCAGTAACCAATTGGCCAGCGGCAAACCCTTAAATGGAGCTCAGCTCCGCGAAGGATTAATCCTTGGCCTGTCGGGCTGGGGGATACCTTGGGAAACCAAAAATAAAAAAATTACAAGGATGTATTTAGTTATTAATAACTTAATCATAAAAATGAGTAAAAACAAAACACATTATCGCTTGATCTATATAATCAATTACAAATAATAAGAAAATTTAATTGTTGTATATCTATGAGGCAGATTGTTAGAGCTTGTTAAAACAAGTTTGTTTGGGTTGGTCCTAATTTATTTTGATTTTATTTTAATAATGTTGGATTAACTTATTTTAATAAGGATTATAATTTTTCTAATTAACTAAGCCTTATTAGGGTATAGGGTTAGGATCGACTTGAATTTATTTTTTTAAAAAGATAATAATTTAAATTATTAAATAAATTTTTTGAAGAAAATTATTATTAAATAAAATTGAATATAATAAAATAATTATCTTCATTTTAAATTGAATATAATAAAATATATATCATCAAAAAAAATATATTGATAAATATGAGTTAAAACAATTAGATAAATTAAATAAAATAATACAATAATTAATGCAATTTGAATTAGAGTGAAATCATACAATTTAGAACTCATTGTATAAATTAATTTTTAAAAAAATAAAGAATTTTTTTAAAAAATGGATTAGTTTAGCCCGCCATGACTTTAACTCGATTTGGTCCTATTAATTTTTAGGGTTGATCTGGCTTGACCTATTTTTAATTAGGACCAAAAAATTTTCAGTCTGGCCTTATAAATTTTATATGGCCAAACGTGCTAGTGTGTTGAGCCTAACTCATTTTGTCACCTCTAATCATAGTACAAATGATAAGAAATTGTGTTTCTTTTTCTTTGTTAACAAAATTTGTAGTAAGAAAAAGCAATTCCACTATTATTGAACAGTGTCAATGACATATTAAAAAGATCAACAAAGATTTAATTCAAAATATTATTACACAGATCTAAACATCTAAACATTAGCACCACTTATCTACAAAATCAAAACCATATCTTATTTATTTGGCCACATGTAGGAACTTTATTATCAGTATTAATTATTAATTAATATGTGGTTTTGTGCGAAAAGATGTTTAGTAATACAGTAGTATTAAATTTCAGTACATTTTTTAAATCAGTTGATCCTTAATTTATTTAAAGTGAATCTTTATTAATATAAATTTTTATTAATACTAATAAATGATACTAAATAATTGAAGTAATATATCAAAATTTAATAATACAATAATACTGAATTTTTGTCCGTTGTGTTGTGGGGTTGATGATTGACACTATGACACCCCTCTCCTTTCGGCAGTGGGAAACATGATAGAACCTTAACTCTTGTCGCTTTCTGGGGGTAAGAAGGTCCTACAATATTTAATTAATAAGAATGTTTCAGAGGATACAGATTGAATAATTAGAAGCGTGGGTACTCTTTAATCTTTATGCTTTATCATACCCATCTTTTAGGCTACTTCTGGCTGAAATATCCTTCTTCCTTTTATATATTTTCCTGTTTTCTAGTATATATGCATCTTTGAACAGATCATATACGTAAAATTTATGATGTAACTTATTGCATGCATGCAATATAATTTTGACTGATAAAATTGTGACATATAAGAAATTACAGTGTATCTCAAGCATCCTATCTACGTGTCACAATCCTATAAATTAAAATTACATGCATGTAACAAATTGCATCATAGACTCACTCGTGGATATCTCTAATGCTAACTGGCCTTATAATGTTGAGCTTTCTTTGTTTTAAATAATGTCTTCTTTTTATGTGATGTGAGTTGGTATGAACTATATATAAATGGGGAAATTTTATTTTATCTATACACACACATACATCTAATGCTAACCGGCTTTATATATATAATGTAGAGCTTTCTTTGGTTTAAATAAAGTCTTTGATGATCTGATGTGTGTTGGTAGAAATGAATTTGAATCTCTTGAAACCATTAACAATTTAATTTGTTGGACATTTTTCTTCAAATAATAAATTATTTCACACTTAAGAATTAATTGGGTAATTGTAACTAAGTAAAATTATTTTCGTTTTGTATAGTCATATTTAAAAATAATAGAGAGAATTATTAATTTGATATCTGAAAGATATAAATTATTTTAATTTAGTCCATAAAAAATGAAAACGCTTAATTTAATCTCTAAAAGCTTTTTTTATCTCAACTTGTTCATTTCAGTTTTTTTATGACTTCCTTTAAGGACTAAAATAATCAAATTGAGATAAATCAATAATTCTCCCAAAAAAAAATTGAAATAGTGAAGGGGAATGAATAATGATTTAGGGTGGAGACTATAAGGAGTGAAAGGGGACAGAAGGTGGCCGGTGGTTGATGTGTCTCACTCAAAGCTTATCGTTTAGTGATGTGAGAGTTTTTATTAGAGGAGATGTTCAGTGGTACGGTAGTATTGAACTTCAGTACATTCTTCCGATTAGTTGGTTCTTAAATCATTTAAGGTGGGTCATTAATAAATAACTTTATATGATTAAAAAAATATACTGAACTTCAGTAGTACAGTTACCTGAACTTTTATTCTCATGGAAGAGGAAGAACGACTACACTAGACATTATTCTTATCCTAATCTAAGCGTGTTTTACTTCAATTGATAGATGAAGAATAAGAAGATACTGGCAATTTGGGTCCTAGCCGGTTGCCGGTTGCCGGTTGCCACCTACCATTCCACATAAATATAACCCCCAAAATAGAGTGTCACTATTAATTCTAATATTTGCTTTTTCTTAGGCATATTCATTGTCTGATCTCCACTTTTGGTTAATTTTTTGCAACTATCTATCTTCCTTTTCTAGTGAAAGGAATTGAGACATTATTATTTAATAGTAGAGGGACACAAAGGATAAAGAATAAAGTTCAGTTAAAGCGTAAATTAGGAGAAAACTAATTCTCCTGCTTTAACTGTCATCTTTTGAGATTTTGTTAGACTTTTTGTCTTTTTTTTTTAATGAGTTTTGCTAGTAAATATCTTATTAAGTGTCAACTATAGGTATTGGTTAAGAAAATATAATAATTTAAAATTAGTAAATATATATTATGTTAATGGTGTCACTCTAATTTTTTTGTAATTTAATTCTGAAAGATGACATTAATTATTAAAGAGAGAATTTTGTTTTTTTTAATTAGATTTGAATATGGAGAGTTGATTTTTTTGAGATATTATATATTCCTTTATCATTAGATTATTTTGAGATTTATGTAAAAATGGTAAAAAAAACTCAATCTTTTGAATGTTTTGAAAAAAAAGTTGATTCTTTTAAACTATTTTTATTTTTTGTATATTTTATTTTATTAGAGAAGCTAATAAAAAAAATAAAGAAGAGAGCATAAATTTGTTCCATAATATATCTATTTATATTAATATGACTTTGATTTTTCTGATCATTTATATCACAAAATACCTATTTAATAATTAATAAAAATACAAAAAAAAATACATAATAATTAGAGGAGAGATGAGACAAAAAAATAGAGGTAAAGCCAAAGGTAAAAAAAAATTTCTCATTATTTAATTTATTATTTTAAAATATAATAGTAATTATTTCATATTATATTTAAAAAATTAAAGAGAATTATCAATTTGGTCTTGCAAGATACTAATTGTTCCAATTTAGCTCATGAAAGATGAACATACCTAATTTAATCCTTGAAATATATATATATATATATATATATATATATATATATATATATATATATATTTGTTTCAATTTAGTCCCTAAATAAGCCACACATACACTGACGCAAAAAAAAAAAATAAAAGGACTAAATTAAAACAAAAAAGTATCTTTTAATAACTAAATTAGATATTTTTATTTTTTAAAAATTAAATTAAAATAATTTGTATATCTTTTCATAGACTAAATTCATAATTCTCTAAAAAAAAAAATACATGCCAAGAGTCTCCACAAAGAGTGCCTTGTCCAAAACACCTATTTGAACTAGCATCCCCTCCTTAAAAATTTTTTTTATGTACGTATATACGTGCATGTGAAGCCTCTAGTACTCTCATTGATTCGACTATATATATATATATATATATATATATATATATATATATATATATATATATATTTATATATATACCACAGTCAGGATGCTGCAAGCCTCCAACCGAGTGCGGGTACGTGTACGAGAACGAGACGGTGTGGACCACCGGAGGAGGAGTAGGGATGGGAGCGGCTAACCCAGATTGCCTGAGGTGGAGCAACGAGCAAGGCCAGCTGTGCTATGGGTGCGACTCATGCAAAGCAGGGGTGCTGGCTAGCTTGAAGAGGAGCTGGAGAAAAGTTTCTGTGATAAACATTGTGGTTATGATCATTCTCGTCATTGCTTACATCGTTGCCTATGCTGCCTTCAGGAACAACCGCAAGATGGATAATGATGAACCTTCTGGTGAAGCCAGAATGACCAAGGCTCACCCCACCAGAATTCACTTTTAATCCTTCCATCTTAGTAATTAATTACTTACCAAATTAAATTCAATTATAGTATGTATGTATGTCTCTATAGCTTGTGTAGTGTACTCCTTTCAAGAAGATATATATATATATTTAGTTGATTTGTATTACGAGTCCTGCATGGAAGAAGAGGTAATTAATTATCTTTGAAGGAGGGTCTTATGAGTTTTTGGACTCTTTTACTCCAATAGATTTTTGGAGTTTGCTTTCTTGAGTACTTGTACTGTACTCGTATCAATATGTTACATTGATATATTTCTACAAGGGGAGAGAAAAGGAAAAAGCTGAGGTCAAATTGCTTATATATTTGTTTGAATTTTCTTCATTTATATTCTGTCTCTTCTATAATTGATCATGTAAATGGTGAATTTTTACATTTCCTCTTTCGTGATTGGTCATGCAAAATTTTTTGTCACGTGTCATCTTTATATTGGAGGACCTTAAAATAAAAATATAAAAAACTTTACTAAGTTTAGTTCGAGAGAAAATGGATTCCTCCTTATGATGTTTTCCAGGCAAACAAACAACCTCAAATCAATGTGTAAAACTGTGCGCGAGTATAGTGGGGTTTAATTCTTGAAGCTATAATATCGTATAAATTTGAGAAATGGTAAAAAAATTTTAAAAGATAGAAATATAAAGAAAAAAATTAGTTCATAATCCATTCAAAGTAAGTCTCTATTAACATGGGGTTCACTTTTAATCCATAATGACTAAGGGCACGTTTGGTTGGCAGTTTTGTCAACGTAATCGTAGACGTAATCCCTTTAGATCCTTCTAACCAAACACATTTTATGTGATAAAATTATATTTGTGTCCTTACTTTTTACCCACTTTATTCCATTTTCATTTTTAATATATATAAAGGTAAAATGGTCATTTTACCCACTTTTATTCCATTCACATCACTTTCATATTACTTTTTTCATTCCTTTCTGCAACCTCATTACATCCTCCACCTCACTAACCAAACACAGGTTAAGGTACACCTAGCTATCCGAATTCACTTTGAATCCATCTAAATTCAGCTTATATATTATCTAGCTTGTGTTAATTAATTATATACACTCCTTTCATGAAGATATCTACTCTTTTTGTAGTTCCTCCATATGATGTTTTATAGCAGTCAAACAACCTTAAATCAATGGGTAAGAGAGATATAAAGGAAAAAGAAAAATTAGTCGAAGTGAGTCTCTATCAATATGGAATTCACTTTTAATTCAGAATGACCAAGGCACACCCTACCCGAATTCACATTAAATCCATCTAAATTCAACTCATATATTATTTAGCTTGTGTTAATTAATTATGTATACTCCTTTCAAGAAGATATCTATATACTTTTTTGTATTAATTTGTTGAATTAAATATGTTCAAGTGACCGCTTAAATGAAGTTCCGGGTTTAAAATCTTGTAAATGTAATTATCTTCGTTGATAAACTCTCTTATCATAATCAGATACAGAACACGGGTTGAGTCTGGATTAGTCGGGACAGTGTTTTAAAGGTCGGATGGACAACCAAAAAAAAATGTTGATATATTTATAGTTTTGTAAAATCAGACTGCCAGAGTAGAAAGTAGAAACTTTGGAGAGTTTAATTCTGGAGGCCGTAATGCATGTGATGTCCAATATTATGAACCAATAGCTTTGGGCCAATGGGAAAGTTGAAATCCCAAAGTTTATATTTGGGATCTAGTTGCTCAAAATTTATGAATCCTATGCTTTCTTCCTAATTCATAAGCCCACTAGGGTCCAATCTCTAAATGGATTTGTCAGCCCATTTTTGAAACGGGCTTTTATTTTACTGCCATATAAATTTTTAAGCCTTTTGTTAGTTTTTTTTTTCTCCACAAGTATCTTTCTATAAGAGGAAATCATATTAGAAGCAGTTTCGGATATTAAATGTAGGCATTTTTTTCAGTAAGGATTCGAATCTAGGGGTGTTCGGCGGGCGGTTTGGGCGGGTTTTTGTCGAAAATGATACACCTATCGGTTTGAATTTATAGCATGAAACCAAACCAAACTATAAACGATCATTTTGAGCGATTCGATTTGATTGTTTAAGACTTTGAGATTGTCAAATTTGTATATTTAAATTTATTAATATAAAGTAAAATTTTATTCAATATAAATATAAAAAAAATTATAGTAATATTTCATTTACTAATAATATAAAATTATATTAGTTCCAAAATCAAATTTTTAGATAAATTTAATTTAATATTCTAAAAACAAATTTTAAACCTTGGTATTTAGATATTCTAACATAATATTATACATATAATATATATATACATATAAGTATATACAGTTCAGTTCAATTTTTAAAATATGAAATCGAACCAAATCAAACATTGATCGATTTTATTCGATTTGTACTCGATTCAATTTTATTTGGTTTAAGTACATCAATTTTTTGATTATGAATATCCCTAGTCCGTTTTATCAAACCCAACCTTTTGTTAGTGGAAAAAACTTATGTCCATTTCCTCCATTTCCACCAATCATATATTGTATTTACACTCTCTTTCTTCTATAATTGGTCATATAAAAGGTGGTCTTCTATATTCTCTCTCTACTGTGATTGGTCATTTAAACACTTTTTGCCACGTGTCATAATTATATTGGGGAAATGGAGGAAATGGACATAAGTTTTTTCCTTTGTTAGTTTGGAAGATATATGAAAAGTCCTTTTTTTTTTCGTTTTTATTGGGCCGGCCTACTTGTATAAAAGGAAGGCTCTTAATGGGCCTACTATGCAACTAGCTAAATAGTGGGGCATAGAAGGAAAATAAATGCCTTTTAGGTGGGTCCCACAGCATTTTAGAATAAGTTACTGTAAATTAGTTTACATTAAAACAATCACAATTGTTTAAGACATTATTACTTTCAAGTTGAACAATATTTTGTTGTTCTTAAGCGGAAAATACATTATAGTTGAATAGTCAATTATATGAAGTTAAAATACACAATAGATCTTGACTTTTAAGTCACAGCACAACCACATAGGTCCTGTTTAGTTACTTGTTTTGGGGTATAATTTTGGCTATAATTTAATATTTTTCATACCGAATATATCTTATTTTTTATAATTTGATGAAATTATATTTTTGTCCTCATTTTTTTTCGTTTTTATTCTATTCACATCACAGTCACATTACATTCTCATTCCCTCTAATATTATCATTTTCATTCTCATTCACTCAAATATTCTTATACCCAAACGAAGCCATAAAATTTAGAATAATTACGTAGCTGAAAAGTGTTAAAAAAATCAAAATAATTTTATTGATCTGAATAAAAATATATTGACATAGTTGAAATGCCTAAAAACTTGACATAAAGAAACTGAATGCTCAAAGTTGAAAAATTAGGAGAATTAAGTATTAAAAATATTATAACTTAATAATGTGATATATATACTTTTGACCAAAAACTTAGATATGTTCTATATATTTTAGGCATTATAAGAGGATGAATGACATTAGGGTTAGCAAGAGTTAGGGGAAAAAGGGTATGCGCCTCCCTCCATCGATTACTTCTCTTGATTCCTCGTAAATCGTAATCAGCAAAACTATATTATTTATTTATATTAATATGAAATCCCTATTTTGAATAACTTGATTATTGCCTAGTTTTTATACATGTCATGTGTTTATGATTTTAAGATGCCCAGAATTATACTTGTATCAATTTTCTTGTGTTGGGGCATTTATAAACCCTATCGTTCCTCTCAATGTGTGCTCTTTATTGATTTTTTATAGGTATTTTTTTTTATTAAAGGTAATCTTATTTGAAGTAGCTAAGGTTTTATAACTGGATAAAACTCTCTCAATAAAAGTTTTTTTATACACAAATTCGGGACCTTATTTTAAAAAAATTGAGTACCTATCAGTCTATCACTCCAACCAACTACCTGTTGGTTTCAATGTGTGCTCTGTTTTTATTTAACATTCTTATAAATCATATATAAATTTGTTATACGTTAAAAAATGTAAAATATAGTTATACTATTTTTTAAATTATATAATTTAGATTTTATTCACTTAACTATTTACATGTAACATATTTATAAGATTTGTTTTTTATATAGTTGAATCTTTAGGTGAATGAAAGGATCGAACGAGGTCTTTATCTTGTGGAACTTGTCCTTAGGTGGAAACTTAGGTGCCTACATACTTTTGATAAGGGATCAAAGTTCACGTAGTTCATTAGAGGAACGTCCATGAAAGTCGTTAAGCAAGAATTTTACCTGTAATTGCAGTGTCCAGCTAAGACGTGTATATAAGATAGGTGAGGTAGGTCGCCCTGTGGAGGTAGTTGAAGTAGATAATGAAGTAGAGTACATCACCGGTGGAATTGTCTACTGGGATCTCTGGAGATATTACATGTGCATAGGAGGTTGAGTCAATGTATTCGTCATGTCCTGAGTTTTTGTAGTGAGGGGCTATATATAGCCTTTGTGGGGTAGAAGATGTGGACGCGCCTCGTTCAGATAATGAGGAAGGTCATGCTCCACGTCCTCTCAACTAGAGCGTTCTAAGGCAATGTGGGTCAGTGCTTTACGAAGAGTAATGGTGAAGCACTTAGGAGCGATTTTATTATTTAATGAAGTGGTCTAAGTATCGTTTTGATTTAACAAAAAAAAAGTAACGAGAAGGGAATAAAGGACACGTTCTTTATGCAGAAAATGAAAGGGAAATGGAGTGCATTTATTGGGCATGTTCATTAGCTGAAAACTGACAATGGAAAAGCTAAGGTGGGTCCAACTTACTTTTTTATTTTCATCAACTTTAAAAAAAATACAAAATATCTATTATATCCCTCTAATTTGACATGATTTGGCACAATTATAACTTTCTTTTCTTTTTATTATTTTAATATAAGGGGTAAAATGGTCATTTTAAGACATTCCCTTTCCATTTCCATTACCAAACTTTTACTACTAAACACATCAAATGCATTCCGTTTCCATTTCCATTTCTATTTCTGCCTAATGAACATGCCCATTGTGTTTGTTAGTAAAAGTTTGAGAATGGAAATAAAATAGAAATGTATTAAAATTACCACTTTATCCCTTATATTAAAATAATAAAAAGAAAAAAAAGATTATGATTGTGTCAAATCAAAGATTATAATAGACTTTTTGTATTTTTTTTTTCTTTTCCCAAGAAGGAAAAGAAAAAGTAATAAGTAGGTGGAACATATTTTTTGATTTTCTGGAATGGAATTTCATGGCAAAAGAACTAAGACCAAAATTTGTAATAAGTAGGTGGAGCATATTTTTTTATTTTCTGAAATGGGATTTCATGGCAAAAGAACGAGACTAAAATTTTTTGATTTGGTGGTTCCAGTAAACCAAATGTGATCTATGGGTATGTTCACTAACAAGAATCATCAATGGAAAACCCAATAGAAATGGTGAGACCCACGAGTCCCACTTACTTTTTCACTTTTTCATTTCCATTAACTTAAAAAAAATACAAAATATCTATTATATCCCTCTGATTTGATATGATTTGACATCATTATAACCCTCTTTTCTTTTTATTATTTTAATATAAGGGATAAAATGGTTAACAAAATTTTAGACATATTTATTTATTTTTCATTATTTTAAAAATAAGAGTTATATATACTATATAATTTTCTTATTTATGAAAGTAAATTAACAAAGTTAAATATATTTTATAAAAGTAGATAGATAGTAAATATAATTTAATTTCATTTTTCAAATTTATATAGTTAGCAGTTTTTTTTTTTGTTGAAAACCACTTGGTCTCATAAATCCATGGGTATGAACTAATCTAATTTGAATTAGCCAGAGTTTTATAATAGGATAAAGTTTTTTCAGCAAAAAAAAAAAAATTTATACAAAAGACTTGAACCTAAAATTTTTTTAGAAAAAAAATAGTCTCAAGATTATGAGTTCTGACATATTGTAATGTCGCGTTTGATATACAAATTAAAAAAATAAACCCGAAAATCTTACAATATCCAAAATTTTATAGTTTCATATTTCTTTACTTTTTAGTCCCTCCTATGGGGTGGAATTATTATTAAAATTTTATGGGATGAGATTATTTTTAATTATAAGATGAGATTTTTGTAAAATAATTCTGAGAATCTGAAAGTTCAAACAAATAATTTTTTTTTTGATATTTTTAAAATTCTTATTTTCAAAAATATAATTTTTAAGAATGAAAAATTAACTTGTGGAACGAACCCAAAAACTTATTCTAGAGTTTTAGTGTGTAGATGAGAAGCCTGTCAATTCGGCCTTTTGGTGCCAACCAAATTGCCACACACTTGTAATCTCTACCGCAAACTGATTTTCACTTGCCTTTCTCAAACACAGCATCTAAAATTGCGCTTCATATATAGTGGATATGTATGAGGATTTTTTTTCATAGAAAAAAAAAATTTTAGGTAAGGATAAGCACCGGTATCTTATTAGGGTTGAGAAATACTTTCAATCTCTTTGAAAATTTATAAAAAAGATTAATATATCACCTATCAATAAAGTCTTCACATCGATCAAAGTTTGAATATTCACCTTTGTAGAATAAGAGCCCAGAGCTTAATCAAGTGTACTAATGTTTTGAAAGTAAAAGATGAAGGAACAAAAGAAAAAAGAAAAAGTAGTGACAATTAAATGACAAGAAGATATGAGCAGAAGACACATAGTGCGGATATGGTATAATCACTTTTTTTTTTGTCCACTCAGTATATATGATATTATTTTGATTAATTTAGACTCGATCTATATTGTGTATTTGGTCATAATATGAGAGTTTTTTAACGAAAATAATTATGCTCACAAGATTTTAAATCTAAAATCTTATTTAAAGGTGAGTCTATGATACAATGCAATGTAATTTCAGCCAATAAAATTGTGACACTTGTTATTTTGTTGCATCATGCAATACAATCGGATCACATTAATGGTCATAATTGTGCCACATAATTCATTACATGATCCAACAAAATTGCATTATAAATTCACCACTTATTTAAATTATACCAAATCACTTAAACTATTTAAACCAATTCCTTATTGAAACTTATATATATATATATATATATGGGGATAAAAGTTCAATAATACCGTATTATTGAAGTTCAGTACATTCTTCCAATCATGTAGAGCCATTTGTTAATATTAATATAAATTTACATTAATAAGGACCCACCTTGAATGGTTTAATTAGTAACCAACTGATTGGAGTGATGTACTGAAGTTCAGTACTACCGTACCACTAAATATCTACTAATATATATATATATATATATATATTGATAAGTAATATGAGTATATTGAGTGTGACAAAACCTATGAAAACGGCCATTAATAATCATTATTGAGACAAAAAAGGACCACTACAAGTTAGTGAGTTGCCCCCTTAAGTAAAAAAGGTGGCATTTCCTAATCTCATCTCTCTACCACATTTCAAAAATTGTTTCTTACCTAATTCTTATTTCACTGATCTACTTCAAAACAAAATTTATCCTCAAAATTAATTTTTTTAATTAAAATTTCGTTCTTGTTACTTATTTTTTTTTATTGTTATGTTGAAAATTTTCAGTGTGGCCATTATATATTAATTTATTTTAACGAAAAGAGAAAAATACATTTTACTCCTTAAATTATATCTAAATAACATATTATTCACATAAACTTGTATTTATAACAAATCACCCCCTAAAATATAAAAAATGTGAAATTATTAAGTTAGAGTTAATTTTAACATAAGACAATATCCATTTGGTCCCTTACATTCACAAATTCATATTGTCAATTTGATCTGTCGCAAATTAAAACATTACCAATTTGATCCCTCACATCCATGTTGTCAATTTGGTCCCTCTCAAGGAAAACAACATCAATTTGATTGGATGTTTACGTGAGTAATTGAGTGGGATGATTTAGAATGGTTTGAAAATTCTTCCAAACCATCAAACACCTCAATTTTTAAAGGCCAAATTACTCTTTTGGTCCTCAACGTTTGCACGAAGTTTAATATTGGTCCTCAACATTTCAAAAAGTTATTTTAGGTCCTCAACGTTTTTTCTTGGGTTAAAATTTGTCCTCTAGCATAACATCCGTCTTGTTTTGTCATTAAATGCTGACGTGGAAGGCTTATGTGGTACACCTTCTCTCATACGTTTCATATTTAAATGACATGGCACCCTCTCTCACTCAAACTCAGCAAAACGACGCCGTTTTGATTCAAAACAGAACATTTAAATGAATCAAAACAGCGTCGTTTTGCTGAATTTGAGTGAGAGAAGGTGTCATGTCATTTAAATATGACACGTAGGAGAGAGGGTGTGCCTCATAAGCTATCCATGTCAGCATTTAATGACAAAACCAGACAGATGTTACGCTAGAGGACCAACTTTAACTCAAAAAAAAAAAAACGTTGAGGACCTAAAATAACTTTTTGAAATGTTGAGGACCAATATTAAACTTCGTGCAAACGTTGAGGACCAAAAGAGTAATTTGGCCATTTTTAAAGGAAAAAACTTAGATGAAGTTCTTTATATCATTTTCATCAAGTTCCCTAATATAGATATGACACGTGGCAAAAAGTGTTTAAATGATCAATCACAGTAAAGAGAGAATATAGAAGATCAAGTTTTATATGTCATAAAAGAACAAGAGTGTACAATATATGATTGGTGGAACTTGATGAAAAGGATATGAGGAACTTGACCTAAATTTTTTCCATTTTTAAACCCCTCAAAATTGAGGGGTTTAGGATGGTTTGCATGGTTTATAATATTTAATTCTATTATTAACCTTGTTTTTTTAACTTTTGTTCATTCATTATAATGATAATTTTATCTTACCACCCTGTTTATTTTTTTTAAAACTTCTCATCAATGAAATGATTTGTTTAAACCATTCCATTCTATCCCAGACCACTCTGACTAGATGTTCAGTCGTACTTTAGTACTGAATTTCAATACATCCAATTAGTTGGTTCCTAATCCATTCAAAGTGGACCCTAATTAATGTAAGTTTTTATTAATATTAACAAATGACACTACATTGAAGGAATGCACTCCAGTCATACAATAGTACTAGACTTTTGGTAATGGTCACCCCTATCCACTCTCTTTATTAAGAGGCAAAATACTATTTAGTCCTTCAATTGTTGGTCAAATTACTATTTAGTCCCTGAACTTATCAAAAATACTATTTAGTCCCCGAAATGTTTAACTAAGTCAACTATTTAGTCCCCGAATTTGACAAAATATTATTTAGTCCCCGAATTTGTAACTATGTCAACTATTTAATCCCCAAATTTGACAAAAATACTATTTAATCATCGAATTTGCAACTCTGTCAACTATAACGGGTAACAGCCAGGAGACTAAATAGTTGACAAAGTTGCAAATTGGATGATTAAATAGTATTTTTGCCAAATTTGAGGACTAAATAGTTGACATAGTTACAAATTCGGGGACTAAATAATATTTTGTCAAATTCGGGGACTAAATAGTTAACTTATTAAACATTTCAGTGACTAAATGGTATTTTTGATAAATTCGAGAACGAAATAGTAATTTAACCAACAATTCAAAGACTAAATAATATTTTGCCTCCCTTAATAACTTTATTAACGAGTGAGGCTACAAAACAAAATCATGGGGCATCTATTAGTCCCTTTACAAAATATTCTACTCTACCTTCAACTATGCAAAAACCCTAAAATAAAAAGCTTGTACGCCTTCAGAGCTCAAATCTTGTCTATCTGTGACTCTTACCCTCTTCACAGAACAGAGTACACACAGTCTCTTCCTCTTTCACAATGGGTTTTGGTTATTGCATCAGCCATTGCGAAAAACTTCCACTGCCTCTTTCGTCGCATCCATCTCTTTTTACCTCTTCTTCTAATCCCACTTTCGCCTTAAACCCTACCAAGTTGGGAGCCAAGAAGAATTTCGCTTCCATTTGCTTCCAGCCATGGATGTCTCCGTTCTCAGGAGCTCGGTGTTCTCGAAAACGGGCGGGCATATTTGCAAGCAGCATTGCAACCCCAACGGTGGAAGATGTGAAGGTGACGTCGAAAGTAGGGAAAAGAACGGACTTGAAGAAGATTTTGATTCTTGGTGCTGGACCTATTGTGATTGGCCAAGCGTGTGAGTTCGATTACTCGGGGACTCAAGCTTGTAAAGCGCTCAGAGAAGAGGGATATGAGGTGATACTGATAAATTCGAACCCGGCCACTATAATGACTGATCCTGAGATGGCTGATAGGACGTACGTTACACCGATGACGCCTGAATTGGTCGAGCAGGTGCTTGAGAAGGAGCGTCCTGATGCTCTGTTGCCAACCATGGGAGGGCAGACTGCGCTTAATCTTGCAGTGGCTCTGGCTGAAAGTGGTGCTTTAGACAAGTATGGGATTGAATTGATTGGAGCCAAGCTTGATGCAATCAAGAAGGCTGAAGATAGGGAGTTGTTTAAACAGGCCATGAAGAATATTGGGATTAAGACACCCCCTTCTGGCATTGGTACAACTCTCAAGGAGTGTATGGAAATTGCCAATGAGATTGGTGAATTCCCTTTAATTATAAGGCCGGCCTACACCTTGGGTGGAACAGGAGGAGGGATTGCATATAACAGGGAAGAGTTTGAGGAGATTTGTAAGGCTGGGCTTGCAGCTAGCTTAACCAGTCAAGTTTTGATTGAGAAGTCTTTGTTAGGTTGGAAAGAGTATGAACTTGAGGTTATGAGAGATTTGGCGGACAATGTGGTTATTATATGCTCTATTGAGAATATTGATCCCATGGGAGTTCATACTGGAGATTCTATAACTGTTGCACCTGCACAGACTTTGACTGACAAGGAGTATCAGCGGCTTCGCGATTACTCCATAGCTATAATAAGGGAAATAGGGGTGGAATGTGGTGGTTCTAATGTGCAGTTTGCTGTCAATCCAGAAAATGGTGAGGTTATGGTGATTGAGATGAATCCTAGAGTTTCTAGGTCCTCAGCTCTGGCATCAAAGGCAACTGGGTTTCCAATAGCAAAAATGGCTGCAAAGTTATCCGTAGGCTATTCATTGGATCAAATCCCGAATGATATAACGAAAAAGACACCGGCTAGTTTTGAGCCCTCTATAGATTATGTGGTGACAAAGGTAAGTAACTCAATATAATGCTATAGTTCATTTTTCCTTTTTAAGATTAAGGTTTTCAAATGTGGCTTGGTAGAAATTCCTAACGGAACATATAATTTAATTTTGCCATGAAGACATCTTTCATCATTTTTTTTTTAAAAAACTCATTCTATGCTTTTAGTGCAGGTCTTTACTGTTTGTTCTTTCATTAATTATTTTTAAATTTCATAAGCCACTACTTTGACCATCCAATTAGAATTACAATTCATTGAAGCAGTACTTATTTTATGGAGTAAGATATACCTTCTTTTTAATTTGTCTTCATTTTTTTTCCTTGATTGTTAATGTTGCAGATTCCTCGGTTCGCTTTTGAAAAATTCCCTGGTTCTCAGCCAATATTGACAACACAGATGAAATCAGTTGGAGAGGCAATGGCAGTAGGGCGAACGTTCCAAGAGTCCTTTCAGAAAGCAGTACGCTCTCTAGAATATGGCTTCTCTGGGTGGGGTTGTGGACAAGTGAAGGAGTTGGACTCTGATTGGGACCAACTGAAGTATAACCTCCGGGTTCCTAACCCAGACCGCATCCATGCCATATATGCTGCAATGAAGAAAGGGATGACAGTTGATGATATTCATGAGCTGAGTTATATTGACAAATGGTTTCTCACTCAGCTTAAGGAGCTACTTGATGTGGAAAATTTCTTGTTGGCTCATAATTTGATGGATTTGACAAAGGATGACATCTATGAGGTGAAGAAAAGAGGGTTTAGTGATAAACAAATAGCATTTGCAACTAAATCCACTGAGAAGGAAGTCCGGTTCAGGCGTTTGTCTATGGGTGTAGTTCCAGCTTATAAGCGAGTGGATACATGTGCTGCTGAGTTTGAAGCTAATACTCCCTATATGTACTCTTCTTATGATTTTGAGTGTGAATCAGCTCCCACTCAAAGAAAGAAGGTTTTAATTTTGGGTGGAGGACCAAATCGAATTGGTCAAGGAATTGAGTTTGACTATTGTTGTTGTCATGCTTCCTTTGCTCTTCAGGTTTGTTTTCTTATCCTTATGTGATTTAGTTTCCCATTGTTCAAGTTTTTCTGTTTCTCCCTCTTCCTGCCTTCTTTATATATAAAAAATTGTAACTTGGTGGTGCAGATGATGCCAACATTGCTGCATGATGCCAATGATAAGCCTTTATGATAAAATTTTTATACTAAAAATGCTTTTAGTGTGTACCTGATTTAACGTGATTTATTTGGCTATTTCTACTTTTCACTTCTGCAAGAAATGAACTTGTTTTCACTGACTTTAAGATTTGGTGAGCCAGGTTCTATATGATTATCTAAAATTTGCTTCTACTTTTATGTGTTAACTTGTCTTTTGCATTTGCAGGAAGCAGGGTATGAGACAATCATGGTGAATTCCAATCCTGAGACAGTATCCACAGATTATGACACTAGTGACCGTCTGTACTTCGAACCATTGACTGTTGAAGATGTTTTGAACATTATTGATTTGGAAAAGCCTGATGGTATCATTGTACAATTTGGAGGTCAAACACCCTTGAAGTTGGCTCTCCCTATACAACAATACCTAGACGAACACAAGCCAGCGTGTGCCAGTGGGAATCCTCGTGTATGCATCTGGGGAACATCTCCTGATTCCATAGATGCAGCTGAGGACAGAGAGAGGTTCAATGTGATGCTTAGTGAATTAAAAATTGAACAACCAAAAGGAGGAATTGCTAGGAGTGAAGCAGATGCACTTGCCATTGCATCACAAATTGGATATCCAGTTGTAGTTCGCCCTTCTTATGTCTTGGGTGGTCGAGCAATGGAAATTGTTTATAGTGATGATAAACTTGTGACTTACCTTGAAAATGCTGTTGAGGTGGATCCAGAACGTCCTGTATTAATTGACAAATATTTATCTGACGCAATAGAGATTGATGTTGATGCTCTTGCTGACTCACATGGCAACGTGGTCATTGGTGGGATAATGGAGCACATTGAACAGGCTGGGGTTCATTCTGGTGACTCTGCTTGCTCAATACCCACTAGAACTGTTCCATCTTCTTGCTTGGAGATAATTAGGTCTTGGACTGAAAAATTGGCAAAAAAACTGAATGTTTGTGGGCTCATGAATTGTCAGTATGCAATTACTACTTCCGGGGACGTGTTTTTACTTGAGGCCAACCCTCGAGCTTCCCGTACAGTGCCATTTGTATCAAAAGCAATTGGGCACCCTCTCGCTAAGTATGCCTCCCTTGTCATGTCTGGAAAATCTCTTTCTGATATAAATTTTACAAAGGAGGTCATTCCTAAATATGTGTCAGTCAAGGAAGCAGTTCTTCCATTTTCAAAGTTCCCAGGCTGTGATGTGCTTCTGAGCCCTGAGATGCGTAGTACTGGAGAGGTCATGGGTATTGACTCTATGTATAATACTGCATTTGCTAAGGCTCAAATTGCTGCTGGCCAGAAGTTACCGTTGTCGGGTACTGTATTCCTTAGCTTCAATGACCTATCAAAGCCTCATCTTGAGAAGATTGCCAAGGCTTTTGTGGAGATTGGATTTCAGATTGTTGCAACTTCTGGAACAGCTCGTGTTCTTGAATTAGCGAATATCCCAGCTGAACCAGTGCTGAAAATGCATGAAGGGAGGCCACATGCTGGTGACATGATTGCCAACGGAGACATTCAGTTGATGGTGATAACCAGCTCAGGTGATGCACTTGATCAGATAGATGGTCGGGCTCTGAGAAGAATGGCATTGGATTACAAGGTTCCTATTGTTACAACTGTTAATGGAGCTGTGGCAACTGCTGAGGCAATAAAAAGCTTGAAGTCCGATTCTATTAAAATGATTGCTCTTCAGGACTTCATTGAAGAAGAATCCAAAGTGTGAGGAAAAACACAGCCTTATCTCTCACAATTGGCCAGGCTACACTAGTAAGCATATGTGATTCCTTTCTTTATTTGGGACCGTTATTTATTTATTATTATTATTTTTTAGCACCAGAACTTGTGTGGTCTTGTATTTGGCCATAACAAGCATCAAATGCCTAACAAGGCTGTGTATTTGGTTTTCTGCATAAATACTCATGCAATACTCCTCCTAACATATATTCATTAAGCAGCTCTATGCCTCTATTTATTGACCAAGAGAACTCAGAATTTGCATGTTTATTTGAGTGATTCAATGTTTATCTTGAGATAATAATAACTATCTCTATGGTTACTTTTCTTCTGAATGAAACTATATAAACTGTAGAACTACATACCATCATGGACATGTTTAATCATTTTGGATTGCTGTGCTTCATTAAGCATGTACCTATATCTTTCTCATCTTTTTTTTTTGTGTGTATTGTGTGTTGACTCTGCTTAAATTTGGCCTTCTGCAGATTGCTACGACCTTGTACAACTTTCTAGAATCAGTAGGGTTGCAGATGAATATGGATGGAATGCTTTTATTTGTAGAGTAAGAGTGAGCAAAACTAATAAGGTCATGTATTCTGTGTCCTCACTCCTAGAAAAGCACTTTTATTTTGACAAAAAATTTTGTAGTCTTCTGGATTTCTACTGCTCATATCTTTCTAATTATAAAAAGTGACTCAAATTGGAAGATACTTATTAGCTGATGCCATTTCAGCATCCAACATCTACTCCCCATCCCCATCCTTGAGTGTAGATTGTAGGATCTGATTTAATGTAAAGGTGTCGCTATTCAATTTTGGTGGTGTCAAATTACGAAATATTATTTTTAAGCTTAATTGCAATTGACATAATTTTGTCTAGTTAGTGAACTTGTGAGGATCTTGCAGATCCAAACGTCGCTGTTGTCTCTTTAGTCTACCAGTAATTCTGCAAATTTTTTTAAAATCATAGTCTATGCTTTTCAATGATATATTATGGTTTCTCCCAATACTGAACATTGTCCCCATATTATTAATTCTTTCATTTCTTTTCTGTCTCTTTCTGGAAAATGTGATATAGACTATGTTGCATGAATACGGGTACGAGCACGGGGTGCGGTAAATATTCTAAAAATAGGGTACGGGTACGGTAATATATACTAAATAAATAAATAAAATTTATAATATTTAACAATTTTAAATGTAATAAAAATAGGTAATGCCCCTTTAATCATTCATAACCAATCAAAATAGTGACACATGTTTCTTAAAATTCATAAAACTACTATAATTAGTTATGATATTATATGATATTGATGTGTATATTTGTCTTTTTCTTATAATTATCTAATCTGTAAGACTACATAGGTAAAATTTTATAGATATACTTATAATTTTTTCATTAAGTACTAAAATCAAACTTTTTTCTTCAAAAAAAATATTACATCACACATATTTTGAAGTACCCAAGAGTACCCAAAGGATACGAGTACCGGGTACGTATTCGGTACGGGTACGACTTGATTTTAGAAGTACCCGTGCTTTATAGGATATAGATAACTCTTACACTAGTTCTAATTATAGCTTATGGTGGAATTCTACTTGTTGTTATCGAAACTTTTAGTATTAGTTCTTGATTTCCCTAATCTAAGAGTTTATTGATTTATCAACATATTTGGATTCCTAATTCTGTTTTCATGGGCATTGAGACTGACCTGAATAATTTTGTTTAAGAGGGCTCACGTGTTACTACAATATTTGTTCATTTGGATTAGAATTTCCTATTGGATGAAGAATCTTAAAGAGTCCTTACATATGGAACTGTTAAGATTTTAGGGTGGTCATATACCTGCAAATAGTTTTAACTGTGGGCTTATGCCTATCAGACAAGACAAGCACTATTAGGTTGAATTGTTCCTTGACCCTTTTACTTTTAGCACGTTTTATGCTATTTTGTTCTTGGAATCATTCGGTTGTTCCTCACTACTACTTAGCTAGTTGTTTGTTACCAACATACCATGGGATTTGACCTATACATAGTTGTACACTTGTACTAGCTATTGCATATAAAACCTTTCTTTTATAGACCTTTTTTTTTGTTTTTTGTTTTTGTTTTACCAGTTTGATAACCTGCCTTCACTGATTCTCTGGTGGCCATTGTGAAAGTCATATTCACTGTGGGAATCATCCTATGTTTTTTTTTGAAATTCAAGTATGCTCTTGAGGTTTCATATTGCTGTTACAGTTTGTTAAATCAGTATTTGTAGACAATTTTGTCTTGGAAGGGATTTTGTTCTGGTACCTAACATCGTCAAAATTATTAAATGTAAACGATGATATGGCATCAAACATGTAATATTAATACTAATTCATCATTCAAAATTACATCACTTTTTCATATCAATGTTGAATCATCACTTAAAACGATGTTGTTTCTTTATATTAAGATGTGACGTCATTTTAGTGTGTTCTGAAAGTTATGAATGATGATGAGTAATTGATGTTACATGCATGGATTCACATCATCATTTTTGTTGTTGAATTTACATCATCATTTACCGTTAGTAGGTTCAATAATGTTCAATACTAAGCTTCCCTTGAATCAAATAGAAAAAGAACAGATTCCTCTCTGATTAATGTGCCAACTCTTATTGGCATTGTTTGGAGTGTGAAATTGAGGATTTTAATTTTTCAAGGATTAGAGTGAGACAATGTATCTTTTAGGGACTAAAATAATACTATATTAAATTCAGATTTATCGCATTGTAAAGAACTAGTCCCTTCTACCAAATCCAACTTGTGTCGGTATAACATCTTGTCTTTAAAAGCATTGATTTTAAATGTTCTCCTGCAGTGGCATCAACTCAAAAACACCACTTTCACCATCTGACTAGATGACTGAAAAAATTCAATGAAGATTAATTATGAAGAATTGTACAAAAGAAAAGCAGAGTATCATAATTCATAAATCATCACAAACAATATTATATTATATTATATTACCTGGCTTCCATTCCATCCTAGTAAGTTTGCAGCCATAGTTCTCTGAAATAAAACTCTCAGTCTTTAGTCTCTTAACCGCGTGGACTTAATCTTAAACTTCTAGATCATTAAGAATTTTGCAGCTACTGATTAACTCTTTCTAAGTGACAACTTGGCAGCCATTTTAAGATTGTGCATTTTAACTACCTTGTAATTCTTTGATTGAGTAGACTTTTATACACTTCTCATCAAATTCTACAATCAAAATAAAACATACAATGATCTCAAAAAAATGAAATAAAACATACAACAAAAACAAATAAAATCTTTTTTATTTTCCAGAATGAATCTTCTGTTATATGTGAGAGTGGAGCCTATATGTAGACCCCATTCTCTCTCTTTCTCTCTCTTATGACACGTTGTCGTATGATAGAGGAGTTAAGCCTCTTTTTTTTTTTTTCACTAAATGAGATTGACTATATAGATCAATCGATACGAATACAAATGTGTTCTATCTTTATAGTACGTTCATTTCATTTTCGACAAAATGTTAATATTAACTGTCGACTACTTAATGCATTTTTTTTTTCTTTTGTCCAAACTTCAGACTAACTATGAAATAACGAAAATCAAACTTAGCATGATTTTTGTTTTAAAAAAAAGGAACCAATAATAGAAATAGTAAGTTATATAAACTATATACAGATCGATTTTTGACTAGAGAACTTTATGATAAATATATATGGGTTTTGCTAACCAGTGCCCTTAAGAATGCATTTAATGAGGTGAGATAGTGAAAATAATGCATAGAAATCACAACTTGTAATAAATGTGTTTTTCATTTTTTTTAAAGACATAAATGCCCTTCATCTATTTTCTCCATCTCTTTCTCTTTTTCATTTATTACAATGATTTTTTTTTATTTTACATTCATATTTATTATTCTATTTATTCTTTATTTATATTTTTTATTTTCAATTCATCATTATTGTAATTTTCCTCAATTTTTTTTGTACGTGACGTAATGATATTATTAATGTGATTTCTTTTTTTTTTTAATAATATTAATGTGAGGATATTTGGATGTAAAATTCTTTTTTTTCCCTTCTTTGACAGCTGATTACTTATATACAGATTGATTTCTGACCAGAGAACTTGGTTGTAACTTTTTTTTCCCCTATTTTGAGAGCTGATTACTTATCTTTCTTTCCCAATATGGATGATGATATCCTGGTATATATCCATGTGGGTTTGCAAGTATTGGTCAAGCCTAGAGAATGTTTTCCAAAATTTGATCAGTGTCTCACTTTCCTCATTAGCTTCTACTAACTATCTAGTACCCTGAGGATCACGTTTTTGCTTTTCAAGTTTGAACCATCTTCCAATATTTTTGATCAAAGACCAGTCTTTACATTAAATGAACGACTCGTGGAATTTGCATTTATTGAGTGTGCAAAGTGCAAACCAACCCTTCCATTGTTGAATTTGCTCAAGCTGACCCAGAAAGGTACTGATGCCGAAGTACACTAATAAATACACTTATCTACACATTATTATTCATACCTTACAGAAAGGACACATGTTATACCTTACATGTTATCAGGAGTTGGTCTAAATAGTAAGCAGTTTGGTATCACTTAAGCAAATCCCGGATTTGAGACATTGGGAATGCAGGATGAAGCTATCTCCGTTGAAAAACTCTCTCATCGTAATCAGGTACGTGACACGAGTTGAATTTGGATTAGTCTGAATAAACCCTCATGCCGGGTGGGAAAAAATATATATAATATAAGTGTGTTATGACCATTCAACAATATTATTGATTTTTACATTCCTTGCATGGCATGGCAGGACACAAGTGTGATGATTAATGATAAGTAGGGACCCATTAACTAATAAATCTTTTACTGGTTTTGGCTGCAACATTTATTAATGGAACTTGTGAATTTATTTAGAATATTTTGCTTTAATTGGTTGTGTAATGATCATATCATATGTGACCCATAATGGGACACCACAGAAAAGTCTTGTTAGGAGAGAGTGATGCATTTCATTGCTTCCAGGTATCTGAAAAAAATGTCACAACTGCCAAAAACACTTTTTTTTCTTTAATAAATTTTGTTCCAAAAGTTAAAGAATTGTAATTGTTTTTGTCAATCCCAGAGTCCCGACTCTTAATACTGTTTAAATTACTAATGACATATCATGACACGACTTCACACATATAACTCATCATCACTCATAATCTTTAGGACACAGCAAAACGACGTCTTTTTTTCTTTTTATTAATATGATGAAGTATTAATATTACATTTGTGATAACACGATATCAAGTGTTGTGACAAAATCGATGGCAAATCGAAACTCTTAAAACAAAATTGTTGTGAACACCATCCCATAAAGAATGCATAGTGGAGCAGAATGGGGCAGAAATTGTACCATTAAAGTTGCTTAGTGTCCACACCTACCACTGCTTCACCATTAAAACGAACACACACTCACACACTTTGAGTGGGAATGAAATAAAATAAAGAAGAAGAAGATGGAAGAAGAGTAAAAGAAAAGAAAAGACTTCGGCAGCGTTTGGTAAGAGGTGAGTGTTTTGATGGGGAAGCGAAAGCAAGTGAAAAAAAATGTGTTTCTTATGTAGGGAACGAGAAGCGAAAGTAAAAAATAAAGTTTTTTTTTATACGATGAGGCATTTTAACCCTTTTTTGACCTCCACGTGAGAGTCAAACGACCCTCTTATAAAATGGTATTTTTCAGCTCCACTTCCCTCTCACCTCATAAAGAACCCTTGTTCCCTCCAGATATCGAACCTTTATGGCATGTTTGGTAGGGAGTGAGTATATAGATGATGTGATGTGAGGTTTTGATATGTTTGGTGAGGTGAGTGAGAAAGGGAAGTAACTTCCTTCATCAGAGGTGAGTAAGGTTGCTTGTGTGTGAGGAGGGAAATTGTGGTGAGGTGATGTTTAAAGACTAAAATGCCCTTAAAAAATTTGTGACTTTTAAAAAAGTAAGGGCACAAAAAGTATTTTATACTTTTATCTTCTATTTCCTTATCTTCTTCCCACCATACCAAACAATATTACTTTTACATTCCACTTTCATTTTCCTACATACCAAACATACTTTTTATCACTTACTTCTACTTTCTACTAAAATACTCACTGAATACCAAACGTGACCTTAATCAATCCTCTTCCCTTTTTGGTGTGCCATACCAAACATGCAGCATAGCTTTCAGATACTTTTATTTTCCTTTTTCTATTGTTTTGACATACCAAACATGACGTTGGTTATAGTGGGAGTGAGCCGTAAAGTGGAGTTGGCTATTTTTCTTTTCCCTTTACATAACACAAAAGGTCCACACGCTAAAGACTCACTTAGAGAGGAGGGGTGTTTAGAATCGAACAAAACCGTCGCACTTGAACCAAATCAAACCGAATTAGCACAAACCGAATAAAACCGATCAATGTTTGGTTTGGTTCGGTTTGGTATGTCGAAAAACCGAACCAAACCGCATACACATATATGTATATATATGTACATATTATGTTAAAATTTGTAAATAATAAAGTTTAAAATTTGTTTTTAGGGTATGTTTGGTGTAAAATCCAAGCAGTAAAATCATGGTGTTTCACGATTCCCAAAAAAACTTTACATCATATTTTATACATACCAAACACACTTTTTATCATACTTTTTCTCTCTCCTAATTTTTCTCTCTATCTCTCTCCTCACTTTTCTCTAGAGTACTTTCTTTTATTCTATAGTACTTTACTCTATAGTACTTTCTTTACAGTATTTTACATCCGTACATTAATACCAAGCGTACCCTTAGGATGTTAGATTAAATTTAGTCAATCTAAAAATTTAATTTTAGAACTAAGTTGATTGTATATTGTAAGTAAATGAAATATTACTATACTTTTTATTATTTATATTGAATAAAATTATATTGTTTATTAATAAACTTAAATATATAAGTTTGATGATATAAAAGTCCTAAACCGCCAAACCGAACCGCTCAAAACCGCTCGTTTACGGTTTGGTTTGGTTTGGTTTGACGCTATCAACTTAAACCGATAGGTGCACTAAATTTTTACTAAAAACCGCCCAAACCGCCCGCCAAACACCCCTATTAGAGAGGGATAGAAAAGCAAAAGCCATACAATACAACCCCAAAATTAAAATAATAATAATAATAATACTACTACAATTTATTACTTAATTACAAAATGTCCAACTACTTCCACCACAAATTAAATTGAAAGCTCAATTTTTTTTTCCAAGTTGTGGAAAACATAAACTAGATCAAATTCAAAATTCAAAAGATAATAATAATAATTTCGGAACAATTATAACAAATCATGGATATATATATATATATATATATTAAAAAAGTATAGTTTTCCAAGATTGGATTTAGAAAGGTCGCAATCGTTAATGACAGCTTAAGACTTCTGATTACAGAGTTCTCTAATTTTCCTACTTAGTGTGTCCAACGAGCTGACCAGCACTACACCAACCTTGCCCCCCACCTCACACACACACAGAGGCACACACGCACACATAAATATAGGTTAAAACACTATTATGGTGCTCTATATTTTATTTAAGTTTTGTTTTGGTCCTTTATATTTTAAAAGTTTAAAATTAGTCTTCTATGTTTTTAAATTGGTCCAAAATAATCTTTCTGTCTCACATCGTTAACCTCTTCTGTTAAATGCTGATGTGGACATGAAATTCTGACGAGAATTTTGGTCCACATCAACATTCCAGGTTAACATTTAACGGAAGAGGCTAGCAGTGTAAGGCAAAAGGAACGATTCGGAGACATAAAGGACCGATTTTGAACTTTTGAAACATAGAGGACTAAAATAGAATTTGGGTGAAACATAGAGGACTAAAATAGTGTTTTGGCCCGTAAATATATTATGAAATTACTAAATGTACAAGGTAAAATTATATTTTATGTCCTTAAATTTTACACTAATTTTTAATTTCACTCTTAAACATATTTTTGCTGTTAATTTTGTTCCAAAAATTTCGAATAACAATCGATTTCGTCCTTAAAGTTTTAAATTACATCTTAACACTTGATAGCGTCCAAATTATTAGCGACAAATAATGGCATGCCATCACACATATAATACTACTGTTAATTCATCACTCAAAACGAAAATATTATTTCTTTTAATTATGCTTTCTAATAAGAAAACACGCCTTAGGTGGTTTGGTCATGTACAAAGGCGGCCGGAAGAGGCTCTGGTACGTAGAGTTGACCAAATGGAAGATAACTTAATAACTAGAGGTAGGGGAAGACCAAAGAAAACAATAGGAGAAACGATTAAGAGGGATCTAGCCATAAATAACTTAACTATAGAAATGTGCAAAGACAGAACATGTTAGCGTCGCTTGATCCATATAGCCGACCCTACTTAGTGGGAAAAGGCTTTGATTGTTGTTGTTGTTGTTGTATGCTTTCTAATAAAAAGAAATTACAAAGAAACCATGCCGTTTGACTTTTGAAGTGATTAAGCTAATATTATTATTACATGTATAATGCTATGCCATTATTTACCTTTGTAATTTAGACGATGTTCAATGTTAAGACGATATGAAAATTAATATAAAGTTTGAGAACATAAAAGACATTTTTGCCCAAGATAAGTGTTATAGACAAAAATTTTATTTTGACACTTAACGTTTATCACTTTTCTCATTTTGGTTCCTAGTGTTTGATTAGTCTCAATTTGATCTCTCATGTTTATGATTGGTATCAATTTGGTCCTTAACGTTTACTCAGTTTCAATTTAGTGTCTCACGTTTGCGATTGGTGCCAAATTTGGCCCCTCACATTTCCTTCTTCATCCTTAAATTTTATTAAGTAATCTTAATACTTGGATAATGAAGAGACCAAATTGATACCAATTACAAACGTAAAGAATTAAATTGAAAATAAACAAACATTAGGGATCAAATTGGGACCAACCACACATAAGCGGAATCAACTTGAGACTAAATAATTGTAAAGGACCAAATTAAAAAAAAAAAGGCGCTAAACATTTGGGGCCAACTTAAAGTTTTCTTTTCATAATTAAGTTATATATTGTGTATACATGACAAGTCACATTCTTTTCCTAATTTTTCCGCATGGAGACGAGGATTGAGGGTGTTTGAATCTTTTTGCAAATAAAGAATGGAAGATAGAAAGTCGTCGTTAACCAACACGTGATTGATTGGAGTGGTAAGTTTATTATCTTAAAACAAGATCTTAAATTTTAGATTTGCGTATAAAAAATTTTTGTTGAGAAAGTTTTATTTTTATTATGAGACTTCAACTAATTTGAATAAGACTACCTCTAATAGGATGATACCTATAAAAAAAGAAAGAAAGAAAGAAAGTGGTGGTTAAAGGGTAGAAACATAGCATTGTCTCAGTGGTGGCAGCAATAGCAACCCCAATAACTCTCTCTCTCTCACTCCAAAACCATAACAAACAGATCATAGCCACTTGGCACCAACGTGAGACGTACAGACAATTGGTAGTTTGGAGTGGACCACGTGGGTCCATACATATACATATGTATATATATATATAGACATGTTATATTTGACAATGCTTGAGTCTACGATGTAAGTGCATCATGGAATGGGTTATGTTGCACAATTGTGATTATTGATGTAATCCAATTGCATTGCATGATGCAATAGAATAACAAGTGTCACAATCTTATTCACTGAAATTACATTACATGATGCAACAAGTTACATCATAGGTTCTCCCTTTGAAAATATATCATTCAAGGGTACGCTTGTTATAAATGCATGGATGTAAAGTACTGTAAAGAAAGTACTGTAGAGTAAAGTATTGTAGAATAAAAGAAAGTATTGTAGAGAAAAATGAAGAGAGAGATAGAGGGAAAAATTAGGAAAGAGAAAAAGTATGATAAAAAGTATGTTTCGTATGTAAAAAATATGATGTAAAATTTTTTTAAAAATTGTTTGAATACATGTAATGTAGTGTGCGGGACTCTTACCAATACATGTAATGTAAAAGTGTTATCATCTTATATATTAAGGAGTAAAAATCATGCTACATTTTTTGGTCCCAAAGATCATAATAATTAATTCGTTAGTCACTGAGTCGTTAAATGTTAACATAAAGTGATGTGATTTGTTAAATAATAATGGGGCATAGTTAAAGGAACGTTTGGTATGGTGTCATCTTAAGAATATCATCTAAGATAACTGTTTGTTATAATAGTATTATGTGATTGATACAATATCATCAAGATGACACAATGTCATCCAAGATGGCACAATGTCACAGATGATATGATACCAAAAATATTGTGTCATCTCATATGACACAATGACATCCAAGATGGTACAATGTCACAGAATGGATGTCATATCATGCCATCAAAATATTGAGTTATTTGAGACCACACTCTTAGTGAAATAATTTTCTTTTCTTTCATCAAATTTATTCCTATTATATTTTATATATTTTTTAATATAAATTATATTTAATACACAACATTTCCCCAGTTTATGTAAATAATTTTGTTGTGTATTTCTTATTATTTAACATATTTTGTTGTTGATGATTGTTTTTTTTTAATTTAACGTTCCCATGAATTTTAAAAGTAATTATAGAATAAATATAATAGGTAATTTACTTAAATTTATAAGGGCAAATTTGGAAGATACAAAAATAAATAACATAGTATCTTAGATGACATCATTTTATACAAACACTTATATCGTATATCATTGTGATGTCAGACATCATATCAAACAAGAGTACTAAAGATAACAAGTTATCTGAGATGACATCATACCAAACATCCCCTAAAGTATTTTGATGGATGCTAAATAAACTTGTCAATATAAAAAAAGGAAGTTCACAATATAAATAAGACACGTGACAAAAAGTTTTTGTATAACTAATCTTGAAAGAAAGAGAAAATAGAAGACAATAATTTACATAACCAATCATAGAAGAGTGAGAATATAAATAAAGTCTATGATTAGAGAATTTCATAGCAAGCACCTAAGAAATTTTACCTAAGTTTTTACACAAAAGAAATGCCATATCAGCATACTGTCATCTCATAAACCCATCTCCATGTCACGTTAAGTGTTTTATTGGACGCTTATTATAATCTGAGATAAATTTTTAAGGTAGCGGTCTAATATTGCATTTTTATCACATAGATAAATTTATTCGGCATTCAATAAAGCACTTAATAGTACCACATCATCATCATTTAACGTTACATGCATGCTTCATTACCCACTGAATTAACGAGTTGACTTTAATGATATTTCAAAGGCAAAAAAAAATATATTATAATTTTTGAGTGACTAAATCGTTAAATTACTAATTTTTTTAAGGAAAAAAAAGCTAGTGTAACTCTATAATATTCCCTCCTATATGGACACGTGGTACTGGCTTTCTAGAAGATTAACCGGACCATGGATCAGTGACACGTGACATCGCTCGATGGCCTCATACGTGGCTTTCGTCTATGCTTCCCCGCATACTCTCCCGCAATAGAGACGTGGGAGAGTTCTATGATCGTGGATCGAGCACTATGCACAAGAAGAACGTGAGTCGACCACGTTCTCCTCTACCTCAAGTATAAATATTCCTCACTTGGGAGACTTAAACAGGAGAGATCGGAATCATCTTCACCCGAAGTCTAACTGATAAATGTCAGTGCATACTCGCTCTCTAATCTCTATCAAGATAAACTTATCCTCGAGCTTTAAACATCATCCAAAGACTCTTGTTCTCTTATTCCTCTATAGGAAACCTCTAACAAATGGCTCCCACCGGATAGGGATGGCAATGGATAGGGTCTGGGTAAGATACTGCATTCCCCGGCCCCAGTAGTCAATATTTTCCCCATCCCCGGACCCGTCCCCAACCGGGTATGAAATTTGATACCCGTCTCCGGACCTATCGAATACTTAGATCCCCAGACCCAACTCCGGACCCAGAAAATTTATTATTTTCCCCATCCCCGGACCCGTCCCCAACCGGGTATGAAATTTGATACCCGTCTCCGGACCTATTGAATACTTAGATCCCCAGACCCAACCCCGAACCCAGAAAATTTATTATTTTTTTACAAAATTTGCTACTTTCATCACAAGTACTTTAATCACAAGTATTAAACACACATTCATAAATTTAATTATTTCTAAATTTAAGAAAAACACATTAAACTTTAAACACACAATTTGATATAATATATAATATATTTTTATATAAAATATTTTTATATATATTATATCACCGGGTCTGGGGTGAATACACCCTTACCCGTCCCCGGACCTGGACTTTTACCCGTTAAAATCCCCAGACCCGGACCTAATGGGTAAATTTTCCTGGTACCCGTTGCGTTCGGGTAAGATTGTCATCCCTACGCCCGGAGCAGCACACACACGTTCTAGTTGCACACGGCGACCACAGGTAACATTCCTGCCTAACAGTTCCTATGGACGTTTCCTCTTCGAACTACGTGGATTTTAATCTCTCAACAAAAGTACGTAGGCACTTAAGTCATTATCTAAGGACAAGTTCCCAAGGTTACGACCCTTGGGTCCTTATTTGTAATTATAAATTGTTTGAACCAAATTACAGTTAGAGCTAGGTTTACTCTGTATTAACTAACTCTAAAACGATAATGGGATAGGTAATTGGGAGGATCTTTCCTCATTATATTTGTGCTTGAGACTAAGATCATATAATGTATATTAACAGAGTCACTCTCACTGATCATGAAGGCAGCAAAAGTGGGTATATATATATATCAAAATGGAAATGCTTTATGGGATACCAATAATACCATTTCAATTAATTTGACAATTAGGTTAGATGTTTAGTCTATATATATAAATCGATAATATGTCAGAATCAGAGAAGTGATAATTATATATATATATATATATATATATATATATATATATATATATATATATATATAATTATTAATTTCCGAGGTGAGAAAGAGAATATGTTTATTTTTGCTTTGTCTTCTAAGAATAAAGAGAGTGTTGGGTTAAGGTTGGATGTTGGAAAATAAGCAAAAACAAACAAAAAAGAGGATGGAATATTGGGGTAAATTCTATCTAATTTGTAATACTACTAATAACCCTTATTCTGCGCGTAAATTACTGGTTTTAAGGTCATTGGGGTTGTTTATTAGATTGAAGAATTTCTCAGTTGCTGCATCTTTAAGCAATGAATGAGCATGCTAATAGTAATTTAATGATAGAGACGGCAAACACGGTATGTCACAGATAGTAAAATATCCGTGTTTCTTTTATTATTGTCTCCTGGGTTTAAATTTTAAGGGATAGGAATAGAGTGTACGTCATCCGTTTGGTGTTAGCTTCTTGTGTATAAGCCCTCTCTTCTGCACCGTTTTCTTCGTTCTTTTACTTGAATTTGATGATTTGTATATTTTTTTTTAAGGAATGAGAGATATAGACACAAAAAATAAAAAATAAAAATCTCACTCAAATAAGGACCTGCCATGAATGATTTAGGGATTAACTTTATTATGAACTAAAAAGTTAACCCCTAATCCATTTACGATGACTTCTAATTCGTATGGGGTTTTTAATTTTTCTGTATCTATATATCTCTTATACTTTAGATGAATATATCATTTCTCAACTTTAGAGGGTTCAAAAAACGTAAAGAAAACGATACAAAAGAGACGGTCTAACATATTAACATACAGAAGAATCAACATTAAATAATATATTTTTTAAAAATAAAAATTAATTATCAAATTCACTCCGATCCGTCTTGTTCCAAAATAAAAGAGTGTGTATGAGACCTTTGGGGATGAGGAATGGAGGGATGAAATGAGTCTTTTGGGTCCAAGAAAGCTGGAAATTGAAAGAGACGCATTGCTGTTATAGGTTTAATTAATTTCCATGCCTCTTCTTATTTAGGGAAAGACAATTTTACTTTAATTTGAAAAATTACACTAAACCACAGGATTTCTTTGGAAATTTATAAATACATAAAAGTCACTTCCGTATGAATTATGATAACAAATTAATTGTGGAGTAAAAAAGAAGATGAAGAGAATTATATTGCTTGAAATGACATAATTATGTACATATAATTTTATGGACCTCATCAATTCATCAAGAGCTATTTCCATATGAAGAAACTCTTGAAATTCTAAATGGAGGTAATTAATGTGAGAATTTAAATCTTAATTCACTGTGATATAATAGATTAGCTATCTAAGAAATATAAATAATTAAAATACTCATACTTAATGGATACTTGAAATTTCATTATGTGGATTTGAATATAAGTTCAGATATAAAGTCAATGGATCTAGGACGGGTAAATAGATATCATACTCATACACTACCTGCAATAATAATTATTTATTTTATATATAAAAAAATAATATTTTTTAACTTTTTGTATTGAGAAAATATATAATAATAATAATAATAATAAATGTTAAATATTATATATATATATATAAGTAATTTAATAATAAATTTATATTTATGATTTAATTTTTTTATTTTTTGTAGTTATAGATAAAAATTGATAAAAATAAATTTTATATTAATAAAATAATAATTTATTTCAAAATTTCTATAAGTTTATATCCGGATAAAAGGATTCAACTATTTGTAGGGTTGAGAATGTGATCAATTTTGATATCCGCGCCAAGTCCGGATCTAAGAACAAAGAATATAATATTCTACTTAAATTTTATCCATGATCATTCCTACTAAAAAATATGGATATTAATAAAAGTTTCAGTATTAGTGTTGGATAACCATACTTTTTGAATACTCTTAATATTTACTTTTATTGGATACAGTTTGAATTTGACTGTGAAACTGTTCAGATCTATAAGGTTGATTTATCTTTCACTATCATTAGACTTTAATTTTAGTTTAATTTTCTTTTTTTCTTTGTTTTTTATAACTTCTACAATTCTATATTATCTTTATTTTTAACTTTGATATTACATCGTATTATATTGATATTTTGAATATATATATTAAGAAAGCAACATTTTATAAAAATCGGATACAATTTGAATTTGACTGTGAAACTGTTCACATCTGTAAGGTTCATTTATCTTTCACTATTATTAGACTTTTAGTTTAATTTTCTCTTTTTCTTTGTTTTTTTATAACTTCTACAATTCAATATTATTTTTATTTTTAACTTTGATGATATTACATTATATCATTTGATATTTTAAATATATATACACACACACATAAATTCATTATAATATTAAAGAAACTATAGGTATCTTAATTTCTTAAAAGCTTTGAATTTTTAAAAATTATTTAAGTGCGTGTATTACGTTATATTATTTATATTATTTATGTATTGACTAATTATATTTATTAATATATTTTTATTTTTTTTATTATACAGGTCATATAATCTAAAAAGTAAAAATTAAAGAAATATTATTAATTAATATCAAAATAATGTGACATATATATAACTCATTTGTCTAAGAATTTCTCCCCATATCTATTATGTCTCGTACTTGTGCTTCCTATCTAACCACTAGATCAAAATACTTCAAATTTCTCATTTTATTAATATTCTAATAATTAACTTAGTAGTCACTTTTATGTGAAAGTAGATGTCGGACACCCTCAAATTTGTTGAGCAGTCCTTTTTGGCCTTTTTAAAAGCAAAATTAGTGTTGGGTTTGTTTTTTGCGGACAGAAATTTAATATTATAAGAATATTAAATTTTGAGTACTCTATTTATTATTTACTATTTGTTAATACAACAATAATAATTAAAGTCATGTCAATGAGGTTTGCCTCACTTGATCACTTTCCGCCCATGACAATTGCATGATTTAGGTTCGATTCCTGATGATGTCTCATTTGGTGGGTTATCTGTAAGAATCTTTATAAATGTTCTTTGAGCCTGAAGTCCAGCTGCTCTGACCCTGGACTGGGGGCACTACTATTTCCTCACTTAAATTTTTTTCCAAAAAAAAAAACAATTAAAGTCATTAATAAAGAAAGTTTTAAAAAATTAGTATATTGAACTTTTGTGTATTGTTTACAAAATCTTAAACATGCTTTAATTATTAATTTGGTCCCTAAAAGTTATAGAACCTCTGTAAATGCTCTTTAAGCCTAGAGGCCTGCCTTGACGTTGGACTGAGGCGCCATCTCTCACTTAAATTTTTTTCCACAAAAAAAAAAGATTTGTGGCTTCTTTTAAGGATTAAATTTGGATAAGAACACATTTTTCGGGGACTGAATATTAGACATTTTCATTTTTCATGGACTAAACTAGAATAATTTGTATCTTTTGGGACCAAATTATAATTCTCTCTTATTAATACTAACATGATATGGTAAATGATAAAATGTTTGTGTTCCCTTAAAAATTGTCTTCGATCTCTAAAAAAATGAGAATTGAGTGTCCTTCGTTCAAAGTGTCGTCCTTAACAATGAACTCCACAAAACCCAACAAAAAAATCATTAGACCCACTCTAAGGTCAAGATAAAAAAAAAGAAAGAAAAACCTTAACCAATAGTCTTAAAATAAACTCTATTTATATCTTCCAAAATTAAATACTTCTTAACAAAATCCTTTAAAAAAAAAAAGAATAATCGTTTTGAAGAGTTATTAGGGCACGTCTGGTTGACAGTTTTGTCAATATAATTATAGACGTAATTCTTTTACATCATTCCAACTAAACACACTTTACTTTTGGTAATGTGATGAAATTATATATTTGCCCTTATTTTTTACCCACTTTATTCTATTTTCACTTTTAATATAAGGGTAAAATTGTCATTTTACCCACTTTTATTCCATTCATATCATACCATATGACTTTCATACTATTTTTTTCGTTCCCTTCTGCAATCCCCATTACATCCTCCACCCCACTAAACAAACACACACGCCCTTGAAAATTTAAAAAAAAAAAAAAGAAAAGAAAAACAAAGAGAATAAGCGTGTAGAAAAGAAGAAGAGAGAGATATTTATTTATTTCTTTCTTTCTTCACATATAATAGTCAAAGAGGAAGAGTTTTGTTTCATACACTACCTAACCAAAGAAGTGAGAAAAGTGAAAACATAGTTCACGCAGCCATCCACGTTATTCAACCAATTCCAAACACACACTTCTTTCTTCTTTCTTCTCTTTCTCCTATAAATACCCTTCTCCCCCACTCTTACTCTCTTAATTAATTATCTCTCATCACACCCCTCATCACTTCATTCATTGGATTCATTCATTCATATACATCAATTAATGGAGTGTAGTGACGGAAATACCCCCACTTCCTCCTCCCCCACCAATAATAATAATAATAATAATCAAAATTCCTCTTCTTCTTCCTCACAAGTCGTCATCATTGCTAGCCCTTGTGCTGCCTGCAAGATCTTGAGGCGTAGGTGTGCTGAGAAATGTGTGTTGGCTCCTTATTTCCCTCCCACTGAGCCCACCAAGTTCACCATAGCCCACCGAGTCTTTGGTGCTAGCAACATCATCAAGTTCTTGCAGGTCTAATATAAATCTCAAACCCCCCCTTTTGTTTTTTTTTCTTTTTATCGCATTTGTTTGTTCTGTGTCCTCTCGGATTGTCGAATGCGACGGCTTGCCTACTCGTTCGATTCTTTTAACTTTTGTTTTTTTGAGTAAATTATTGTTTTAGTCGGAATGTTATCGTTTTAATTTGGGTCTCTAGAAGAAGATGATGGGGATTTTAAATTTAGTTCATGAGGGATGTAATTTATTTCAATTTGGTCCTTATGAAATTCTATTCATATGGCGATTGAAAATTTTTAAGGGATTAAATTGAGATAAATTATATTTTTTGTGGGACAAAATTTGGTTTTTTTTTAAAAAAAATTTTAAGGACTAAATTGAGACAAATTGCATCTTTTAATGACTGAAATTGAGATTTCTATCTTACAATTGAACAAATTGGATCTCTTGAAACTAAATTTGATATTTTCATCTTTTAGGGACTAAATTGAGACAAATTGTATCTTTCAAAGATCAAATTTAAAATTTTTTATCTTTTATGAACTAAATTGAAAAAAATTGCATATTTCAATGACAAAATTTCATATTTTCATTGTTCAGGTCAAAATTAGACAAATTGCATTTTTTAAAAAACTAAATTTAATATGTTTATCTTTAAAGGACTAAATTGAGATAAATTATATCTTTTACGGATCAAAATAATAATTTATTCCTTAAATCTTCTTTTCGCTTTCATTATGTTTTCTTAGTCGTTTGTCTCCATTTTCTCAAATCCTAATTGGACGAAATGGGTACACGAAATGATACCTAATTCTCTGAAAAAATAATTCATTTTCAAAATTAAAAATTCAACCACCTAATTTTAACGAATACCTAATGATAGTGAATGAACATTGGTGGTGATGGTGGGTTTGATTTTGAAATTTCAGGAACTTCCAGAGAGTCAAAGAGCGGATGCGGTGAGTAGTATGGTGTATGAAGCAAGTGCAAGAATAAGAGATCCCATATATGGGTGTGCCGGAGCCATATGCCAACTTCAGAAGCAGGTCAACGAGCTTCAGGCACAGTTGGCTAAGGCCCAGGCTGAGCTCGTGAATATGCAATTCCAGCAAGCCAATTTGGTGGCTCTAATTTGCATGGAAATGTCACAAACTAATAATAATAATCACGATCCTCTGGAATCACAGTCTTCACCGCCGTGCCAACCGCAATCGCCGGACGATTTCATCTCGACCCCTCCTCACAACACCAATCTCAATTTCTTTGAGGATAACACAAGCCTTAACTCAATTTGGGAGCCACTTTGGACATGAAGAAACCCTCCCCCCTCCAATTATTTATTAATTACTTTTACTATATAGAAGAGGGTGAGCTTCGGAGCAATAAAGTTGCTGCTATGTGATCTAAAGATCAGAATTTCAAATCCTGAAATCAATCTCTCTACTTGCAAGATAAAGATATATCAATTTGAACCTCTTGGTAGGAGTATCTCGGACTAGGCTGCCTTTTTTTTCCCACTTTTACTATATAGAAAGAGACTTATTTCTCCGTGGATAAAAGTTTAGTATTTTACGAGAGTACTGAGTTTTCGGTATTCTCTCTATTCATTATTTGTCAATTGTCAATATTAATAGGAATCCACTATGAATGGATTAGGGGTATTTTTTTTTTATTAATATTGACAAATAGCAAGTAACGAACAGAGGAACTACTGAATTTTTAATATTCACATAATACTAAACTTGTTATAATTTATTATCAAGTGTTCCTATGATATATTTCTCCTAAGGAGAAGATGAAGGAATCAATTAGTGTAGTTAGTAGGTAGGACATATATATCTATATGGAATTAGGTTGATTAATTGCCCTTTATGAGGCAAAATTTGGTGGAGGAGGAGAGAGAGAGAGATTGTGAAATGGGTAATTTAATTTTCCTCCATGTAATCTCTTCAAAATTGCAGAAAAAGAAATATATTTATATATCATGTTTCAGAGTCTTTTTCGTTTGCATATATATATATATATATATATATATATATATTTAAAAAAAATTGAAAAAAAATTTGGTCACCTAAAGACCTACTATAATCATTTAAAAATGTGATGTTTCATTAGTGCTTGCTTGCTTAATTCCTTAAATTAACTTTTGACCATCCTTGGCTTTGGATTCGTCGTACAAATTTGATTAAATTAATATTTTAATTTTTAAAAGATATAATTTATCTTAATTTTATTAAGAAATATAAAAATATTAAATTTAGTCCTTAAATCACAATAGATACACTTTATCTCGGTTTAATTCTTAAAAGATTTCATCATCAAATTTCGTTTCTAAAAGAAGATTTTTTTTTCAATTTAGTCCCTGTGAAATTTTCTATAAGTTATTCTTAGGGACAAATTTGAAACAATTGTATTTTTCAGGGGTTAAATTTAAAAAAAATTACGTCTTTGAGAGATCAAAATGTTAATTTACTCTACAAATTTTCATTTCTAGGTTTTGTCAATTAAATGAGCAATTAACTAGACAAGGCAAGACAGGGTGAAAACTTTAAGCATGTCTCTGTTTTTACTCTGTTTTAGAAGCCTAATTCAAATATGAAAACCTTTAAGACAAAAATGAATTGTTGAAACATTGTAATGGGAAGAGAAAAAAAGAAGATGGGAAGTTACATAATGATCAAAAAAAGAGAAAAAAAGAAGCCTCCATAATTGAATAAACTCAAGCAAAGAGACATAAACTAGAGTGATAAAAGAATCTTCTGTTTGATTTTGTTCCCTCTTCCCCTGTTTTCTCTTTTCTGTGTTGCATTCCAAATTAATTCTAGGTGTCTAATCCAAAAATTAATAATTAAGATTTGATCAAAGTTTAGCACGTTATTTATTTTATATATTAAAATGTAATATTTTTAAATTTTTTTATGTCAAAAATATATAATAGTAAGAAAAAAATCTTAATAGTATATTTCTATTTATGATTTAATTATTTTAATTTTTGAGATTGTAAATGAGAAAAATTGATAAAAATAAGTTTTATATTAATAAAATAATAATTTATTTCAATATTTTTATGGATCTTAGTCCGGATATAAGGATTCAATTATTCGTAAGGTCTGGAGATGGGGATTGATTTTGATACCCGCTCAAGTTAGGTATGGGAACGGAGAGTATCCTACCCAAATCCTACCAATGATAATCCCTACCTTGGAGGCATGGGAATAGAGTGACATCCATTGAGAGGGTCGTCCTTAGTAATGGCCCTACGGTATCTGAATGATTAGTCACCAAGCCCGTTTTGGTAGATACTCCAGTCATAGTTTAGCAGATTGTGATTCTTTCATTTATTCAATACTATTTGTCAATATTAATAAAGATTCACACTAATAGAGATATATACGTAAGAATTAGGAACCAAATTTTTATTAATATTAACAAATAATAAATAACAAATAAAAAAAGTACTGAATGTTCAATACTCTCGTAATATTATAAATCCTCGTATCAAGATGATAAGAAAATAACATACATAGAGATTAGAAAAATTACCTTTACATTAACATTTTTTTTCCATTTTATTGTCAAGGGGGATAATCCAATGTTGTCATGACTGAATCGGATAAAGACTTGGACAAGTATTTAGTTCATGGTTTGATTTGTTTAACCGATCGAACTGTTGATCGAATCGAATGATGCAATAAATAATAAATATTAATTATTCTTAATATATAAAAATCAATTTCAAGGATATGTGAAAGATAGCCACAAGCCCACAATCAACACTAATTGATAGGATTATTCTATGAACAACCATAATAAATAAATAGCTTGAAGATTAATATCTAATAATTGGGTAATTAAAAAAAATAGATATATGAATTTAAATTCTATGAAAAATATATAAAAATCAATTTCAAGCATTTGTGAAAGATAATCACAATCAACACTAATTGATACTTGATAGAATTATTCTATGACACTAAATATTCATTTTTCAACCAAGCTTGGTTGGTCTAGTGGTTAGCTCACTAGGTCGCTTAAGCAAGTGTTGGGGGTTCGAATCTCACCTTGTGTATGCAGTAACCAATTGGCCAACGGCAAACCCTTAAATGGAGCTCAGATCCGCAGAGGATTAGTCCTTGGCCTGTCGGGCTGGGGGATACCTTAAGAAACTAAAAAAATATTCATTTTTCAATTTTTTTATCTTTTTGTTTAAACTAACAAAAAAAAAGGTTGGATCGACCAGTTCGGCGATTGGACCAAATTTACCGGTTAGACCCCGATTAAATCCAGTCCAATTAGCATTTTGGTATTGTAAGTTCAACTGACTCGTTCTCTTGTTTGATTCACGATTGGACCAATCGAACCGTTTGATTCGATTCTTACAACACTGAGATAACCTACCTTCAATTCTTTATATGCCAATTTTCTAAAAGGGATTGGAAAAAGCAAACTTCATGCTTGAAAGAAAAAAGGAGTAACTTAGTATAACCGAAAAAGAAAAACGAAAAAAAAAAGAGAGAATAGGTACATAAATTGATGCCTCAAATTGAGCTAAATCGTATTTAATATTATTTATATTAAAATAATTATAATGCAAAAAATTTTATAAATTACAAATTAAGTAAAAATATATTTTGTCTTCAAATTTATACTAATTTTCAATTTTATCTAAAAAATTTCGAATTACACAAAAATTTTGAATTTCATCCTAATATATAATATTGTCCAAATTACTAATGGCAGATTATGACATAACATTACACATGTAATATTTATACTAATTGACCACTAAAGACGACATCAGTTTTTCATATTCTTCTTTAATAGGAAGAAGTGAAGTTGTTTTAAATGATAAATTGACATTAATATTAAAAAATAATGTCATTGATGATTTAGTATTAATATTACATGTGTAATGTTATGTCATTATTTTTCATTAATAATTTGAATAATGTTAAGATTTATAACAAAATTGAAAATTTTGGAATAAAATTTAATGTTAAAAAACTTAAGGACAAAATTAAAAATTAATGTAAACTGTTACTAATTTCAAGAGAATAATAAGCAAATATATAAATTATATAAGGATTTATTTACTAATTTTTGTTTAACGTGTCAATGTTGTTTTGAAGTTTTTTTTATAGAAAAAAAAATTAATGGAGTGTTTCTCGCAAGAATTATAAAATTTCAGAGAGTTCTAAATTACATTTGTAGTTGAAGAAAAGTATTTATACATTAAAAAAAAGTTAGGAGTTTTTTTGTTTTGTTTTGTTTGCATTTTAACGTTAAAAAATTACGCTAAATTCATTTAATATGATATTACTAAATCACTCCTTTAATTTATTTATTAATAAAAAATAACTTCTTACATAATTTTTTCCCTTCAAAATTTCAAATTTACTTAACTAAAACCATTATGTTATTTAATAATCTTTTAAGAAATTTGCTAATTAGTTAGTGAGAGCAGCTTGATTTTAATTATAGTGGAAGAGTCTCCATACAAAAATTGTTACATTCACAAAGTTTTAAATACAAAATTTTATTTACGCGATACTAAATTATTTATTACCTTGACAAATTCCTGGCGTTGAGATTAGATTACACTAAGGTCATGTATATTCGGTTTCGTGAATGCTAGATGTAATTAATAATAATGAGAATAAGAATATTAAAGTGAATGAAAATAGTAATGTGAAAATGATGTGACGTGAGTGGAGTAAAAGTTATTTTACCCTTATATTAATAATGGGAATGGAATAAAAGTGGATAAAAAAATAAAAATAAAAATATAATTTTATTATATTACAAAAAGTAAGATATGCTTTGTAAAAAAAAATATTAAAAAAAATAATTACATTAATTTTTTTCATCCAACCAAACGTAACCTATAAGCCGAAAATGAACAAGGCACGTGGCCAAGTGTAAAAAAACTACTAAAAATATAATGATGATGAGATAGAGTTGTGAATTGTGATTTGTGTGCATTAAACGCGTGTTTGGGGCCATAATATTAATAATTCAAATCATCATGTGCTACCCACGTGAGTTCATCTGAACCTTAAAACGACAAAACCTATGAAGATTGAAAAACTATCCAAATCCAACCAACCAACCATTCCATCTCACTTGTCGCCCATTTATTTATATTAGAGGTAAAATATTATTTAGTTCTTGAATTATTGGTCAAACTATTATTTAGTCTTCGAATTTATCAAAAATACTATTTAGTCCCTAAAATGTTTAACTATGTCAACTATTTAATTCCCGAATTTTTCAAAATACTATTTAGTCCCCAAAATGTTTAACTATATCAACTATTTAGTTCTCAAACTTGACAAAAATACTATTTAATCATCGAATTTGCAACTCTGTCAACTATAACGAGTAACAGTTAGGACACTAAATAATTGACAAAGTTGCAAATTCGATGATTAAATAGTATTTTTGCCAAGTTTGGGGACTAAATAGTTGACATAGTTAAATATTTCGGGGACTAAATAGTATTTTGACAAATTCGGGGACTAAATAGTTGACATAGTTAAATATTTTGGGGACTAAATAGTATTTTTGATAAAATTCAGGAACTAAATAATAGTTTGACCAACAATTGAGGGACTAATAGTATTTTACCTCTTTATATTATAATTAATCACTTTGAAAATTTTTAGTCTTATAAAATACAAATGTAATAATTGCTAAAAAAATTATACGAGTAGATGTTCAGTGGTACGGCTGAACTTCAGTACATCTCTTTAATCAGTTGGTTCTTAAATCATTCAAGATGAGTCCTTATTAATGTGAGTTTATTAATATTAAAACAAATAACTCTATATGATTGAAGTGATATGAATTTCAATGATATGGTAGTATAGTACTATTAAACTTTTATTCGACACCATGATATAAGAAAAAAATAAGAATTTATCAAAGCCCAGGGGGTACTACCTAATTAATAGGCCTTTTTCGAACCTGTGTAACTTAATTAGTTCTGAGGCAGGTGAGGTTGAGGGGATTTTTTACTCTGGTGATTATTTTTTTTTCTACTGTTTCTTGTTGGCTCCGGCCTTCTTTGGGCCCGTTCGGGCCCCGTCTTATACCAAAAAAAAAAGAAAAAAAATAAGAATTATGATTAGTTATTAAAAAAATAAAAAATAAATAGTTTTTATTATTTAATTTAATATTTTAAAATATAATCATAATTAATTATATTATATTTAAAAATTAAAGAAAAATAGTATATATGTATGTGCAATGTGCCTGCAAAATATTTAATATATTATAATATGTTTAGATATTTTAATTAATGGTATCTTAAAATAGATATTTTATAATATAAAATATATATAATATGTGGAGTGGGGAAATATAAAATAAAAATAATAGATAAAATAGTTATTATATTGTGAAAAAATAAATAATTTCATATTATAAAATATATTATTTTATAGTTTAATATTATTATTTTATATTATAGGTGTATAGGTGCATACAAAAGCTTAGACCTTGTTTGATACAAGTTTTGATAGATACTTTGGGTTAAACCCTCCTATGAGAGTTATACCCAAACTCTCAACGGTGAAATGGTGACTATTTTGAATTATTAATAGCTTAAGTTTAATTATTAGTTGCAAATCATTGAATCTGTCTTGAAATCTGTATTATATTATATATTTTAAAAATAAAAAGTATTTTAGAGATCTCCAGACAAATCCAACGACTGACAAATGGTGAGCTTGAATTTTTGATAGCTCTATAATATTACCCAAAGTATACCCAAAAAAAGCTTCTAATTACGTATATATATCATGGTCTTCCATGCCTCTCATATCTCAACATTTATTCAACCTTGACAATTTTTTTTTATTAAATTACTGTTTTGATATTTTAATTTATTTGTCTCAATATATATAACTTTAAATTATAAAAATATTAAATTTAGTCATCGAAAAATTACATTGTATTAATTAAGATTTTGAAAGATACATGAAAATATTCCTAAAAAATATATTGTGTTGCAATTTTGTCCTTGCATTCATAACAAGAAAAAAGGTCATTTTCAATAACCTATATTTGAACGGCTACTATTAATTATTGAAAAAATATACTTTTTTCAACAATTAAATTTTAGCCGTCGAAATAAATACTTTTTTAATAATTAAATTCTGGTCGTTGAAATAAGTTGTTAAAAAAGTCAATAATAATATTTTGACGGTAAAAAATTGTCGATATTTGTGAATAAATATTATTTTCAACAATATCGAAAAAATACCATTGAGAATTCCATAAAAAAATATCGTTAAAAAAATATTATTGATAATTATTGACCGTTAAAAAATTTGTATTATCTTTTTTAATAAATTATTTTGATGATTATTGTTCCACCGTCAACCCTTTGTAACATATTTGCAGACCAAACATTGATGAAAAAACCCATGGCAATGTATATTAAATGTCATGTCGTCTAATAAGTTAAATTATTCTATAAAAAAAAGTCAAATTTAAAAAATATAGAAATAGACTAGAGAATAAGAAAAAATATTAAATGTATGCGTAAAATTGTAATACAAGATTTATAAAATAAATTGATTTAATGTATAAATTAAGACAAGTGAATTCTTTAGAAATTAAAATTGATAATATGGTGATTCGAAAATTAAATTAAAATAAGTGAAATCTTTCATAAAGTAAAATTGTTGGATATATTGGGGTTTTCGGAATTAAATATCCGTCCATAGGGGAGTTCGATCGGATCGAGTGAAGATCCGCTGGAAAGCTCGCAGAAAGACAAAGTAAACGAAACAAAAATGACTCTCATCGGAGGTCACACAAGCTCGTACTCGTAGCCCAAAGTGGGCTAGATAATCATGATTTTATAATGATTATTATATTATTTTCTTAAGTCCCACATCTGTTAAATCTATGGTGGGAGCTCTCTCATCTTTCTATAAATAGTGACTCCACACCTTTCTAGTTGTTCATTCCATGTGTTGGAAATGGTGGTCTCGTTTGGAAAATCCCACTCAGTATAATTTTCTTTCTCTCTCTCTCTCTCTCTCTTGAGTCATCTTCCGCGCATCAGTTGTGGGCACGTGACTTTACCTCTAGTAGGTAAAGTCCTCCGTTTGGTCCGGTCTTTTTCGGTGTTCGTCGTTTGGAGGTCAGCCTTGGTGGAGCAGAGACATTGGCAAAATTCGAGGTTTTAACGATGGTGTCTAGGTTAGTAGCTTTCGCAATACTTAATTCCCGCCTGATTTATTTTTTATTTTTCTTTTATGTCCTTGGGTCGATCGGATCATGTGGATCCGGACCTTTCCCTACAAAACAATAAATTTTATTTTTATTTATATCAAAACTATCGCTATCTAAAATTTTATTACTAATCTAGATCTAGCTAACCAAATTTCAAAGAGAGAGTAAAACTCTTGTGACAAAATTTTTTCTATGCATAAAATTCCAACATTAGCTATCCTAGAAAGAAACGTTAATTCAAGCTAAACACTCATTAATTTGTTTGTTAATTAGTCTATTTTAGTACTCTAAATGCTAATTTTATTTGCTTAAAATTCACTTAGAAGAAGGACGAAATTTTCTATGGGTTTATGTCATTTCATGTTCGAAGTTGAAATAAAGAAAGGAAAAACTTGAGAAGATATTTTAGACTTTGAGTATAAATAAGTTCTTTTTTAAAATATTTTCTTCAATATGTTCTAAGCTCGAACTCAATTAATTTCCTGTCCCATAATATTTATATGTTTAGCCAAAAAAAAAATTATACTGAGAATTACAATTCAGATATATATATATATATATATATATATATATATATATATATATATATATATATATATATATGAATCTTAACATGTAAAAATTAAAGTTTAAAGTGATAAATGAATTATTGTAATTTAAACAAATAGATGAAGGCTTTATTTACTAAAATATAAAAAGTTTAGAGGTAATTTTCTCATATATAATATAGGCCAAATTACTCTTTTGTCCTCAACGTTTGCACGAAGTTTAAATTGGTCCTCAACATTTTAAAAAGTTATTTTAGGTCTTCAACGTTTTTTTTTTGTCAAAATTGGTTCTTTGGCGTAACATCCATCTGATTTTGCCATTAAATGCTGACGTGGAAGGCTTATGTGGTACACTCTCTCTCCTATGTGTCATATTTAAATGACATGGCATCCTCTCTCATTCCAACTTAGCAAAACGATGCCGTTTTGATTAAAGTCTTGTCGAGTTCAAATGGCAAAACGACGTCGTTTTGCTGAGTTTGAGTGAGAGAGGGTGCCATGTCATTTAAATATGACACGTAGGAGAGAGTGTGTGCCACATAAGCCTTCTACGTCAGCATTTAATGGCAAAACCAAACAGATGTTACGCTAGAGGACCAAATTTGATGAAAAAAAAACGTTGAGGACCTAAAATAACTTTTTGAAATGCTGATGACCAATATTAAACTTCATACAAACGTTAAGGACCAAAAGAGTAATTTGGTCTATAATATATAAGGAATTACGAGAATTATAAATAAGAATTTAGGGAAGCATCAATTTCAACTTTATGGAAAGAATATGAGATGCATGAGTTGGAAGAAGAAGGATAATTACAAGCAAAAATAAGGATTTTCCACTATTGAGTGTGGAATTTTCCCATTTTCTTTTCATATGTATATATATGATTCCAACTAATAACTACCTCTTTAGTACCAAAAATTAAATCAATTTAAATCCATAAAGTCAATATTAATATTCAATATAAACGATTTGTCTGTTCCCACCCATTGTCTTAAATTAATATTAACTAATCATTATTTTTTTTTACCATTTAAAATTAATGTTATAACGTAACCCACCCACTTCTTGCTTTACATTTTTGTGTTGTGTTATGCTTTTATTTTACGCGAAAATACATTTTACCCTCTCAACTAATTAAAATATATTTTTTACGTCGTTTTGTATCATTTCTCTCTCACTCTAATTCAGTAAAACGACGTCGTTTTGCTGAGTTGGAGTGAGAGAGGGTGTCATATCATCCATATATGACACGTAGGAGAGAGGGTGTGCCACATAAACCTTCCACGTCAGCATTTAACAAAAAAAAAGACGGAGTTACGCTGGAGGACCAATTTTGACAAAAAAAATAACGTTGAGGACCTAAAAAAACTTTTTGAAACATTGAGGACCAGTATTAAACTTGGTGCAAACGTTGAGGACCAAAAGAGTAATTTGGCCAATCTTTATATAATACAATCATCGGAGGTTGCATTGTTGATGCTGTCATTTTGTTTTGTTGTTGTTGCGTTTAACGAGAGATTGGGATTAATCTCCCTTGTTGAATCAAGAAAGACTAGGGGAGAAAAATTCAAACTTTGTTAGTTTTAACTGTATAATTAATAGTTATAATTTTTTTTAATAGTTTAAGGGAATAATATGTTACAAATTAAAGTTATATGAATAATGTAAAATATAACTATAGTTGAGGAGAGGAAAGTACTTTATTTATTTTATGTACATATTGACATGCATTCTAATATTGTTCATCAACTCCAATGAGATTAAATTTAGCAAAAGATATTAATATAGTACATTGTGACAATTTTGGTACGAATATGTGAGAAATGTCCGATAATATTATATCAAATAAAAATAATACTATTAAGAAATTAAAAATAACGTGGTTTTTTTTGCTAACTAGTGTTTTAATTTTTAATTAAGAATCCTTGTTAAAGTTTATTTTTATTGGTTGATAGAATATTTAATTTAAAGTCAAAATGCATAAAACTCTCATAAGTCTTAAGTTATGGGTGTAAAATTTTGTCGAGTTTTTCAAAGCACCAAATGATCTCTCTAAATTTTTTATTTTGAGCACTGAACTTCATTGATTAGAAATTTTGTCTATTTTTTAATAGATTTCCGCCATGCACTATAAGAAAAAATGGGTTTTCAATTATGACTAAAAAGTTAGCATTAAAAGTCCCTCTTTGGTAGCAACATTTGTAGTCGCCACCAGAGGTCTTAAGTGGCAACATTTTTGTTGCCATTGAAGGCGCTTTGGTGGCTAATTTATTGGCGTCACTGGAAGTCATTTTTGGTGGTGATCAACTAGACTTGTCAGTAATGACTCATTCGGTGGCGACAAAGAAAATGATTTTTGGTGGCGATAAATTGAATTATTGAATGGAGCTTTAGTGGCGACAATATTCATTATCGGGGGACGTCCACTGTTGCCATTGAAGGTGCCTTTCAGTAGTGACACATTTTTGGCGCCACTATAGGACTATAATTGACACAAAGTGTTTGCAGATATAACAAAAGTATAAAACTTTATTTAAAAAGTAGAGAAATTATTAATTGAAAGAGTTCCGGACCCAAAGTTCAAAGTTTATGGAATTGGGTGCAAGATTTGAAAACTCAGAAGTTTCGTCTCCATGGCTAAAAAATGAGAGGAGTTTATTGCATTTTGCCCATTTAATGACTTTAAAAATGTGAAAAGTAAAAAAAAATTTAATATATGAAAATTTCATCAATCAAGAGAAATAATCTTCTGGACAAAACAACAAATAGAAATAATCTTAACTAGTGCTCTAAGGTTAGGCGTTTCGAAATGGACCTAACCCATAGGGCACATTTAAGCCTACGTATCACGAAAAATTTAAGGGCTATACTTATGTAAGGTTATTTATATGTTTGTTATCTATAAGGTTCTCCAATACAAAAAAAATTATGTGGTAAAAAGTTTATGTATGGACAATTATGGCAAAGAAAGAATATAAAAGATCATATTTTACATATTTAATCATAGAAGAGAGAGAGTATAAATGAAACCTATATATGATTAGAGAATCTTATAATAAAGATATAAGAAACTTTATCTAATTTATGTCACATGAAATGTTTATGTTGATATGTAATATTTATAATATGTTGATACATTAAATATATTATACCCAAAAAATGTTTTAATCACTATTTTAATGGTTCAATTTATAATATTCATTTTAAATATACTTATATGTAATAGAATTATGTGGGTCAAATAAATATCTTATATTGACCAGAATTTTAAGCCCAAGTGCTAGCTTATGATGGGATGGGTTGGGCACTTGAATTGGGACCCGTATCAGCTACAGTGCACTGTGGTTACAGTGCAGTCACAGTGCACATCTTTACCATATATTCAATAAAAATGTATTTTTTGACGTCAATAAATTAAAGACATATAAAAAATGAACGGTGAAGATGTGCACCGTGACTGCACTCAGCGGATCCATTTTCCTTGAATTGAATTATTTTAACATCTCTAATTAAGTTATTAAATTAATTAGTGATTAGTCGGAGTAATGTCCCATTTTGATATAGTCCACTACAACAAAACACAAATTTACCCACGAAATATTTTTCGTGGGTATTCCGTGGCAAAATAGAAAAAAAAAAAATTCTTGGAAATTAGCCATGGAATAAATTCCGTGGCTAATTTCAAGACATTACCCACGGATTTACAATCCGTGGCTAAATGGTCAATTTACCCACGGATTGTAAGTCCGTGGCTAAATCCGTGGATAATTTTATGAAATTAGCCACGGAATTTATTCCGTGGGTAATGTCTTAGAATTAGCCACAGACTTACAATCCGTGGGTAAGTGGTCAATTAGCCACGGATTTTCAATCCGTGGGTAATCCGTGGGTAAATAATTTATAATTTTAATTTTAATTTTCAATGGATAAAACATATATTTCTCTCTTCTAAAATAATACATAATATTACTATTGTTCAAAGATTATAATTTATTGGATTATTAATTTATTATGATTTTATTTTATTAAAAGTAACAAAATTATTCTTTTAAAAAAATTATATTAATCATATTTATGTAAAACATTTTATACATTTGCTGAAGTATATAATAAAACTAATGGATTTAACATAAGTTAAATTTCATGTAATTTTAAAATTTAATTTTTAATACATGTAAAAAACTAATTCTTTATATTATATGATTTTAGGGACTAAAATAACAAAAAAAAAATCTCTAATCCATATGTTAGATGTATATTTATCAATGTTTTTAAAACCGGACCGGTCATTGAACCGGTCGAGGCACTGGTTCACGGTTAAATTTTCCAACCGTGGTCGAATCGGTGGCATTTAAAATATATATTTTTAATTAAATATACTAAAATATATCATAAAAAATTATATACTTCATAATTATATGTTTCCATCTCGATCTAAACCTGATAAGAAATAGAACAAGTTTCAAATTACCACAATATCATATTAAACTCTTCAAATAAGTTCAAGGATCAACATATTTAAGTCTCAAGTCTTATCACAAACCAAATAATAAATATTGAAATAGAACAATCCTTACAACTACAAGTCACAACAAATTCTCAATAAATACTAAATCATAAACAACAACAAATTTTTTTTTAAAAAAGGAAAAACCGGTCAAACCGTCTAAACCACCGATTTTGACCGGTTTGGACGGTTCTTGACCAGTTTTATATCTAACCGGTTCTTTGGTTATTTCAGATCGGACTGGCAGCCGGTTTACCGGTTTTCCGATCCGACCGGCCGGTCCGGTTCTGAGAACAGTGATATTTATTAAATGTTTTACACAAACTAAACAAAAAAAATATAAGGAGGAGGTTCTTGATGGCCAGCCGGAGGTTGCCGGCGACCGGTGGTCGACCGGCGGAGGAGAGGTTGCCGGCAACGGTTGCCGGTGGCCGGCCGGCGGTAGAGGCCGCCGACGATAGGTACCGTCCGTGTTGAATTTACCCACGGAAATGTTTCGTGGGGAATTTCCACGGAAATTATCCGTGGGTAATTCCCCACGGATCTCCCACGAGATATTTCCGTGGCTAGATTCCGTGGGAAAAATTTTATCTACGGCAATTTTACCCACGGACTTGTTCCGTGGGTAATTCCGTTGGTAAATTGATTTACCCACGGAATTTCCTTAATTTACCCACAGATTTGTCCGTGGGTAAATCTGATTTTTGTTGTAGTGGTCTCTTATTAGCAAAATCCAATTAATATTTAATCAATATGAGATTAATTAATATATTTCCTCGTGATCCTCATTTTCAAACAATTTTATAGAAAGAGTAGTTAATTGATTAATTATATATATATATATATATATATATATATAGAAGTACTGTAGATTAGAAGTAGATAGGAAAGACAAATTTGGTAGAGTGATTAAACCATGTTTGTCTTTTCCTACTTTGTTACCGACATGCAAGAATTGGTTGCTTGATGATGCATGTGCATATAAAACATAGATAATTTGTCAATTTTATAATGAAAACTTGATATATATATATATATATATATAGCTAGGGAGAGTATCTTTTTATTTTTGTCAATTTTATACCTAAATTTTGTTTGTTAATAATTATATTGTGCCCTTAAATTGTTAATTGTAAGTAATTTTGTCTTTTTTCCAATTTTCATTTGAATAATTAATTAATGATAAATGCAAATGTGGTTGTCCTCGTGTCCTCTAGTATTAATTATGATGCTAAATCATATGTTTACTTACAATCTTTTCGTCAATATAGCCATGATATCACCCATTATTTTGTAGTATTAAAGTGATAATTATGGCTAAATTGACGAAATTATGTTACTATGTATATAATTTGTCATCACAGTTAGCATTGGAGGGCATGTGTTATGAGTCCTGCATTGGGGAGGTTATATATCTTCAAGGAAAGACCTTATAAGACTTTGGGCTCTCCAACTCTAACAGCTAGCTTTTCGGATGTGGTTCTCCCAAAGATACTTGTATATCAATTGGTGCTTTCGTTGAGAGCCAACTAATTGAAAAGGGTTACCTGCGAGAGTTCTGATCGGTGGAGGGGCTGACCGTGATCGAGTGAAATGTTGCAGTGTGTCAACAATCGGGACACTAGCTTTCAAAGGGGGCGAGGCTATAATGTCACGAGCCTCACATTGAGGAGGCTATCTTTAAGGTAATACAACTCCAACAGCCAGCTTTTAGAGTGTGGTTCTCCAAAAAGGTTGTACTTTTATTAATTGTTACAGTTGGAGAGCCCAAGGCTTTATAAAACCCTTTCCTAAAAGCAGCCTCTCCAATATGGGACACATATCAGTATCCATAAGAACAATCACATTTAGGGATAAAAGGTCAGTACTACCGTACCACTAAACTTCAGTGTATCCCTCCAATCATGTAGTGACATTTGTTAATATTAATAAAAACTTACATTAATTAGGACCCACCTTGAATGGATTAGGTACTAACTCATTGGAGGGATGTACTGAAGATCAGTACTACCATACCACTGAACATCTACTGCACATTTAAATACATCATTAGATTAATTATTTAGATAAAATTTGAATTGAAGTTCAAAATTGCTTAAAATTCGAAGACACATTTAATATAAAACAAAGTTTAGGAATAAAATTCTTTTATATATATATATATATATATAAATGAAAGTGAATCCAAACAAAATAGAGTTCATAGTATGGGCTTCATGATTGAGAAGCGTGAGATCAATGCATGTGCTTGAGTTACATGCTTCTCTTCTCTCTTGGAGGCCGCATTATTCATATATATATATAGTCAAGTCCAATGAAAGCGATCACTACATATATATATGCATGCCGATGCATGTGTCCTCTTCTTCCTTCCTCATCTATCTAACACTCTCTATATTATATGTATATGTATATGCTTTTGTGTTTCATGAACGTGAAATGTATTTCATCATATATATCTAACCTATTATGGCTGCTTCTAATTAATTCAACGTGCTTCTTTCTTCTCTTCATGTTCCAAAATTGAGGGCTATTTTTTGAAAGTGTGAAAGCTACTTATAAGGCTGGTCCTACTCCTACCCAAGCATTGCCTTGGTTTGACTATCCGAATATTCCCCTCTCAATAATTCATTTCTATGTACCAAGTAGTTTGAAATTTAATAATAATAATAATAATAATAATGCATGTAGATTGTGGTTGTTGATTACTTTTGATTTAATATATTGATGTTTATTCAACTTACTGTGTAGAGTGGTTAGTAAGAATGGTGCGGAGTGGGGTGGGGTAGTGTAAGAGTTAGACAAATCACCACACTGATTTTAAGTTTTTTAAAATTAATAGAGGGTAAACTACTCACCATTGGTTGGATATTGTAATATAATTAATAGAGTGGGGTTGTTTGAATGGTTAAAAAAAAAAAAAATTCACAAACCACCCCAAACCTCCCAATTTGGAGGGGTTTAGAATTTGGAGCGGTGTTGAGTGGTTTAGGATGGTTTGCAAACCATCCTAATAATCACCCCACACCATTTGATAATTATACTTCCAAGGTTTAAAGTTCTAAACCACCCCACTCCAAAACCATCCTTCCAACCAAAGCTTTAAGGTATGTTTGGATTGGGGATTAAGGAGGAGAAGGGGAGAGCATTAAGATGTCTTCTCCTTGTTTGGGAAGATGAAAATTGGAGGGGAAGATAATGGAAGATCAATCCTTAACCCTCCAATATCCTTCCCCTTCACAAATTCAAGATACTCAATTGGAGTATTTTGGAGGAGGTATCAACACCCAAACAATGGGAGAACATATGGAAGCTTAACCTTCCCTTCCCCTCCCCTCCCTTCTCCTCTAATCTCTCCCCTTCCCTTCCCTTCCCCTCCCTTCTCCTCTAATCTCTCCCCTTCCCTTCCCCTCTTTATTTCCAAACACACCCTTAGGGTTTGTTTGTTTTTAGGATTAAGGAGGAGGAGGGAAGGGAAGGGAAGATAAATTTAATCTCATCCTCTTATTTGGTAAAATAAAAAATTAGAGGAGAGATAATGGAGGATTAACAGTTAATCCTCCATTATCCTTATACTTCACAATTTTAAAATACTCAAATTTGGGGTATTTTGAAAGATATTATAAACACATTTACAAAAATGTTCCTCTCATAACCCTTAGATCTACTTTAATTAGAACACGTCTCCTCATTGCTGCTTCTCGCACTTGCTCTCTTCCAGTCTAAAAATAATTGTTTAGTCCTCTAATATCCTTCTTCTCATATTTTTAATTATCCAAACAAGGGGAGGATTAATGGGAGACTAACCTCCCCTCCCCTTCCCCACTCCTCCCCTTCAATCTCCTCCCCTCCCTTCCCCTCCCAAAATCCATTTGGGAATTAAGAGGGCAAGGGAAGGGGAGAGCGGAAGGGAAGATTAACCTTCCGTATATCCTTTCCTTGTTTAGGTGTTGATACCTCCTCCAAAATACTCCAATTTGGGGTATCTTAAATTTGTAAAGGAGAAGGATAATGGAGGATTAAGGCTTGATCTTTCATTATCTTCTCCTCCAATTTTCATCTTCCCAAACAAGGGGAAAATATCTTGAAAGTCTCTCCTTCCCCTCCCTTTTCCTCCTTAATCCCCAATCCAAACATACCCTTAGGTATCCTTGAAAGAGGAACCTTAGATTTAATGTTGAAAAATTATGATCTTAGTGTATGAATTTAGAACACCAAAATAATAAAGAACATCAAATAACATACCTTTCACCATTGTTTTCCTTTGGGATCTCAATTACGGTGTGCTAAGCCCTTCTCTCCAGCACTCACAGTAGGCAGTCTTCGATGGGGCAACTGACAGAATTGTCAACCTTCAAGAGTGTGTGAGGTGGAGAGAGGACCTAGCCCTAATTTGTAACCCTAGACAATCCACCCATCATGGATTGGGCTAAGTTATTGGGCCTACACTTACTGTCTTATTACACTTTAATTATTATAATAATAATAATAGTAGGTGCACATAGTCAAATTAATTAGATCACTTTTAATTTGGACCTATGTATCTAATTGGATCTTCAGTCAACCAATTTTATTAATTTAATAAAATTAATAAAATATCCATATAATGGATGATAGCCCACAAAGAAATTCTTACATTTAATCCTAAAGACTAAAGTTGAATACTGCTTGTCCTAGGAATAATTATGCATTAATTAATTAAGATTCACCCGAAGGATAAACATATATCCAACGGTCTTGCAGAGTCAAAGTTAGATAGGTCTCAATGCAATTCTTGAAAATGAGTTCCTTTAGACATATGAGAAAATTGACAATTTATATAGGATCGAAAGACAAATGAATTATGTGACTAAGACTATCAAGATATTGAATTGAGTAGTTAAGATCGATTAATCATTCGCCATGATTGAAATGCTAGGTATAACTTCAATCCTAGGAGTTATTTAGATCATTCGCACTCGTTTAATTAGTTTATGCGTTGACACTACGAGAAAAAAACTTATCAGAGACGGATATTAGAGACAATTTTTAGTAGGAAAAAACTTAGGTCCATTTCCTTATGTTCATTTCATCCAATTTCACCAATCATATATTATATTTACACTCTCTTTCTTCTATGATTGGTCATATAAAAGGTGGTCTTCTATATTCTCTCTCTACTGTGATTGGTCATTTAAACACTTTTTACCACGTGTCATAATTATATTGGGGAATTGGACATAAGAAAATGAACATAAGTTTTTTCCTTTTTAGTACTGTAAAACGGGCCGGCCCGCACCAGCCCGTCACGGGTCGGCCATTAAACGGGCCAGGGTGCACCGGCCCGTTTATTAAACGGTCTTAATATGTTACCCAAGCCCGGCCATTGTGGCCCGCAAGCTAAACGGGCTAGCCCGCGGGCCATTTTTTTTTAATTTAATATTATTTAAATTTATTTTTAAATATTTTAAAATTAAATTTTAATAAAATAAAAGTAATGTTACTTTTTTTATTTTATTTAACAAGGGGAATGAAGGAGAAGCGCAGCAGTCAATTCTTTCAACTTAGTTATTTAGAAATTAAACATGTGATATCTTTTTTTTTTTGGTAGTTAAGATGGTAGTAAGGGAAGGCACTCCCAAGTACTACCGGGCAGGGCGCCAGTGGCATGTTGGGGAGACCAACAGAGGCCCAACCCAAAGGATTACTGCACAGGCCTAAACCGCAAGCAATTTTACCCAGTCGCAGCTACTCAACTAGCCATTGGGTGCCAGGGGATCTCCCTGAGGAGGGATGCCCACCAAAGCAGGATTTTAGATGGCTTTAGGGGGATTCGAACCCTCGCCCATGGGTGAGGCGAGAACTTTCCTCCGGATCCTTGACCATTTGTGCCAACCCACTTTGGCATGTGATATCTTTTTCTGTTTTGCCACGAAACTTGTGAAATTATTAGTATTAAGTATTGTTTACAAACTTGTGATATTGTGAGTACATTGTTAATTGAGCATGAAAATTATGAATCTTTTTATTTTTGTATTAAACTTGTTTTTTCTCATTAGGTATTAGTAGTAAATTATACCTGAAAAGTGGACCAATTTAATGATGGAACCAAAGTTAATTAATTTGCATAATTAGGACGGATTAGAGATGAAATAGAGATGCTCTAAAAATAATCTGCATCAATCAGAGATGGATTAGAGACACAATTTATGACAAAAATGGAAATGAATTGGAGATGGAATAGAGACGCTCTACAAATGCCTTTGGTTTGAGACGCACATATCCGTCTCAATACATAGATGGAAAAAAGAATTCCGTCTACGAAAATAAACTCCAAAAAAATGATACCAGAGACGAAATCTTTTTTTGTTTTTTCGTTTTTATCCGTCTTTGAAAATAAACTCCAAAAAATGAAATCAGAGACATAATTCTTTTTTTCCGTCTTTGATCTGTCTCTAAAGCAACACACTATAAAAAATGATATCAGAGATGGACAATTTCATAATGTAGATGGATCTGTCATATTTTACTATAATCAATTTCCCATCAGTAAACAAAATACATTTTGAATTTTGGAGAATGGGGTATCCAAAGCTTCATGATGCATACCTTGGATAAGATTATACTTTTTTATGAATATTCCATCAATTGATATAACTTAAAGCTTGAAAGTGATTACAAGCTGGCAAACTACGTACCTCCCACCATCACACCAAATTAAAGTAACTCAACCACTTGGGAGAGCATGAGAGTCAAGTCTAGCATGCATTTCAATCATTACAATTCAATTAATAATGTTCATACTGCAAGATAAATATTGTGGGAGACCTCATTTTGTTAGGACATTTCAAGAAATATAAAATAACATAAAAGTTATTTTTATAAAAATTTTTGTATAAAATTTGGTGACGACTCCTCTATTTTTCGAAGTCAGACACCCGCCAGAATGTTGTGGCACTATTTTAATTTGATTGTTCAAGTGAAGTAATTTCACGTAAAGTTACTTCACCTGATCCTCTTCCACATATTTTTCAAAAGCTCGGTTAAAAAGTATATTCTAAATTAATTGTCAAGCATTTGGAAAAAAATTTCTCTCGCATTAAGTATATAGTTTCAACTAGGTAAAATTACTCAAAATTTAAGCCAATCTCTTTTAATTTCTTCAATGTGTTGGTAGTGTCGCCTTTCTCCATAATATTAAAATGCCTCTCCTTACTATTTTTTCTTATTCACAATATCTATTTCGTTGGAAAAAAATTTTATGTTTCAAAATACGTGCTGTTTTACAAAATCAAGAAAATATTAATTATTTTTTTATAATTTCATCCCTATCAATATCTATTCCTAAGATAATATGAATGGACAAAGAGTAAGTAGGAATAATTAATTAGTAAGGGTAATTTAGTCTTTTTATTTCATATTTTTCTAAGTTTATGGTGAACTAATGATTTTCTTAGTCTTTGCGCACCTACCCAATAAAACATATATTGTAAACGGGATGGTGTACTATTTTAGGGGGGAAAAGGGAAGGGGACATTCTATATATTGAAGATGCTTAATTAGGGTGTGTTTGGTAAGGAGAAAAGAGGAAGGAATGGGAGTGGGAATGGGAGTGTTTGAGGGAATGAGAATGAGAATGTTTGAGGGAATGAAAATGTCATGTCAATATGATGTGATGTGATGTGAATAGAATAAAAGTTGATAAAATGACTATTTTACCCTTACATAAAAAGTAGAAATAGAATAAAAGTGAATAAAAAATTCATGCCAAAAACATAATTTTATCACATTATAAAAAATGAAATTTATTCTTTTCTTATATTTTTTTCGATCTCTTTTTCTTGCTTCCAAACATAAGCTTAACCAGTACTCCCATCACTAGGGGTGTACACGGGCCGGGTTTTGGCTGGATCTGAGGCCCGACCTGGGTAGTGGCCAAGTCAGCCGTTTTTTTTTTTTGAAAATTTGAATTTGAGTCATGGGAAATAGAGAGTATGCATAAAAAATGGAGAGTGGACATAAAAAATGAGGAGTAATTAATACATGTTAACATTTTGAATAGATTTTTTAAATTTTAAATTGATTTATTACCTAATTTTTAGGAATAGATTAATAAGATATTAAAAAAATGAGCTTACCCTGGGTCGGGCCGAATTTTAGGAAGCCCAACACGGCCCGACCCAATTAACCCGATCCGATGAACCAGAAATGTGACCAAGCTGGATCAGGTTGGCCGGGTCACAAGTTTTTTTGTACACCCTTACCCATCACCCCAGCAAATGGCCAAACTCAGGGAAGGTGCATAGTCACAAAAGGGAAGGGCCCCTACGTACGGACAGGCCATTGATTAATTATTTGGTTTGATATTTATAAAAAAGATACTAATTTTTCATTATTACTAATCATGTGGTGCTCCGCTAGTTTTGTCAACTTTATAATAATAATTTAGGATATCATAGTTTCAGAATTTAGAGTCAGCATATATATAAACACAAATGGAAGAGGATTCAATGAAGTGTAAAATGTGTAAAGTGTATGAAGTGCATCATCCAAACCGTTAAATAAAATTTGAGATTCGTGTCCGTACTGTAATAGTTTTATCCAACAGTTCATATTGTGCACTTTATGCACTTTACCGGATCTGCACTTTAACAGATCCGGATCCCAATTGAAACCCATGTTAATTATTAATTACAAATTATATATAGCTCTCATGTCAAACCTTGAAAATTTTAATTGACAACCAATAATACTAATAATTAGCATTCAAAATCGATTTGACATAACCTAGTTTGCAATTGCAGGTGTATATATATAATCATTATATTTGGTGCCATAGTTCAATCGTATATTTATATTAATGTGACTTTGAATCATTTTTCGTTAATATTCTATTAAAATAGTCTTATTTTTTATTAAAAAATAAAAATATGATGTAAAAACTAAAAAGATTATGAAAGAGAAAAAATAAAAATAATAGTAGTGATAATTTTTTTAAAAAAATGTTAATAGTAATGGTAGTTATAAAAAAATAATTTTTAAATTTTCTAATTTATTATTTTAAAATTAATAATTAATAATAATAACAAAATTATTTTAATTTTATAAATTAAAGAAAAATTTGGCATTCAACCATGCATATATGAATCCGTCATTTGTTAAGGATTTAGTAAGAGAGAGAGAGAAAAATGCAGGTGCAATCATATTAAAAAAAAATATAATTATATTTAGCTATTATTAAACTATGTTATTTTTAATTTTAATTACTTAATTGTTAACAAGTTCACATAAAATTAAATGACCAATTGTGAGAACAATTTCCATATATATGGCGCGTTATCATCACCATATATCTCTTTGATCAGTAGAGGAAATCGCAGAATTATTTCATATATTTTTAAGAAAAAAGAAGAAGAAGAAGCTAGCAGAATTAATAAAGAGTATTAATTCTGTGTGCTGCTGACTGCTGAGCATATATGAGTTGAGAATTTAGTAAAAGTATGTGCATATTTTATTTTATAAAAAAAAATACTTATTTTATTAATAATTACTTTAGTGCCAGTAGGTTGAGGTTGGTTTGAGAGGCCGTGGACCTAATTAATAAAGAAATTCAAGAGTTTGTTAGGATTTTGAGAGAGGGATGGAGGGGAGGTAATGTTAATTTTTTATTAATCTCTCATTTGTTTGGATAATTAAAAATACAAGGAAAAAAATATTAGAGAACTAAATAATCATTTTATTTTAAGTTTACTAATTTACCCTTTTTATTTAAGTTTTAAAAGAAAATGAAAGATGTAACTACGAAATATTTCTCGTAAGGACACGTGGTATTAAGCTTTCAAAAGGTCTACGATTTCCTGTACCAGTGAGTGACACGTGGCACCTCCCATCTGCCCCTTACGTGGCCAATGTCCACGTCTCTCCTCCTTGTCTCCCGTCCAAGAGACGTGGAAGACACCCCAGGCATCATGAGACGACCCACGTTATCGTGGGACGTGGGTCGAGCACGTCCTCTCCACACTCAGTATAAAAAAGCCTTCACTCGGGGGACTCAGGGATCCGAATATCAGGAGAACACACATTAGCATTTGGCCAAGAGGCAAACACTCTAAATGTTGGGGATTCTCACGTATCTTAGTTCGAGTCGTGTCGATTAAGACACTCACCTTAAGAGATATTCCGGTACCCTCACAATTTAGGTAACGGCACTCTCACAGGATAAAACGAACTCGTCCCCGATGTCGCACACCGGAGGAATCAAGAACAGCAAAAGATTTTTTTGAGACTCAAGAATTAGAACACTCAAAAATTGAAGAGGCCCAAATTGTATTCAGTTATTATCTCAACTTGATACAATCACTACATATTTTCATATGTATATTATATATGTATTTATATATATATATATATATATATATATATATATATATATATATAATAAATAATAAAACGTGATAAGCATCCCACAATTGTTGCACGTTCACCAAAATATCTGTTTGTTGGCAACGTTCACCATATAAGATGCAACAACTTTATTTGACCAATTCAAATGCAATAATATATATATATATATATATATATATATATATATATATATATATATATATATTAATTATGAAAACGTGAGAAACCACCGAATGCATAACGTTAGTAAAATTGTAACCACTTGGCAATTCATCACCATAAAAGGTGGAAGGATCTTTGACACTTTCAAAGATGCAACAAAGTGGTTCCTCCTTTAACTAACTAACTAATATATATAATAAACATTATATTTAATTTATAACAATAATAATTCAATCAATTATTATTATTATAAATTAATAAATATACACATTTCAGATTTGGGTCTCCTTTAATTTAAATAACGTAAGACTTTATTTGACACACACATGTGCACTTATATTTACAACAATCCCCCACATGTGTCAAATAAAGAACCACATTTTCATGAGTCTCACTCACGGATATAATCATTGTATCTAGTGTCTTTCCGACTATGAACTAGACCTAGACCAATAACACATAGTACACAGAGTTGTTAGTGAAGCCGGCTTCTATGAACCAACAACTCTTGTTGTATACTAGAGGTATTAAGAGTCAGATTATACCCCCACATTTTTGCTGTTAACGTCGGTTTTGCGCGTTACAACGGCCTTGCGCGTGCCTGTTTCATAACGAATGCTCTAGAGATTTTGCCAGAATCTCATAGGAGCGGCCCCACTCCACATTCGTAGAGGTGATTTCATTTAAGTGTATCTGCAATTATACACGATCCCTTAGGAATATGAAATCATTAAGTGCCTTTGCACAACCTCACAAAAAATGCAGTATAGCACTATCTCACACCATAGGAAGGGACAAAATATTTAGTGCTGCCAGAACTAACAGACGACTTGTTCTTCCCATTGAACCTTATTCATGGGATCACCAATCACAAAGGTTGGGTTGCCATCGTTGTTAATTTTCAAATTGGCCTAAGTCCCATTCCCCTCGATGTTTCAGTAATATATTTTCTTCCCAGAGGTTTAGTAAACGGATCCGCAAGGTTTACCTCTGACCTCACAAAATCAATTGAGATCTCACCATCTTTGAGCAGCTGCCTCACAATATTGTGTCTCAATCGAATGTGTCTGCTTTTGCCATTAAAGGTCTTATTTTTAGCAGTAGCTATCGCTGATTGGCTATCACAGTGTAATGACACAGATGGAGTTGGTTTGTCACCTAATGGGATATTTGCTAAGAAGTTTTTCAACCACTCAGCCTCAGTTCCAGCCAACTCCAAAGCAACAAACTCAGAATCCCTTAAAGATTTAGTTATAATGCTTTGTTTGGCTAACTTCCATGTGACAACATTACTACCAAACATAAACACATAGCCACTAGTGGATTTTATCTCCTCTGAGTCATAGACCCAGTTTTCATCATTGTATCCTCTAGCTAATACAACGGAAAATCCACTATATTATACCATAATGCATGGTACCTCTCAAATATATCAACAATTTTGTCTTCCCCTTCTTCAAAGGAGGTATACATCTTTTGTTTGCACAAATATGCTTGATAGCCCCAAAGTCTACCAACCATTTTCTCATATTTATAGGAAGAAGGACTAGAGATATCACTTCAGCAATGATTTCATCACTACTATTATCATTTCCTTTAACCAAATTCATATTTGGCTTAAGAGGATTATCATCTCTTCTAGCCCTCTTACTACATTGTGCAGTATAACATATCATGTACGGTATAATTCATCAATTGCATCAAACTCCCAAAGATATGGGCATGTTTGTGCAATTGGATTCCCTTTATGATTCTATAAATGTACATAAAGATTTGTAGGGTCATCTTGTACAATCAAAATAAAATCACCTCAAAATGATTTTTCCTTTTAATTTTAGGAACATGCTCAACTTTAAAAGAAAATATAATTTCAAAAGGTTTTGCATGCATCTTGAGTTTTAATAATTGTGTTTTGATTCAAAACATCACTCTTCAAAATTAAAAAAAAAACTATATGCAGCACTTTGTTGAGCATTACCAATAAAAATACAATCAACAATTTTAGAACCTAATCAAGTAATAAAACTTTTGCAAGGCACCCCACACTTTTAAATATTTCAATATATTATTCTACTACATAATAATATAAACCAATAAAAATAGAATATATATTCATTTGAGAAACTTTTTCAACCTCTATTATATGACCAAAATTTTAATGTTATTGTACCTCTTTGTACAGTAATATTTTCTCAATCACTAGAATCAAATGCACAATGAAAATATAAATTAGGCACATCATCATCTCTTTTGAGATGGGTATCATCAATACATATCATCATCTCCTTTGAGATGGCATCATCAATTTATAAATTGATCACAGATAATTAAATGTATATATCTACAATATTTTTGGTCACATATTTACAAAACAAAAAAAAAGTTCCAAAAATAAAATATATATCTCACAATATAAATTGCATAGCACTTTCTAGCAATTACAATATGCCTTTAAAAATTAGGTAAAAATACGTTTGGTGTCTTTTGCAAGAATTTCACAAATTTAATTCACCCAAAATTAAATAATATTCTTGTGACACTCATTAAAATATCACATGTGAAATCACAATTTATATATATGAATATTTCGTAAAATTCACAACTATGTGAACATTTAATTTTCACAATTATGCATGCAGCATATTTACACTTCACTAGCCACTGTAATTTGAATTTTTAATGTTTGAAATTATATGGTCTCAAATATTTCACCAAATAAATATGGAGACATTCACCAAATTTAATCATACTTTATGGCATAAACTCTCATAAGAAATATAACCATTTGAAATTCAAAAATCATAGAATATAAATTATGAATGCACATATCTCTAAAATTCCCATGCTTTATCACATATAAGCTTAGAAAAGGACAATGCGACATGTAAGTCAAGATGCATAACCATCACATGTAATTATTTTGATCATCACTGACTCAATATAAAATGTTTTATATCATTTAAATAGACCAACAACCATGAGAGCCCCACATATTTAAAAACCAAATAAATGGCCTAAATGGAAGTATAAAGATTGATCTAATTACCAATCTTTTATTTAACCCAAAATATTTTTCAACTTAAAATTCAAAGATTTTGTAGCTATTTTTTTTTAAGATTAAATAAAACTAACAATAATATTATTCCATTAATCATAAAATCTAACATATGATTTATCACAAAGCTCAAAGGGACTCACATGTGAAACCCACTCATATGTATGTCACACACACTTTTCCTTCTCATGTATTTCTATTCTAATTAACATAAATTCTAAAGTGACAAATGACTCAAATATATATATAAGATTATCTGCCATTAACTTTGTCAAAATATTATTTTAATATTTGTAATCCACTATATGACTTTAAAATTAAATTCAAGTTAATGGTCATGCTGAAATCCTGAATCCTGTTTTTGAAATTGAATCATATATTTATCGGCTACCAAACAAAAACATATGAATCTGATCAAACTATAAGTAGTGTTATGGAATGGAATAAGTAGAGTAATCAACAAACCCTAAGCAATTTCAAGCAAAGCCACAAAAAAAGAAAAACCGCAGACTAATCGGAACAAATCCAAATGGAAACCACACAGTGAAAAAATGCATTATTCATAACCCAAAAATAAAATCAATCTAGTAAGTCTAAGCGGCCACCTATTTATCTTGCATCCAATAAGAAGAAAAAATTTACAACCCATAAATTGAAAACTGATATTTCCAAATTTAGTGTAATGCATATAGCAATTAGAGTATAAATTAGCGGATATAGGGAACATACACTTGGGCTTCTTGTTCTTAGAGCACGAAGAGCACAACGTAACCAAGATCTCCTTTGGCTTCGATCACAGTTTTCGTAGAGAACTAACTTGGCCGCGGAGTGGCCAAATCTACATTCTTCAGAGCTGATGTCATCATAATCGGAGGATTTATCGAATGAAGAGGAGTATAAGACTTCAATGCCAGTTTGGGAGCAAGAGTCCTTCGTTTGCGGCGGGTAAATGGGAGGAAGAGGAAAGTCATGGATTTAATATCTCTTAAGTATTGTTGGGGATTCTCACGTATCTTAGTTCGAGTCGTGTCGATTAAGACACTCACCTTAAGAGATATTCCGGTACCCTCACAATTTAGGTAACGGCACTCTCACAGGATAAAACGAACTCGTCCCCGATGTCGCACACCGGAGGAATCAAGAACAACAAAAGATTTTTTTGAGACTCAAGAATTAGAACACTCAAAAATTGAAGAGGCCCAAATTGTATTCAGTTATTATCTCAACTTGATACAATCACTACTTATTTTCATATGTATATTATATATGTATTTATATATATATATATATAATAAATAATAAAACGTGATAAGCATCCCACAATTGTTGCACGTTCACCAAAATATCTATTTGTTGGCAACGTTCACCATATAAGATGCAACAACTTTATTTGACCAATTCAAATGCAATAATATATATATATATATATATATATATATATATATATATATATATATATAAATAAAGCCTTCACGTTTTACTTTTATTATTAACATATATATATATATTAATTATGAAAACGTGAGAAACCACCGAATGCATAACGTTAGTAAAATTGTAACCACTTGGCAATTCATCACCATAAAAGGTGGAAGGATCTTTGACACTTTCAAAGATGCAACAAAGTGGTTCCCCCTTTAACTAACTAACTAATATATATAATAAACATTATATTTAATTTATAACAATAATAATTCAGTCAATTATTATTATTATAAATTAATAAATATACACATTTCAGATTTGGGTCTCCTTTAATTTAAATAACGTAAGACTTTATTTGACACACACATGTGCACTTATATTTACAACACTAAATACATCCAGGCATATCCTTACCCAACTTACACATCGCAATCCCATAGCTTGGTCCACAACACCGCCAGGCTCCGCTACCAGCAGGCCCACCTCCGTCTTGGAGTACGTCATCAACAGAGCTCCTAACAGCTCCAAGAGACCCTTGCTCTCTTACAATCTAAGGCAACCTCCAACGAGTGGCTCGCCCGCCCAGACTACCTTACGCACGTCTTAGCCGCACACAACCCAATACAGGTAACCGCCTTGCTGACGGCTCCTATAGACGTCATCATGACGAACTACGTGGACTTTGATCCATTCCTAAGGGTACGTAGGTACCTAGGTCCTCACCCAAGGACAAGTCCCCCAAGGTTACGACCCCCTGCGGTCCTTATTTACAGATTAAAATTGTCTGAACCAAAAACGACAATTACAAAATATAATTGATTTCTTTTTAGAAAAGTTTGAGTTACATTAATTCAACATATAATTGACATAAATAGAACAATAAAAATAAGTTATTTTTCCAAAAAATATTATCAAATTATATTATTTTTTTAAAAAAAATGTTTCACCAGACATTTCTAAAAATATGTATTTCCATGATAGCAAAAATAATTCTTTGCTATAGAAAAGAAGAAAAACTAAAAAAAGTTTCAAATAATTATACATTTATTAAAAAAATTATTTTTTATAATAATTTTTATTTACTTTTTAGTAAATTACACATTTTTTTAGATTGAATGAAATTATAGATCTACTCTTATTTGAAAAATTATATTTACATTCCCTCTTATTTCTTTCTAAAATAAGAATAACTAAATTTATAATAAGTTTCAACCTCAAAATTTTAATATATTGCAGTTTTAAAACTTTGGTATTTTATTCATAAAAAAAAACTTTGGTAGTTTGTAATAAATACATATTATATAAAATATTGATTTTATTGAAAAAAAAAATTAAATGTATATTTATATAACATGAGTGTTACTTTACATAGAACGGTGGAAAAGGCTTGTTCCAAATTTGAGGGATAGGTTAGTAAATTTATATACAATATACCTTAAAATACTTTAAATTGGAGTATTTTAAAATTGTGAATTAAAAACATAATAAAAAATTAATTTTTAATCCTTTATTATCTCTCTCTTAATTTTTGAGTTTACCAAATATGGAGAGGAGATTAGATTTATCTCTCATTCTCTCCCTTAATCCCCAATTCAAATATATCCTAAAAAAGTTTGAAATTAATTAAGTAACAACATCAAGAGTTCAAAATATCTTTCTTCTTGGTTAACACTTATCCGTTTTTTTTTCTTTTAAATAAGATTTTGGGTTTAGATGTTGTATATGAAACATTAAAAAAAAAAATTTGTTTAGGCAAAAATATATTTTAAATACGATGCAATTATTAATATTTTTATCGTATTTTCTCCACTTAAGGATGAAAGATTTACCATATAATGCTTTTCATGTCCAAGGGTGGGATTTGAACTTTCCAGGCCAACGACTGAGGAACCAGTAACCACCACCAGGCCATTATGCGGTTAAGTTATATATTTTATTACAAGCAATTTTGCCATTTATTTAAATTCTGTCTAAATAATTAATGATAGGTACAAATGCGACAATCCTTGTGACCTTTAATGGTTGTAATGACAAATCATATATTTAATCATAGTTTTACGTCAATTTGGTTATGATCACACCTTTTATTTTGTAGTGCCGTATTTTTATCTTTAGACGAAATTTTGGATGAGGTATAAAATTACTTATAAATTAAAAATTTATGAGCACAATTGACAATAAATAAAATTTATGGGCGAAATTAATAAAAGTCCAATAATTTAGAAACTAAAAAAATACTTTTATCTTATTTTTAAGTTAGTTGGAGTTTAGAATATAGATAATATCAATAAAAAAGAATATCTATACTATTCTTGCCCAAATAAAGAATTATATATGCGAATCATATCAAAAGAGTTGGTGGTGGAAAATAAGAACCAAGCGCACGTTTATTGCTTGTTATAATTGATGTGATTTATATTGTAATTTAACATTTTTTTAATATTTTTTATTAAATATATTTACTTTTTGTAATATGATGAAATTATGTTTTTTATCTATTTTTATTGTATTTCCACTTTTAATATAAGGATAAAATAATTATTTTATCAACTTTTATTCCATTCATATGATATGACATCACTTTCACATTACTCTTTTCATTCCTTCAAGTTCCAACATTCTCATTTCCATCAAACATTCGCGTTTATTATATCAAACATTCACGTAATAAACGCCAAATAAGAGATTATTGCTTCTAAAAATTAGAGAATCACATGTGCCTACGTATCAGTCACGTGAGAGGGACTTTATCTTATAAGAGAGATGAAAGGGATTATTTTTAATTGTTAAGAATATATTAAGTTGTTGAGAATATATTAAGAGATACTCTATCCATATTTTACTCACAATAATAATTATTTATTTTTATATATATAAAAATATTTTAAAACTTTTTGTATTGAGAAAATATATAATGATAATAAGAAGATATTAAATATTTTATACATATAAAATTAATTTAACAGTACATTTATATTCATGATTCAATTATTTTATTTTTTGTGGTTATAGATAAAAAATTAATAAAAATAAATTTTATATTAATAAAATAATAATTTATTTTAAAACTTTTACAGGTTTGAGTTCGAGTATAAAAATTCAACTATTTATAAGATCCGAAAATAGAGATCAATTTTAATATCCGTTAAATCTAAATCTGAGAACGAAAAATATAATGTTATATCCAAATCCTATGCATGATTATCCTTAAATTGTGAATGCACATGTAATAGGAAACGGTTTTGGTTGAATTTAAAGCGGCGAACGTGCAAAACGCATGAGTTACGTTGCTTTTTGCTTTCCTTATATTGTGCGTCACTATTACTGCCTAAGACTAACATAAACGACTTTGAAATTTTTTGGGTTGAAAATTGATATTCCTAAGAGAGAAATAAAAAAGAAAAAAGAAAAAAACTGCACTACCGTTTTGTTTCTTCATCTAAATTACACTAGCAACAGCTTCTTCTTAGCAGGAGGGGTTGTTATAACTTACAAATTTTTGTAAGTTTAGCAACCCCTCCTTATTTATCTTATTTTGTTTGATTTTAATACTTAAAAGAAATAGATCTTTTAGATCTATATTGTCCCCCATTATTTTGGTGGTGTTTTCTTTCAGATCTATTATGTGTTTTTGTCTTCCTTTGTGAAAGTTTACTCTCTAATTATGAGATCTTTTTAGATCTGGTAACTAGAGTTGGTTTTTGTTTTTTTACGTTTGTGTAGGAAATTTTTTTGCGGATCTACAGATCTTTATGTCAGAAAGCTTCCACTTCAACATGTTTTTAAAAAATTTCAAGGCACTCTCAACTTTGAAGATTACTACAGATTTATATGCAGGAGATCTAACAGTAAAAACTTTGTTGACAACATCAAGAATAATGAAATTTTTCATCCCAAGTTCATCTTACAAATGGGACCCGTTGATCTTTATTCGCCCTTAGTTCAACAATTTTTACGAATTCTTTCTTCTGTAATTTCAGGATGGAGTTCTTTAATTGATTTATTGTAAGTGCCGTTGGGCTTTTCTATAATTTGATGAATTTTATTATTATAAAAAAAAGAAAAAAAAAGAAATTTGACCCAGTGTTATATCGTTGAGAGAAGATTTCACTGTCTGTTAAGGGTATGTTTGGTAACAAAACCAAACAGTAAAAGCGTGGTATTTCACGATTCCCAAAAAAAACTTTACATCATATTTTATACATATCAAACACACTTTTTATCATATTTTTACTATCACCTAATTTTTCTCTCTATCTCTTTCCTCACTTTTTTCTACAGTACTTTCTTTTATTCTACAGTACTTTACTCTACAGTACTTTCTTTACAGTACTTTACATCCGTGCATCTATACCAAGCGTACCCTAATTTACAAACCACAAAAAGTTAAATTTCACTTTTTTCACTTTTTTTTATGTTTGAGATTTTTAAATATATATATATATATTATTTTATTTTCCATTGCTAAATAAAATATAATTCATCATTTAATTAAATTACTAGCATCTTACACATACTTCTGTGCGTGGTATCTATGTGTGTAATTTACTTCCTTAAATATACGCGCATGTAAAAAGTATACATTTTTATATAAGTTCTTCCTTGTCACAGGAATAACTTATATAAAAATGTATGCTTTTTACACGCGAACATATTTAAGAAAGTAGTTTACACAAATAGGAAAAACAGACAATAGTTATGGGAGTGCTTGTCAGATGCTAATATTTATAATAAGAGTTTTGCTAACAAGTGTCCTTAGGGCACTCTTTAAAGTTTTCTATCAACCAATGAGAAGCTCTTAAATAATTGTAAGAAATTATTTGTTTTTTTTCTTACAAATTGCTTATAAAAATATATTTTATAAAATCACTCTCCTAAATAGTTTTAAGAAAAACTAAAAAAAAAAAAATACATACACACTAAAGTTTTGAGTCATAATAAAAAGGATTTATATCTATCATTCGTTCTAATCATGTTAGTGTATTTCTATAGGTATTTCTTTATCTGCATTTAGTGTGCAGCTTCCAATTATTTTCTTGTCGTTGAATCTATCATCCTGCCAATTAAAAATAAAAAATATTTTAATTCTCAAACATTACAAAGTTGATAACTCTGTCCAATTCACGTAATATATTACCTTGTAATTATAAGATTAAGCTCTTGAAACATACATTGAATGATGAATTGTTCACGTTGAAAGAACTAAAAACAAAAATGATTCAATTAGGTGATGAAATTTCAGATGATGAATTTAAAAATTAGATGATAAAATTATTTTTCTGTACCTTGAAAATGCATATATCTAACTTAGCTTGAAGTAACCTATGATATATAATGCTTTCAACTTACAATAAATAAAGTTAATAATAATAATAATAATAATAATAATAATAATAATAATAATAATGGTTTTTTATGGTCTATAGCTACACAGCTTTGTTGATTTCATTTCATCAAATCTTGAAGTCTTACCATGAGGTAATTATAGGTTGCATCCCTATAGTTAAATGTGAGGATCTTTTATATATATATATATATATATATATATATATATATATATATATATATATAGCATTTATATACATAAATTCATGATATTAATCAAATATGTTCATACCTCTCTAGTTCAAATTTAATTCTATTCCAAGGACTAGTAGTTTCTTGTCTTCGATATAATCTTCTCAACTATAGTTCAAATCATGTGTAGTAATTATAAGACAACAATTTATATAATAGAATAAATCATTAATTAAATCATTGGAGTGGTTACGTATACTTACATCATTGAAGGAATTCATATTACTATATTTTTGAATTATAATTTTACCGTATTGTTCCTTGGTGTTGCATTGGGTATGAATAAATTATCTACCCATTTTTGCTTTGGATTAACATCATAATTATACATATACAATTTAGTCATAATAAAATAAAATTGTTAATCTTAAGGTTACTTGAACGATCCTGAAAATTGTTGGGATTTGCGAATTCGTTTAATCTCTTGATATACCATCTTGATTTTTGAACTTCTGTAAATTAGTATAAAGTAAAAAAATGCGTGAAAATTCTTATTCATATAACAAAATAATTAATATTTTGGTCACTTACAACATACATATTTCTCAAGATCATCATAATGATTATACATTAATAACATATCTTTATAAATAACATTGCATGTACAAATCTGATGTTCCCCACGTAGATGCCCTTTTCTTAACTAGCACTTGAACTGTTTTCATGGATGTTTCCCTTGACATAGCCACATATAATTGACCGTGACTAAAGACATGATTGGGTAAATAAACACCAAAAGATGATATCGTTTGACCTTGAAACTTATTTATTGTGAGTGCAAAACTCAAACGGACACGGAATTGTCTTCGTGTCATTTGGAAAGGAAAATGTGCACTCTCGGTTGGCTTCAATTGGATTCACAGTATAAATACTTGATCACCTTTCATTTTTCCGGTAAGAATCTCCGCATCTATCAAATTTGGTAAGAAATCCCTATAAATTAATCTTGTTCCATTGCATAAACCCGCTTTTGGGTCTATATTTCGCAACAACATTATTGGCACACCTTTCTTTAATCTTAACACATGTGGAGACATTCTGCTTGGAGAAATTGAACTCAGAAATTCCTGTTGATATAAGTTGTGTGGATCATCCTCCACTAAGTCAAATGAGTAAAGGATATGACCATATCCAGAATATTTAGCAATTATATTATTATTAAGCCTATCAACCTCTTCATTTGTTAGCATTAAGATAGCATGTTTCACCATATAGGATGGGTTATTCATATGCCTAGATAAATAAGGAAAAACACAAATGATAAGATCATTCAAAGGATCTTCACCTTCCCATGGAATACCTATAACATCATTTGATTCAACTACCGAATAAACCAAACAAATCACTCAGCTTGTAATCTGACAAATTTTCTAATTCAATTATTGATTTGGTTTTTGAAATATGCTATTGAAGACAATAAATACTTAAGTAGTTTTTTTTTCAAAACCGATAACAAATATATTAAAAATAGAAAAGGATTACATAATGGATCAGTTAGCATTACAATTATCACCAAAACGACACAGCTAACCCGAAAAATTATCACTAAGAGCAATAGAGAGCACACGTCTTAAAATCCTAGCTAATCTCCAAATATCTTCCCCAAGGATCTGCAAGTTCCTCTTTTTCCTAAAATAAAGTTTCGCAGCCATAATGCATGATTTGTTGCCTCATAGCAAGCAACAAATTCTGCTTTCATAGTAGATGAAGCAATTATAGATTCTTTTGCACTTTTCCATGATACCGCTCCATCTGCTAATAAGAATATATAAGCAAATGTAGATTTTCTGGTATCCACACATCCTGCAAAATCTGAATCTGAGTATCCAAGTACTTCCAAATGATCTGCCCTTTTATAAGTGAGCATGTAGTCATTTGTCCCTTGTAAGTACCTCATAATTTTCTTTGCAGCTATCCAATGATCCATTCCTGGATTAATTTGATACCTTCCCAACATTCCAACAGCAAAACTTATATTTGATCTGATACAAGTTTGCAAATACATTAAACTGACTATAGCAGAAGCATATGGAATTGGTTCCATTTGTTGTCTTTCCAAATCATTCTTTAGGCATTGCTTAAGATTGAATTTGTCTCCTTTTTGAATAGGAACAACTCCACCTGAACATTTATCCATATTGAATTTCTCAAGAATTCTTTCAATATAGGCTTTCTGAGACAGTCCTAACAATCCTCGTGTTCTATCACGAAATATTTCAATTCCAATTACATAGGATGCCTCTTCCATATCTTTCATTTCAAAGTTCTTCGAGAGAAAATCTTTTGTTTGACACAATATGCCCAAATCATTTGCAGCAAGTAAATTATCATAAAAAGAAGTTATCGTATCGTTGAACTTAATATACCATTGTCTAGAAGCTTGCCATAGCCCATATATTAATTTATTAAGTTTACACACCATTTGGTCTTTTCCATCAACCAAGAACCCTTCTGGTTGGTCCATGAATACTTCTTCCTCAAGGTTTCCATTAAGAAAGATTGTTTTCACATCCATTTTGTGTAACTCTATATCATAATGAGCCACCAATGCTAAAATTATTCTCAATGAGTCCTTCTCTGAGACCGGTGAAAACGTTTTAGTATAATCAATGCCACTTTTTTTATTGTAGCCTTTGGCAGCAAGTCTAGCTTTATATCGTTCGATATTGCCATTAGAGTCACACTTGGTCTTAAAGACCCATTTACACCCAACTCTCTTTGAACCTTCTGGAAGTTCAACGAGATCTCATACTTTATTTTGTTCCATAGACTTCATTTCATCTTTCATGGCATCAATCCATTTTTTAGACTCAGTACTTTCCATGGCCTGTGAAAATGAAACTGGATCTTTCTTGATTCCAAGATCAAAATTTGACTCTTGCAAATAAACCACATAGTCATCCAAAATAGCATATCTATTTTGTCTTTCAGATCTTCTTAATGGTATTTCTTGTGGCTCATTTGTGTTAGATTCTTGTGAGTTAGTTCCTTCTGGAAGTGTTTCTTCATTCAAATTTTGTCTAGTGTTAGCTTCAGTCACTGGAACAACATTTGAAGTTGATGTTAATAAAGGAGTGCTTACAGGAAGAGGAATGTCTACCCTGACTTCCTTTATAGTCGCATCATTTCTTTCAGTACTCCCACTAACTTCACCATTCTCTATGAATTTAGAATTTCCAGTTTCCACAATCCTTGGACTATGGTTTGGACAATTAAACCTATACCCTTTAGATTTCTCTGGGTAACCAATAAAGTAACCACTAGTCGTTCGAGCATCTAATTTACTTTCATGTGGATTGTAAACTTTTATTTCTGCTGGGCATCCCCATACATGTAAATGTCTTAAACTAGGTTTCCTACCAGTCCACAGTTCAAAAAGAATCTTTGGAACTGCCTTACTAGGAACCCTGTTAAGTAAATACATTGCAGTCTTTAATGCATGCATCCACAATGATTTGGGTAGTGAAAAGTTACTAATCATGCTCATAACCATGTCCATTAGTGTTTTATTATGCCTTTCTGTCACACCATTTTGTTGAGGTGTCCCTGGCATAGTATACTGTGCACATATGCCATGTTTTTCGAAGAATTTTGCAAATGGACCAGGACATTGACCTAACCCATCATATTTTCCATAAAATTCACCACCTCTATAAGATCTTACAATTTTTACTTTTCTGTCTAATTGCCTTTCAACCTCGGTTACATATACCTCAAGGGCATTCACTACTTGAGATTTTTCTTTAAGCAAATAGACAAAACCATAACGTGAAAAATCATCTATGAAGGTGATGAAATATCTTTCTCCACCAAAAGATGGAGCATCAAAAGGTCCACATACATCAGTGTGTATAATTTCAAGCAGCTGTGTGCTTCTTGTGGCTCATTTCTTATTATGTTTGGTTTGCTTTCCCTTAATGCAATCAACACATAAACCAAAATCAGAAAAATCTAGTTTTGGAAGAATTTCATTCCTCACTAATCTTTCCATTCTTTCCTTGGATATGTGTCCCAAACGTTTATGCCACAAGTAAGCAGATTGTTCATTCAATTTATTACGTTTGATTCCAACATTATGATGCACTACAAGCAAGGATTCAACAAAAATATCATCAAGTTTCAATTTATATAAACCATCAGAAAGAATACCAGATCCAATACAAGAACTATCTTTAAACAAATTGAAACAACCATGTCCAAAAGTAACATTAAATCTAGAAACATCTAATCTAGATAACGAAATAAGGTTTCTAGCAACTTAAGGTACATAAAGAGTTCTTAACAGATCTAAATGATATCCAGTATCTAAGACCAATCAGTAAATCCCTATGCCTTGAATTGAAGCCTTCATGTGATTTCCCATAAATAAGAAACTTTCATTTGGATTTATGGTTTGGATCGTAAAGAATCCCTGCATCATATTACATACTTAGGTAGTAGCACCATAATCAAGCCACCAAGTATTATATGGAACTTTTGCTAAGTTTGATTCATAACATACTAAAGCACTAGACTTATCTTTCTTTTCAAACCAAGCTTTACGTTTCAAGCAATCCTTTTGGAAGTAACCATCTTTCCCACAGAAATGGCATTTGCTTGCCTTTTGGTCTTTCCTTTCAACATTAGGAGCATTAACAGGTGTCTTTCCTTTCTTAAACTTGTTGGCTTTTGGCTTCAGTGTCTTTCCAGCTCCTTGACCCACGAGGTTGACTAAATGACTCGCATGTTTTTCTTACTGGCCAATTCATTAATATCCCAATTATCCTTAATAGTGTTATAATTGATTTGAAATGACCCATATTCGGAGGAAGTGAGTTCAAAATGAATTGAACAATAAATGAGTCTTCCACAGTCATCCCCAAGGATTTTAATCTTGCTGCAATGTTAGTCATCTCAATGATATGTTCTTGCATATTTCGCGACCCATCAAACTTCATGGTCGTGAGTTATGCCATTAAACTACCAGCAAGTGACTTATCAGCAGTGCGGAAGCATTTTTCCACAAACTTGAGGTATTCCTTTGCATTTTCTGTTTGTGGAATATTTGTCTTAATGTTGTTGGCAATAGTCATTCGCATAAACATAAGGCTTAATCTATTGGAACGTTCTCATGCCTTATGGTGCGACCTATCTTCCTCACTACTTTCATCACTAATAGCAGCAGGCTTTTCTTCTAATTGTGCCAAGTCAAGATCTAACACACCTAAATGAAACTTGACTTGTTCGCACCATTCAAAAAAGTTCATACCATTAAACATAGCAACAGACAAATCTTGCGAATGAAGTGAAACAACTGCAAAACAATTCATAATTGCACAAAAAATTTAGATATTCATATAAACTCAGATAAACAGATAACATTATCATAAAAGCACATTATAGATCCCCTTTGGGTAGAACTTATAATATACTATTGTAATTAAATGTCAAAACTATATCTTTATTAGTAAATTAAATTCTCCAATCATGTACATATGATATCTTTGGATAAACAAATATACAATGATTAAAGAAAATGATTACTATTTCTTTTATGTTCACTATCTTTAAAAAAACAATTGATTTACCTTTGGGTAGATCTAAAAAGTTTAAAAATAGTAAACTTTATTAACAATAATAGGCATTTACTTAAATATATAAATATTTATATTTATATAAATATCATCATTTGATTATTATCTTTATTTGAAATTTATTAACTTTAAGATTAGGCAACTATGGTGACTAACAAATCATCTTAATAATCATACATGATTAAACAGTAAATTCATGCATCAACAGTAAAAGTTATCATGAATTAAAATTGAAAAGGAAAACAAATGATATGCGTACATAAAATTAATGTAATCTTCAATTATGTGATATGCATATATAATTATAAACAAAACCCAATAGCCAAAACGTCAATTCATCTTTATTCAAAAGTTCATGAAAACTTCAATAGAAACAAAACAATTTGTTTGATTCATTTACGTATATAATAAAACAAATATGACGCACAAAATTTAACCACATGTGTACATATATATAATGTCAAAAGTTATTTAAAATTCAAAGCATAAATTTTCAATTGACGTGAATGTTCAAAATTATGATTCATAAATCATGTAGAAAAACGTGATTCATAATTGATAAAGGTAATTCATGAGTACATCTCCATATAACAAGCAGATGGAAAAAATGGCAACAATTATTATAAAATATATAAGAACGGCAAATTAATTGCGAAAAATTTACAATTTTATTGTGAGAAACCATAATCTTGATGAAAAATTATGAGAATTTCATAACCTGACTCTGATACCAAATGTTAGAAAATTAATGTTCTTCATGATAAAGAAAAAATAAATTCTTTAAAGTTCGGATATTTGAAATCTCATAATTTTATCGATCAACTTAATCATACATACCTGGTGTTTTGGAAGACATCTTGATGATCACTTGTTTCAAATTGGTTTCTTCCTCTTTCCCTTTCTTGATGGCACACAAGTTTCTTTAGCGATGGAAGACTCAAGGATGTGACTCTCTTTGACCTAATTCTAAAACGTGTATTTTTTGCGTATCCTCCTTATGGGTAGAGGAATGACCAATTTAATTAGGTTTTACAAACTTAAATATGGTACGTCCATCAAGTAACCAAATGTACGGCTAAGATTTATTTTCCTATTAAAATATTATTTGAATTTAAACATAATCATAATTATCTTTAATTACTTAATATTAAAGATAAATATTAAAACCATTATTTAATTAGGCCACATTCTAACATGGATCAGTTAGCATTACAATTATCACCAAAACGACATAGCTCACCCGAAAAATTATCACTAAGAGCAATAGAGAGCACACGTCTTAAAATCCTAGCTAATCTCCAAATATCTTCCCCAAGGATATGCAAGTTCCTCTTTTTCCTAAAATCAGTCTGGATTAAAGAAAATTAGATTTATTATCTTCCATGTGTTAAATCTGTTTTTGTTTAAGGGGATTTACAAACTAAAAATGTTGAACCATAGAGGATAGTGGCCTTTAAGGACTAGGGGTGTTCAAAAAACCCGCCGACCCGACCCGATCACAAAATTGACCTCGGGTCGGGTCCATACTCGGGTTGGGCCGGGACCCAAGTCTGACAGTGTTAGACCTAGCCCAGCCCGGGGTACTTCCATTTTTTTTTATAATTTTTTGTTTATATTTACTTAAATAAATAATAATTATATGAAAAAGATTAAAATTGATGGCTGAAAATAAAATATCATATCTATTATTTAATATCTTATTAATCTATTCCTAAAAACTAGGTAATAAATCAATTTAAAATTTAAAAAATCTATTCAAAATGTCAACATGTATTCATTACTCCTCATTTTCTATGCCCACTCTTCATTTTCTATGCCTACTCTCTATTTCCCATGACTCAAATTCAAATTTTCAAAAAAAAAAAAACCGACTGACCCGGCCACTACCCAGGTCGGGTCTCGGGTCTAGCCAAAATCCGACTCGGCCCGTGTACACCCTTATTAGGGACTTGTCCTTGGGTGAGAACCTAGGGGTCTACGTACCCTGTGGAGGGATCAAATCAAAGTCCATGTAATTCGTAGAGAAAACGTCTGTAGTGGCCATTAGACCAGGATAGGAGGTTAATTATTTAAGTGCCGCGCATGGCTATCACATCAATTAGGTGAGCAAATCACCCGAGAGTTGGGAGCTGAGGGTGGCTTTGCGGAGGCAACCGAGGGTGCCTTGAATGATGGGAACACTCACAGCAGTGAGGGCCATGATCCGGTAGTAAAGAGATAAGGTAGGGTTACGCGAACAGTTGAGTGAATGAGTCTGAAGATATAATAGAGAGAATAACTCGTAGTTAAGTGAGTGGGAGTCAACTTTGAGAGTTATGAAAGGTAATGTGCTTAGGGTTTCATGTGTAGCATTATTTATAGTGCTACGCAGAGTCTAATAGGTCGTGGACCCTTCTTAGTATAAGCCCTCTAATAAGTGTGACACTTGCGTTTTAGCGAAAGGGGCCAAATTTGATAATAACTGCAAGTAAGGACATAAACAAGCTTCTCCTCTTCCTTTATGATTGAGAATAATGATTTGATTTCACGACTAATTATCTTCAGAAATTCTTGCTACCTATCCTCCGCTGATAGAGATGATCAAAAGACCAATATCTTACGGGTACTCGTAATAATTATTCATTGGATTTTAGTCTAAATATTAAAAGAACGGGTATATGCGGGTCTAGGTCCAGATTCGAGTCCGGCAATTGTGATATCCAGCTCTACCCACTCTATATGTAAATTATTTAAATACTATTTTTATTTTATTTTAATTATATGAAAATATATTATTTGCTTCGATTTTATTAATATGATAATTTAACTTCACTGTTAATATATAAATTATTGTATTTAATACTTTTATAAGGATAAATTTCTTAATATTTTATGTTGGTTATATATGTGATGATTCAAAATTAGTAATTTGATGTAACTTGTATATATTGGGTATGAGTCCCAGTACAAGGACTGAGGCATTTGAAGGGAATGGGGATGAAAATACTCACTCGAGTCCAGGGATTATAAATTTGTAATAATCTTTTTAAATCCTACCCATGATCATCCCAATCCGTTGGTTGTTGCTATACCAGATATTCATAACATCTTAACCATTCTTGTTAATATTGAGCAAAATTCTTAATTACTCCACTATCTTTCCTACTTTCTTCTTTCTCTTCTTATCCTTTGCATATCATCATAGTTATGAAAACCAGATCAAACCGATGGTTTGACCGGTGAACTAACCTGTGGCCTAATTAGGAAAAACCATAAAACTGGAAGATCTAAGAACCGATCTTATGAAATAATAGGTTTATATTAATATTGACAAATAATATCAAATAGAAAGAGTAATGAAATACATGCCTTGTTTGTTTAGGAGAATTTGTAAGGAAAATTCTTTGTACCAAATATGTCTTATTTTTTGTCATGTTTGACTAATTGCATTTTTGTCGTTATTTTTTAAATATTTTAATATAAGGATAAAATGACCATTTTACCCTGTTTTAATCCTCTCCCATTTTCATTCCATTTCCTACTACCAAATATAGTCTAAACAATTACATTCCCTTCTCTCCAGACAATTACATTCTCATTCTTATTCCCACCACATTCTCAATACCAAACGAGCCCTACTTTTATATGTCCAAAATTCAAGACCTTTCCATTTTAGTGCCAAATTAAATGAGATGATTTTTTTTTCAATATTTAATTCCTTGAAAACTGAAATATCAACCGTTATCTCTTTCTCTTTCCTTCTTTCAGTGTCTGATCGGATAATAAAGCATTGCAAAATACATGGATTGAACAGTGGGTTTCCAACTGACGTCCAAATATAATAAATGGGCCATTTGAAAAGTTATTTGGGTTGAAAATCAATCAGGCTATTATTTCTTGATCAAATCCAAGTTTTCTATTTCTGTTGGGAAAAAAAAAATTTGTGAGGGCTGAAAATAAAATTTAAAAATTTTTTAGTTAACCCAACAATGTGAGTTTTAACAGAAGCCCACAAATATTTAAAATTTTATTTATTTTAAATGTTTGCATGTATAAACATTTTAAAAATAGGCTAAAATGCACAGAACCCTCTGAACTAGGATGTTTGCACATAACTTTCCCGAATTTCAAAAAGTTGCATAACACCTTCCTAAACTTTTCAACTTTTGCACATAAAGGATTCTGTTAACTTTTACATCCAATTTTTAACATTCAATGCCACATCAGCTTCCACATCACATTTTAATTTCATGTCAGCTGGGCAAATAAGTAATTTCTCTACCATTAATTAATTATTTATTTTTATGAAAAAAATTAATTTCTCTACAGTCTATATTTTAATTAATTAATTAATTTTTCCACATCACATTTTAATTCCACGTCAGCACTTAACTTAAGAAATTGACGGAAGTGGACGGAAGGACCAATTTAAACTTTTTAAAACATAAATGATCAATATGAAACTTCGTGCAAATATAAGAGACCAATTTGAGGTTTTGACCATAAGATATTAAAGACTTAATCATACTTTAATTTTCAATACATTAAATGTATATAATAGAGTTTACTAAAATTTAAATATTTTAGAAATCTGTAACTAATAATTAATTTAATTCAAATACATAATTAATATGAGATACTTATGATCACCTTTTATATACAAATAATTAATATTTCACTATTTAATGAAGATATGCAGTTTACTTTTTAAGAAAATATTAAATCACAATTTCTTATATAAGAGCCGAAGGGATATAAGAGACACGAGCATCCCAATTGCGCTTCAGCAAATCCCGAATGCTAATGAGAATGGGATAATCCTCGGTAGAGAGAGAGAGACGAGGCAATTTGCCTAATAGCTGTGATAGAATCCACTTTGAAGAAGCACCTTCCTCATGCCTCAAAGGAAGGGATAGCTAGCTCAAGAATTTAAATCTGCTCTATACTCAAGGCAGAGATCGAACCCCTAACACTTGATTAAAGATTGATGAGTCTCTTTCACTCAACCACACGTCCACACCCCTTGAATTAGTCCCAAGCAATTTTACGACCACAGAAAATAAATGCCCCAATGTTCGAAACACGAGTGATAATGTGGAAATTAGACTCTTTGGATCTATTGCACCAGCAGTAGGTCGAGCTATGGCCACTCCAGGACCTAGTACGGCTCTTAGAAGGCAGTTCTTGTGCCCCAGAAGATTTATTTACAAGAATAATATTTGAGCATAAGTATAATTAAATAATAAGTAATTAATATTATTGTTATTTAATTATTATTATTAATTGTAATAATTAATTAATTAATGACATAATTAATTAAATTGGTTAGTAGGATAGCGAGAGATAATGGTGGGATCCACTATTACACCCACTAACCTATTTTGAAATAGATATATAACCAACTGATGAGTCAGCTGAATGTAACGTTATTATTCATTCTGCAAAGTGAGAGCTCCCGTACTATAGGAGAATGGATCCCATGTTTGGCTCTTCTATGCATTAGTATGCTAGGTCAACTTTTTTTTTTATAGTTTTCTTCACTTTTTTTATTTAAATTTGAGAAATTATAAACTTTTTCTAAAGAATATCTAAAGTATGAAAGATATAATAGATACAAAAAAAATTTTAAACTCCACATAAATCGAGATTTACTATGAATAGATTAGGAACTAACTTTTTAGTCCATAACAAAGGTGATTCCTAAACCATTCACGGTAGATCCTTATTTGTATGGAATTTTTTATTTTTTATTTTTGTATCTATAACTCTTATTCTTTAGAAAAAGTTTATAATTTCTCAAATTTAATAAAAAAAATGAAGAAAACTATGAAAAAAAGTCGGCCTAGCATACTAATGCATAGAAGAGCCAAGCACTGGATCCATTCTCGTACTAAAGGTGTGTTTACTAACTAGAATCCTACTATGGAAATAGCAAGGGAAATGAAAAAGTAAGTGGGCCCCACTGGATCCCACTTCTTCACTTTTTCATTTTCATCAACTTTTAAAAAAAAAAGAAAAAGAAAATACAAAATATCTATTATACCCCTTCGATTTGACATAATTATAACCTTCTTTTCTTTTTATTATTTTAATATAAGGGATAAAATGGTCATTTTAATACATTCTCATTCCATTTCCATTACCAAACTTTTACTACTAAACACATTAAATGCATTCTGTTTCCATTTCTATTTCTATTTCTGTCTAATGAACCCTATAATTTTTAGAGAACATTTGTCTGAGAACTTGTGAGTTCCTCCGACCAATCTTCTTCATCCTTCTTCAATGTATTTGTTGTGAAGACGTAGATTTACATTCATAATTCGTGACCGGCTCTCCGCGTGGCTCTTGGATTCGGATTCGACAACAGGTATGCTGAAAACCTTGAATTCCTTCTTCAATGCATCTGTTTATTATTGTGCTGGGATTAAATTCTGAACTATTAGGCAAATTTGAAGTTACCAAAATCCTAACTATTAGACTACACCTAGTGGCTTTTCTTTTGCTCAATGATATAGAAGCAATATAATACAATATAAAAGGGTGATTTAAGTATCAAGAGATTTATCAGTCAATGAACAATTGTATTATTTACAATTTATCTTAGTGGCGTTTGGTATCCGGTGAGTGTTTTAGTAGGAAGTGGAAGTAAATGATAAAAAGTATGTTTGGTATGCAGGGAAATAGAAGTGGAATGTAAAAGTAATATTGTTTGGTATGGTAAGAAGAAAATAGGGAAATAAAAAATAAAAGTATGAAATACCTTTTTTGCCCTTACTTTTTTAAAAGCCACAAATTTTTTAAAGGGCATTTTGGTCTTTAAACCAAACCAAACCAAACATCACCTCACCTTCCCTCCACATCATGAGGGAAGCAAGGTTCCCTTTACAAAGGGAACCTTCACTCACCTTCCCTGTGCTGAAGCATAACAAACATGCAGCAAATTCACCTCACCTCATTTTCCCAGTAAGAAAGGCATATTAAACATGCTCATAGTGATTTCCTCATAAATCATGCTTTAATTAAATTTTTAATAGCTCAAATAGTAGCACAGTGTAAAATTCATTCAACAAAATGTTGTGTGTTTGTTTGTGTATTCATAGGGTATAGTCATACGATAAAATTTATGTCTATTTTATCCAATTCCTCAATATAATTATGACACGTGGTAAAAAATGTTTAAATAACCAATCACAGTAGAGAGAGAATATAAAAGACCACCTTTTATATGACCAATCATAGAAGAAAGAGAGTGTAAATACAATATATGATTGATAGAATTGGAGGAAATGAACATAAGGAAATAGACATAAATTTTTTCCATATTCATAAGTCATAACAAATTGTGTTATACTCCCTACCTTCTTTTATCATTTCTCGGGGCATAACAATAGTAGTAATCACATGCTAGAGTATAGTGAATAGGAAAAAGTTCCTCATATTTTCATAAGCATGTTGAGAATCCAGTCGAAGACAAAAGATTTGTCAAAATCAACGTAACAAAATTGATTAAGAGCCCGTTTGGATAAGCTTGTGAAAAAAGAGCTTTATTTATCAAACTTTTTTTTAAAAAATTTTTTAGTTAAAGGACTTCTATTTTATGTTTGGATATTATAATATAAAAGGACTTCTATTTAAAGTGAAAAGTTTTTACAAGTGCTTTAAGTTGAAACTCCATTCTTCAACTTCTTAAAAAAAAGGCATATTTTAACTTTTTTTTAACTTCTACTTTTCTAAAAAATTTACCTAAACATATTTTAACAATTGACAGCGAAAATACGTTATGGGCGAAACTGATAGGACCCCCAAACGTTAAGGGGTAAAAAAATGTACTTTTGCCTTATCTAAATGATTCTTGCTACCAAACATAGCTTAATTATTTTGATAGTAAATCTTTAGGCTTTAATTGTTTTTTTAATAAAATTTAGGCTTTAATTTCTTAAAACAAAATAATTTGACTTATCAAAATCATATTGGAGCATTTCTCATTGACTTATTTTTGGTCCAACAGTACCTTTCCCCTTCCCAAACTCAAATCAAACATGATAAATTACACATCTCTTGCCCTATATTTTGTTCAAACCATTAAAATATAACTTGCGTAGGTTTTTGAGGCTTTTGTGTTTGTATTATTTGGGCCCAAATAAAAATTATACTCTCTTTTAAAAAATTTACAATTTTTGTACCTACTTTAACAAAAACGCTTAATGATATTATTAAAATTTAAAAAAATTATAATTATTATTTATTTTGACTTAAAAAAGATAAAGGTGTTTTATTTTAAATTTTTTTAAATAACAATTTTTCATATTGGTTATACATTTTTTTAGGAATATTGGTTATACATATTTAGTTATATAAATAACAAATATAAAAATATGTTAATCAAAATAAATAAAACGATAATACTTTTTATTTTAAAAATATATATATAATTTTTTTTTAGAAAAAGTTATAGTTTGTAAATTATATTTTAATCTTTAAAAGATTAGTAATCTAATCATTTAGTCCCTAAAAGATTATAGTATACTAAAAAATTATAATAATCAACTTGTTAGCTTTTAAAACATTAAGTCATTAACTATTAACAAAACAAATAATATTGTAAAGCTTTACTAGACATCAAATAAACTTTTATATAAAAAATGGTATCTCATCTCCATCACTTCATAAACTCATTTGGCCTTAATGAATAATGATTAATTGAACACCAAATTTAAAATGAATTTATGAGACAAAATCGAGATGTAATCATTTAGTGAAACATATCACTTACTTCGTTAACAAGCTAAGTAAGTGACTATGTATGAACTAACAAATTGATTTCCTTAATTTTTCAAGAATTAAAAAAGTATATATTACAATGCCTAAAAAGGGGTTTTGCAGTATCATATCTTCTTTTTTATTCCTATTTAAGTTTTTAGTGCTTTTTTATTTTTATTGATCAAATTATGTCATTTTTACTGTAATCATCAATTTGCCATTGCTAATGACAAATTATGAGTCAAAGAAGTTAGCTCCAATTCGTTAATAATATGTCCCAATTTGTCAATGCTAGTGGCGAATTGAAACTAAAAATGTGAGCCCTAATTTGCCATTTTGAAACATTAATATATATATATATATATATATATATATATATATATATATATATATATATATATATATATATATATATATAATATTATTTAAATTAAATTAATTGGTTGATATTAAAACATTATTTTAAACCTTACATTATTCTCATTTGATATATTTTAAATCTCATATGATTGTTTAAGATAATGTTTTAATTTTAACCTTTCAATTTAATATGAGCAGTTAAAAACAATTCCCCTCATCTCTCACATTAGATTAAGGATGATCGCATAGGATAATCATGTGAAATTTAAAATATATCATATGGAATCATGTCAAATTTAAAATAATATTTTAATCTAAAAAAATTAATTTAATTTAAATGATAAAAAATAATTTATTTCATCTTTCACCTAAGATGAATCCACACTTGATTCTAAATTGATTTTTTTTAATTTAAATGATAAAAACAATCATCTCTTTCATATTTTACATAAGAATTAAGATACATAATCACAAGAGGTGTCAAAGTGGACTAATCCGGCCTACACGGGATTGACCCATCACGGGTTGGCCCACTTGAGTTGGAAGAGTTAAATGAGTTGAAAATTTCAACTCGGCCCACCAAGGTGGTAGGTCGAGCTAATCCACCTAACCCATATTTTTTTTAAAAAAATCTATATATTTTTTATATATTTTTTTCATGAACTATAAAATTTAATATAATAAAATGAAAGAAAAGATTCATCATTCATCATGTCACTCACAAATAGTTAAATACAAAACAATGAATGTATGAAAGTATTAAATATATTAAATAAATTTTTTAATATATTAGAATTTCCTTTTACTTTTTATTAATATATTAAATAAATTTTTTTAATAGTTAGGTGGGTTACGGGCCAACCCACTTAACCCGCGAAGCTAACCCACCAAACTCGCGGTAGCTCGCGGGTTTTGGTGAGTTGGGTTTCTCCAACCGTTTATTAAATGGGTTGGAATTTTGTAACTCAACCTACCAAATTGGTGGGTTAAACTGGCCAACCCGATGAGTTTGGCTCGTTTTGACAGCTCTAATAATCACATTTAATATTTTTTTTAATTAATATATATTATTAATGTTAAACTGGCAAAGGAATGATGACAGGGGGAGGGAAATCAAATCTAACCAAATCAAAAGAGCCTAAGGAAGCACAAGCTGCAAGAGCATCCGCCACACAATTAGCCTCGCGAAATACATGGGAAATATGAACTTCCCATTCCCTAGCAAGAAGATGATGGATATTGGAAATAAGAGTAGCATGAGGGTGCAACTCCTGAAGCTGACCGAGAATAAGCTGATGCGCACAAGAAGAGTTTGTTTCCAAAGCCACCTTCCTAGCTCCCAGCTCCCATGCAATGTCAAGCCCCATCTTTACGACCCAAAGTTCCGCACCAAGAGCATCACAAGAGCCTAGGCGCTTCGTAAAACCAATAACAAATTGGCCTTCATGATTCCGCAACACTCCACCACCGCACGCACAGAGTTGGGACTACAAGTGCCATCGACATTAACCTTAATCCAACCCACCATGGTTTTGTTCCACTTAACAAGACACTCAGCACGCATGGGAGAACCCTTACCCGAAAAGATATCAGACCCACGCTCATCAAACCCCATACGAGCACGCTGCAGAATGACAAACACAGGGTCCGTGGGACTAAGGGACTAACTTCTTCTTGAGATTGATCTCCACGCAAATGCGTGCAAATTTACCTCTCGAGGTAATAGAAGTAGTTGGGTCAATCTTAAGCATCTTACCAATCAAGTTTCCTACTCTCCCAAGACATTTGGCATTATAGAATTCCAGTGGCAGATTGGGTACACGCACCCATGTAGCAATCTTAGTAACTTCTTCCGCATTATACGGGTCAAAATTAGGGCACCAACGTTGTACGATCAAGTAATGATCAGCAATTAACCACGGCCCTCACTGAAAAGCATGGAGATAATCGTCTTGGTTCGTAAATGACACTGCAAAGACACCATTCTCCAAGTCAATCATCTGAGACAGCCCTGATCCCTTGCTTTGCCACAACTTCTCCAAACGATTACGCATGAATGTAACTCCAACAGTCTTCCCCATCAATTTGACCAGAAGGGTAAGCTTCCACGGTTGACACCATTGGTCATATTCCTCTTGAGTGAAGTCCAAAACCGGTATCACTGGATCATCCTCGCCCTCGTCCTCCGAGGTGCTATCGTCCTCCGTGTCAGTATCCTCCGAAGCCGACGACATTGCCGCACCCTCCTCCACACTATGTCTGAACGAAACCAATCCTTGTTCACCAGTACCGACGCCGGCAATGTTTTCAGTATCCACATCGGTAACAATTTCATCCTCGCCTCCGCACTAGTTGCCATTAATCTTTACCTTCTTGTTGCTTCGAGCGTACAGATCTAACTCCTCTGCCGAGAGCTCCATAGGTATAGGCTACTTTTAGTTGGTTTTTGCTTCTTGTTTTATAAGAGCCTGTTTGGTTCGTATAATTTGGATTAGGGAATAGCAAATTGAGAGTCTTAATTTGCCATTCTATTGGCGAATTGAGGCTGACTTTTTTAAACCCCAATTTGCTATTATCAATGACGAATTTGTGTAAATTTTTCATCAATTCGTCATTCAAAATGACGAATTAGTAATTGCACAATAAAAATAATATATTTCATCAATAAAAATAAAAAATCTAAAAATTTAAATAAAAATATAAAAGAAGATATAATGCTGCAAAAATCAATTAAAAAGTAAGATTATTCTTATAATTTCCACTTAAAAGAAATTAAGACTTGAGCGAGTTCGGCCTGTAATTGTATGATCGGTTAGCCACGTTAAAATTGTGACTAATTAAATCGTACAACTGCATCACGATAAAAAACCACCTTATCTCGAGGCTACTTATACCGATCTTAGTAAAAAAAAAAAATAGAAACAGATGTTTAAGTCTTAAAAGGATCGGTGTACCTAACTTCACTATAATCATGGATGCATCGGACGACTTCCAATCTCTGCTTCGCGAGCAACGCCGAGAGCTCACAGAAGCCGAAGCCATGGACTCCGACTTCGACTTCGCTTTTCGTCTTCAATTGCAAGAGGCACTCGCCGCCTCTCTCGCTTTCCAGCCCTCTTCTTCTTCTTCTTCTTCTTCCTCCGTCGAACCCCAACTTTCCCCCTCGCACGACGCCGTATTCAAACCCACTACCCTTCTCTCTGAAGAACTCGCGAGGGTTGAGCAAGAGATCAATGACCGGAAGCAGAGTGAAATCGAAATTCGCAAGATGAAGGACGATCTCAGCCGTCGGATGCATGATCAGAATGTCGCCAGGGAGATTCTCAGAATCCCCGAGGCCGATTGGATGGAATGGGGCGATAGTTTCGAGAAACCCTTCGACGAGGGTTGCTCGAAGCGGGAGGTTCTCAAGAGCGACGGTGATACTGTTTTCCGATTGTACTTCAAAGGCTGGGTGAGTGAGGAGAGGCATATGGATGAGAAGGTTGTTTTGGCGGGGATTGGGATTGCCATATGTGATCCTCGAGATAATTTGATATTCGAGATGAGTAAGCCAATGGTTGGGAATGGAATGAACAAGATTGCTACTCAGATCAAGGCTTTGATTGAAGGTCTTAATGCTGCTCTTGCTTTGGACTTGAAGCGTCTAACTTATTATTGTGATTACTTTACGCTCTTCCAATTTGTGAGTCTTTCTTCTTCTTCGTCTTCTTTCTTTTGTTGCATTGAATTTGTTGAATCGACCTCTAGGCCAAAAGTTGTATGACTCAAACTATACCTCTGCCCTAGGACAATACAATTGCTGCTGCACGGCCAATATAATTGATTGTGTGTATATATATATATATCTAGTTTGTTTGCAGGAAGAAGTGTTCTTGAGGTGGTCTTATGGTATACTGTATGATATTTGGGATTACCTTATGCGTTCACTTTTTTTGTGTGTTTGCTGATCTGCTTGATAGTCTTTTGAAATTTACCATTGTTGTAATACAGCATCAGATTTTTCAAAACAAACTAAAGTTATAGTTCAGAGTTTTTAACATGTTGGGACTATTGATTATTTTGTAAATCTTATTATTCTCTTAGGTGGTTAATGGTTATCAATATCTTGTTTGTTGTTTAGCTAACTAGAAGATGGCCACCAAAACAAGCGAAGATTGCAATGCTAGTTAACCAGGTGACTTTGCTTCAAAGAAAATTTACTTGCTGCAATGCCCAGCTTGTGCCAAGAAATGATGTCAAGTTTGCATTTAAGCTCGCAAAAGATGCAATTAGTTCTCAGATCACCAAGTGTGCAGAATCTAGCAGTATAAAGAATCTGAATGAGACTTGTGTCATATGTTTGGAGGATACTGATGTCAATAACATTTTTTCTGTTGATGGCTGTCAACACCGGTATTGCTTTACTTGCATGAAACAACATGTGGAGGTGAAGCTACTTCATGGAATGGTGCCAAAATGTCCTCATGAAAAATGCAATTCTGAACTTCTAGTTGATAGCTGTAGAAAATTTTTGACTCATAAACTAATTGAAACCATGCAACAACGAATCAAGGAAGCTTCTATTCCTGTGACTGACAAGATTTATTGCCCCTATCCAAGATGCTCATGTTTAATGTCAAAAACTGAGGTTATAGACTACTCCAACAGCATTCTGCGTCGCCCTGATGAATCAGGACCCGCGAAGTGTTTAAAATGTCACAAGCTTTTCTGTATCAGCTGCAGGGTCCCTTGGCATAGTGCCATGACATGCTCTGATTATAAAAGGTTAAATCCTAACCCTCCTCTTGATGATTTGAAGCTGAAGTCTTTGGCATCAAGGAGTTTATGGAGGCAGTGTGTGAAGTGCAACCACATGATTGAACTTGCTGAAGGCTGCTATCACATGACTTGCAGGTACTTTATTAACTATTACCAAGATTTGAGTTATATTATAACCTTTTTGTGCATTAGTCTCAGTGGATATAATAGTAGTGAGTACAGGATAATATCATATAGGTTAAAGTTAAAGTAATGTTTTGGTCCTTTAACTTTAATTGAAGTTTCAAATAAGTCTTTTAAGTTTATGTTGTGTTAAATAATCCTTTAAGTTTTAAATTTGTCTAATTAATTTTTTTTTAACTTTCAAGTTTCAACTAACACCATTATATTTGTCCTGTCCCAAAAAAAAAAAACTAAGACCATTGAATTAACTGTCAATGTTAGCCTCACTCTTGCCTTCCCCACACCATCTTTCCCCAAATCCAATCCCTAATCAATCATCTTCCAATTTGTTCCACCTTTTTGCCCTCTGATCCTTCAATTAAAGGTTCCAAACCATTCGTCTCAGAATTTAACAAGCTTGACGTTGTTTGCTTGGTACGATTATGGTTTTGGTAATGGCTGTACTTTTGGAGGATATTTTGTGATAGTTGAAACTATGGTTGAAGCATACCAAGAAGCCCCAGTGATTGAATCACAATCTCGACCCTTTACTGTAGCTATGGATGAGAAAAAAAGAGTTGCAATTCTGAAAATAAATTTGTTGCCTTACTATTTCTTAAATTGTGGCTATGATTTTAAATAACACATAAGAATTAAAATATATATACATGGCATTCTAATTCAGCAGAGGATGAGTATTGGAGGAGCTGCTATGTGACCTAAAGGTTTGAAAGTTAAAGGACTAAAATATTATTTGAACCTATCATTTATGGGAAGGAAGATTGGTTGGATGGATGGATGATGGATGAGTTGATTGGCATATGGAATCTTAGTTTAATTATTTTATTCAACTAAAATGAGTAGTGAGTACTAGGTAACTGGATTCTTGAAGATTCTTACAGAATTGGCGCTGCACGTGACATATGTTCCAAAAAATCTTGTTTTGAGATTGTTCTGTTATGTGCATTACAAATGAGACTTGGGAAACAATGATATGCGAGCCCATTATTCTTTTCACTTTTCGTTTATGTTATCATTAATGTATTATTTCCTTGCTTTTGAAGATGTGGTTATGAATTCTGCTACAATTGTGGTGCTGAATGGAAGAACAAAAAAGCAACTTGTTCTTGTCCACTTTGGGAGGAGGATAATATTTGGATGGAGGATCGTGACAGTGATTTGGAAGAAGAGGAAGAAGATGATGATGATGATGATGATGATGATTATTTTGATTATGAGTCTGATATCTTTGAGGAGTACTTACTATAAGAATTATTACTCTCCGCTTTCATCCACCCAACAGCTGTGTAAAATATCGTAAGAGACGTGTTAGTGTCTAAATCGTAGGTACAATTTAACCAATGGAGTAGAAGGATGTCTAACTCATTAAGGGTGGTTTCTTGTGATTTTTTTTTTCTTAGAACAAATGCACATGATACTAAATCTGAATGAATAGCATGGAGGTAGTTTTATAGGGAAATTTAATTAGTTAAATTCTTATTTTTATTTTGTTCATTTTAATGCTATTATAGTTTTATCTTCTATAATGTTGAATGATACGGAGATTAAAAATATAATGAAGTGTTATTTGAATGGTAAAATATTTCACCTAAGTTGTAAATAAAGGTAAAGTATATTTGGTATCTCTTTAAACCTTTTGTCAAATATTTTGTCTTATGTTATAGGATAGTTTAAGAATGGAAAGGACATGAGTCAAAGAACCAACTAATAGCCCCACATGCAGTCAAGCTCGGAGTAGCACTGTCAAAACAGGCCGGCCTGGCCCGTGATGACGCTAAACGGGCCAGTTTTTTTTTATTTTTTTTAAAAATTAATTATAAAATTATATATTTACTTAAAAATTAGTAATTTTTTAACTTTAAATTAATATTTTATTAATTTTAATTATTATTTAAATTATTTATATACTTTATTAGAATAAAATTATTATTTAACACATAAAATTATTTAAAATATCTATATTTATACATATTTTAAACAAATATATATTAATTTTTTATTTTATTTTTTTTTAATTTTTTGGCGGGCCCCACGGGTTTAAACAAGCCAATCCGTTTAGGTCCGTTTTTAAACGGGTCTATTTTTGCTTATCCAAGCCCGCCCATTTAGTGAGCGGGCCGGGCTAGCCCGCGGGCTCTGGCCCATTTTGACAGTGCTAGCTCGGAGGGACACAATGCCATGCTAGCACCACCCTCTGCTGCTTCGGCATAGTCCTAATTTCTTTCATGTCACCACCGGAATCTCCATAAATGGTGGCTGGAGAGAAGAAGAAAGGCATATGAAGATTATCTTACATTGTCCTCAAACTCCGGGAAGGCAAAAACACCAACAACGTTGCTCTGGAACTGAGCGAAAGGGTTCGTCGCCACAGCGGAGGAAGATCGAAGCTTCCATTGGCGGCGGCGGAAAATGATGTAGCAGAGAATGTGGAGAGCCAATTAGGAGTGACACAGTTGGTTAAGGTTCAGGCTCTTATCCACAAGGACAAGGGTTCGAACTCTATGACTGATGTAAGAGTCTTATTGAATTTTCAAAGAGGTTGGGAGTTATTCTCTGACCTTGATGAGAGGAATCAAGCAGAGGAAGGAGAACTTGGTTCAGGGTAGAGACTCGTATTAATAGAAGAACTCATTCTGGTGAACTTCTTGAAGGCAGTGGCAGAAGAAGACACAATAGAGCCACCACCACCGCAAGTATTTTCGGAGGAGGCAGAGCAGAGATGCTCTTCTCGAAGACAAGAGATATGACCCACTCATCCTAATTCATATATCAAAACAAAAACCCATTTCAAGTAAGTGAAAAATGATAATCAAACACGGTTTTTTGAGAAGGAAGATGGGTGTTAGGTTCTAAAAACATAAGGAAGAAGATGAGAGTAGATCATCTGCTATTGTCTAGCCATGTTGACTGTGGCCGAATCTTTAGCTATATTTGTTGATTGGTTAGCTATTTTTAGGACAATACTACTCGGAAACCAGAGAACAGAGACGAAACCAAGGGGGCTGAGGGTGGCATAGCCCCCTAAACTCTTAGTAATTACATATATTGTATGTGTAATAATTCTATATTGGGCCCCCTTTTAAAAAATTATAGAACACTTGCGAGATTTTTAAAGGTATGTTTGGATGATCAAAGGTCAAAAATAGAATGAAATGGAGTGAAATAGATAGATGTATCAGGCCAAAAAAAAAAGATAGATGTATGTTTGGTTGTTTTCCTGGGGATGGAATAGAATAGAAGGTGAGGTCTCCAAAATCTTTGAATAAAAAAAATGTGGAATTGTAAGGTTTTTTTTTTTTTTATCATTCAAGGGAGAGTAGGTTTTCAAAATAGAAGAAAGAGAAGTGTATTTTAAGGATAGGGGAGTGTAATTTACACTTTAAAATATGATTAATATGAACTTTATGAGAATAGATCATCTGTCATTCTCTACAATTAGCCTAAAATATTATTTCTTTTGATTCGCAATATCTGCATGAGTGGAAGAATTTTAATGTTTCAAAATATTTGTTGTTTTACAAAATCAACACAGTATTAATTATTTTTTTACAATTTTATCCCTACCTATTCTCTTTTAAACTCTCCAAATTTAATTAGTGAAGTCAATACCTTTGTTATTCCTAATATATGTTTAACCAAATTTACTTATTCTCAATTTTAATTACCATTTATCATTGTCATTGTTTACCATTATTTTTAACCATCATTTCTCATAGATGCAAATTAGACGCTGTTGTTGAAGACTCACTATATGAAATGGCAGTTGTTGAAGACTCAATGGAAATGGCAATTGTGGAAGATTCAGAATCTGATCTATTGAATTCATTTAGAAAATTTGTTGCTTTTTTGTGAGAACTTTTTACGTCAGTAAAAAATTGGTAGGATAAGTAAAATGGTGAATAAAGAAAAAAAAAAGGTGGGAATTTATTATTATTGATGTAAGGGATAAAATTAATTAATAAAGAATAAATATCTTTTGAAAGTGGAAAAGAATAAATAAGGATAATTCAGTTTTTTTATCTTATATTTTTGTAAGTTTAAATAGGAAGAAGATGAAGATGGGAAATGGGGAAAATTACATTTTTTGTTTTGTGAAAAATTATTTTGTTTCATTTTGGTATATGGTTTTAAGGTGATTTAGGCTACGTCAGCCAAGGAGTACACGTAGGAGAGATAGTGTTCCACCTCAATTTGCCACGTCGTCACCACTTAACGGAAAACTAAACGAAATTGGACGGAAGGACCAATTTGGAACTTCTGAGAAACATAAAGGACCAATTTAAAATTTTAAAACATAAAGGACCAGTATGAAACTTAGTGACAACATAAGGGACCAAAATAGACTTTTGACCAATAATATAACTTTGTTTCAAAAAAGAAATTAAATAATATAACTTGTAACTACGGAATATTTCTCCTAGGACACGTGCCATTGGGTTTTCAGAAGCTCCACGATAACTTGCACCAGTGACACGTGGCACCACTCATCTATCCCCTATGTGGCCGGTACCCACATTTCTCCTCTTGGGCTCCCGTTCAAGAGACGTGGAAAACCTCCAAGGTGGGACGACCCACATCCAGTAGGAACGTGGTCGACCACGTCCTCCCCCACACTTGGTATAAAAGGCCCTCACCCAGGGGACATCAGAACAAGAGACAAGTAACACAAACTCTAATTACACTGAAGCTAGACTCGGCTGCCCTTATACAATACGCCTTTCTATCAACTCAAGAGCTTAGCCCACGGTACTACCAAGCTCCGACCATCAAAGAGCATATCTCCACCCCGGAGATTCCCACCAACAGAGCTCCCGACAGCTCTAAGAGACTCTTGCTCTCTCATAATCTAAGGCAACCTCCTACTAGTGGCTCGCTCGTCCGGAGTACCTTATACACGTCTTAGCCGCACACGGCCCCATACAGGTAATCATCACGCCTAACGGCTCCTATAGACGTCATCATGACGAACTACGTGGACTTTGATCCCTTCACAAGGGTACGTAGGCACTTAGGTTCCCACCTAAGGACAAGTCCCTCAAGGTTATGACCCCTTGTGGCCCTTATATATAAATTAGAATTGTCTGAACAAAAAATGACAGTTGCATCACTTATATGTAAATATATAATCATCCATCTTTTGAAACCTTTTTGTTTATCTAAATGAGTATAAATTATTTGTTTATCTAATAAATAGAAGGGTATTAAAAATTGTGTTGATTGACTTTTCACCGACTTTGAAAAAACTAATCACATCTCTACCAATTAAAGAAAATCTTAACAAGTGTCCTAGGACACCCTAGAAAAAATGCTGATAAGTGACAACTTGCGATAAAATTATGGCCCCGTTTGTTTGCGTGAATATTTAGGGCGTAATCTTGGCTGCAACCTAATATTTCCTCCAACATTCTTCATACCAAACATACCTTGTTTTTTTTACAATTTGATGAAACTATGTTTTTGTCCTTATTTTTTTATCTATTTTTATTTTATTTTCACTTTTAATATAATTGGAAAATGATTATTTTATCTACGTTTATTCTATTCATGTCACATTTTCATTCCATCCAATATTCACATTTTTATTCTCATTCTTATTTTCTCTAACATTCTTCATACCAATATATCTCTCTTTCACCTATTTTTTGAATAAAAAAATAAATAAAGAGAGAAAAAATAATAATAAAGAGAAAATAAGTAAATAATTCTATATATTCCCAAAAATACCCATAAAAAAATAGGCAAAATACTATTTAGTCCCTGAATTCACTAAAAAAAACAAATTTTTGGCGACGGTTATTTTTTGTTGCTAAAAATGTAGCGACGGTTGGGATGACCGTCGCTAAACTTGGCGTCGGCAAATATTCTAACGACGCTTCACAGAAACGTCGGCAGCAACAATTGGATCTTGCGACGGTTAAAATCGTCGCTAAAGCACCACAGTTATGACCGTCGGCAATACAACGACGATTTTAACCGTCGCTAATGTTTGACCAATTTACAATTTATTTATCTTTTTGGCGACGGTTTAAACCGTCGCTAGACTGTTTTTTATTATTTTATTTTTTCAATAATTTTAATTTCCCTAAAAGACATATTGATTAAACCAAAACAAATATTGAACCAAAATAATTTCATTTGTACATAAATATACTCAATGCTTTACAACCAACATACATATCTATAATTCATAATCACCATTTGAACAAGTGTTAATAGTACAAATTTTACAATATGACTGCCAATACATTTAGCAACTACAACTATATAATTTTAATAACGTAATAAAGCAAAATATTCAAGATTGAACTCCAAGGATTGTGACTTGTTTTTGATGATCTTCAACATGCTGAAGGTGATGATGCCTCTATAATTCCATATCAAATAGCTATAAGAAATGAGAAAATATATAAGTACTACATAATAAATAATTCAAAATTTTATAATTTACAATTTACACTACCTGTGAGAGTGGTGATTCAAAAACACGAGCAAGCTTATAAGCAGAACAATATGAAACAGAAATCAAAGAAAAGAAGGAAGGAAAGATTACCAAGAAATTAAACTGTCATGTTTTTATGGGGTTAGTTCATTAATTTGTAATTATATGTTGTGTTAACAACTAAGTAAAAGAAAGTACCTCTTTCAAAATTAAAGCAGAAAATATGGAACCAATAATTAATGTAAGTGTGACTTACTAATTCAGTACATGAAGCAAAATTACTTGAACTCAACAAACCAACCCTTTCTCAATTTCCTTTCTTTTTTTTATTCAACAATTAAGCTAATTAATTAAAGCAATTACCTTTCTTGGCATAAGCGTCTTAGGAATCACTCTGCAAAAATAAATGGAATAGGACATTCTCATATGCTAATTAATAATTACCTTTCTATATTGTATTAGATTGCAAGGTATCTTCTTTCAATTCCTAAAATAAGAGAAGCAGTGAATTTGAAGATGGTATGAGTCTTACTGCCCATGATATCTTAGAGCACAATTCTTCAACAGAATAGAAACAGAAAAGAGAGAAATGAACAATTCATCACAATCACCAACAACTACCAACAATAATAATAATGGATGGATGCGAAATTGATTATTTACTGGAGAAGGGCTTGGTTTAAGGTGGTGATGGGCTTAATGGGCTTTCCAAGTTTTTAACACTCATTTCCTTTTATTGTTTACTCAAAAAATACTTATTAGAAATGTACAAATATAAGAAACAATCTAACTCAAACCCAAATGCATACAAATATATATATAAAAATACAACTTAAAAACAGAACCAATAAACACTCTTAAAATTACCTCAGCTAATTCTTCCTTTGTGACTGGCTTGTTTTCTTGGATAAGTTGTATCCAAGCAAGTTCAAGTAATGCTAGGTCCTGCAATTAATGTTATATTTATCAATCTCTTTTTAACTAATAATTTCTTTTTGGGGAATCAGAACTTACCGTGCTGTCAAATTGTGCCTTGGTAGCTCCACACTTCAAAGTAACAGCAATTCCCTGGACCCCAAGATTAATATCAGACATTAATAGTATTAGTATACCATGCCATAAATCAAAGGAAACAAGACGAGACAAACTCCCAAATGTAGTACATAATATAGGTATAGCACTGAAAGTGCAAAATAAAACAACACATAAATCAAAGTTAAAAGTAGGAGTATGAGTGAGAATATTGCAATATTCATTATCTGCATATATAAAAGAAACAAGAGATTAGATTACTGATGTGGGATCAAGGTGGTTGGTACAAATGCGTGGTTGATTCTTCTGCACCCCCTGCAATAATGTTCACACAAAATACATTAGTAACAACACTTACTTAAGAGTTTGACTTAATTAGTGGCTTTACAATCAGTGAGTACCTGCAAGCCTACAATACCAATGTATAGATTCCTGAGGGTACTGCTACCAGATACATCAGCCCTAGCAACCATGAAGAACTAGTTTATGGAATGGAAGTAAAGCGTAAATCCAAGGAAGGGCATTGGAAACATGAAACTAGTAGCGTTAGCGTACACATCAAGAAATAGGCCAGCATCACTCAGACACTTGACTCTAGTAGTCCCTGGAAAGAGAGCACGGAATTCATCACAATGTATAATAGTAGCTAGACCACCAGCTGAGCATCCAGAAAGAAGAGCCTGCATCACAAATAAACTTGTAATAAGAAGAATATATAATATAGTATAATATAATATAATATAATGGTGATTCAGTTAGTATTTTATCCTATATATCCATGAGTGAGTGAGTGTACAACACTAGAACCTGCTCGGCATCACGCATTCCCTTGGACATCAAATCCTCCATTGCAGCCCACCAAATGCGTTGTCCTCTGAATTGCAGTTATGCACTCTAAAATCTCAAACACACAATTTGAATGCCATCACATCACCCATCAGTGTTAGTCAATTCAACAACAAGAAATCAAGTTCAACCTTATCTTCACTATCCCCAGTAAAAGAGGCACCATCACAGTAACGAAGTTTCACTCTGTTCCAGTTGAAAAAATCTAACAACATGAGCATGGCAATTAGCTAGTTAGAGTCTTTAGGAGGAAAAGAGGATCGGATCAGAATTTATTGATAGAATAGGAATTAAACCTGGATTTTCTTCAGCGTTATTGCTTAATATTCCTGTAAAAGGTATTTCCTTTTCCATGAATGATGATGATCCACGCCTTGTTGTCTTGCAGTAAACACATGTTCTAACGTCATTACACCATCCACCTCCCTGTCACCACACCTACTTCTCACTTGAGTTTACTATATCAATAGAATATAATTTTTACAGCATATATAACGTTTTGTTCTTTGATGTTGCAAGAGAAATTAAAGCATATATATATAGGTAATGGAACAATTAGAATGATGAAGTCAAACATAAACCTCTAAATTAATGAGCCAGCTGTTTGATCCTGACCCATATCCCCGATGCAAATGATAACCAGGTAATGTTCCATCCAAACACACTGCCAAGGACAAACAAAAATGTAGATTTAGACAAAGAGTGATTTGATATGTAATAGAAGAAGTTGAAGTAAAACAAAAGATACAAATACAATAGGTCTAAAAATATACTAAATAAAGCAAGATTACTTCCCCAACCGGAAAGCAAGATTAATTCCCCAACCGGAAAACAAGATTACTACTGGTACTACTATAAAGAATAAGGGAACCGTACAATACTTACATCCAATCCAAGGAGCAAGAAAAGAAGAAAAAGTGAGTGCATACAACATTATGAGAAGCAAAACATTCAAGAAAACAAAAAAATGAGAGAGTAGGTACCTGCTCCTTTAGCATGAGCAGCTTGAATAAGAGTCAATCCAACGAGCAGTGCTATATCTTGAAACATATTTTCATGCTGATTGAATTTTGTTGAAAAACATATTATGGATGATGTAGGATCTAATTTAACAATTCTATACGGTATTGAGTTTGCCAGAAAAGCATGGAAAAACAAAGCAAACAAATTCATCTTGATTTTCTTGCTTGAAGGCTGTTGAACTGAAGATGCTACTCATAATTTACTTCAAGACAGCATGTTCCAAGAAATTCCTGATGATGAGAAGCTAATAGAATATTTATAAAAAGAAAAAGAAGAAAGCACTAAATTGGCATTTAATAGCTGACAGCTGGTGTGAAACCACAAAGATACCTGCATAATTTCAGGTGCATCTGGCCCAACCATTGATGCTCCAAGAACTTTATCTGTCTCATCGTCAACAACAAGCTTCATAACAGTTTTTTCTTGCCGCCTATTTTAAAGATATGATTAGCAATTAACATCACATTTTTCCTTCAAAACAAGGGTTGTTACAAGCATAAGTACTAATGAATCCGACATAGTACTTGAAGAAAGAGACCAACATAAATCAGGATCTAGAACATTTTGTTTTTCCAAACAGGATTGTCCATGATATATATAGATAATAACATTGTAAACCAAGACTGTATTGTGCACCTTAATAGAACTGCTGCATGCCCAAATTCTTAAAATTTGAGAGATATATATTTCCCTGAAACAAGATGAACAAGTGAATAATGTCATATAACTACATACTGTATAACTTAAATATATAGTACATATACTTACAAGGATCACATAATAAAAAGACTTGAGACAGAGATGGCAGCAGTGGAAGAAAATAATGTTAGGTTACAGAGTATCCATACAAGATAAGGTAAAATCAAATTAGTGATAAATTAGGGTGAAATTCAATTATTTGTTTCCATATTCCATTTCTTTTATATCCATATTTTGACTTCACAACACTCTGCTTCTATCATCCTTCTATAAAGACATTGCACTAACTTCCCTCTTTTATATCCATATATATGCTGCGTCCACTAAGCTCCCTAATTATAAGACCTGAATTTTCAACACAGGAATGAAGAAACTAATGAGTGGGCTGTACCACGTTTCGAAACCAGATTGCCTGAAATTAGATATTAAGAGAAATGAAATATCTTGATGCTAGTCCAATAAAAATCCCTATAGAATATTCCTGAAGTGAAATCTAAGAGCATATGCATAAAGGATCTCTTCCTAATTCCACAGAAACCGAACACAAAACAAGATTCAAAAACGAAGCCAAGGAGGTTTTTAAGTTCATTGTTTACTACCTTGTGAAGCAATTTGTTATCGGCGTCGCTGGTGGTCGCAGATTACCTCCTCCTTATCGGTGTCGTTTATTATGTTCTACGAACAAACATTCAGAAAGAGAGTGAGAGTGAGAGATTAGGGGTTTGAGAAAGAGAGATTAGCGATTTAATAAAGAGAAATTAGCGATTTGAGAATGAGAGTGAGGGATAAGCGATTTGAGAGTGAGAAACATACCGTGCTTCAATGTTCCTAAACCCAAGCCATCGGCCACCGTCGTGCTTCCAAGGGTTTTGATTATAAGTCAGATGAAACTAGCGTTTAATGCTATTTTGTAAATTGTTCTTTGATCCTAACCACGATTCAAACCGTCGTCGCATGACCGTGGTTAAGTCATCAGCTTGCTATTCATCTAACGACGGGTGGAATAAGCATCGTTGGTTGACTAACGTTAAAATTGGAATTTTTTGTAGTGATTGTTGCTCAAACTATTATTTAGTCCTTAAATTTATCAAAAATACTATTTAGTTCCCAAATGTTTAACTATGTCAACTATTTAGTCCCCAAATTTGACAAAATACTATTTAGTCCCCAAATTTGTAACTATGTCAACTATTTAATCCCCAAACTTGACAAAAATACTATTTAATCACCGAATTTACAACTCTGTCAACTATAACGGGTAACAGTTATAGTATTTTTGCAAATTCGATGATTAAATAGTATTTTTGCCAAGTTTGAGGACTAAATAGTTGATATAGTTACAAATTCGGGGACTAAATAGTATTTTTATAAATTCGGGAACTAAATAGTAATTTGACCAACAATTTAAGGATTATATAATATTTTGCCTATATATCTATCTATATATATATATATATATATATATATATATATATATATATATATGACTTTGGAGTTTTTGGTGTCACACAAGCAAAGTGTGACACCAAAAAAATAACTTCCCCCTCAACTTTCCAATAAATAACCAACTTTTCAATAAATTTATATTTATATTTATAGCTATATTTTATAATTAAAAAAATACAAAAAAAATATAATTAGAGGATGCGGGTGAGAGAAAATATATTATATTTTTTAATATGATTAGAGGATGTGGGAGAGAGAAAATAATATGATTATATTGAATTTTTAATAATTTTAAAATATAATAACTATTTTATATTATATTTTAAAAAAAAAATTAAGAATAAATTACATATATACACGTAGGTGGATGCGAAGTCTCTAGTATATATATATTCCCAAAAATAAAATCACATCAAAGTTGCTTCTTTTGCACGACTCTAGTCTTTTTTTTCAGCCTCCGCTCAAGAAAATAGCAATACCACTTCACAGAGCATGAAGCGATTAGCACCACCGCGCATGGCGAATCGTACGGACGAAAACGAACTCCAAACCCTACTTTCTGAGCAAAGCGAAGAGTTCACGATGGCTAAAGCCCTAGCTTCGGATTCCGACTTGGCGTTCCAACTACAAATGCAAGAAGCCGTTAATGCCTCCCTCGCTTCCCAACCCTCTGCTTCGTCGCCGTCGCAAACCGCCATTTTCACCGACGACGACGACAAGGCCTCCGCCGCTGTGGACTTGGCGGTGTCGCTCATGCTGGAGGACACGAAGAGGTTCACGCAAGAGCTTAAGGATCGCGAACATTCCCAAGCGGAGATGGCGAAAATGATGGAAGATCTGGACCGTCGGATTTTCGATCAGAATTTCGCGAGAAACATTCTGAACATTCCAAAGGAAGAGTGGAGAAAGAACGGCGATAATTTCCATATGCCCTACGATGCTGACGGAGCAGCATCGTCGTCGTCGCTCCGGAGCACTTCTCTTGCCGCAGAGTGTTTCAAAGTGTACTGCAAGGGTTTGGTGAGCGAAGAGAGGGTTAGGGATATGAGCGTGAAGGTGGCTTCCATTGGGATTGCCATTTGTGATTCGAGGGATTATCTAATTTTTGAAGTGAAGAAGCCTCTTGACGTAATGGAAACTGGTGGTGTCGTGCTTACTACTGAGTCTGCTGAGCTTCAGGCTGTGGTTGAAGGCCTTGTTAAGGCTCTTGACTTGGGATTACAAAGGGTTACCTTTTTCTGTGATGACTATATGCTTTACCAATATGTAAGTCATATCTCCCAATTTCTTTTTTCAATACTTTATTTAATGTTAAGATAACTGTGTGCGCGAAATGGGAAAAAATAGAAAAAGAACAAAAGAAGAAGAAAGGAATATGAGGTGAATATATTATTGGTTATTGCTCAGTTTTTTAAATAGGTTAAACTACTAACAGTCCTATTAAACAATTTGCTTTTGCAGCATTTTTATTCACTTGCTGGTTAATATATATATATATATATATATATCCATCGTTACATGCTATTATTGGAGAAGTTAAAGTTCACTCTCATGCGCTGCTTTTGTGATTTCAAAGCAATTTAGTGAGGGTTGCTTTATGAAAATTTCATTTACCCTTCTTTAAGATAAAACAGGTTGGCTTAGCTTGATAGTTGATACATGTACATGTAGCCGACCCCACCTAGTTGAAGAAAACTTTGTTGTTGTTGTCATCATTCTGTCCTTATGTGCTTCATTAATGTTTTATGCTAAATGTTGAATGAGAAATGATTTGAACTATTGCTGAATAATCAATGCCACAATATGTATTTTACTATTTTCTGTTATTATATGTAGACACTGGTAGTTATTTGCAGATGCCATGAATTTGTGTCATTCAAAGGTAGTTGGTTGTTGATGTCCTGTAAACAGGTTACAGGCAGAGTGCTAGCTAGCCGCAACAGTAAGTTTGCTGGGCTACTTGATCAGGTCTTTAATCTTCAAAGAAAATTTGTGTATTGTGTCCCATCTCTTGCTGCACGAAAAGATGTCAAATATGCTTTTAAATCTGCAAGAGATGCAATAGTTTCTCAGATCAAATGGTCTGCGGAAACTGATAAAGGTACCACTAGCTTTAAGGAGACCTGTGCAATTTGCTTCGAAGATACTGATGTTGATAAAATGTTTTCAGTGGATCACTGTTTGCATAGATATTGTTTTTCATGCATGAAACAGCATGTAGAGGTGAAGCTGCTTAATGGCATGATGGCCAAGTGCCCTCATGAAGGATGTAACTCTGAGGTGACTGTTGATAGGTGCAGAAAATTTTTAGCTCCAGAATTAGTTGAAGTTATCAGCCAACGAATGGAGGAATCAGCTATTCCTGTTTCAGAGAAAGTGTATTGCCCATTTCCTAAGTGTTCAGCATTAATGTCAAAGCGCAAGGGTCTTGGAGTACACTAAGACTTCATATGTTGGGGCTGAAGAATGTGGAGCCAGGAAATGCATGAAATGTCATCTATTTTTCTGTATTAATTGCAAGGTTCCTTGGCATTACAATATGACCTGCTATCAGTATAGTATTTCAAATCCTCGTGTTCATGCACAAGATGATATGGTGAAGTCCCTTGCTAACAAGAAACTGTGGCGACAGTGCGTGAAGTGCAATCACATAATTGAACTAGCTGAAGGTTGCTATCATATCACCTGCAGGTACCTCTCTTTACTTCTCAGTTTTTCTACCATTTTTCAACTTAAAAATAGGAGAAATCTTTAATCAAACGCTATATATTAAAAGAAGCTGTGCAAGATTAAAGCTTTTAGAATCCTGCTAAATGCAATATCTTATGTGTCCCCAAATTTTAAACTAGTTTTTAATTTCATTCTCAAATTTTTTTTTACGTATTGCTATTAATTACTAACGATAAATAATTGATTTGATGACACATGTAACATTGATGATGATAATCATCATTCATAAGCTCTAGAACACACCAAAACGATATCGTATCTTTTCTTCTTTTTCTTAATATGAAGAAGTGACATTGTTTTGAGTGATGAGTCTTCATTAATATAAAGTGATGTCGTTTTGAGTGATGGGTTAACATTAATATTATACATGTAATATCACGTCATTATTTGTTGTTAATAATTTGTACGGCATTATGTGTTGAGACAAAATTGACTATAATTTGACATTTTTAAGACCAAGTTGACTTTATTAAAGTTTAAAAATATAAAATGTACTTTTGTCTCCTTTTTAATAAGTGGAGCAATGTTAGAAATATAAATTCTTTCATGCCAAATTTCAGTTGTGAAAGTCTGACTCATTCCATTGCTATGGTAGGTGTGGGTATGAATTTTGTTACACATGTGGAGAACCATGGAAGAACAAGAAAGCAACATGCTCTTGTCCAATCTGGGATGAGGCTAACATCATACGTGATCGGCATCAAAGAAGAAGACAATGACTGTACATAGCATAGCTTAGCTGTGTCCCACTCCTAAAAAAAACTCTCTAGATTATAGCTGAATGTGCTTAGGTGTTGACTATGTTTTCTCGCAAACAAGTTTTAGTTTTTCCTTTGTTTTCTTTTTGGTAAATGTTTTTAGTTTGGGTTTTCTTTTGGTCTTGGTTAGACAAACCTCTAGAGGAGTGACTAAGATGGGCTTGGCCTTTTTAACTCTTTGCACTATATACCATTTGGGTCAATTGTTAGCCCCAAGGTTTCATGCATCATAATATAATTTTGAATGATAAGAAAATCATGTGTATACATTTATAAAGTATAATTATTTTATCTTATGAAAATCAAAGAAATATAAATGTTTCAATTTGTTCCTCAAATAAATGAAATTTCACTATGCATATCAATGAAATCATCTCATAATCATTATTTGTTATATTAATTGATTATTATATGATATATAATTAACTTTTGTAATTGCATGAGATTGTTTTTACTAATTGGTGGTGCAGCTTTTACGTTGAGTAGTTGGAAAAATCAAAATGCATCAAGATGATTAAAGTGAGTCAATATAGCAAATCAAATTGTGATTACCAACGGCTCTTTTCTTTTTAATGGCTTTAAATTGCTCCAACGGTAATTTTTCTATTGTGTCCAAGCTACACTATAAAAAGGAGCCAATCTACTCTTCATACACACTTATTCTCAAAGCAAGAGCAATAGGCTAACGTGTTTCATATCTCTCTCATTTGAGAATTATTTTCTAGAGCTTAGTGTCTGGGTATTATCTACATTTAGAGAGTGTAAAGGGTTTGAGCTTTATTGTATTCCCTTATTGATAAAAGGGTTATCCAAATATTCTCTACTTGGGTTCGTTGTTGGTGAGCGAGTGAAAACCAACCCGTTTTAGGTGCACAGAAAAACCTTGTCGTTGTTGGTGAGCGAGTGAAAACCAACCTGTTTTAGGTGATCGGGGAAAACCTTGTCGTTGTTGGTGAGCGAGTGAAAACCAACCCGTTTCTTGTGAGCGGTCTTGTAAAACAAGTTTTGTCAATATAAAAATATCTTGCTGTGTAAGGGGACGGAACGTAAGCCATTGTTCGACTGAATCATGATAAATTTGTTGTGTGCTTATTCTCTCCTTATACTTTTTTTTTGCACTATTTAATTATTACATTTTAATTAAGTCATTTATAAATTAGTTATATATATATATACATACATACATATAATTTTATATTCATATATATACACAAAATATTTTCTTTGGAATTAAATAGTTTTTACAAACACCTATTCACCCCCTTCTAGTTCTAGGTGTAACCGTCAAATATCACAGTTACACGATATTATGCTTTATGTTACCCACATTGATCAAATTTTCTATCCCTACTAAGGGCATTTGGTACAACTAATATTAGAGGTAATCCAACGTTCTCTTGTAAATTCATTTTATTAAATATGTTTATTTTTTGCAATGTGATGAATTTATATTTTTATTTTTATTTTTTTAAAATATTTTAATATAAGAATAAAATTATCATTTTATTTACTTTTATTCTTATTCTTATTCTTATTCTCATTTTTATTCAATTTATTTTTTACTATCAAACATAATAATCCGTTTTCATTGTCATTCTTATCACATTCCGTGAGCTCTAATTGTTATGACAAATTGTTGCAAGGACTGTGATCTAATATCTTGGGCTAACAGTGCCAGTTGATTAATGAAACCTAAGATATTTTTTTTACCAGTTTTAAAACTTTTTCGAAAATTTGAATTGATTGATTTCTTTGCACTAAAGTTTTTATATATGAATTTCGAATTTGAAGGTTAATTGTTTGTTTTTGATATTAAGGGAGAAGTTAAAAATTTAAGAGAGATAATAGAATATTAATTTAAACTATTATAATAGTTTTGTTCTTTAGCATTTTAAAATACTTTAAGGGTATGTTTGGATTGGGATTAAGGAGAAGAAAGGGAGGGAATGAGAGACTACTAAGATATCTTCTTCTTGTTTGGAAAGATGAAAATTGGAGGGGAAGATAATGGAAGGTCAATCCTTAACCCTCCATTATCCTTCCCCTTCACAAATTCAAGATATTCCAAATTGGAGTATTTTGAAGGAGGTATCAATACCCAAACAAGGGGAGAACATATGAAAGGTTAACCTTCCCTTCCCCTCCCTTCCATTCTCCTCTAATCTCTCCCCTTCCCTTCCCCTCTTAATTCCCAAACACATCCTAAAATATTTTAAAGGATATTCTACACAAGTTTACTCAAATGTCCATTTTATATTTTAATCTTAATCTATTTTCATTGTTTTATTTAATGTAAGTTAACAATTTTTAAAAATGAAATTGCTTTGCTTTCATTTTCTTTTAAATCTTAATTAAAAGGGTAAAATAGTGAAATTACGTTAAAATTCTTATTTATTCTTCTAATATCCTTTTTCTTTTTTCAATTATCCAAACCTATGTAAATTAAACAAATTTCTAGGGTGTAAGTTACTTCTATGCCAAGGGATGATGGGTATGGATAGGACTTCACTGAGAGATAAGATTAAAACTAACTTCTTATTTTGCACGTGATTAATTAAGATTTAATAATTAATGTAATTTCACAAAACCTAAAATAGATCAGTGTAATTTACTTGATGAATAATGAAATTGTAGAACTTGGTTTTTCGCGAGGACCAGGAATCAATTACCTTCATCAACTATACTGCTTGAAGCTTTTCAACAAGAGTGGTGATTTTATGAACTTGACTATGTATATTTTATATATGAGCTCGTCATGTGTTAGGAGTTTAGTAGAGAAAAATAATATATATATATATGTATGTATGTATATATACATACATATACATACATACATATATATATATATATATGTATGTATGTATATGTATGTATATATACATACATACATACATACATATATATATATATATGGGTACAATCATAATTGACAGTAACATAAAAAATTATGGTAAATTATTTTTAGGTCAAAACCTCAAATTGGTCCTTTATGTTTGCACGAAGTTTCATATTGGTCCTTTATGTTTCAAAAAGTCCAAATTGGTCCTTTATGTTTGCAAGAAGTTCCAAATTGGTCCTTCCGTCCACTTCCGTCAATTTTGTAAGTTAAGTGCTGACGTGTCCATCTAAGCTGACGTATCATGCCACGTCACTGTCACATCATCACATATGATATTGGATTATGACGTGGCAGTGACATGGCGATGACGTGGCATGCCATGTCAGCTTCAATTGACACGTAGGAGAGATAGTGTGTCCACGTCAGCACTTAACTTAAAAAATAAACAGATTTGGACAGAATGACCAATTTGGAACTTCTTGCAAACATAAAGGACCAATATGGACTTTTTGAAACATAAAGGACCAATATGAAACTTCGTGCAAACATAAATGACCAATTTGAAGTTTTCACCTTATTTTTAAATCATATTATTCTTTATCTACTTAACTCTTAATATGTAGCGAGTTCATATAAAAATTAGACTAACTCCACGTCATACTTTTCTTTTTCAGTATGGCTGCAACAATGAGCTATTAAATCTTCTTAATAACACTAGTGTTAGTGAAACTACATTCACATACATATGTGAAAAACAAGTACAACCCAGCCCAGATTTGAAAAGGGCTAAATGAATCAAGAATGCAGATAATTACACATGTTAATAAGATTTATACAGATACAGCTTTTCTTACAACAATTGAGCCTAGGCTACAGCAAGAACACATATTTGAATTATTGCTTGGTTACAGAAATAAAATAAAATAATATAAAATACACCTATGCTTTTCTGATGGAAAATGCAATTAAATTATCCTCATCTGTTTTGGCTTTCTTTGATATTTGAATCATTGCTAGGAAGAGCTTTTGTTCTGTCAGCATCAGTATATGCAGGACAGGCAGAAGCAAACTGACAGAATTGACATTTCCAACGCTCATCCTCAGGGGCATAGCTAGCTTCTTCTTCTCCAAGCCAAAACTTGAGACAACTTTGAATTTGATCCTTCACCCACTTACCATCATATGAGAATTTATCTTCACCAAGTAAGGAATGATCCTTCTGAGACTCATATCTGCTTCCAGGAAAGCAAGAGAATCTCATTCATTGACAAACTATATTCAATTAACAAATGTGTAGATCAAGATAGATAGCCATCATTAAGTGCTTTTCCTGCTTCAAGTTATTTATCCTGTTCCTTATCATTTTCAAGGAAGAATTTTTTAGTAGGAGATAATTTGGGGAAAAAGAATTGACGTCTCTAATAAAAGCCAAACAGCCAGATACACAAGTTTAAAGGACCAAACAGTATTTTCTACAGCAGCTTTGGATATCCATACAACAACAACCAAACTTTTCTCACTATGTGAGGTTGGCTACATAGAATCAAACGACGCCAATGTGTTGTCTTTGTTCATTTTTATAGTTAAGTTATTAATAGTTAAATCCATCTTAATAGTTTGTCATATTATTTTCTTTGGTCTTCTCCTACCTCTAGTTATTAGACTATCCTTCACTTGGTCAATTTTACGTATAGGAGCATCTAACGGTCTTCTTTGTACAAGATCAAACCCTCAATGTCAATAATAGTGTGTTTCTACTAAAATCAAAACTAATAATTTGTAATGAGAAAATTTATACTCACCTCAATAGGAGCTGATCATGCGCAGAGGCCAGCGTGCTACATGTATGTTTATAATATACCACCACATCGTCAAGGGTCTGCTTTTGCCAATATAAAAAAAAAGGTTAAAAGTGTAAAAGCATGCTTCAGTTATTAATCAATCTAAACTTCACCATAATATTGCTGGCCATTCCACAATTGTAATAATTCAAATTCATCAAAGCTTAATCATGCATTTTCCTCTAAGAAACATCTGACTGGCAAAGGCAAAATTATGCCAAGTTGTGCTTGATATGGCAATTCACAATTTTTTTTAATTCCTTTCTTGGTTTATCAATGACATGAATCTTTTTGTGAAATGGGGAAAATTATCCATGCATATGAATTCAATGACCACAGAAATATTATGAGCTTAGGAACCTGATTTTGACTTACCGATATAGTGAAACCAGAGTCAGCACCACTCATTTTCAGATCTTCACTTAGACTATGTTGAGGCTTTAGCCGAAAAAATTCAAAAAATTGTTCTGAGGGGAAGTCACAAGCAACTGAATTGTCCCACAAATATTTGTAACACATTAACTGAAGCCTGCCAAAAAAATAACAGTAGAATATAATCCAATTAAATGCATCATTAGCTTGCACTTCCACATTCCAGTGGAATGAAACAAATGCCAGAAGAATAACACACCTTCCATTTCTTCGTTGTGGTTCAGATGGAAGTGTATCTCGGGAACGAGTCTTTGTGTCAATTAGTATGGGATTGTGATCAGTCAATGTTGGTGGCAACTGAATTTCATCAATCACACCCACCATCCATACACCTTCAACACAGCCTATTCTGATATCAGAAGCAAGAACACTCCATCATGACTGTAACTGTAAGTGATACAAATTCTACCACTTCCAGAATGAGGTAAGTCTAAAGTCTAAACACTAAATTACTGGCCAGAACTCACTGAAACTGAATATATCAAAAGAAACATTAAAAGCTGAATTTGCTATGTTATTGTAGCGTTTGGCAAATTCAGGGGGTGGGAAATTAGGCTTTTCCCCTTAAAATGTAGTCTCTAGCACATTTTTAATGTTTTTAAGGTTCCAGCTAAAAAATATCTTACATATGAGATGTTGGAACTCAATGCAACTAACTAAATCTTCAAAGCTTCTTATGACTCAAACTTAATAACACTGATGGAATCTTTTTTTCTTTTTTTTTAAAAGATTACTTCTCCTAAAAGAGTCAAACCAATTTCAATAGGAATCTAAACCAAGTTTTATTCAATTCCAGAATACATTATAATGCATAACTCAATGCCTCCATCAATCACTCAGAAATACACAGAGGATGCACTTAGATACAATCCTTTCAAAAGGCTACCAATCTGAGCCCAGTTCTATCAATAGGCATCAACAAAATAAGTATTGCATGTAAAGCTTAACATGAATAATCAAGCCATTCGGCTTAATATACATAAAAGCTAATAGAGAACAAGATCATGATTGTACAATGACAATGCTATGTTTGAACTTTGAATCCAACTTCCAGAAAATTAAAAATAACCAGTTAACCACACCATTGACTGACAACTTATTTAGAAAAAACTAAACCACTAATCTCAACCAAATAGATCAATCATTCAGATGCATGCCTTAGTGGAAAAATGGGAAGCATAAACACTTATTCACAACCCAACCATCATTGCCACATGGTATCAAAACCTAATTATGAGAACTTGAGGATAGATTTGAAAATTGTTTACTGACATTGGCAGTTCACGAGTTAATCCTTCAAACTGTAATTGATTCACACCATAGATAAAATTGATAAACTTCAAGGCCCAAAAATCTTCACGTGATTTGACCTTCACTTCCACCCGTTTTATAACCTACAAATCAGCATTCATAGATAAGACTCAAGGGGATACAAAACTTCATTGATGATTAGAAAATGAGCAACGGATGTAAAACTGAATAATTGATTATTAGAAACTTTGGCAAGCACTTACTATTTCCAACTGTTACCTGAAGAGAGTTCATATCCATGACATGAAACATAAAACATTCAATTTCACAATGATCGCCTAATGCTTCATTAATATAAGCTCAATATTTTTGTAAAGGAAAGTGATTTAACTGAATTTCATCACCTAGTAACTAGAGAGGAATTTTAGTTGCCAAGCTTTTAATTGTTTCAATTTTCAACTAAATGTCCCAATTTGTGCGAAGTTAGGTTCTATTGAGTCCAACCATTAATTACTATTAGAGTTGCCACATTGTGACCATAAAAAATTTATAGTTGAATTAGGAAAGTAGCTGGCTGTTTCAAAATAACATCCCTAGCAGATAGATTCTTTATGTTTCAATTCACATCAATTAAAAGTTATATCTCAGATAAGATAAGCCACACCAGCAGCATGAGATGATCATTATTAGAGGGAGGATTGTGCATTTTAGCTTTCCATAAATACCTGGCTACATAACACTTTTAAAGTATATACTGCCATAGATATCACTAGCATAAAATGTTTTAGCAACAGCTTATCACTTTGCTAAGAAATTTATGTAATATTTCTAACTATATCTTGTATGATTAATAATCTACATGAAAGCCAAATCATCAAACAAAACCTACTTGCATGATATTTAAAAGATTAATGAATTCAAATAACTATAAGGCTTCAACTTAAAATTGAAAACATCTGCCTTAGGTTTGAATCGATTAATATTCTTATATAACTGTCAAATTTAAAGGACAATGTGAATGTAATAAGCCCAAAGCATAAACTCAAGCAATCCAAATTCGTGATAACAGTAAAATACCTCTTCTTCAAGTTTAATGTGTCTAGCAATACCAGCTTTCATAGCTTCATTGGTCTTCTGTGCTCCATAACGGAGAGTAAACTCCATTTGTTTTTGGCACCATTCCTATCATAACATTCAATAAACCAAGTTTAGACCACAGTCAGTAATCCTCCACTTATTTGGATCCTCCAAAATTCCCTATGGATGATTAAAATTAACAAAGGGGGTTGGAGTAAATCCTCCAATTCCTTCCCATCCAAAAGTTTAACAACCAAACAACTTCCTTCCCTTCAGTTCCCCTCCATTTTCCACCTTCCAAACAGACCCTAATTCTACAAATGAACGCAAAATTTCGAAATCCAAATGAGAGTTCATTTAATTTAACATTACATTTATACATACGTATAAGTAAAAAAGAAAAAAAAAACTTAATACCGTAGAAGTAATATCAGTGACAGCCAAACCCCTATTTTTCCTAAAGCGGCGGAGATACGATTCAGCCACTCTGCTCCGCTTCTGGGTAGCGATCAAATTGGGAGGATCCTCAATGTCCGATTGGGTACATCTGGATAAGGTCCTCTTGGATAGAAGAAGAATTGATTTAAGGGGGGATTTGGGATTTGGGCGAAACTGAGGGGATGAAGAAGGAAGAGAAGTGAGAGAACGAGCAGAAGCTAAAGCAGCTTCAATAAGAGCCATCTCTTCATCGCTGACGATCTCGATGGGGATGTGGGGAAGGTTATCGTTGTCATTAAGCGGTAAATCGGAGGATGTTTCGGCCATGTGGGATGATTCAGGAAGTTCGTGGTGAAGATGGCCGTTGGAATCGCCACACTTGATGGAGAAGCGATGCCCCAACGGAATAACGTGCTTGGCAAGTGTTTCAGCTTTCAACTTCCAAGGACAAATATTTCTTTTTTGACAAAAAAAATTATCCCGTTATATTTAGGCTTTTACACATGTATATACACATTAAAAATCATATATACAAATTCAGCCACCTGTAAAAATTATCTACAGATATATATTACTTTTATTGTGCATGAACAAAAACGCCGTCAATGAGGGCGTTTTTCTGAAACTTTAACAAGAAAAACACCCTCAGTGAGGGCGTTTATATGGTCAAATGGTCAACCCTATAAATGCCCTCAGTGAGTGTGTTTTTTACAATTTTATCACACTTGTTTTCATGTAAATATTAGTGTTAAAAACGCCCTCAGTGAGGGCGTTTATAGGGTTGACCATTTGACCCAATAAATACCCTCACTGAGAGCATTTTTCTTGTTAAAAATTAAAAAAAAAACGCCCTCAATGAGTAAAAGTGGTATATTTCTGTAGATAGTTTTAAAATGTGGTTGAATTTGTGTATATGTTTTGTATTGTGTATATACACTTGCAAAACCCTTTATATTTATGATTCATTTTATTTTTAAAAAAATTACTTTATCCCCTTGTTTTTTTATACTAATTTTATATTGATTATTTAATTTTCATAAATTTTAAATCACTTCTCTATCTTTACATTTTGTTATAAATCAATCCTTTTATCCAATACTATTAACATATGACATAGATGGAAATGATAAATATAGCTCTAAAAAAAATATAATTTGTCTTAATTTAGTTCATAATAGATAAAAATTCAATTCATGATATATTTGTCATTTCTATTTATCAGAGAATAAACTGAGACAAATTATATTTTTAGGGATTAAATTTGAAATTTTTATCCATCATAAACTAAATTGAGATAAATTATATTTTTTGAGACTAAATTTGTCATTTCAATTTATCAAATTATCAAGGACTATATTGAGATAAATTATATTTTTAGAGACTAAATTTTAATTTTTAACTAAAATACCCTTACTGGTAGTGATATTAATTTCTTAAAACAATTCTAGTTTATTATAACACAATATTTTTAAAAATCATTTTTTTCACTACTATTTATTTTAAATTAAAAAAATTATTTTATTTTAATTTTTTTTTTTAAAATGTGTGGTAGTCAAATATATATATTTAATTATACAAATAAAAATATATAAGAATATTTTGATTAAAATAAATAAAAATGTAAAACGTAATTGTTCTTTGGATTTGGAGCTTTCACTCAACATGACCCTCTAACTATGGTGATTGGTGAGGTTATTGTAAAAAATAAGTACAGTTGGAATAGATGTATAATTTTGGTAACTAGATTCAAAGTTTCCAGCTTCCAATTTTTTTAATTGTCGAGTCAATAAAAGTTGTGTAGGTGAAGTCTATACATCAATTCCTCAAAATTTCAATAGCATCACCTTTTCACCTAAAGAAGAGAATTACATACGCCACGTTCATTAGGCAGAAATAGAAATAAAAATGAAAATGGAATGCATTGAATGTATTTAATGTATTTAGTAGTAAAAATTTGGTAATGGAAATGGAATGAGAATGTATTAAAATGACAATTTTACTCCTTATATTAAAATAATAAAAAGAAAAGAATGTTATAATTATGTCAAATCATGTCAAATCAAAGAGGTATAATAGATACTAGAGGCTTCGCATACACGTACGTGCATGCAATTTATTTTAATTTTTTTAAAATATAATTATGATATTTTAAAGCAATAACAAATTAAATTAGATATTTGATAGTTTTTAAATTTTTAGATTAGAATTATTGTCATAATTTAAAATAATTAATTAAATTATGAGAAGCCCACTTTTTTAGTAATTACCCGTCACATATTTTTTCTCTCTCCCACTACCTCCCATTATATATAAATATAGATAATATATTTTTATATTTTTTATTTTAGTGGAAGAAAGTGGGATAGGGTAGTTATTTTTTTGGTGTCACACTTTGCTTGTGTGACACCAAAAAGTCCAAAACCATATATATATAAATTTTGCATTTTTTTTTTAAAGTTGATGAAAATAAAAAAATAAAAAAGTAAGTGAAATCCTCCGTAAAAACCAAATATTGTAAGTCAACATGCCCATAGGATATTATTCCTTTCCAAGACATACTTGAGATAGATGTTTCCCTTCCTCACCAATGATTTATTTGACTTTCGCATCTTTTAAGAAGTCCCTCCAATATCTCACCTTTTATAGCCTTTCTCTTGCCTAGGGATGTTATTCTTCATCCTTGTAATCTGAATCCAAATCAAATTCATATCTACACTTCCTCCGTCACAAATAATCAAGGGTTGCAAGTGGAAGCTTTGCAACAACAAATTATACACAATTAATAACACAAAAAGCTTTCTGAGACTGAAACATGCAAATAATACACACTGTGAATAAGGCTAAAACATGACAGTGGCTTGAACCATAAAGAATCTCTTAGTAGGTGCATACAACAAATGAATCCATTTTTCTTTGCTTTATGTTTTGGGTGGGTGTGGGAGAATGAAAGTGTTTAGATAAGGAAAAAAAAAATTTTTAAACTCACCAGCATAGTTGTCAAACTCTAAATTTTAAGTAAAATTGTGAAATATATGTAAACTCATAGCGCAAAATCATAAGAGTTTACTTATCATAGAATTGTAAGGTCAAAATTATACATTATTTTTAAAATAAAAATAACATAAAAAATGAGATATTTATATATGTGTGCGTATATATATATATATAAGTGCCTTCACCAATATAAAATCTCAACAAGTGGCATTCCTAAAAACATATCAAATGGTACTTTAGATATTTGAAGAGTGATGCCATGATAATTTGACAAATGGTGCTCTAAAATCTTTTATCATAATTTTCAAAATATAAATAGTATCATAAATTTGATTATTCTTAAAATGAAAATAAATTGATTTTTTTAATTTTTCTAATTAAAAATGGAATAAAAATAAATTATTGTTTTCGATCCTAAAAATTTTACTTGTGTAGATGTAGTTCCAAAAAACTTTTCTCATTTAGTATATGAATCGTAAAATAATTAAATTTAGTCTTTCAAAAAAATATTTTGTCTTGTAATTTTGTTCTTCTATTTCAAATTGTAGCTTTTATTCTTACTAATTATTTAGAGATAAATTGTGATAATAACAATTTACTTTTTATGGACAACTTCCCTCTAGATCCTTGTGTAAGGAGTGGAAGGAGAGCGAACATAAAGAAGCTAACTTTCTTCTCATTTGAAAATATGGTAAAAGTAAATTGATGGAAAGTTGAAGTTTAATGTCAATATTGTCCTTAAAAAATTTATCAAATTTTTTATTGTACACTCATGAGTAAAAATGAGGGCACATAGATATGTAGAGCTGTATACTATTTAAGAATGGGTAAAATTATTTTTTCACCATCTTCATATTTTATTTTCTTATCCTATTAAATAAAATTAGTCTTATCATCTATTATGGACATAAATCAATAAAATTGAACGAAAAACAAAGTGGGGCTCATTGGTAAAACAAAACAAGTTGAATTGATAATATGCACATAAAATAATAAAATTAGACGAAAAAGTCAATTAAAAGTATACTTTGGATTGAAATATAAGTCATTATCATGTGTGACGAAAAGGAAGAGTCATTTTTCAAATTAAAGGAGAGGAAAATATAATTTCAAAATCTTTCAGAAAAAAATTATGTAATTTACTCTTACTTTTAATATAAAAATATTATTTATATTAAAAAGTTGTATAACATGGTTTTATAAGAATCCTTGTTGAAGAACCATTCAAACGAGATTTTGTCCATTTCAGTTATCTCAAATTAAGGGCACTATCAGTTGAAATTTTGGAAATTGTGGAATGAAATTGTGAATGGGTTTAAGTTTATCATGTTTGGTTGAAATATTAAGTAACCTAAGAGACCAACTTTAGTTCTAAACTTTAAGTGTATTTAGTGTCCCAGATTTTGGGATTTCATTATAAGGTTTGTAAATTTTGGGACAAAATTGTCCCCACAAATTACTTTATTTTTACAATAAAAAAATATAATTTTATTTATATTAAATTCTAATAAAACTTTTAAAAATAAATAATACTAATGAACTTTTTTTTTAAATCGGTATTTTGGTTATTTTGTATGATTACTTCTAATTTATATTAATATAGTTATTAGGCCATCTAGTAGTTAAACTCACAATATATATATTTTCTAATTAAAGAATAAAAAAAAATGATAGAATGATACAAGAGAAAAAGTTAAATATGATGAGTAGATATTAGAAAATTCACTATGTAAATAACTTCATGATTTTTTTTTTGCTGAAATAATTTCAAAATGATATAATTTATTATTCTAAATTATAATGATAATTATTTTATATTGTATTTTAAAAACTAAACACACTATTAAATATCTTTCTTTAAAAAAATATCATATGTTCAATTTTTTTATTATTTATATTATGATAATAATTTTATATTATACTATTTAAAAAAATAAAAAATAAATTACATGCACGTACATATGCACCAAAAGCTTATAATTTCTTTTTTTTTTTGTCAAACAAGTGATACAAGTATTCCTATTTTTTACTCTCATTTTTTTTTTCTATTAACGAAACATAATAATATTTTTCATTCTCATACTTATTCTTTTCTCAAAAAGTGAAGTAGTTGAAAAAAGCAACATCACAAAATAATGGCTTGGATAGTAGGGATTGGGGTTGGCTTTTTTTTAATCAGAAATCATTGGTGAAGAAAATGGCATCATGGCCATATAATACGAAATATCAGCAAGGTTTATATATCAAAGAAAATAAATACAGGCCGGTAATTCTGAAGATAACATAAGAGAAGGTAAACTATATTCTTAGACAATACACCTAAGATAGTCAAATCTAAACAAAAGACATACACTATTTTTCCAAACTTACAATTTTTTACAGATAAAGAAAAAAATTTGAAGATGTAAATCTAGAGGCAACACACCTCTCTTCCCTCTCTGAAAGGGTAACATTCTCAGCAACTTCTTTTCTTCTGTTGGACTTAAATGTAGATCTGAAAATATTATATATCTTCAAAACATCTCCCGTATAAGGGAGGAGAAACCTTTTCAAATGAAAAGGAGAAACTTCCATAACTAGAGGAAAAAAAAAGAACAACCAATAAAATAAAAGAAGAGAGTCCTTTCCCGTGCTTGTTTCTGCTGAAAAAAATTGTAAAGTTTTATATCAACAAAACGGAATAAGCAATTTTATCGATCAGACGATACCCGAATTTGAACTGGGTAAAAAGGATTTGCGGTCCCCCGCCTTACCGCTCGGCCATGCCGCCAAAATGATACAAAATAAAGGGGAGGGGCTGCCGCTGCACATGTAGCAGCAGCCCAAACGTATTGCTTATAAACCCTAGCAGCAGCAGCGCGCAAGGAAGCACAGAAACCTGATGGGATGGCTTTCATAAACTCATTTGATTGGATTATTTCTTAAGTTCAGGTTTGGGCAAACCTTTGAAAAGTGGAGGGTTTGGACTTTGGAGAATGGTGTTGAGGGATTGAAACTTTTGGACAAATATGCCCTCAAATTGCCACCACCATATACGTGTAATGTCACATTTTATAAAAAAATACGAGTTCTTGCTAACAAGTGTCCTTAGGACACTCTTTAAGGTTTCTTATTAACTAATGAGAAGCTCTTAAAATATGTGTTGGTTGACTTTTCATCAATTTCAAAAAAATTAATTCCCTCTCCACTAATCAAAATAAACCTTAACAAGTGTTCTGGGACAGGGCACTTGTTAGAGAAACCCAAAAAATATAATTAAATTTGTTTATGAAAATTAGAATTTTTAATTTAATAAAAAATATACATTTATATATCTTTAATTTGATTTTTTTAATATAATAATAAAAATAGTAAATTTAATTTTGTATTTAAATTAAATTAGATTATTTTAATGAATTTTTAAATCTAAGGGTAAAATAGTCATTTTATTAAGGACTAAACTAAGGTAAAGTTCATTAGGTGATTGCTATCAAATTCTCCAATAAAAATTACACATGTGGCAAAAAATTTTTGTATAACCAATCATTATAGAGAGAGAATATAAAAGACAATAAATTACACAACCAATCAAAAAAGAGAGAGAATAAAAATATAATTTATGATTGGTGAACTTTATAGCAAGTACCTAATGAACTTTATCTTAATTTTTTTTTATTAAACCTATATTTTTATTTTCCATCATCTTTATGTCTTATCAAACGTAATTTTTAATATTTTTATTCTTTTATAAATCAAACTTTCAACAAAACGTGCCGGATAAATTGAATTACTCTCTAGAAGTATTCAACTTTGAATCCCAAATTCCCAATTATAGCATTTTTGCCTTCCTCATCTGTGTGACTACACCCTAAACCGCTACTAAACCCCTCAAGTCTCTACCCGACCGACACGTGTCCTCCTCCACCCTCCTCTTATATATACCCACCCCCAATTTCCCTCCTTCATTCACACTTCCCCTACTCCCTCCCTTCACAATGGCTCAAACCAAACTTTTCATCTCCCTCCTCCTTCTCTCCCTCGGAATACTCTCAAGTGCAATCTCGTCCCTCGAGGAACCAGACTGGTTCATGATGAAGGGATCGAAGCGCATCGTGAAGACGGACGCGGGGGAGATGCGAGTGCTCAAGAGCTACGGCGATCGGATCTTGGAGAAGCCTCTGCACATCGGTTTCATCACCATGGAATCGAGCTCGCTCTTCATCCCTCACTACATGGACTCCAATCTGATCCTCTTCGTCCACATCGGGGAGGCCAAGGTGGGATTCGTGTACAAGCGCGAAGTGAAAGAGAGGAAGCTGAAGAGAGGAGACGTGTTTCAAATCCCCGCGGGTTCGACTTTCTATTTGGTTAATGCTGTGAAGGATCAGAGACTTCATGTTGTTTTCAGCGTCGATCCCTCTGAGAGCTTGGGCGCTGGGATTTTTCAGGTAATTTTATGCTGTACAACATAGAAAAGTAAGGAGAGAGTGTGACACATAGTAGGTCCCATATGTGAGTCTTACTTATGTGTGGGATCCATTTATGTGTCACTCTCTCTCCTTACCAGCTATACTGTACAGCATAGGATCAATTCTCTGTTTATACTCATTAGAAAATTACTTTTTAAGTGGCTACATTCTGCACTCATTTTTTATTTCGTTTCTTTTTTTTTTGTCTCTGGTTCTATAAAATTTTGAATTTCAATCGATTTCGTCGCTAACAGTGTGTTTGGTATGTGTAATTTGGAAGGGAATGTTGGATAATATTGGAGGTAATCCAATATGCACTTGCAAATTCATCGTATCAAACATACATGACTTTTTTGTAATGTGATGAAATTATGTTTTTTGTGCTTACTTATATAAAATTAAAATGGTCATTTTAACTACTTTTATTATATTCTCATTTCCTACTACAAAACATAATAAACTCATTTTTATTCTCATTCCCATCATATTTTGCGTACCTAACGAGCTCTAAAGTTTGGAATGCCTTCCTGATACTTCAAATTGTCTAAATTATTAGAGTTAAATGATAACATGCATCATATATATATATATATATATATTATTAATGTTAGCTCATCGCGATATTGTTTTTTCATATTCTTCATTTTAATATGAAAAAAAGCAAGATTGGTAAGTGATGAGTTAATATTAATATAACAAAATGGAGCCATCTTGAGTGATGTGTTAGTATTAATAATATGTGTATGATGTCATGTTATCATTTCTTTTGGTGGTTTGGACAATTTTAGATGTTAGGACGAAATTGATTGTAATTAAAAACTTGGGGACAAAATTGACACAAAATTTTGGGATAGAATTGGAAATTAGTGTAAAATTTGGAGACATAAAAAGTATTTTTGCCTTTATATTTCATATAAATGTTTTAGACAAAAACATATTTCATGTCCGTTTAGAATACTATCCTAAAATTTAAAATTATCTAAATTATTAACGTTAAATGATGACATAATATTATACATGTAATATAATAATGACTTATCATTTAAAACGGCCTCTAATATGAAAAGGTGGTGTTGTTTTAGTAATGAGTGACATCGTGTCTTGAATGATGAATTATCATTTACATTATATGTAATATTTGTCATTAAAAATTTAGGTGATTTCAAGTGTTAGGAAGAAATTTGAAATTTTGAGGAGAAAATCGATTATAAACTTTGATGACGAAAAAATTTAAGGATGAAATTAAAATTTAATGTAAAATTTGAGAAAAAAAAACTTTTACCATTAGTTTATTATGTATTTCATAAAATTATCTAATTAATGTTCATGTGCTGTATTTATATGATGCAGTCTTTCTACATTGGTGGTGGGACTTATCCAGCTTCTGTACTTTCTGGTTTCCAACCTGAAATCCTTGAAGCTGCTTTCAACGTAAGCTAATATCTTCCCCTATATATATATATATACAGAGTAAAATTCTATTTTGGTTATTCATTTATCCTCATTTTCTCAATTTGGTCCCATACTCCTCCCATATATTTGCATTTAAATTTGGTCCATCACATGCACATTCCCTCAATTAGTTTTTCACGTATTCGTTTTTTTCATTTTGGTCTCTCACATAAAAAATTAATATCAATTTGGTCCTTCTAGTTGGTTGCTTTTCATATATATAACTAATGGATCAGGGATAAATTATTTGGTGTTGATTAGGTAACATTTAAAATTTGTTAAAATAATTAACTTTTCCTTCTTCTTTTCTAAACATGGCATTTTTTTTTTATGATGCAACCTCACTATGCCAATATTTTGGTGACTTTTATGCATTGTTTTGTTGATTTGGATTAAAATTAAAACAGTTGAAAAGTTATTGTTTTAGTAGAGCTTAATTAAACAGTTTACTTCATGCATGGTATTCTCTAAACATTCCTCAAATAAAGGGATTAAATTGATAACAATTTTTTTTTTGTGAAGACCAAATTAAAAATGTGAAAATACCATTCTGATTTATGATTTATGAAGGATCAAACTGAAAAAATAGAATTTTGTGAGGAATCAAATTAAAAACAAAAATGCAAATTCATAAAGGACCAAATTGAAAAAGGCAAGCCATTTACGAGGGAGGAGTTGAATTTTAGTCACTATATATTTATATATATTAATTTAGAGAGAATTACCAATTTGTCATTAAAGATACAAATTATTTCAATGTAGTCCCTAAATGATGAAAATGACTAATTTAATCCTTCAAAGATGACTTTTTTTTTTCATAAAAAAAAATGCTTTTTTGTCTCAATTTGGTATTTCTAATCTCTAAAAAACTACATATATACACCGACAGAAAAAACTAAAAGGACACATTGGGACAAAAAAGTATCTTTCACGCATTTTCATCTTTAATCTATGTATTGACTATTCACTAATAAATTTCTGGACCATTACACAGACATCAACGAGTGAGCTAGAAAAGCTCCTCACAAACCAAAACGAGGGGCCAATTGTGTTCGTGGGAGAATCACATAATTCTCCTACCCATTGGACTAAATTCCTCCAACTGAAAGAAAAGGAAAGACTCCAAAACCTCAAGAGAATGGTGGAAGAAGAAGAAGAAGAAGAAGGACCAGAGGAAGCTGAAGAAGAAGAAGAAAAGAGTTGGTCATGGAGGAAGCTATTATTGCAATATGTATTTGGAACACACAAAAACAAGAAGACAGAAGAAGATGATGAAAAGATGACTTCAAACTCGCCTCACTCTCACAACCTCTTCCACAGGAAACCCAATTTCAAAAACAGATACGGTCACAGCATTGCCTTGCCTCTCAAACACACCGGCGTTAGCGTTTATTTCGTCAACCTCACTGCGGTAAATTATTACTTTTCTCCCTAAATGTTATCATGTTTTTCCATTTAGTCCCTAGAATGAAAAATATCAAATTTAATCCCTAAAAGTAGAGCTTGTCTCAATTTAATATATGATAATATATGTCCACGAAAGATAATGTAGTTTGTCCCATGAACACAATTAATAGGAAATTTATAAGAACAAAATTCAAACAATTTTCTAATTTTTAGAGACTAAATTATTTGACATTTTTATTTTTGAAAGGTTAAATTAAGATAAGTTGTATATAAGAATTAAATTTGATATTTTTATCTTTCAGAAATTAAATTAAGACAAATTATATCTTCCAGATATCAAAATGATAATTTACTCTATTATTTATTAATAGAGTACATTACACTAGAGATATCAAAATTACACTCCTCTTTATTAAAGATTAAAATATTAGAATTTCATTATTTTCTTGACTAAAATAGTATTATTATTTTTAAAATAATTATATTTTATTATAATTTTTTAAATAAATTATTCTTTTATTATTATTTATTTTGAGTTAAAAATAATCATTTTAGCTTTTTTTAAAAAATAAGTTTTATATTTTATATATATATATATATATATATATAATTATTTAAATAATAAATATAAAGATATTTTGATTCAAATAAGTAGAATTGTAAAATTTTTTATTTTGTGGTGATAAGTTTAAGTACGGGTAAGCATTCGCATCCCACCCGAGTTATGGGATATTTTTCAACCTCTTTGAAGATTTATGGAAGGATTTACATATCACATACTAATAAGAAACTCATATCAGTCATAGGTTCAAACCTTCGTCTTTGTGAGATAAGAACTCGAACCTTAACCAACTGTGTCACACCTCTCTGATTAAATTTTATTTTGAACCTTATTGTAGGGATCAATGATGGCACCACACGTGAATCCGAAGGCAACAGAATATGGAGTAATATTGAGGGGATCGGGTACGGTTCAGATAGTGTATCCAAACGGAACGAGTGCAATGAACAAACAAGTGAAGGTAGGAGATGTGTTCTTCGTACCCAGATACTTCCCTTTCTGTCAAGTGGCCGCCATGGACGAAGGCCTAGAGTTCTTCGGCTTCACCACCTCGTCGGCCAAGAACCGGCCGCAGTTTCTGGTGGGTGCGAGGTCGCTTCTCCGGAGCTTGATGGGGCCCGAATTGGCCGCTTCCTTCAATGTGAGCGAGGAGACGTTGAAGCAAGTGGCGAAAGCTCAGCAAGAGTCCGTTATATTGCCCGTGGGAAGGGGCGGAAGGGAAGAGAATGTGCGGTGACGAATGACGATGGATGTTTAGGAGGATCATATACACGCTGCTGTTTCGTTAGCTACGATTGTAACCGTTGTTAACTGATCAATAATATAGTTAAAAATTCAATAGGCGACGACATAGGATTGGGCTTTGGAAGTGGACCTTACATGCAAGTCTACTTGACGTGGGATCTACTTTTATATCGGTGTCTCTCCTTTACTTTTCGGTACTATAATCCGTTTGGTTGATAGGAAGTAGTAGTATTGAGAATAATAGATTTCTGGGAAACGGTACAATTTTGTTCTTATTCAGTGAATAAAAAAGATATTTCTTTTGCAAAGATTGATTGATTTGCTGTCTGGCTTCTTATTCTTTGAAGATTTTGCTTTTGGTTTCCTGTTCTGTGATGCCTCAATTACTGGGTTTTCATCTTCATATCATAGTCATGTGGCCAATCAGAGTTAATCGGACACATTTTATTAACTAATTAAGAATATTTAACGGAGCTGTTTTCCATTTGGTATATCTAATCTAATTTGAAAGCTTTTCTCAAAATGATTTTGGACCTCAATATTTGGTAAATTTATGTGCTTTAATTTGAGAGTGAGATTAAAAAAAAATGAAAAACCTACATTGTTAGGATCTAGGCGTAATTGAAATGTCTTGGCAACATGATGAATGGTTCCATGTATAGTGGAATATTTGTACATTTCAGAATAATAAATATCTCTGAGAGGGCAGGCAAAGTTAAAGGATAGATTTCAATTTCATTATTTTATAGATTCCTCTAATTTTCATACAAGGTTTTAATTTAAGGAAAAAACTTAGGTTCAAATTTCTTATATCTTTATCATCAAGTCCTACCAATCATATATTGTATTTATACTTTTTTTCATTTATGATTGATGATATAAAATATGATCTTTTACATTCTCTCTCTACTGTGATTGATCATTTAAACACTTTTTATCACGCGTTATATTTATATTAGAAAACTTGATAGCAAGGATTTAAAAAATTTTATCTAAGTTTTTTTCTTAATTTAAATAAGAAAAAAATTTTAACTATAATTTTTATAATATTATTATAAATTTCTTTAATTAAAAATGTATATAATTTATATGATTGTTTTTTTTAAAAAAATTATATATTTTGTTTTAATTTAAAAACGTCATAACAAAAATATAAAAAATTACACTTGTACTTTAAATATTTAGTATAAATAATTGTATTGAAATTTTTATTTTACAAAAGTACATAATTAAAATACAACCAGTAAACCACGTTTCTTAAAATATATGTGTAGAAAATAATTTGAATCAAGTAAATGTATTTCAACTAATAATTTAAATGGTTGTATCAAAATTATATCATTCTTAAAATAGATGTGTAGAAAATAATTTGAATCAAGTAATGTGTATTTCAACTAATAATTTAAACCGTTGATCGTTTTATAACAAAATTGTATCTTAACGGTTCAAGAAGTTTTTTTAGCTGATCCGAATCTGATCCTTTGTTTGATGTTGAAAAAGATTTGAAACGCCGCGTTTTGTGATGAAAAAATGAAACGCTGATGTGTCGCGACATTAGCCCTAGATACAAAGTAAATAAAGTTTGAACGGTTGAGATGAGAAAGAATATTTAGATTGGAAAATTGTAGAAGGAAGGAAAGTAAGAAAGTGAGAGGATCTGAATTCTCAAGAGTGCTTTAGAAACTAATAAAGTTTTCGCTTCGGTGCGGCGGAAGGCGAAGAGATCTTGAGTGGCACGAACGGAATCGTATCGCAGAGAGATCAACGATGAGATTTCGTCGCGCTTCCTTCCTTCTCGCGACGTGCGTTCTTCTCCTCGCTTTGGCTCTTCCTTCTCAATCCGAAGTCATCACGCTAACCGCTGATACATTCTCCGATAAGGTACGTCTCCCTTCACTAAATTCCCAGACTTGGATCATATTTGAATGAAGGATTCTCGCTTTTTCCGAGTTCATGCCGCTTTGGAATCTGACCCTTGGAGTTCCAGTTGATTGGCGTTTTTCCCCTAGGAGAGAAATTTGTGTTGTTTTGTGTCATATGTGTCTGCTCAATAGGAGGAGGAGGAGGAGCATTTCATGAAGATATTATTGGATTGTGATGATCTCATCTGTCAACTCTGTTCTTTTTGTGTTTTGCTTAGATTAAGGAGAAAGACACTGCGTGGTTTGTGAAATTCTGCGTTCCCTGGTGCAAGCATTGGTAATTTCTTCCCCTTTTAATCTACACTGCTATGAATGGATTTGAATCCTCTGAAGTAAAGTTATGTGTTTGCTGAATTTGTTATTGGAAAAAACTTCCAAGTTTTTTGCCATCAAGTTTCACAATATAAATATGATATGCGGCATAGAGTGTTTAAATTATCAAGTAGAGATAGTGTAAATACAACTTGGTGGATAAGTTTTTTCCTTTGTTATTCTGCATGGGTTACTGATGCCTTCGACCGAACTTTACAGAACTTCAGTCTCTATAAACTAGCCTTAGATTTTAGGCCTGCTATTTTGAACTGTAATGCTAACCTGTTATAATAACCATGGTTTTCAGTAAGAAGTTGGGGTCTTTGTGGGAAGATTTGGGAAAGGAGATGGAGGGAGAAGATGAAATAGAGATTGGAGAAGTCGATTGTGGCTTGAACAAACAAGTTTGTAGTAAAGTTGATATTCATTCATATCCTACATTTAAGGTCTTTTATGATGGCGAAGAAGTTGCCAAATATAAAGGTAATTATAAATTTTCCTTAGTGCAAAAGATGGATTTTTTCGATTCCACTCAGTTCCCGATTAACAGTAGTCATTAGTCAATTATGACCGGTTGATGTTTTATGTTTGCTAATATATCCTCAATTAAGAAGATTTAAACATCTGTGGGTTTCTGATTTCTTTCTGGCTCAGTCATTGCATCCATGAAATTCAGTTGATTGTGATAGTAACTTTAATATTCCAGCTCATGGATATGGAGTTGCAAGATTGCACCTGTCTCCTTTGAGATAGTGATGATTATTAGACTTAGATGAGTTTTGTAGCTATGAAAGATTGTGATGTATGGTATTAAGGGACAGTGGCTTTAATTCTATTCCAGGAATTCAGAACATTTTACAGTTGTTTTTTGAAAATTTTCAAGTCACGTGTAGTTGAAGGGAGGCAAAGAATATATAAGTTTCGTTCATTCAAGTCCGTATTATTTCGTCAGGTCCAAAGGAAGCAATGTAGAGAAGCAAACCAATGATTTTTTTTTGTATTTATATACTTGAGTTTTTTTACCTTTTTTAATATTTATATTTAGTCGTAGGATGTTAGTTATAGCTCCCTCCTCCCCTACAATCAAGCTAGAGGGAGAAGTCACAGATGAAGTCTAATTTAATTTTTATGTTGTGCAAACGTTTAGGGACAAGGGATGTTGAATCTTTGAAAACTTTTGTTTTGGAAGAAGCTGAAAAGGCTGCAGCAAAATCACAGCAAGCCCAACTTGACAGTGATCAAGAATTGTAATGATGTTTGAGGTATACTTCCAAGATCTTCATCCCTCCTGCTGTTGGTTTGTCATCCTATTCGTTCTCTCGAGTCCTTGTAATTGCGCTGCATAACAGAGGACTTAAATTTTCATAGGATGTTGTTACATTATTAGTGTCGCTTGATCCATATAGCCGACCCCACCTAGTGGGAAAAAGCTTTAATTATTGTTGTTACATCATTAGCTGTCTGGCGGCCAATATTTTTGTTTGTATTACAATTATTCTAGTTCTACTTTTTTCATCTCAGAAATCAACTTTGCCTTGTGGTAATTGTCTAATTGATTGATAATTCCATCTCGTGCAGTCATTACCAGGAGGGTAACCAGATTTTTGCTACAGGTCGTGCACCTTCCACATCAGTAATCACTTTTTCATTCAGGTTGAGATAGTGAAGATCAATTCTGCTCTGTTCAGACCAACCTATGTATTTCCGACCTAGTTGTGAATTTAGAACTAATTTTGTATACTATTTGGTTTCATTTTTGTTATATATTTTACAGTTTACAAAACTGACAACATCATGTTCACTGAATGGTCTAGAATATTTGCAAGAATTATTTTATCCGTTTTTCTTTTAATTACACAACATTGAAGGGATCAAAATATGTCATTCAGTAAATAATTACATAAACAACTGACATAAGAAGTTTTTGTATACTAGTTATATATATATATATAGTATGCAGTAATGGTTATAGGCTTATAGCTATGCACTCTCTCTACATATTGCATTTTCCTAATAATAAATCAGAACCAACTGATGAATCAAGGACAATACTTCTCCACAAATAACAATGATTGTGCAAAATAGGGATGGGTTTGGTATAAATACACAGATGTAAAGTACTGTGAAGATTAGGAGAGATAAAAAGTGTTTGATATGATAAAATATAATATAAAATTTTTTTGAGAAAGCTTACCTAACGTACCCTAAGTGGATGGCCATTACCATGTGCCACACGGATCAAGTCAGGAAGCAGGAGAACTATGAGGTCATTTAATCAATTTTGTGTCTATTTTTTTTTCATATCACATTGTCAAGTTATTTTCTTAACTTATGTGCCATTTTCGTTGAACACATATCTAGATCTGTTCATGGGCTGAGTAGTCCATGATGATGAGCTTACTTAAGCCTAAATTCATGAGTTAACTACTCAACATTAAGAATTAGATAAAGTAGTACTTAGGTCTTACTTATCAAATATTCAATTCGTCAAAAATGCTTGAGCCAAAGCTCAGGTAGTATCTAGATCCTACCCATCCAATATATAACTATTATACCCATCTATTTTTTCACCACCATCACCACCATTCTTAATAATTAATAAAGGAGGTAGATTAAAGAGTTATTGCAATTTCCTCCAATTTCTTTTGCCTCCAAAATTTTAACTATGAAGGTTAGTCAATTCTCTTCCGTTCTATTTTGGCTCTTCCAAACACATCCTAAAGTGTCATTTTGACCTATTAATTAAACAAATTGGTCAATAAACCAATTTTCTAAGAATATAAAATTAATATTTCAACTTATCGAACAAACTAAAAAGAATTAAATTTGTTTTAATATAAACAACATATCAAAATCAACCAAATCGCATATTTTTAGTAGGTTTAGGTCAAAATCATTGAGCCACCTACTTACCATATAGTTCGTGAAATAATATCCGTAATTTTTTTTGTTGTATATAATTATTAAGAGATTTTCCAATTTCTTTTAAAGAATTAGCTAAATTGCTAGCCATAGTGAATGACTTTATTTTCTTCCTATTTCATGCTTATAAAAATTGTTGATTTTCAGATGACTTCTTTTTAAATGGAATTCTTTTAAAAGTGCTGTGAAAGAATAGCAGTTTGTGTTTGATAAATTGAGTTGAGAATTACTTTTATCAGTAGCTGAAAAATAATTTGTGTTTGTCAAAATTGTATAAATAAGTGCTTTTGACTGTAAAATTACTAAGAATGGCATATATAGATTATAATGTTATTAATGTTATTAAATAAATAAATAGATATCAATATTTAATTTGTTAATTATTATTAAATGAATAAAAATAAAATGTTAATTTATTTATTAATATATTAAAATATTAATTAAATAATTATGATTTTACTTAATGTAATTTTTTTTATCTATGATTAGTTTTTTATTAATTAATATTTATTAATATATTAAAATATTATTTAATATTTATTATTAGTGAGACGGTGAAGGAAGAAGATGAAGACATAAAGTGAGATGGTGAAGGAAGAGGAGGAGCAACGTTGAAGAGACTGATTGTAAATTGTAGGTGTATAGGTCAAAATTAAGTTTAAAATAATAAAGCGTATAATGAAAAATATTAAATTTTATTGAGGGTATTTTTGTCATAAATTATTTAAATTTCAGCTTCTGCTACTAGCTAGAAAAAGAAGCTTCAATTTTTAACTTCTGCTTAAAGCTAAAAAAGTGCATTCTGCTACAACTAAAAATCACTTCTTTTATGAAATAAACATGCACAAACAACACACTTTTTTAAAATAAATAATTATTAAAAAAATAAATGCTTCTTTTTTAAAAATAAGCATGCACAAACAGGCTCTTTAATTTGTTAAAAGCATCTATCTATTTAATATTTATATAAATATAAAAAGTAATATATTAAATTTCTCAAAATTTGCATTATTTTAAATTTTAAAAAAATTCTTTTTATAATATTTATCACAACCTCTTTTAGCATTACTAAAAAAATATTCCAATAACTTGCTCTCACTAACACATTTCTGTAATCCTTATTCCAACTGCTTTCTATGAGGTCGATCACGATGATGTCCACATGTTACATCAAATTTCATTAGATATGAATATCATATCGTGACTTTCAAACGCTACTTTACTTTTATGTGCATGTCCGTGTACATGTGACAGGTCGGGTCGAATTTTTGCTAGAATCTAAAAGGTTTGATTCGAAATGAACATGGAAACATGTATCCAATAAATATGATGCATGATCTGAAGCTGATGTATAAAGGTTGAAGAGATTCAAGTGTAATTAAACTGTCTAATCATGCTGTGTTACATATTACTCTTTCTAACCTTCCAAAAACCCACACTGCACAATCATGCTTTGAAAATAATGTCACCATACATAGATAGATGAAGAGCCACTGGTTTTTGTCATTAGAAGCTGCAATTTAAAATCCTCTATTGCACCAACGGGGATTGGGTCCAGTGGAAGGGACTAGTCCCTCACAATGTGATAAATTTGGGATCGAATCCTCGCTGAGAGAGGTGCCCACATTTAATGTCCCACAGTGCCTCAAACAAGATTGCCTCCAATAGGAGGAGACCTATGAAAAAAAAAAACCTATTGCAACCTTTGGTTCAGAGATGGAAGCAACAGTATTTCTAAACCATTGCCATTAACATAGGCCTATCTCGTAATTCAGGAAAACCATAAATGAATGAAATAAAACATTTCTGACATTTATTTGTGGTATTGGTAAACACTAAAATGTAGTAACTTTATTTGTTGCGTTTGGCAGCCCGCCTTCCTTGGCCCTTCTTGGGTGGTCCTTTTCCTCGCCGCTTCAACATTTCCAGCTTAGATAAGCGCCTATCAAGAACAAAATAATTGCATACAAAATCTTCAATGAATGATCATTAATATAATCACTGAAAGCTAAAAAAAGGTTTTTGGTTACATCATACAGAACATATTTCAGATAACGACACTGTTAAACATCTGCATGAAATCACAAAGTATTTCTAAAATGACAAAACTTGGTACATTTTTGGTATTTTCTTAAATAAAAATATGACACGTGTATATATATATATATATATATATATATATAATTTTTCTTTACAGTTTAGCACCATATTTTTAATTGAGGGCTGACAGTAAACACATAATGAACTATATCTATTATCTATGTTATCTTTTCTATAATGCTCTTGAGAAATAAGATGCAATTGAAGTTTTCATGTTGAGAAATAAGCACCGACTTCCAGAAGAAATGTTAACAAAAATAGCCAGTCAGTAAAGAAAGAAACCTCATCAAGGAAACACCAAAAAGAAACTAAATTTCTATACCAAACCCCCAAAAAAAAGAAAGAAACTAAACCCAGAGGAATAAAGTTGACATCAATGGCAAACAGATCTTTCAGATGGAGGGGCAAGAAAACGCAAAATCACTTTCCCCCCTCAAAACTTGCCAAAAAAAAAAACTTCTGTCAAGGTAGATAAGAGCCATATTTTGAGACTTAGGAAGAAAGTATCTGCTTAAAGTTTAGAGTTTACTTTTGGTGTTGAAGTGCAACCAAAGATTACAGATAGCATAAAAGACTAACCGCTATATTGTTTGGCATTCATATTAAGTCAGCCAACTTAAATTGCGATGAAGTTCATTTATCAGTACAATCTACTAAATAAAATGAATAGTAAACAGAATATCAGATCATCCAGAAAATGGGCCAAGAACAAAAATATAACAGACTGCCCACAGACTAAAAATAACTGCATCAAGATAGGTAATATATATAATTCTATAAACGGCTATTTTAAGTATCCAAAATCAATTACAAATTACAAGAGTTCAATTCAGGTTGAACATTGAAGTGCCGTCACAGGTTATATTGTACAGTATAGTCCACAACTTCACAAAGACGTCAAGCACTTAAAAAATGAAGGTTATTTACCAGCAGATTTAAGAAACTAAAAATATGTGTACTTTTCCAATCCTTTAGAGTTTAAACCAATGGACTGATTCTATGGTACTAAATGTGCATATGAAGGTGTCACCGAGAAGCTCAAGTCAATTCTGTCAAATAGAATGGTTAAGGATGGGATTTCTAAATTGTGCAGTGATTCTGAGCACATAGGTTTTATCTATTAAATGAAGCACTCAATTATCAATCCCAAACCCCTACAACAAGAAACACAAACAAAAGAGAAAACCAGACTCTGAGTTAATCTTTCCAGCAAACTGTCATTTCTGAAAGTAATTGCATGAGTAAAAGTGAATATGTGGGTGCGTGTGTATATATATATAAAAACTAAATTTCTGTACATCCTCTGTCTAAACATTTGTAAAGTTTCCTATGATTATCTCCAAGCTATCATATTCTAGGAAAAAATTAACTTAGCTACATCAGTAAACACCAATGTATTTCGCTTTTCTTTTTTTTTTTTGATGTCAAATTTACAGCTGCATGTCCAGCAAGAGTTGCCAAATTGACTCCAGAGTAACCACTTAAACTGATATACTTCGGAAAGTCTGGAGGGGGGGGGGGGGGGGGGGGGGACAAAAATTAGCACTTGGTAATACAAATAGTGCATACACAAATAAAATTGAACAAACACTTTGATCCTTTTATTATTATGCCAGTTTGATCATACAAAGTTATGAACACACACAAACAAACAAGTGAACTAACAATTTGATCCTTGAATTGTTAGGCCTGCTTAAATTTACATAGACACACAAGTGAACTAGCAATTTGATCATCGAGTTGTTAGGCTGGCTTAATTTTACTTTACACCCACACAAAAAAGTGAACTCATAATTTAATCCTTGAATTGTTCTATTCAACTATAGTCTCCGAAAATAGTGAGTGCAAGAATTATACCTTGAAATTAGTAAATGAAGTGTGTGCACGTACTAGATCCCAAAAGTGACAAACTTATTGAGGGTTAATTATTTGAATATCCCCAGGTTATTCAACAAAAAAGACTAATGTGCAGTAAATTTGTTACTTTCCGAGAGTAACTTGTTGAAACTCAACAATTCAGGGATCAAATTGCACAAAACAAGGAGAGCCCAGGAAGTAGTTGCAGAGATTGGCAATCAGTAAAAGACCCAGAATCGATAACACTACAACAGAGACAAAAAAACAAACACATAGTGGGCATTAATTCTTGTTGCGGTTGAGAATGGATGGGAAAGAGAGAAATTACGTACTCTTGCTCTTGCTGGGCCATGACAAGAGGGTCATCTCTCTGAATGTCGTAGGGGTACCATTGGGCGACTTTCTCGCCGATAAGCTTCTTGCGGAGAAGCTTGTGCGGAGATCTTTCTCCGGTGGGGTTGAGCACTTGACCGAATATCCTCGCGCGAGCCTCGGCCACTCCCTGCGCCACCGCTGCCGCCACAATGCTCTTCAAACCACCGCTCGCCATCTTCGCTTTCACCTTCCACCCACACTCGGACTTGTCGACCCACAAAAATTAGAGGTCTCAATGGGCAGCGCTAGCCACCTTTGGCCCAATTTCATTAAGGTTTAGTTTGGGTTGGTTCGTTTTTATTGGTTAAGTCCTACTTTAACTAGGTTGAGCTGGCCTATTTTTATTTTTTTAAATATTTTTTAATTATTAAATAATTATAAAATAATTTATAATATAATATTTATTTTTATTTAAAATTTAAAATAATAAAATGTATTGATTAAATAAAAAAAAATAGGCTAGTCTTAGTTCGGTCGAGTTTAGATTCTTTAAAGTTAAAATTGTATGAAGTTTTTGAAGTTGATTCAATATTCATTTCTGATTAGTCCAAAGTTTAAGAAATAAAAAAAACATGCAAGAGATAACTTCAGGAACTTCAAAAAATTTCAACTTTAGATGATCTGCTCTCTAGCTCGGTCTAGTGGCCTTAGCCCGATTTGACCCTATTTTTTTAGAGTTGAACTGAATTAGCTTATTTTTAATTAGAGTCGTGAATTCTCTAGTCTGACCTTAACTACCCCATTTTAACATCTCCACCAAAAACCCCAATAGAGCATCTCTGGTCCAATAGTATGCCTCTAGGCCGTTAAAACCCGATTCATTTTTTGGCTCCGACCTTCAGTAAAAACTAATATGAAGTTTATTTATTAATTAATCACTAACAAAGAATTATAATAAAAATGGTCCTTTATGTTTGTACGAAGTTTTATATTGGTCCTTTATGTTTTAAAAAGTCTAAATTGGTCCTTTATGTTTGTAAGAAGTTCCAAATTGGTCCTTCCGTCCAAATCCGTTTATTTTTTAAGTTAATTGCTGACGTGGCATGCTGACGTGGACACATCATCTCTCCTACGTGTCAATTGAAGCTGACGTGGCAGTGACGTGGCGCTAATGTGGCAGTGACGTGGTGCTGACGTGGCATGACACGTCAGCACGCCACGTCAGCACTTAACTTAAAAAATTGACGGAAGTGGACAGAAGGACCAATTTGGAACTTCTTACAAATATAAAGGACCAATTTGGACTTTTTGAAAGATAAAGGACTAATATGAAACTTCGTGCAAACATAAAGGACCAATTTGGGGTTTTGACCAAAATTATAATAAAAATGCATACAACTCTTACTTAGGCCTCGTTTGTTACAAGAACATTGGAGAAAATAGAAATGAGAATGAGAATAGGAATGTTAGAGGGAATGAGAATATGATGTGATATGATGTGATGTGAATAGAATAAAAGTAGATAAAATGATCATTTTATCCTTATATTAAAAGTGGGAATGAAATAAAAGTGGGTAAAAAAGTAAGGGCAAAAACATAATTTTATCACATTGTAAAAGGTAAGATTTGTTTGGTATACAGAATATTGAAGGGAATGTTAGATTACCTCTAACATCACCTCGTAAATTCCTCTTAACAAACATACCTTAGGCTTAGACCTGATCACGGGCCTTAAAGCCCGCCCGGCCCGCTAAAATGCAAAAACGAGCTCGAAAGCCCGTTTTTTAAAAAAGCCCGCAAAAAATACGGGCCGGGCTCGGGCTTTTTTAAAACCCGGCCCGAAAGCCCGGCCCGTATTATATATACTTATTTTATTTTTATTTTATATATATAATACATTAAAATAAATAAATAAAAAACTCAATCTAATATAGAATAAATACCAACCTAATTGATAACATATTTTAATGTTTGATGTCCAATGTCTTGTATTTGATTCATTCAATCTTACATATTTGAACATTTAAAAAATTCAATCTTACAGGGGAGACTAGCTTCCAACTTCCAATTAACTAGCATTACACTAATTTTCCTAAAGTGCGTGTACCATTTTCTTCACACAATCCATTAGGAGCAAATTCAAGCTCTCTTAGAGTGTGTAATTTGCTATATATTCTGGATACAAAATATGTATATATATATATATACATATTTTGTATCCAGATTCCAGAATATATAATATATTTTGGATACAAAATATGTATATCTTTATATACAATCCGTATAAAATGTTTATATATATATAATACATTAAAATCTTTTAACTATCTATTTTTAAGAAAAAAAGTATCTCTTTGTATTTTAAATGAAACATGAAATAAACTATAAAAAAAATATGGTACAAAATATGGCGGCCCGGCCCGTTTTTCATTTAATACGGGCCGAGCCCGGCCTGTTTTTTAGTTTAAAAAAATGGGCCCGGGCTCGGGCTCGGGCTTGAATTTTTAGTTAAAAAGCCCGAAAGCCCGGGCAGTGACTATGTTTATTTATTTATTATGAACAGTTTATTTACTAATCACTAACAAAATATTATAATCAAAATGCATACAACTTTTAGGTTATGTTGGTATAAATGTAGAAGGGAATGGATGTAAAAGTAAATAATGCAGAATAAAGGGATGTAAAAAAAGTGTTTAATATGTAAAAATGTGATATAAAGTTCATAAAGTAAAGTATTGGAAAAGACTAAAATGTCCTTATTTTATAATTAAAGTGTTTCTTGATAGGTGGAAAAGTAAAGAGAGAGAATAATTAAGAAGAGCATTTTTTACATTTCTCCTTCAGTCAAATTCAAAAAAAAAGTCAAAGAGTGAAAAATATTTTACATGTAAAATATATCAAACAATATAATTTTTTTGGTTCCGAAATTTTCCTTCCCTTCCCTTCATTGGAGTGTACACCAAACACAGTCTTAGGGAATTATATGAAATTTATTTGCACATTTTCATTGTAGATTTATTTTAAACTTTAGCTTGCACCATTTGGCAATGAGTCAATGTCAAAATCAAAATTAAAAAGAGTATATATATATAATGAGAAAGTCCAATTTATGTGAAAGATGAGAGGGATTGATTTTAAACATTCAGATTATATTGAATGGTTGAGATTAGAGTAATTTTTTTTAAAAAAAAAAAATCCTCACATGGCTCTCACATGATATTTTAAACCAGTTTAGTTTAATCTCAATTGCTTAATTTAATCTAAAAGATTAAAAACTAATCCTTGCATCTCTCACATAAGATAAATTTTCTCACTTGATACACCCCATAACAAGGGAATGCATTAGGGTATATATATATATATATATATATAGATATTATGTTTATAACATTTTATTTATTTACAATAACTGTTATTATAAAATGGTGCAGGGATGCTTTTATTAAGAAGTGTTCGTAGGATATTGGATCTGTGCGTCACAGTACCACACAAAGAGAGACAAAAATAGAATGATGGATTTCACCTACATGTGAGACCCATTTTATCTTTTCTCTCTCATCATGTAATACTATACAGTACTATGTAATTCGAATTTTGTTTGCAGATGAACAAAAGGCTTTAGAATTGTTTTTCTTCAACATAATATAAATATTTAAAAAAAATTAAATATAATTTTAAATAAAAATAGTAAATTCATTATTTAATCCCTAAATATTCACTCTTTTGTTCTTTAAAAATAAAGTCTCTCAATTTTCAATTCATTTTTTCTCAATAATAAAATATCTATATATATATATATATATATATATATATCTTCAATGTTAACTACATATAAAGCTACCATGAAAGTAATGATTTGTTAAATTTGAGAGATGAATAGTTATGTAAAGGTGATTATAATTTTAAGTTATAGAACTTGATTGGTTGACCACGTGGTTTACTGATGAAACAAAATTAATATTCTCAAATCAATAATCCATAAATAAAACATTATCTTTCATTAATCATTATTGTTAGTATTTTTGAAGGCAAGTTTGGTTTGTAGAATTGGAATAAAGGAATGGGAATCGGGGATCTAAAAAGTCCATTTTGTCCTCCCGTTTAAATATTAATAACTTTTAAACGAAAGGCAAAATTAACTTTTCAGATTCTACCTAATCCCAATTCCCATTTCATTCCCATTCTCATTTGGGATTCAGTATTTACGAACTCTATCAATTTCAGTAATAATCTCATTGTTCATATCTACTTTTTTTTCTGTTTTATATCTGCTGGAGGACTAACCAACCACTTTCCTCTTCATTAGCTAATCTCAACATCTCTTCCACCTCTTTCTTGGCTCTCTCTCCTTCCTCTACCCATTCTTTATTTGATAATTTCTCCTCAAGATTCCTTCAAGTTTCCTATCATTGTTTTGATATTCATCTCTGCTTTAAGTTTCTCTTGTTTCACTTTCATCTCAATCAACTTGTTCATATATGATTATTATAGTGTTGAACTTGAATAGATAGCAATTTCATAACAATTATGATCATTATTGGTATCAACTACAATACACTCCTTCTTCTTGGGACACATTGTTTGAATAAATTAAGGTCACAACTTAACTGGTTTTTAAGTAAGAAAACAAGTTATTCAAGAATATATCTTGTAAAGCAATTAATACAAAAAACATATGAAAACATGAAATTGATATATAGTTCAAAGAGAAAATACAATCATTCATAATTTCACAGATTAAATTTTCATACATGTGGCTTGTGGGATGTGATTACCTCCATGACCTGAGTGATTACAAGCTCAATTTGCTGCCAAGTCCCTGTGGGATTAGCATGTAAAGTATTAAAATTTAACAAGGGCAAAAATGAAAAGATTATGCTAATCATGCTTGAGGTTTACTAAACTACCCTTTGATTCCTTGACTCAAAGTACAAAGGTATATATCAGAGGGAAAGAGGGAGAAAGGATAAATGGAGAGGTAAGTGAGAGAAAAAAATCTGAGTATTCTATTCTGAAAATCAAAGCTGGCTTACAATAAGTGAAAGGGCTATATATAGAGAGCCCAAGTCAAAACTAATAAAATCATACTTACTTCCAACATAACAATAAAAGCAAGGTTCAACATTTCAAGATCTAGGAAGCATTTTAATTCTTTTTCTATTTCCTGAAATATGTTTTCCAAGGTTTTCCACCAAACAAACAAAAATAGAAGTTAAACAATAAATAGTAAACATAAGTCAGCAGAAGCAACAAATGATCAAGAAACAACAACAATAATCAAAGCCTGTTTTCATTAGGTGGGATCGGCTATATGGATCAAATTATGCATAGATAGATAACTTATGCTAGTCCAACTATGTTCCTTCATAGTCCTGAATAGAGCTGTCAAAACGGGCCAGCCCGGCCCGGCCCGGCCCTGGCCCGTTTTGGCCCTAATTATTTTAGGGCCGGGCCGGGCCAGCCCGTTTTAAAAATGGGCCAGCTTTTCCTTGGCCCAGCCCGGCCCTATTAGGGCCAAGGGCCGGGCCGGGCCAGCCCTATTTTTTTTTTTTTTTAAAACAACTTTACTTTTTTATTCAAAAATTTTAAGACAATTCTAAATTTAGTCATCCTATTGTTCATCTAATGCAAATTTTCATACAATCATGAACATTTGAACAAAAAAATATACATTTATTTATTAATTTAAACAACAATTCACACATAAATACAAATATTAAATATATGGTTAAAAAAAACAAATACAAATAACAAATCCAATACAATATTACAATTTATCACAATTTACACACATTCAATCATTCAACCATTAAATTAAAATTTATATTCCAGGCACATTCAATCATTCATTTCATACATTAATTTAAAACTTCATCAACCATTCATCCATTAAGTTAAAATTTCACCAATCATTCATCATTTATTCATTCAAGCATTCATCATTCATTCATTCATTCATTCATTCATTCATCTCATCATCCATCAGTCATCATTTAAAAGATACAATTCATCATAATTCATAAAGTTTAATACTAAAATTAAAATAAAACAATTAAAACTTCATCTTCAACTTAATCCTTCACTCTTCTTCTTGTTCTTCTTCTATCATCATTAGTTTGCCTTTTAAATGAGATTGGGTTTGGGTTTGTGTTTTGGACAAAAGACAAAATTTTTTTTTTAAAAAAAAAATAAATAAATAACGGGCCAGCCCTAACCCGGCCCGGCCCAAGCCCGGTTTGGCCCGTTATTTTAACGGGCCGGGCCGGGCCGGCCCGTTTTTAAAACGGGCTGAAAATTTTCCAGCCCGGCCCTATATTTTATATCGGGTTTAACGGGCCGGCCCGTAGGGCCTGGCCCGTATTGACGGCTCTAGTCCTGAACCTGAAACACAGAAACTGCAAACATATCATAAGTTGGAAGAGGGGAAAGTATAGGTAAATTTCATCCACTGCTAAACCATCTATAGGTCTGCCCACAAGTTTACAACTTACAAGTCTTCCAAAAGAAAAGGTCCTGCTTGCTTCTAGTCCCATGAAACTAGAAAGTAGAAAACATTCTATTCCATCTCTTGATTTGAAAAGAAAAAAGATAAAATATGTTAAACAGATTACTAAAGCCATGCACATAATACCAAAGCAAAAAAAAAAAAACTCACCCAACATTATGAAGGTATCATAGTCAAAATAAGTAAATTATAGTTAACGTTTTGGGCATCTGTATAAAGAAGGGAAAGCTGTTTACCCCAAAATCTATTACATTGCAGTTTTCCACAGCATCTGTATCAACTGTGATGAACTCAATAAACAGACATCATCCTAGGATTTTTACAAACACTGCCAAACAAAAGCTATAATTATTACATCATGCTATCTGTGAGGGCTGGCAGGCGACGGAAGAAATTCACTGGTGCGGCGGGTGTCTTGTTCCGAAGCTTTGGGTGCCTCATCAAGTAAAATCCAGCCAAGAGAATTATCATCTGGAAAGGTGTGACATACAAAACAAGTGCAGCCACAAGACACATTACCATGAACATGGTGGTGGCACGAGGATCCCTCCAGCTCAGAAGTGCATGGATCCTCTCTCCTTGAGTAGCCATGTCTCCCACAACACTCTGAATCCTCCCAGCCACGCTCCTTAGTCGATCATACCTCCAACGCACAATATCTGGGCTCTTTGTGGTTGGAAATGTGTCAAACTCCTCATCAAGTTCATCTGCTGTAACTGCATCAGCTTGAGAAATTCTAGTGTTCATATGAGGAGGGTGTCTGGCTCTGAACCTCCAATTCCACATCCCAATCACAAACATGTAAAGAAAAATGGTTGGAAGAATAAGTTCCGGGAAACAAACAAGCATCAGATACAGAATGTGTACTAGCACTGTTGTTACAGGATGCTTCCACCTTGAAACTTCCCCCATCCATTTTCCTACTGAGAGTAATCCCTGAAAAACTGACATCAACCGGAAGAAATTCGCCTTGCTACGCCTCATACTCCATAAATGAGAGTCCGTATCAGACATGTACTCAACTACCTCCTTCCTAAGAGGAGGTTCAGCTCGGCCCAGCCGAGCTGCTACAATGTTGACGGCTTGGTGGCGCAGTTTCTCTTGTTCCACAATATTAAGTGGCCTCACATAGTGCATCTTTGGCAAATGGGGTTTGAAATACAAATGCATCATGTTCACCATTGATGTACAAGAGAATCTTATTGCCAAGTGAAGTTCACCTGTCTTCTTTACTCCGGAAGGGTGCAGCATTAATAGAGGGTAAGAATGTGTGTATACACGACCCGTTTCAAGGGTTGAGATCCGGATACGAACCTTGCCAATTCTTAAATCTTTATTACCACCATTTGAAGTATTAATTTGACCATTATCAAATACTCCAACTGTGAGGACTGTTGCTGGATCATAAACTTCCCAAGTGTATTGCTCATTGTACTTTGGACTTAGGCTGTCAATGATGGTTCGAGTTCGAACCCATTTATGTCCATACTTTGCCACACAGTATGTATCAGAAGTCCCCTTCCCTTCTCTTGTTTTGGTTGGTTGAAGTCCATCAACGTTTAGAATCCCAAGTTCTAAGACACCAATTGACTTCTTCCAGAGCTGCTTTGCTGTAGGGCGAAGATCACTGCTATAATAAGTTGATTCATCAAGCACATGGTAGCCACCATCAAGACAGATAGTAAGGTGAAGCCTACTAAAGAACTTATCTTTCTCCTTCTTTTTCCCCTGCTCTACCCCTTCCATAGCTGATGACATGGATTTTTCAAGGTTATGCCATCCGCTTCGTATGAATCGGTCATCAGCTCGCTTCTCAACTGTGCTCAAAGGTATAACAACTTTGCCAATTGACTCATCCTTGTTGGGACCAACACGATCTTCAACCGAAAGGATCAGAGGTTCTTCAAAAGGTTCTGCAGCAACAAACATTAGCTCCTGCTCCCAGCGTGGGTTCATGGTCCTTGATTGAACTGGTTTTGTCTTCAAAATTTGGTTACCAATCTGTACCTTAACATAAGCATCCAGAATTCGAGACTTGTCAGACAAAAGCAAGTCTTGTGCCTCAATTACTCTGACCCGAACATACCACAATCTTGGCGAATGATAGACTTTAGATCGAATCTGAGAGTAGGAAGCTGAAGAGGTTCCACTTGGAGAGATTGCATCAGAATGCCAAGCATCAGGAAAAGCCTCATCAGCTTGTGTGCCATACCACACAGCAAGCATCAACTCCCCATTCTTCTTTTCCCCATTCTTGTTCTCAATCCGATACCATTCAGGAGCCAATGGACTATCAGGTGGAACCCGAGTAGGAATCTCATGAAGATCAAGCTTTACACTTCCAACAACTTCATCAAGAACCATATCCTTGTCTTTGACCACAACTTCAAGAACAGACGACTGCAGATTCTCCCTTGCAAAGGCAAACACCTCATTCCATTCAGGATTTTGTTTTTTCTCAAAGTGCTTAGTACTTCCTTTGTAGTTTCCAACCTTGACCTCCACATATGGATCGAGGCTCCCGGTGACATCCTTCGATGGAAGGTCACGAGCTTTCACAACTCGCACAAAAAGGTAATGCATCTGTTCAACAAGATCATAGGTGCTGGCTGGCCTGTTCCCACGTATAACCCGCCCACCAATCACTTGTCCTCCTCCTAGAAATGGACTTGTCTCTTTCAGTGCAAAATCAACTGGTGATGATGAACCTGCAAACGAGTGTACAAATTTTGAAGCAGGCTGTCCAGATTTCATCTCATGCATTCCGAAGTTTACACTTGGCTGCACTGCTGGTCCGGGTGAAGGTTGCTGCTTTTGTGCTTGTTTCGAGTTAGGAAGGTTATGAAATGTGTGCCTTTTTTTCCGGGAAATGGTGTTCAGGATTGTATTTGTTAATGACACTGGCGTTTGATCTTGATCTTGGGATGAGTGATCTAAATCGGTAACGGATTCCATAGGAGGAAGAGGGATTGAGGATTTTATAGAAGGGTCATCAGTAACAAACACCTTCAATCCGAGCTCTCCCTTTATGCGTGAAAGAAGGTTTTTCTTTTCAAGAGGGTAGTGCAAAACAACAGCATCAGAATAGGGGACAAACGAAGTTCCGGTGAGGCGGACCTTACCAAGAAAGGATTTGGAACTAGTGCTTCTGTTGTAGTGGTAGATACAGGCATCAAGAGTAAGGTTTGGTAGTTTGCTTGGATCAGAGATGTTGAAGTAAAATTGTTCGTTCCAAATAGGACTCAGATCTTTATCTTTAATTGTTGTCCGAAATTTTTGACCATCAAAGAGAAGTTCCACATAAGTACTGGAGGAACCCTGCCCATCTTTAGGAATAAGGTCATGAGCACCCACAACTTCCACACCTAGCTTGAAATTGGCCATTCGAGATAATAAACAGCTGCCACCAAAAATTATGCCGAGAGAAATTATTTATACCTGAAATAGAAAGAAATGAAAAGGGTTCAAGATTCTTAAGTCAGATTAAGATTTTCCTAAACCCAACAATTTGTTAATGCTTTCTTAATCCTATTTTCTAGGTAAATGAAGAATAAGTAAGCTCAAAGAGGTCTTGAGGTATTAAAAATCTAAGCTTCAAAATTAAACTATGTTGACAGAGAAACTATCTTTATTTTGGTTCTATTTTGCTATTCACCCAGCAAAAATGAAAAAAAAAAAAAAAGAAAGAGGAATATTCTCATAAAAAGCAGGTAATACTTGAAGCTCAAGCAAAAGGAAGAGTTGAAAAGCATCAACAAACCAATCCAGCAACTGTCATCTCCGTCATCAAAAAGCAAGACAAGAATCAACGGACATACTTTCTATAGACAGAGAATCAAAGTATTTCCAAGAATCTTCAGTGAGAAAAGGTAAGGACTTTTTATGACAAAAGAATCCCCACAAGAATCTTCAGCCTCTAGTTATTTTATATATATATATATATATATATATATAAGGCTTCACCAACATATCCAATGAAATGAAAGTTTAGCAAGCAGTCAGATAAACCACTTTCTCAATTATCCAATATTTTCAAAATTAAAATCTTGAATCAGAGAAGGTATTTCATCTGCGAAGAACCTTACTCATAAAAAAAAATTTCCAAGCATAAAGAGAGCCTAAAGCCCAAAACTTTAATCTTGAGACTAAACAATTCCTCAAACATGAACAAAAACAGCTAAATAAAGCAAAAAATGGTGAGGAAGAAGATGGAAACGAATTACCTGGGTTTTGAGTCTTGACCTTGAGGAGTCCAAGTTGAAGAAGCTTAAATAGAAGAAATGAAAGAGAGGAAATCAAGAAGCAGCGTGAGAGAAAAGAGAAGGAGCATAATAAATAAACAAAGACCTAATGAAGAATGAAAAGAAGGAAGGAAGGAAGGAGGAGGACCAAAACAAAAAGTACAAAACCCAAGAATGGTTTCTGGGATGTTTCGCAGAGAGATCGAAAACGAGTGAAACGGCACGAGTCAATAGAAAAATGAAGACATAGATACAAAGTCGTAATCCGAGAATGTCCGGTTTCCTTTATGTTTTGTGGTTGGCTCCTGCAAGTTGCAACCAATGATTATTTAAAATATATATATTATGTGAGTCATGTAAGATTTTAAAAGAAATGATACAATCTTAAGATATAATTATTGTGTAAACATATTTTGTTTATAGTTAATTTGTATCTTTAATTATTTATTATATAAATATATTTAGACATATCTCATATATCACACGAGTCGAATACTATTTCTCGCATTTGATATTTTTATAGGTGGTAAAATGAGCTGATCAGGAAAAGTGTGAATACAATAGCGCGGTGCTTCAACTTGTTTGAGAAGAAAAAGGTTTGGGGTTCAAAATGACACAATATTGTGCATGCTATGATAGAAAAAAATCTAAGTTCGAAAATATTTTTGTCCAATCAACTTATTTTGTCACGTGTGATGTCACAATAGTAAAAATCGTTAATTATTTAGCGGCATTAGTGAAAAGTATAATCTTAATAAAAAAACATTAGGATACAATTGACAATAAAAAAACATTGGGAGTAGAATTGTCAGAGACGCCAAACATTGAGAGTAAAAAAACGCTCTTTTGGCTTTAATATATTTGGCACGAATTTTATAAACTTTATTGAAGATAATATGTTAGTTATATAATTTTGTTCTAAGTAACCATTTTAGTTATATAAAGAAGAAAAATGATTTACTTTTAATAGAATAGTATTTAATATGAAAATGATATTTTGTAATTTTATAGGCTTATCTATTTTGATATCTATATCAAAATATTTTTTTTAAAATTTTCAGATAATATATAAATATCAAAATAGATCTAATGATAAAAAATTAATGAGCCAAAGCTATCACACTTTTTATATTATTACCCTATAAATTATTAATTTATAAAAGGAAAGTAATTAATCAAACCCCTTTTCAATTTCTTTCCAATTTTTCTAGCTCACACCTCTCGTAGGTATGTTTGATTTGTAAAAATCATGATTTTTAAAATTGGACTGGACATCAAACCGGTCGAAGCATTGGTTCACAGTTTAATTGTGGTCGAACCGCGGTCGAACCGATGGTAATTAATATATATATATATATATATATATATATATATATATATATATTAATTTAATATACTAAAATATATCATATTAAACATTAGTTACGTACGTTATATGTGTTCATCTCCACCTAAATATAATTAACCACAACATTATACCATAAGTAAAATACTAGAATTAGAACAAGTTGCACGCTTAACCACAATATCATATTAAAGTCAAGTCATAATATCATATCAAACTCATCTAAGAAGTCCAATGATCAACATACCTGCTACCCAGTACTCAACAATCAACACACGCAAAACTAGAATCAATATGTCCATATACTAACTCACAAATAAGACAAATTGACAATAAAATTCAATCATAATAATCATTGACGTTAATTCCATCAAATGACACCAAGTTATGATCCAAAAAAGGATAATCGCCAATAGTGCCGTTCTGAGATCCAGGTTCATCATCCACTTCCAATTTGCTCTTCTCTCGCATGCGGCTACTCTTGTGCGATTACAATTTGCTCTTGTGCGGCTGCGGTTGCTTATGCGATTACAAGGCAAGGGATTTTCATTTTTTTTTAATTTTAAACTTTTTAAATATATATATATATATATATATATATATATATATATATATAATTCTAAACAAAAATATATATCCATAAAAAAAAATAAAACGGCGTCGTTTTAAGTTAAAGAAAAAAATTTAAAAAAAAATTCAGAACCGGATAAACAGAGCAAACCGTCGATTTTCACCAATTTGCCCGGTTCACCACCGGTTACCGGTTCATTCAAAGACCAGTTTGACCGGTCCAGTCCGATTTTAATAACTATGGTAAAAACGAAAAAAGGGAATGAGAATTAAGATTTGAAAAGTTAATTTTATTTTTTTTCAAATATTAATAATTTTTAAATAAAATTATTTTAAAAATAAAATTGACCTTTTAAACTTAATCTAATCTCAATTTTTATTTTTTTACCCAAATTTTACGAAGTAAACAGAGCTCAGAGTCTTGGCCAAAAAAAAAAAAAAGAAACAGAGCTCAGAGTAGGTGCGACCGTGCGAGGTTACACTACTTACATCATTCACCATGTGACAAATATATAAATAATAAACTTAAAAAAATATTATCTTTATTTTTCTTTGTACTATTTTTTTAAAAATTTAAATACATCAATCAATGAGCCGATATTGAGTTATTGACCAATCCATAATGTATTAGTCATTGGTCAACGCGAGTAACTTTATTTATATTGAAATTAATTTGCATATAACAAGGTAATAGAGAGTATAATACTACTAATTATATAGATATTGATCAAATCTTTATTTATATTTTTCGTTAATTATAATAATAATATTTTTTTTGAAGTCGTTATAATAATAATTTTAAAATATTGTTAACGATACCTAATTATGACCTTATCGAAAAAGAAAAAAAAATGCTAATTGTGACGTGTGAACGAGACACTATTGGAATTAATTTATTGATACCTCAAGTGTAACGTATCTTCCAATCTCTTTAGGATAAAAGATTAATGATAATGTACCATTAAATTTTCATATATTTCCTAGGCAAAAAAAAATTCAATACATTTTTTTTAATTATGTAAAATTATTTGTTAATATTAATATAAATTCACATTAATAAGGATCTACCTTAAATGATTTAGGAATTAACTGATTAAAAAATATATTAAAGTTCAATATTACCGTACCACTGAATATTATTCTTTAAGATGCATGCTATTCATAATAAGATTAAAAATTAGAGGTTTGACCCTTAAATAATTTAAGCTCAGATACGTGATGATGAGCTTAACCAGTAACATATTTAAATAAAAGATTCACTTAAAATGAGTTCCCCATCAACTACTTGAAAAGCCGATATTCTCTTTCCTCAAGGGTGAAAACTAAAAATAGATAAAATGATCATTTTATTTTTATATTAAAAGTAGAAATGAAATAAAAGTGGGTAAAAAAATAAAGACAAAAATATAATTTCATCACATTGCAAAAAGTGAAATTTGTTTGGTAAAAAGAATGTATGAAGAAATGGAGCATTTCGTCCCTTTTTTTCCTTTTTATTTCTCCTTATTAAATTCAGCCTAATTCCATTTTTTTAACTTTTTATTAATTATTAATTACATGATTAATTATTACATGATATCTTAATTCAAATTGTATTAATTATTTTAACTTTTTATTTAATTTATCTAATTATTTTAATACAAATTTTATTAATATATCTTATTATATAAATTATTATGAATTTTATTTTACAAAAGATTTTGATTTTGTAAAAAAATTTATAAAAAAAAAAGATTTTGTAAGAAAATAGTATGATTATTTAATAATTTAAAATAAATAAAAACAGGCCAACTCAGATTTAAACAGATTTTTTAAAATATTAATTAAAAATTTTTAAACAGATTTTCATTATGAGACTCACACAAGGAACAAAATTATTTGCCAACAACCATAAGAAGAAACTTATCCTAATTTGACATGTAGCTTTCCACACCCAACCCATAGAAGCTCTATTATTGTCAGAGAAACACCCCAATAGCACCTTGTAGGCAGATTTAACTTCAAAAACTCCTTTAGAACACCTGCTGGGAAGATGGGTTTGAGGTGAAGTTGAACACGTTTGGTAAGGCTCATCAGTTGGGAAGGTGAGTTGGGCCGACCTTCCCTGTCAAGAAGGAAGGTGAGGTGAGGTGAGATTTAAAGATCAAAATTCCCTTAAAGAATTTGTGGCTTTTAAAAAAAGTAAGAGCAAAAAAAGTTTTTCATACTTTTATCTTTTATTTCTCTGTCTTCTTCCCAACATACCAAACAATATTATTTTTATATTCCACCTCCATTTTTCTGCCTAACAAACATATTTTTTATCACTTACTTTCACTTCCACTTCGATTTCTACTAAAATACTCACCGAATACCAAACGCAACCTAAGCGTTATATTTCCACACCAGAATATCATTTTTATTAGGTTGAACATCAACCAAATTACTAAATATTAAAAGTATAATTGTGTTATTATTTACAGTTATAGTACATGAGTTCAAGCTTCTTCTTTTTTTCCATGAGTACAAGCTATTTTTGAACAATCCATGTTTTATTAGGTGAATGTCGGATATAATGAGAATGATAATGGGAATGGGAATGAAAGAGGGAATGTGAATAGCATAGTAACGTGAATGGATAAATATTAAAAGTGAAATGAAATAAAAGTGGGTAAAAAAGTAAAGGTAAAACATAGGGCACGTTCTTTACACAGGAAGGGAAAGTGAAAAAGAAAGAGAAAAGGAATGAGAATGGGTTTAATGTATTTGGTAGTAAAAATTTGGAATGGAAATGGAATGAAAATGTATTAAAATTATTCCTTATATTAAAAAAAAAAAAAGAAGGTTAGGATTGTGTCAAATCAAAGGATATAATAGACATATTGTTTTTTTTAAATCTAACAAGGAAAAAAAAAAATAAAAGTAGGTAGAACCCACCATTCCTTCACCAATTCTCTCAGGACCATAATTTTATGATTAGTACGAAAAATGTTGAATTACATCACAAATTACATCATTTTTTTCCACAGCCCTAATTTAACTATATTGCAAATAAAAAATACCACAAAGTAGTTAAATAAGCATGGAACAAATTATATAAGATAACAAGAGACTTAAGTAACACTTTTTTAAGCAAATTGATTTAAGTAAGAATCATTAATAAGGTACAATTAATAGGAATCCTTGCATTCATTATCCTTATCCTTGTCCTTCTAGTGTTGATATGTCTATTATATTTTATATTTTCTTGCAGGTGCCTAAAATGGCAGATGATACGGGATTAGACTTGAATGAATCAAATTGGTGCTTTGAAGAGCAAGTATGAACAGGTGAGCTAAATGAACTTCTATCATATTCTCATATTATTGATAATTCTTTAAGGTTGTTGAGCAAATATTTTCCCCCTACTTTGAAATCTTTTAGTGGGTGGAGCTTCATGGAGATCAAGCAGGTTATGATGATCCTGCAATTGTGACTGGTATAGGTGATATAGGTAGTACGGATGGAAAAATTTAGGCATGGGCACATAGACTCCCTAAGTTTCAAAACCCTGCGGACAGACCCCTGAACTTTCAATTTGGGTATTGTAGTAAACACATTCTGTAAGGGTATTGTAGTCGTTATCTGCCACGTAAGCACAATCTGTGAGGGTATTTTAGTCGTTATCTGCTATTTAAACACATTTTATAAGGATGTTTTAATCATTATAATATTATTATTTTAGCCATTTTAGTTGTTCAATTTGTAGCCGTTAAAATATGAAATAAATAAATAAATTATATCCCTACAAAATGTGCTTACGTGGCGGCTGAATGTGGACAAAAGGGTACTAGTGTTAGGAAGTGGGGTACAAATTGATTGGATATAATTACCCAAAATTAAATCTTTTCCCTGCTTGAAAGAAATCACAAAGAGCCAATTCACAAGCAAATAATTTTCAGCAACAAATGCAAGAAATAGCAATAATAAGGATACCAAATTTTTGACGTGAAAAACCCCCTCAATGTGAGAAGTAAAAACCACGGGACCTAGTCCAAAAAATTTTCACTATCACAAATAGATGAGTACAGCAAAAAAGAGTCCACCACAATATTCCAAGACTCAAACCAGCCCCTACTCACTCTCAACAAGTGAAACATCATCAACAATATCTTCCACAAACCCTAATGGCAGATATGAAAGGAGCAGCAAAATGATAAGAGAAACACAATCTGAAAACACAGATGAAATGTCCCCACTCTCAAGAACAACGTACTAAAATTTCATGAGAAATGGAGAACAAATGAACCTCCATTGAAGATCAAAGTGGGCAAACTCTTCTTGTCTTGGTCGTGCTCTGCTGTGAAGAAAACACCAATTTTTCTTCTCTGCTTCTGATCTCGTAAAGCGTGTGTGTGGCTTCTCTCACACATAATATAATTAAAAGGCAATTTCCTTTTTGCCTTGTCACGTGATGCCTTCATTTTTTTTTAAATTTAATAATTAAACATATAAATAATATATTTGAAAAAAATGTGGGCTCCACATGAGGGGACCCACAATAACTAGTTGCCCCAAATTAAAAGTTCAGAAGATTTATCTACAAAGTTTTAAAACTCAAGGGATTATAGGCCATAAAAAGGTAGCAACACAAAGGAAAACATTGCCCGCAACTTTGCAATGCCAACACCTCATGGGTAAGCTTCAATCTGTTGATTAAACTCTTAACTGAATGTCTATAAAGTTTGTAAGAGTTTAGCCTATTAAAGTCTATAAAATTTGAAGCCATATTTCTGAGTCTTTTTCATACCGGCAATTTTTTTTTTTTTTCTTTTTTAACTTAATTGGGGGTGTATTGTTACACTTCAAGTTAATATGCTATAGTTGTAATAAGTCCTTACTGTGGAAGTAAACTGCTTCTTCCCCTTTAGATTTCATGGGTATTAGCAAATTTCACGAAGAAATCATTTGCAAATAGCCACAGGAAAGCATTGCGGACGATGAAATATGCTGATCATCATAAGTTTGCTATCATTGATACTCCTGAGTCCTTTGCTGATATTACCTTTTTATTTCTTTTGTTAAAGTATATATAGTCAGATTATCACATATCCACCATCTTCAATTCATATGTGATTGGTGTTCTTATGCAGGGAGGAGTGATAGCTCAAAATTTGAGGACTATGTTTGGCTTCCAGCTCCCCATAGTGTCAATTAAGGTAATCAAGATCGAGATTTTAAGTAGGATCGGGAGAAGTATAAGATAGATCGAATCGAGGATCGTAAGATCTTATCAATTTTAAAAAATAATTAATCTATATATTTAATAATATATATTTTAAATAAATATATAAAATTATCACAATTTCATGATAATTTCATAAATTAGTTCATAAGTCACCAAAGTGACAGTATCTATACATCAATTCAACAAACAAAATATTAAAATTCATAGTCATAAATATTTAGGATTAAAGCTGCGTTTTGGGCCTCTGTTTTTTTTAAATTAACTTATACGATCTTATGATCTTTTTTTATGATCTTACGATCCTTTCTTACGATCTTACGATCAAGATCGCGATCCTATCCCAATCCTAGAATTCTTCGATCCTAAGCATGATCCAGATCGAAAGTACGATACACAATCGCGATCTTAAACGATCTAGATCGCAATCTTGATTACCATGGTGTCAATTGTAAACTAACAGCTGAAGTGGTTGAGGTGGAGCACTGGCCATAACCTGTTCCAATAAGCTAAGTTGCATAGATAAGGGTATGGTTGCAAGTATGGGAAAATAGATCCTCTATATTAATTTTTTATATTTTTTTGTGGAATTATGAGAGAGATAGAGAGAGAAAGAAAATTTTCTCTTTCTTAATTCTTCTCTCTCTTTATTTTCTTTCTCTCTATCTCTCTTATAACTCCACAAAAAATGTAGAGGATTACTTTAGAAGATCTACTTCCCAAGTACGGATACAGCTAATTTTTCAAAATATAGGATACGATACGACAGTATATATTTTTTAAAAAATTTAGTTGCTTTTCACTGCTTTTTCAGCAGGTGTTTCGGCCACTACCTATAAAAAGTCCATTTCATGACAAGTTATAAATAGAAATTGATAGAGAATATTGTTCGAAGAATTTTCGTAAACATTTGACCTATTGATGATTACCTTCTTTGTTCATATGTATTGGGCCGCTTAGTCTATGTAGGCCAACTTAATTTTATTTTGTTTTATGGATAGGCCCACTTAATATTTTAACCACATATATATGAGATCATTTTTTCATACAATTAGCTGAATTGAGTCTCCCCAGAATTAAAATGGTTTAATATATTAATTACCACTTCATCGACTCTCTAGAATTTTGAGTGAATTACACAAATCTTTTTAGACAGATGTAAATATCACACAAACCTCCTTTCTTATTTAAAATATTACATCGATTTCTCCTAAGAGATTAAAATATTTTATACTTTAGTCGAATTAACTTTTTTTTCTTAAAATTTTCATCCAAATGAATGATTTTTAACTCAATTTTTTTAAATGACCAAAATACCCTCTTAGTTATTTTTTTGACCGAAACCTCTTAGTAATTGAAATTTAACCAAATTACTATTTTTATTTGTAAATATTATTATTCTCTTTTTTTTGTATTTTTTTATTATTAATAATCCATTAACCTTTATAATCATTCTTAAATTAAATTAAATTTTAACAAATTCTGTAATTAGTAATTTTACCAAAAATTCACTAATTTCAATTAGTATTTTTTTTTGTAAAAATTTACGATTTTCTTTTAAAAAATGCAATTTAGTAATTAGTGATTTTTTAAAAAAAATGCAGAAAATTTACAATTTCTTTAAAAAATACAATTTAATAATTAGTGATTTTTTTGTAAAAATGACTAATTACAAAATTTGTTAAAATTTAATCTAATTTGATAATGATTATAAATTTTAATGAATTATTAATAATAAAAAATACAAAAAAAGAGAACAATAACATTGACAAATAAAAATAGTAATTTGGTTAATTTAAATTATTAAGAGGGTATTTTGGTCATTTAAAAAAATTGAGTTAAAACTCATCAATTTGAATGAAAATTTCAAGAATAAATGTTAATTTGATTAAAGTGTAAGGTATTTTAATTTCTCAGGAGAAATCAGTGTAATATTTCAAACGAAAAACGAGATCTGTGTAATATTCGCATAAGGAAGATAGTGTAAATTATCTAAAATTTTTCATATGGAATTTAATGCATGTCTAGGAGGTAATGCATGATGGACGATTTGTCAAAGAAACGTGCTGAGAGCTGGGTTAGTGCCGTGGACCACCAGACATCTACCCATCAATCCATCATTTTTTTTTGTAAGATTTCAATTTGGTAAAGTAAAAAAAATGGCAAAAGTACATTTCCTACCCCAACGTTTGGGGGTCCTGTCAGTTTCGCCCCTAACGTTTTTTCGCTGTCAATTGTACCCCTAACGTTTTACGTTTCTGCCAATATTACCCTTTTCACTAACACCGTCAAATATTTAACAGTTTTTGCTGACGTGGCATCCTATGTGGCAAAACTTTTTTTTCCTGTCAATTGTACCCCTAACGTTTTACATTTTTGCCAATGTCACCCTTTTCACTAGCACCATCAAATATTTAATAGTTTTTGCTTACGTGGCATCCTATGTGGCAAAAATATCTGACTTGGTATATTTTTTTTCCACATCAGACTTCCTACTCATCTTTTCCCCATCAAAGTTGTGTCGTTTTGACCTCGGCCTATTCCTTCTAAAATATAACTCAAATGCACGCGCTATTTTGCTCATAAAAACATCGGAGACGTTATCCATTCTCTATTTTAGGGTAACGTCTCCGACAAAGTAAAGAATGGGTAACGTCTCCGATGTTTTTGTCTGCAAAATGGCACGTGCGTTTGAGTTATATTTTAAAAGGAATATGGTGAGGCTACACGGTTTTGATGGGAGAAAGATGAGTAAAAAATCTGGTGTGGAAAAAAATATGCCAAGTCAGATATTTTTGCCACATAGGATGCCACGTAAGCAAAAACTATTAAATATTTGATGGTGCTAGTGAAAAGGGTGACATTGGTAGAAATGTAAAACGTTAGGGTTACAATTGACAGAAAAAAAAACGTTTTGCCACATAGGATGCCACGTCAACAAAAACTATTAAATATTTTACGGTGTTAGTGAAAAGGGTGACATTGGCAGAAACGTAAAACGTTAGGGGTACAATTGACAGCGAAAAAACATTAAGGGCGAAACTAACAGGACCCCCAAACGTTGGGGGTAGGAAAGGTACTTTTGCCTAAAGAAAATATATGAAGTTTATAATCTGGATCACTAGTTGTGTGAATATTGCATACACGAATTTTAAATTTTTTATTTTTATTTGACAGCTCGAACTGTGCACTTTGTATACTTGTACTTCAAGAAATTCAAATCCATCACATTTTTCTATTATTGTTGCACATATCTGTTCACTATTAGATTCAGTACTATCAAAATGGATCGACTCGATCTTCATTAAAATTATTCAAGGTGGGCAGAGGGTGGACTTAAGATGTTAGCTCAGGACAATGATTTGGGTTGGATTGGCCCATGGGTTTTTAAAATTTTAATTTATTTTTTTAAAATATTTTATTTTATTTGATCAAATATCAATATATTATGATTGAATATAACAAGTTGACTTACAAAAATAGTAATAAAATGTTATTTATTGTAGTTTATTTTATAAATCAATATATTATGAATAAATATTACAAATTGATCTAAAAAATGTAATCTATTTTACATATTAATATATTATAGATAAATATTACATATTAATATATGCTATAATATTTTATATGATAAAATATTTTAATTTTTTTTTTAAAAAAAGCCCACATGAAGCGGTCCGGCCAACCCTTACAAGTTACAAGTCTCCCATGGGCCCTGAGCCTAAATGGGACAAAGGTAAAATCAATGTTTTAAAAATGGGACCAGATGATCGAATTGGGACGCGTTCAGTAGTCCGGTCTGGTTAGAGTAAAAAACCTTGATGATGATGGAGAAAAATCGACGGCCCGATATTTAATTGGGAATCAGACTTGTTTTTTGGGTTGACTCGGTCAAAAAGTTTATGTATTTTATAATTTCAAATCACTTATGATTATGGAGCAACTAATATAATGTATAAAAATATATAAATGTTTTAATTATTATTATTTGAGCTTACTTTTTTCATATATATAATTAAATCATATAAATTACTCATTGTAATTAAAAGTTATGAATAAAAATATCTTTTTCATAATATAAATATATTATCGATATTAATATTAATAAATTATTATTATTATTTTTATATTTATAACATTATGCGGTTTGACCAACGGTGGAACTAATAAACTAGTTAACCCGTGATCCGAAAGGTTTTTTGGTTTAATGACCTGTTCGATTTTTAAAATATTGGGTAAAAGTCATACCTTAAAATGAGCCAACATTTTTTGACTTAACTCTTATTATTCTATGGTTCTAAAAAAAAACTCTTATTATTATATGGGTTGGACTATACCAATTTTATGGGTGAGGCCAATTTTAACAGCAATTACCTCCCCAAAGACACATGTAGGCTATGTTTGGTAGCAATAATTTCATACAAAAAAAATGTTTAGTAGCAATAATTGATTATGAAAAAAAAGGGTGAGAGAAGGCTTCTCCCTCATCTTTTCTTCTTATCAAACAAACATCACTTTTTACAATGTGATAAAATTTTGTAGAATTGGATTTAAAAGACACTTTTACCCCTGCTCTCTCTCTCTCTTTTTCTCTCTCTGTCACTGTTTTTTATTTTTTATAATTATTTATTAATATATTTTTATAATTATTTAATTAATATAAATTAATTAATTTTTTTATAATGAATATAAAAATAATAATTATATACCAAAAAATAAATTTAAAAGAAAAATAATTATTTAATATTTATTGAGAGGCAAATTAGTTTTTTTATTTCATATTCTTTTTGCACTATCCGCATCCAAACCTGTCCAATATATCCAATACCCGTACTCTAACCAAATTCGAAAATGTGGTCATTTTTAATATCCGTATTGTTAGTCAGAAAATAAACCAAGAGGGGGGTGAATTGGTTTATTCAAATTTTAACTATTTGAAAAACTTCCTTTTGATTAGGACTCTTAAGAAAATTGTTTTCTTTGAGTGAAGGAGTCAGAATAAGGGAAGGGTTGCACACACAATTTTGCTAGAGAGGTTCACTACTCAAGTTTGCTTGAATAGCTACGTCCTCTCCCCTTCTAACCAAACAATTAGAAGGACTCTATTATCTCAACTAAATTCTTACAACCAAGTAACCCAAATCTACTTTGGGAAAGCACACTTGCTTTTACACTTCCCTTACAATAATATAGGACTCAACCCAGCAACTAACTTAGAACATAATATAATAAGTTTCTTCAGGAACCTTCCTCAAGGATCAGCCTCCTCACTTGACTTTTACCTTTAAGAAACTTAGTATATTAAATCCACTCAAATCCAATCTCAGGATTCTCGAACACCCAAGACCTTAATATAAAGAGATCCTTCCACAAACCTCGTCTACCCACAAGGATCAGCTCAACTAGCTTTTACAGCAAGGATACTCAGTGTATTAAGTTCTTATATTCACCTTAGTCCTCAACAGGACTCACCTAAGTATTTAATGATTGAATACCTATTTGCAACCTTGTTCACCAACAAGGATAAGCCACTTCTTGGCTTTAATACCTTAAGATACTTCAATCTTTAAATACTTATCACAAGCAAGAAGGAGAAATAAATACAGCAGTCTCCTAATGACTACTACAAATTACAACACAAAGATTCACACAGAACCTGCACACAGGAGTCGCACACAGGAATCGCACACAGGAATCGCACACAGACTCTTCTTCACTCAGAAGATTTTTGCCACTCTTGAAAGCTTGGAACACTTAGTTTACAGAAATAACTATGATCACACAGAAAGGAGAAAGAGATAGATATTTGCAGTAGATTTTTGGGCACTCAGCCTTTTTCTCCATGGCTTGCTGCTTGCTTTTGGCTTGGTTAATATAGCCTCTTTCTTTACTAGCCGTTACTTCTCTTTTTCTTTGATTTTTCAGATTGACGCTCCTCCTCCACGATTTCTGCTTCACTTATCTAAGAGGCAATGGGTTATCAATGTAGATAGATGAACGGACTTCTGGATAATGCTTGTGTTCATTGTTTCTTTATGGCTGGGATGATGAGACCACATTGCTTCCTGCACTTTTCTTTTCCTCACCTACTAGTAGTTATGATTACATATGTATGTAAAGGTATGGGACAGGGGGCAGATAAGCACGTCACTTTCCTTTTTCTTTTTGCTGTAAGATACATCAGATTTATTGGGCCAAGCAATCTGGACTAAGAACAATAAGTAATATATCTTGGGCCAAGTATGTTTCTTTTCTAATATGGGCTTGAAGTCATGTGGGCCAAAAATGATTATTTAATTTTGGGCTCAATTATTTATCTAATATTTGGACCAAGACCATTCATGCATCAAAACACATTTAATGCCCAATATTAACAAGTCCAAAACACACAAAAATTGTTGACATATTAAAACTAAGGTTAAACCTTAATTAGTCATTTTTTGTTCAACATTCTCCCCCTTTTTGATATGTCAACAATTTTGATTTTGTATAATGCTCCCCCTCAATTTATGCATTAATAACATAATGCTCCCCCTTACTATATGCACTTAGTTTATGCTCCCCCTTAATTTATATTCATAGGTGCCTTCATCAATATAATCATAAATGCATAAGCATCACAAGCATCATATCAAAATTGCATAAGCATCACAAGCATCATATCAAAATCTAATTTCTTCTCCCCCTTTGACATATCAAAAAGAAGGGGCACAAGATAAAAAAAATTTGTCCGAAGGGGCCAACTAACAGAGGAGGATAGCAGAATATCAACAAATAGAGGAACCAATAACATTAAATAGGAATCACCAGCTAATAGGAACTTATAAGCTAACTGCTTACATTTTATTTTTATTGAATTCTCTAGTTCCCATAGACTTAATTCAAGACCAGACTTGACTACATCTTTAGTAGGATTTGAAGTCAAAGTAATCAATACTTAATGCATGGTTTGATAAGACTCCTATTAGTTTGTGCATTGTCTTGAAATTGAGTTTCCTGTATCTTGCTTTCAATAAGCACAAGTGTAAAGTGCAAAGCTATTCATATATAACATCCCATTCATTTTTGTTCAACATTTATTTTTATTGCAATCAAACAAACCATCAATCTTTTCTCCTTTTGTCGTAATTAGAAATCCATAAGCATATGAAAGAATCATGCATACAGATTGAATAGTTAATTGATGACTCTCCCTCAATTAAGGCATATGCTTTGTTTAAACCCCTCCATATCTCTAATAAAATTTTGTTTTATTTCAAGCATTGAATGTAGGAGGTTCCCAAGCTCATGATTTAGCTTGTTGGTTTAATAAACCAGCTTCAAGGAACCTGATTCTTCCTCCCCATTTTTTTAATATTCTTCATACAAGTATATCTTATTATGCTTGTTCCCTTCTTACCATAATAATGTATGCAATCAATATTAGATCATGTTGGCAAGGATAAATTTTCTAGAATGAATGTTCATTAGCATGATAAATGGATTTCATCCAAGGATAGGAAGATCTAAGCATCAAGTATTCTGCTTCATAGAAGAAATACAAATGTGTTTTTGCATTTGCCTCAGATCTTACTCTCATAAGTCTTACGAGTCCTGCGACTCTGTCAAAGCTTCCTAAATATCCAGAATTGCAAACTTCAAATGAAAAATATTTCCATGAACTTTCTGGATAAGTGTGGCGGGAAGGAAATTTCACTTAAGACAGCAATTTTTAAACCTCACTTCCCTAATTTCCACATGTGTCCTATTACTCTATTATAGCCTCTAGGATCTATAAAGCTTATTTCTTTTCTTAACTCAAAGGATTTTTCTGTAACTAGTGGCTCAATGAATATGTCTGCTAAATGATTCTCAAAGGCCACGTACTCTATCTCAATATCTACCTTTAGAACATGGTCCCTAAGAAAATAATATCTAATCTCAACGTGTTTAGTCCTAGAATGCTAGACAGGATTCTTAGGCAAATTGATTGCACTCGTGTTGTCACATTAAATAGGAACCTTAGAGAGATTTACCCCGAAACCTCGCACTTGCTATATCATCCAAAGTAGCTGAGCGCAACAGCTTCCTGCCGCAATATACTTAGCCTCAGCTGTGGAAAAGGAACCACAATTTTGATTCTTACTATGCCAAGAGATTAAGTAGTGTCCTAAGAATTTCCAAGTTCCACTAGTACTCTTCTTGTCTATTCTACATCCACCAAAGTCAACATCTGAGAATCCTATAAGTTCACATGTGTTGTTTCTAGGATACCATAAGCCTAACTCTTTGGTTCCTACTAGACACTTTAGGATTCTTTACACACCAGTTAAGTGCGACTCCTTAGGACTTGACTAATAACGATAAGATAACTACACAACAAACATCATATCTACCAGAAGTTAAAGATAGAGAATATCTGATCATACCTCTGTTGTATTTGGAATCTACATTTTTACCTTCCTGATCTTGATCAAGTTAAGTTGCAACATTGATAGGAGTCTTTATTTCTTTTACATTTTGCATTTCACACCTCTTGAGCGATTCTTTTAGCAAACTTGGATTGCGAGACAAATGTTTCCTCCTTTGTTTGCTTCACTAGTAGTTCAAGAAAGAATGTCATCTCCCCCATCACGCTCATTTCAAACTCCTTTGTCATAGTATTTGCATATTCCTCACACAATATTTTGGTTAGTAGATCCAAATATCCATACACTTGAACAATAATAATATCCCTTATAAGATTCTTTGTACAAAGTGCAATATCATCTTTTCTTATCTTAAACTCATTTTCAATTTAAGACTTAACCTCTCATACTAGGTCCGAAATGCCTGTTTTAGGCCATGCAGAGCCTTAGTTAACATGATATAAAAATTCAAGTATCTTAAATCCAGGAGGTTGTCTTATATAGACTTCCTCATTGAGAGAACTATTCAGAAAAACACTTTTGACATCTATTTGAAATAATTTAAAGTTCATAAAGCAAGAAAAGGCAAGAAGCATCCTAATAGATACCAACCTTGTTACAGAAGCAAGAACTTCATCATAATCAATACCTTCTACCTGATCGTACCCTTGTGCCACCATTCTTGCTTTATTTGCAACCACGTTTCTTAGCTCATCAAGCTTGTTTTTGAAGTCCCATTTGGTTCCTATGACAGACATGTTTTCTGATGCAGGAATCAACGTCCATACTTGATTCCTTTCAAACTGATTTAGCTTTTATTGCATGGCTATGATCCATGAATCATCCTTTAAGGCCTCTTCTATCGTTTTTGGTTTAACTTGTGAGACAAATGTCATGTTTTTCATCCCTTTGAATGATGATCGAGTCCTCATGCATTTATTTGGATTGCCAATGATAAATTGCATGGGATAAGCTGAGGAGTTTCTCCATTCTTTGGAGCTTTCCCTTTGGTGATGTTTTCACCCTTTACAGGTTCCTCAGGAGACTCAGGCAATGAAGAGTTACTGGGTTCAGCTTCCTGAAATGTTGTTTCATGTTGAAATTCCTCTACTGGTTCTTATTTTGTTTGAGGAGGTGTTTGGATTCATCATTAACACCTGTCTTATCATTACTTGCACAAGATGGGTTAGATTCCTCAAATTTCACAAGAATACTTTCTTCAACAGTCATAATTTTTAGATTGTGAATTCTATAAGCTTTGCTAGTCCAAGAATATCCGAGTTAGATTCCTTTTAAAGATCTAGGATCAAATTTTGTTGGACTTTTCTTTCATTATTCAGGACACGGCATTTTCTCCAAAAGTAAGAAAATTTCCAATGTTTGCCCTTCTACCCTTCCATAACTCATATGGAGATTTCTCTAGTATAGGACTAATAAGACTCCTATTTTGAATATAGCATGCAGTATTTACAGCCTCAGCCCAAAGATTCTTAGGTAAACTATTTTCACTAAGCATTGTTTGAACTATGTCAATTAGTGCCATTTTTTTTTAAAAATTCTACAACACCATTTCGTTGAGGTGTCCTAGAAAATTGTGACTAATCCCATGCTTATTACAATAAGTCTCAAGAACTTTGTTTTCAAATTCCTTGCCATGATCATTTCTAATGCTTGTGATAGTATACCCTTTTTCAAAAACCATCAAATTTTTAGAGATTTCATTTTTTTTTATTTGCTAGGAAGTATAATACCCAAGTAAACTTAGAAAATCATCAATTATTACCAGCCCATAATATTCAGCTCCAAGACTCTGAGCCCTAAATAAGCCTATGTGAACTAGATCAAGTGGATTAAAAGTGGACACAATATTTTTAGATTGAAATGAACTTCTGGTTTGTTTTTGCTTTCGAAATGCATCACTCATATGATTCTTTTCATATTTCTTCTTTGGTAAGCCAATTACTACGTCTTTTTTAATTAGTTCATTTATGGTATGCATGCTAGTGTGTCTTAATCTCTTATGTCCAACCGACTCCTGATCATTAATTGATGACACACATTTTGGTTTAGTATTAGTTTCTAGGTGCAACAAGTAAACATTACTTTACTTTATTAGCCTTACTATCAATGACCATGCACTTTGAATCATAGAAGAAAACATGATGACCTATGCCACATAATTGACTAATGTTAAGCAAATTATGTTTAAGTCCAAGGCATTTACCTTAACCCTACCAATACCTTTTATCCTTCATTGAATGTTGTCCCAAATGTTACCGTAACAAGATTCTTAGAAGTGAAGGGTACAAAATTCTTTGAGTTTCCTGTCATGTGTCTGGAGCATCCTGAGTCAATGAATCAGGGCTCTTTTGTTCCCTGCACTTAGCAATTTATCTTTAGGTCCCCAAAAACTTTTGGGTCCTGGACAGGTTAGTTGCAGTTCCCTTAGGAACCCATACTTGTCTCACAATTTTTCTGTTATTCTTGCATGTGTAAGACAAGTGTCCTTTTTCTCTACAAATATAATACATCTTATTCTTATGTGGACTAAATCTGGGTTTCCTGTTATATCTTTGATATTTATCTTGTGATTTCTTATGACCTATGCTAACCTCCTTATTCCTTTTAGTTCCTGAAGATTCTACTTCGAATCCTAGTCCAGATCTATCATTAGCATTTCCTAAGATAAGATTCAAGTTTTCTTCTCCTCTTACAAATTTTCCTAAATCGTAGTTGAGTTTATCAATTGTAGCCTTTAGCTTTTTATTTTCAGTTATTAGTGCTGTCATTGAGTACTCATCCTTTATCAACCTAAACTTTTCTTCTAAAGCTTCCTTTTCTATTTTCATTTTACCAAAAGCTTTAAGTACCTTAGAATGTGATACTTTTAGTTCACTATACTTTTCTACCACCTTTCTAGAGTCCTCTAACAGGTTATTATATGACTCAAGAAGTTCATCAAAATGAGGATTGTATTCAGTTACCACAATTTCCCCTTCCTCTTCTGTCTCCTTGGCCATAAGACAGAAGTTGGCTGTCTCTTGTTGTGGTGACTCATTAACTTCCTCTTTCTTTAATTCCTTTTGATCGTCTTTTAGGAATGTGCTTTCATAGGCCATGAGATTTCCTCTTAGCTCGTCATAGGTGGTATCTTTAATTCTACCACTCTCCTGTATGGCAACTACTTTTGATCTCCATGCATATGTCAGACTCCTGATGACTTTTCGACATAGTTCTGCATTTGAAAATTTCTTGCCCAATGCGTCTAGATCATTTATGATTCTCCCAAATCTGGAGTACATATCTTCAATTGTTTCTTCAGGTTTCATTTTGAAATTCTCGAACTCATTGATGAACATATCAAGACGATTTAGTCTAACATCACCCGTTCCTTCGTATGTGACCTCAAGTTTGTCCCATATCTCCTTGGCCGATGTGCATCTGGATATTTTTTAGTACTCTTCTGCATTCAAAGCACAATACAACATATTAATAGCTCTTTTATTTAAACTAGAGTCTTTCTTATCTATTTCAATCCACTCCTTCCTTGGCTTGGGCTCTTTGACTCCATCAACCTCCTTAGTGATCTCTTTAGGGCCTTCTTCAATGATGTTCCATATCTCCTCATCAAATGCCTGAATAAAAATAGTTATCCTATTTTTCCAGTAGGCATAGTTTTTTCCCTCAAAGAGTGGAGGACGCTGGAATGACTGTCCTTCTCCTAGAATGACTTGGTTCTCCATTTTCTGACAGGGATCTTTCCTCTAAGGTAGTTATACCTGCAAAACAGATAGAGGCCTCCTCTGATACCAATTGTTAGTCAGAAAATAAACCAAGAGGGGGTGAATTGGTTTATTCAAATTTTAACTATTTGAAAAACTTCCTTTTGATTAGGACTCTTAGTTAATTTAGGACTCTTAAGAAAATTGTTTTCTTTGAGTGAAGGAGTCAGAATAAGGGAAGGGTTGCACACACAATTTTGCTGGAGAGGTTCACTACTCAAGTTTGCTTGAATAGCTACGTCCTCTCCCCTTCTAACCAAACAATTAGAAGGACTCTATTATCTCAACTAAATTCTTACAACCAAGTAACCCAAATCCACTTTGGGAAAGCACACTTGCTTTTACACTTCCCTTACAACAATATAGGACTCAACCCAGCAACTAACTTAGAACCTAATATAATAAGTTTCTTCAGGAACCTTCCTCAAGGATCAGCCTCCTCACTTGGCTTTTACCTCTAAGAAACTTAGTATATTAAATCCACTCAAATCCAATCTCAGGATTCTCGAACACCCAAGACCTTAATATAAAGAGATCCTTCCACAAATCTTGTCTACCCACAAGGATCAACTCAACTAGCTTTTACAGCAAGGATACTCAGTGTATTAAGTTCTTATATTCACCTTAGTCCTCAACAGGACTCACCTAAGTATTTAATGATTGAATACCTATTTGCAACCTTGTTCACCAACAAGGATAAGCCACTTCTTGGCTTTAACACCTTAAGATACTTCAATTTTTAAATACTTATCACAAGCAAGAAGGAGAAATAAATACAGCAGTCTCCTAATGACTAGTACAAATTACAACACAAAGATTCACACAGAACCTGCACACAGGAGTCGTACACAGGAATCGCACACAGGAGTCGCACACAGACTCTTCTTCACTTAGAAGATTTTTGCCACTCTTGAAAGCTTGGAACACTTAGTTTACAGAAATAACTATGATCACACAGAAAGGAGAAGGAGATAGATATTTGCAGTAGATTTTTGGGCACTCAGCCTTTTTCTCCATGGCTTGCTGCTTGCTTTTGGCTTGGTTAATATAGCCTCTTTCTTTACTAGCCGTTACTTCTCTTTTTCTTTGATTTTTCAGATTGACGCTCCTCCTCCACGATTTCTGCTTCACTTATCTAAGAGGCAATGGGTTATCAATGTAGATAGATGAACGGACTTCTGGATAATGCTTGTGTTCATTGTTTCTTTATGGCTGGGAAGATGAGACCACATTGCTTCCTGCACTTTTCTTTTCCTCACCTACTAGTAGTTATGATTACATATGTATGTAGAGGTATGGGACAGGGGGCAGATAAGCACGCCACTTTCCTTTTTCTTTTTGCTGTAAGATACATCAGATTTATTGGGCCAAGCAATCTGGACTAAGAACAATAAGTAATATATCTTGGGCCAAGTATGTTTCTTTTCTAATATGGGCTTGAAGTCATGTGGGCCAAAAATGATTATTTATTTTTGGGCTCAATTATTTATCTAATATTTGGACCAAGACCATTCATGCATCAAAACACATTTAATGCCCAATATTAACAAGTCCAAAACACACAAAAATTGTTGACATATTAAAACTAAGGTTAAACCTTAATTAGTCATTTTTTGTTCAACACGTATCCGTACCCTGTCCGATACTCAAAACATCCAAAATATCCGAAAAATATATTGGATATTGAATATTTGATACTTTATAATCAAGTAAACTACTCGATATCCACTGAATAAATAAATAATTATAAAAAAATATTTTAAAATTAAAAAATATATAATTGTTATAAATACAAATAAAAAACAACAATTTTAATAATAATATTATATACACAAAATTTATTTGATAATATATATTTTATTTAATATTTAATATTATATTTTATAATATATATTATTTGGATATCGGATATTGAGTACCCTATCCGCCTATTCATTTTAGACGGATATAGGATACCTGAAGACAATATCCGCACCCGCCCAATACCCAAAGAATAATTATATTTTACTATCCGTATCTTATCCAGTATCCGATATCTATCATATATCAAATATTTTTTCGAACAAATACCATCAAATATCCATTTCTTATATAGTTATATCCCATGCCTCTCATTTCACAACTTAAGAATTAGCCCCGCATTTTTTTTGGTGACAAAAAAGAGTAGAAAAGACTATTGGGCAGGGTGTTAATGGCGTGTTAAGAAAATCAACAGAGATCAAATTCAAAAGATTACTATACAAGTCTAAATTACAAACAATTTTATTCAATCGTAATTGCTCAACTAGTCCTTGTGAGTATTAGGGGATCGATCTCTTTGATGAGAGATGCCTATCAAATAAGATCTTGAATGACTTCAAGGAGACTCAAATCATCGCTTATAAGTAGAGTGAATGCTTTCTTTCAAATCATTTACCATTTGTGATAATTCACATTGGCAACCCCACTTTTCTGATTGCCCACCTGATGTCCGAGGTCGACTTCGGACTCAATCCACGTCCCGCATCTAACTATAATGAGAGAACCTCTCAAATAACTGCATTCACAAAGTCTATACCAAACCAGAAGTTGGCTTTTTCTATTGGCATTCATACTGGGTCATAAACATCCAAAAGTTTATGTTCCGTGTCCATATTTATGACCTTTGAATGTTAAGTGGAAATGCCATTTCTTAACAAAGGAATTAGGTGCTGCCGTACGTTGAGTGTAGCTATAAGCCTATAACTATAAGCATTTTAACTTTCGTGGTTTGAATTTAAGATGAAGCAAAGAATATAAAATGAAAATATTATAACTTTGTGGACCTCATAACTTGTATTAGGATATGTCTAGACATGCTTCTAAGTTATAGAAATAGTTTATTTTTAATTGACCTATTTTTAAATGAAATTAGAGAAAAAAATGTTTTGAGATAGAAATAATTTGTGTTTGAAAATTTTATATAAAAAATTCTTTTGACTATTCAATTGCACTAAAAGATTTATGGTGTTATTGATATTATTAAATAGATAAATTATATCTTTTTTTATATTTGATATAAATATTTATCATTGTTAATTTTTATTAAAAAAATAACTATAAAATATTGATTAATTTATTAATTTAATAAAATGTCTGTAAAAAAATTATTAATTCAAATTAATGAAAATTGGTTATTTATTATTATTATTATTACTATTGATAATTAAATATCTATTAATGTTATTTAAGTAGACAAATGATGATAAGGTTTTAGGAAAATAAGTAAAGATATATTGAGAAATATAAAAGTTTAGTAAGAATGTTATTTTTGTCATAAAATATTTAAATTTTAGTTCATATTTTTAATTAAGAACAGAAACTTCAATTTTTAATTTATGTTTCAAAACTAAAAAACTGATTTGGCTATAACTTAGAAAAAGTTTGTAACTGATGTTAAAACCAAAAAAAAAAGTACTTCTAACTTCTAAGTTCTAACCTTAAAATTTAAAATCAAGGCAAAAAAAAAATACCTTAAAATATTTTTTTTTTTTTAAAAAAAGCTAGTGTAGAAGAAATGAACATAAAAAGGAAAAAGGAATAGTTTGATACAAGGTCAGCTGGTCAAGACATATATAAGATCCAAGCAATAAGACAAAAAATTTCCTCCCCACCTGTTTCACATGCCATTATAGTTATAGCCCAAAATTTATTATTATCATTACACTTTTTTCTCTTCTTTTCATGCTTCTGAAAAATGAAAAAAAAAATCTACAAATCAATCCCTCATAACAGAAATATCCCTTCATTTCTTTGTAATTTTCCTTTAAAATCATCAAAATGCAGTCCATCCTTAGCCTGTGTGCTACCTACAGTCTTCCTCTTTGCCTCTCTGGGATTTCTCACTCTCATCCTCTTCCTCTTTCTACAGAGTACTACTACTATTATAGAGAATCTCCGCGGATTTGGATCTACTGTTAAAGCGTAAATGCATGAAATGCACGATCCAGACCGTCGGATGAAAATTAAGATTCTTGTCCGTACTGTAATACTTTCATCCAACGATCCAGATTATGCACTTCATGCAGTTTAATCATTATGTACTTTAGCGAATTCGGATCCAGATCTTCACCTCTTTTTTCTTTATGCCTCATTTCTGATTCCACTCTTTACACTTTTTTTTTTTTTTCATTTTTTGAAATTGGTGTTGTTAATTAATGGTGTAGGATGGAAGATCATGATATTAGGAGGCAAGCCCTGAGAAGGCAAAGATCAATGGGTAGAGATCAAGAGTTTGTGAAGATGAAAGATCAAGCTTATGGAGATGTCTTCCTCACTCACCTAGGTGTATCAGCAAAAGCTGCATAGTCTTTCAGTTTCGATTTAGAGTCCTTGGTTTTGTGCTTTTTTTTTAATTATTGGAAACAAGTTTATTTTATTCGAGATACTGTTTGACATTAAATGTGAGCACATTTCTCAATGAAAATTCGAACATTAATTCACCAAATTGTGAGGGCTAATCCCTTTTGATTCTTGGACTCCCTACATATTTGTTTTTTTTATAAAACAGTTATTATGGTTGCTTGTGTAGTTAGAATTGTTAGTTATATTAGGCATTTGCAAAATCCTTAGTACATAAAGGTGGAGTTGTAAGTAGAATGAATAAAAGAAGGATAATTGGGCATATCAATATATTTGGCCTTTAAATTGTAAGTCTACACAAACAAGGACAAACTGGAGCCCTTATAGACAAAAGCTCATCATAGCTCATAATAGACACTTAAATAATTACGAACTAATGAAAATTGTTCGAGCTCAATAAATTTTTACTAATTTAGCTCGAATTAGTTAAGTTCTCGTAAGAGAGTAGAACTCTTCTAATAATATTTTTTTTATATTTAAGACTCGAATGCTTACTTAAAAAATAATAACATAATTAGGAATCTATTATTAGTTGTTAGTTACTCGAAAATATAATTTGCCAAAATAAGTGGGGTTTTGTTTATAAAAAATATGGGTTTACAGTTATTTCATTTCATATAATAAGTTCAAATTGTCCTTTCACATGAGTCCACTACTATTGGGAGATTGAAGCAATGATTTAATGTGAGCCCAAAAGTCTATTTTGGTCTCTTATGTTGCACTCAAGTTTCATATTGATCCTTTATGTTTCAAAAAGTTTAAATTGGTCCTTTATGTTGCACAGAAGTTTAAAATTGGTCCTTCCGTCCAATTCCGTCAATTTCTTAAGTTAATTTCTGACATGTCCATTTAAGTTGACGTATCAAGCCACGTTATCGGCACATCATCACCACGTCATCACAAATAATGAAATAGAAGATGACGTGGTGATGACGTCACGTCATCGCCATGTTAGCTTAAATGGACATGTATGAGAGCTGATATGTCCACCTCAGCAAGTCACGTCAGCACTTAACGGAATACATGGACGGAATGACCAATTTGAAACTTTTGTCAGTCTGTGCAACATAAAGGACCAATATGAAACTTGGGTACAACATAAGAGACTAAAATGAACTTTTGACCTTTAATGTGATTTGGTAGAACTTTTTGAACTTGCCTCATATGAAATGGTAAAATCTAAAAAGTTTGATGACTCACAAACTGTTTCTTTTACCACTACAAAGCAGCACAAGTTAGTTTAATAGAAAGGATTAGTCACAACTTGATGAATATGGGTTCAAATTTTTATTGGGAGATGTATTCATATTTAGTATCCGACAGTGCCTCGAACATGATTGCCTCCAATAAAATAATACTTGTGGAAAAATTAAAGAAAACCATGACCTCCCAAGTTTGAAATAAAGCATCATCCGGTGAAAGGGTCATCTCAAAACAAGCCCCAAAAATTAAAAACCAGAAAATTGCTGGTGAACAATTACAAAAAAAGGGGGGGAAGAAAAAGAAATGATGGAAAATAAAAACCAGAAAATGAATGCTGAATACTGTTGCCATCCGTCTGCCATAAATAGCACTAATGAATAAGACACAGAGAGAGAGAGACATCACCAAAAACCATAAGAAAGACAGGTTTTTTTCCCCTCTTTTATTGTTCATATATTATCCATCTATTTGTGTCTTCTTCTGTTTGAATCTTGTAAAGTGTAATAAACTACACACACACAAAAAATGCAGTGTATGTTAAACCTGGGTGCATCCTATGGTCTTCCTGTATGCCTCTCTGGGATTTCTCATTCTCCTCCTCTTCCTCTTTCTACACAGTAATATACTAATACAAAACCTCCTCCTCTTCTTCTTCTTCTTCTTCTACCTCTCTCTTCAACAAAATGCATTTAATTTCCTTTTAATTATTATTATTATTATTTATGATCCCAAATTCCCAATTTTTCATTATTGTCTTTCCAAATTGGTGTTAGGATGGCAGATCATGATCTCAGAAGGCAAGCCATGAAAAGGGAAATCAGAGAGCATGCAAATCAAGTTGTTGAAACAGAGCTTGTGGGTATTATTAAAGCTCTCACAGCAAAAGCTGCTTAATTAATTACCTTCTTCAATCAAATTATTAAATCACCAATATTGTTTTTCTTGTTTTTCTTTTAGGGTGAAATATTTTGTTGTTGTGAGTTGTAACTAGGATTTTTCACTCCTTCTCTCTTAGTTTATCAATCGGTAAAAGTACTTTTTTTTTTCTCTCTAAACTATAAGGTTTACGTCAATTTCGTCGCTAAACTTTATTTACTGTCAATTATGCTCATAAACGTTGCCCTTCACTTGTATTCCATCTAAATAATTAATGACAGATTTAAATGTGATTGTCCTTATGAATCCAAAGCTGATTATGATGACAAATCATATAAGGTCACGAAGACCGTCACATTTACATCAGCTGTTAATTATTTAGATAAAGTATTTGTGAAGGGAAAAATTGACGAAAAACCTATAGTTTATTTGATTTTATGTTCATCCTTTTGCTTCTGTTCTTGTAATTCTCCATCTTGTATTATGCATATTTGTGCTGCTGCCCAATATAGTTGAGACTTCAATATATGTCTTTAATTTTCTATTTATTCTTGAAGGATAAAAGTTTAGGGTTTAGTACTCTAGTACTACTGACTACGGGCATTACTGAATTTCGGTACATCCCCGAAATCATATAATGTTAGTTATTAATATTTATAGAAACTTACATTAATAAGGACCCGCCTTGAATGCATTAGAAACTAATTGATTGAAAGAATATACTAAAATTCAATACTATTGTACTATTGAACATTTCTTATTCTTGAAACATATATATTTAATCCAATTCTGCCTGCAATTCACAAGGTTGTTGTACCAACTTCAATTACTATGCTTGTATTTTATATTTTCTAGCTCACGCTTAGCTACTATCTTTTAATTTTTTTTCAAATGCAAAATTTACCTACTTAGTAAATAGGATGTGTTTGGTTAATGGGGTGGAGGATGTAATAGCAATAGTAATAGGAATGTAAGATGTAATGGGATTGCATAAGGGAATGAAAAAAGTAATATGAAAGTGATGTGAATGGAATAAAAGTGGGTAAAATGACCCTTTTACCCTTATATTAAAAGTGAAAATGGAATACAGTGGATAAGAAAATAAGGGCAAAAATATAATTTCATCACATTACAAAAAATAAAATGTGTTTGATTGAAAAGATATAAAGAAATTACGTTTATGATTACGTAACAAAACAGACAATTAAAGGTGCCCTTAGTATAATTCAGTTTTGCCCTAAAATTAAATTGAACCTTATATAATTCGTTGTCAAAATGAGTGATTTGGTCCATGTTAATTTGACTTTTTCACTTTAGCATATATGAAACAAAATTGTAACTTGCTTATATCATTCGTACATTTATATAAAGCCTAGAATAATAACTTAAAATATTAAAAGTTCAAAACTATAATATTATATTGGATAACCAATTCTAAATTTTAAGGTGAAAGGTTCATTTTGGTCCTCTATGTTTCATTCAAGTTTTAAATTAGTCCTTTATGTTTCAAAAGTTTTAAATTAGTCCTTTATGTTTTCCAGAAGTTCTGAATTGGTCCTTCCGTCCAAATCATTCAATTTCTTAAGTTAACTGCTGACGTGGCGTGTCGATGTGGACACATAATCTCTCATACGTTTATCAGATAGCTGACGTGGCCTTAGATACACCAAAAACACCCAAACGGCGTCGTTTAAGCCAATAATAAAATCATGCTGAGAGGACCAATAATATGAAACTCTAATGAAACATAAAGGACTAATGTAAAACTTTAATGAGACATAAAGGACCAATATTGAACTTGAATGAAACATAAAAGACCAATATAGAACTTGAATGAAACGTAGATGACCAATAAAGAACTTCAATAAAACCTTAAGGACAAATATAAAATGTTTGGGAAACATAAAGGACCAATATAAAACTTTTGAAAGATAAATGACCAATTTAAAACTTTGGTGAAACATAGAGGACCAAAATAGGTATCTGACCAAATTTTAAAATTAAGATTTTAACAATAGTAATAAGTAATAAAATTTTTTACAACTAACTAATTATATTATCAAGTAAAATTATATCAAATATTCTTATTTATAGTATCAATATGTCTCTATAATTATTTTGAAAATAATAAAAAATAAGTAATGACTATATAATATAATTATAAGAGATACTCTCATTTTTACTATTAAAATGTAATATATATATATATATATATATATATATATAGAGAGAGAGAGAGAGAGAGAGAGAGAGAGAGAGAGAGAGAGGAGTTTTTCATAAAACCAACATCGAACCAAATCATTATTGATTTCGCCATTTTAAAAATCAAACCAATTCTTTTTGGTGTTATTCATTTTCTAATGGGTTTGGTTTAGTTTAGTCAGTTTTGAATACCCCAAATTAATAATGGTCAAGATTTGTTTCATGACACTGTTTTTTTGGGCAAAATGGTGTTGTTGAATGTTTGTTTGGGATCATCAATTTTCTTCTTTCTTAAAAAATCTTAGTCCCTCAATTTTGATGGTGATTTTCTTTCGAATCTACTTCTGATTTTTAGTCCTTCTTTGTGAGAGTGTAGTCTCCCATTGTTAGATCAATCCAGATATAGTAAGTGGAGTTTGTTTTATTTTATTTTGTGTATATTTGTTTTCGTTTGTGAAATTTTTTTTACGATAAGATGATTTTGGATTCAAAGTTTGTTATAATCATATCTGTTAAGATTGTAAAGAGAAAAAGTAGTGAGGGAAAATCCCCTCTATTCCTCTCTAATGCTCTCTCATTTATCATTCACCTTTGCAGGGTATTTATACATGAAAATAAGAAATCATATTCAAACTCCTAGAATTATCCTTAAACGTCGATAACAATCTTATCTACCAAAAATTAAAATATAATATTCCTAAAAAACTCATCCAAAAATATTCTTTCGTAATCCTAACTATTTATAAAATATTTCAATTTAATATATACATATATCCAAATATATGTATATCCAAATTAATTCAAATATACATATATTTATATCCAAATATATGTATATCCACAACACCCCCCTCAAGTTGGAGCATTAAGATCTCGAATGCCCAACTTGCGAAGAAGGAAATCTAGTCGTTGTTTCCTAATCGAATAAGGAAATCAGGTCTTCAATTCAATTTCTTCTAACCAATCTAGTTGGAGTATCCACACAACCAATCTAGTTGTCCAAGCTCGAGAGCTCTGCTTCAATCCATACAAGGATTTTCGAAGTTCACGTACCTTTGCAAAAACGAAGTCTTCAATCCAACATCTCCTGAAAGTTCGAGCATCCATACAACCTCACTAGTTGTCCAAGTCCAAGGTCTTTTCTTCAATCTACACAAGGATTTTCGAAGAAGTTCACATACCTTCGTAGAAAACGAAGTTTTCAATCCAACTTCTCTTGAAAGTTGGAGTATCCATACAATCTCATTAGTTGTCCAAGCCCGAAGGCTTTTCTTCAATCCATATAAGGATTTTCGAAGTTCATATAGCTTCCCACACTCCTCTTGAGGTAGAAAACAATAGTCGAAGCACTTGATCACCATTAATGACTCAGTACCAAAATCACCAGAAACCACCTTCAAACTCGGCATCTGACTTGTCAATGTCCTCCAAAGCCTATCTTGATGGCTAGAAAACTTTCAAAATTTGATCTCTCAAACTTCCAAACGTGCACTCGTTGCACTCTGAATGGAATAAATAGTAGATCTCTCAAATCATAAGAGAAAATATGGTCTAGAGTTTAGGTTCTAGGGTATTTATACATGGATATATGTATATTTAAATCAATTCAAATATACATATATCCAAATATATGTATATCAACAACAATATCTAAAATCTACGGATCATTTGTTAAAGAATTTTTACTCGTTCATCGTGTTGTTGGAAGAGCCTACGACACTTTTGACTTTGAAGATTACTTCAAATCTTATATGCAGGAGATATAAGAGTACCAACTCTATTGACAACACCAAGGACGGTGAGATTTTTCATCCTGAAAAAATAAGATCAGCTGAGCCTAAATTTCGTTTATTTAGTTCAACAATTATTAGAGTTTATTTTTCAGTATTATTATATTAGAATTTTTTAAATTGTTGTAAGTGCCGTTTAGCTTTTTCTGCAATATAATAAAAATTTAATGTTTTTTATATAAAAAAAAAATGAATGTTTGTTTGGAAAGGAGGAGGGAAAATGAAGAGAAGAAATTAGAGAGAAAGGAAAATGGAATGAAAAAAAGGTTAAGTATTAATTTCTATTCTATTTGTTTGAAGTTCCTTCAAAATTTCTTAATTTGTGATAATTAAAATTAGGGGTGTAAATGAACTAAGTTGTTCATTAACTATTTAGATTCAGCTCATCAAATGTTTGAATCAAACTCAGTTAATTTGTTATATATAATTTTTATAATTATTTTATATTATATTTTTTAAATATTACAAAATAAGTTATATTTACGTATGTGCAAAGCCTTTAGTAAATTTACATTATATTTATAGCACTAGTCTTTGTACCCGTGCCATGTACGGGTTATATCTACAGATATGTACATATTATTCTAAACATTATGTTTAGGCAAAATTAAAACGTTTGAACTCAAAATCCGCAAACAATATGAATACAATAAATTTATAGGCAAAATTTGATAAGAATTTAGAAAGTGAAAATTCTAATATATTCAAACAAAAATCAAATATTAACTCTATTTGATGACATTCTGGAACACTTTTTTGAAGACGACATTTGTAGTAGTTTTCAGCTGATGATAATCCGCATCGGACATCGGGATCTTCAAACCAGAGCGTTTACGAACACGTGAGACAACAACATATAGTTGACCATGACTGAACACAGGTCGAGGAAGATATATACCAACATTAGACAATGTCTGCCCCTGACTTTTGTTGATTGTCATTGCAAATGAGAGAACAACAGGAAATTGGCAGTATTGAAACTTGAAAGGCAATTCAAAATCGATCATAAGGACTTATTAACATACATGCTATAAGAACCTATTCACCTGTGAATTTCTCGGACATGATTAGTCTTGTTCCATTAAACAATCTCATTGAATGGTCAAATATTACGAAGAAGCATTATTTGTGCTGAGTTGGAGGTGAATATTAGCTTGTGCCATGTAAGCATGTCCTACTAAGCAATTAACGGCCCTCGTCTACAATTAACATGCCACGTCAGCAAGTTCATTAAGAAAATTTAACTGAAGATGACGGAATGACCAATTTGGGTAATGGTGCAATCTTTCAAGGACAAAATTGTACACTTATGATCTTTCAGGGACCAAATTGACCACTTCCGAATCTTTCAGGGACGAAATTGTCTATATACTCAAATTTAATTCTATTATTAACCCTATTTTATTATACTTTTGTTCATTCATTATAAGGATAATTTTGTTAACCACCCTCTTTATTTTTTTTAAACTCCCAATCAATGGAATGGTTTGTTTGAACCATTCCATCCCACCTCATTCCATTACTAATCACCCCACTCCACTCTCTTCAAAACTCCCAACCAAGCCTTAAGCAATGACAGAAGTGATAAATTTTTAGAATATTTTCATCAACACGTTACAAGAATGTAGTAAGTGAATGTAAATCCTGGTGCTGGAAGAAATTTATCCAGGCTTTTGTGGAAGAAGATGTTGCCAACCATACTATTGATGCTACTGCTTGAGATGTACTTCTTGTGGTGGTGGTATGGGATGAAATGGAGTATGGTTTTTATTGCTAAAATTGAGGGTTGGAAAGAAATTGGTCTCTTTAAATAGAAGAAGCCTGTTATATTATGACTTATGACTGAAAGTAACTTTTATTTGACAATTTTTATGTTTCTAAATAATAATTGTGTTTAACATACTTTTTAGATTTTATATATACTCTATGATCTAATTACTCTATATACGAAAAAATCATTCTTCTAATATTTTTACTTACAATATTATATGAGGAATGAAAATTGAAGAACTTGAGATTAAAAAATAATATCATGTAAGAAACAGCGATTCATTAAAAATTGAATAGGGGTGGTCATCGGTCAGGTCGGGTTTGAGGGAAAAAAAATATTTTATAGACATGTTAATATATTTTATAGTGTTAAAGTGATAACCCATTTAATTAATTTGATAAAACAACATAATTAAATATATGATTTAGTATCATAATCACTATTAGAGATCGACCACTTGAGCCACATATATATTTTTCGTTAATTATTTATACATAGTTAATAAGAATAACAAAATCACTTCAAAATTAAAAGTTTAGGGACACAATTATGGACAACATAGGGGAAAAAATTAGATAGAAGGAGATGAAAAATTACAACACGTGATTTTTTTTAAATAAATTAATAGCACACATCATTATTTTCTATTTATATAATTTTACATAAATTATCATACATAAAATAAACACATATTTATCAAATTTACTATTCAATTTAATTCATTTTAATTATTACTCTTTTTAGGAGATGATGTTAGGTATTACTGGAGTATTGAATCTGTACTCCCTCCAACAGTTGCATGACATTTGTCAATATTAATAACAATTAATTTGGAACCCATGCCCTGTACGGAATAATATATTCTTTTATATATCAAAATATAAATAACAAAATTTTAATTACCATAGCAAATATTATAAAATATACTTAATACATTTGATATGGTAGAGACTTAATGAAATAACAAATGCCGAGAGTGACTTATTTTACTAACATTTTATTTACGAAAAAAGAAATAACAAATTAGCTAATCATATATATAAAAAATGATATGGTGTTATTCATATAATTAAATTATATATTAAAAATAAAATATTTTATAATATGTACTTAAATTATATATTACTAAAAAAATTACAATAATTTATATAACCATATAATTCAAAATATAAAATATATTACAAATACAAATTCAATATTTTTAATTCAAAATTAAATATGAAATAAATAAATTCATTTTATTTTATAAATCAAAATACATAAATTATAACGTAAACTAAGTTCATCATAAAAGCCAATTTATATATAGGTCAAATGTTCATTTTGATCCTCTATGTTTCACCCAAGTTTTAAATTGGTTCTTTAACTTTCAAAAGCTCTATATTGGTCATTTATGTTTTTCAAAAGTTCTATATTTGTCCTTCAGGTTTCATTAAAGTTCTATATTGGTATTTTATGTTTCATTAAAGTTCTATATTATTGTCCTTTATGTTTCATTGAAGTTTTATATTAATCCTTTATGTTTCATTAGAGTTTCATATTGATCATCTCAGCATGGTTTTATTTTTGGCTTAAACGATGCCGTTTGGGTTTTTTAGCGTGTATAAGACCACATCAACTATTTGATACATGCATGAGAGATTATGTGTCCACCGCGGCATGTCACGTCAACAGTTAACTTAAAAAATTGACGGATTTGAACTGAAGGACCAATTTAATTAGAACTTCTGGGAAATATAAAGAAATAATTTAAAACTTTTGATAAATGACTAATATAAAACTTGAGTGAAACATAGAGGACCAAAATGAATTTTTGACCTTATATATATAAAATGATTTGAATTATAGATAAGATTAAATATTATATAATCTAAACTTTTTGTGACGCACAAGTAAATCAATTTATGTAAACAAATACGTTTTTTATTAAATTTGAATTGTAGAAAATGTTTTAATTGATTAAATATATTATATATATATATATTGAATCTTTTAGTTATTATTTAAAATAGAGTATTTTAATTTAATTCAAATTTAATGTAATCAAAATTTTTTTTTGTTGAATAAATAAATAATGTACTGATGATTTTCTTTTCTTTTTAATTGTTTTCTATTTTTCTTATTAGTTTTGGTGTATTTTGATTAAACTGTGTCGGATATGCCTCCAACAAGCCTCGAACTTAGAGGGTGCAAATGGCAAAAGGCACACTGAATTTGTATCATACCATCTGCATGTGATTGAGTAAAATAATTGTATACTCCTAATATTTGAGTGTTCAGTTAAATATACGTTCAATATTTTATTTTTTGAGTAATCGAATTATTTTCAACAACAACGTTAAATAGATAATAGTTGTAGTTTACGTCATGTAATACGTGATAAGAAAATCTGATTGAGTTCATTTATGTCATGTCATTTTTTTCATCTTCTATGTCATCATAAAACGCTACAACCAAACCATCAATCTCTTAGATTTTGCATAGAATAACTTTAGGAGATTATTCTTGTCATCATTTTGTTCTGAAACTTGACAAATTGACGTATCTTCAATTACGGAAGAAGTTTCTCTCTATTGGTGTCACATCACGTAACCACAATCATTATCTATTTATTTAACAGTATTAATGGGAATAATAAGATTGTTTGAAAATAAAACATTCAGGGTATAATTAATTGTAATAAAATGTTAATAACATATTTGATCAAAAGCTCAAACATTAGAGGTATCAAAAATACTTTATTCGCATGTAATTCGTGAACATATTTTTATAAAAAATAAGAATATTATATATAAACTAAAGTTAATTTTAAGATTAAAAGTAATATGATTTTTTTTGAAAGAAAATAATATGATTATTAGATTTTTTTTAGATAAAAAAACATTAAAGCTTCGTTATATTGTAAAAAATGCCAAACGGCACTTACAATCATTTAAAAAACTCCAATATAATAATACTGAAGAATAAACCATAACAATTTGAACTAAGTAAACAAAGTGTAAGCTCAACTGATCCTATTTTTTCAGGATGAAAAATCTCACCGTCCTTGGTGTTGCCAACAGAGTTGTTACTCTTATACCTCCTACATATTAGATCTGAAGTAATCTTCAAAGTTGAAATTGTCGTAGGCTCTTCCAACATCATGATGAACGAGTGAAAATTTTTTAACATAGATGATTCGTAGATTTATAAATGCACGCATGTAAAGTACTGTAAAGAAAGTACGGTAGAGTAAAGTACTGTAGAATAAAATAAAGTATTGTAGAGAAAAGTGAGGAGAGAGATAGAGAGAAAAATTAGGAGAGAGAAAAAGTATGATAAAAAGTGTGTTTGATATGTATAAAATATGATGTAAAATTTGTTTGGGAATCGTGAAACACCATGATTTTACTGTTTGGTTTCTTTACCAAACATACCCTTAGATATGATTATAACAAATCTTGAATCCTGAATCACCTAATTGTCAAAAAAATTCACAAAAGAAAATAAATACACACAAAAATAAAACAAACTCCACTTACTAGATCTAAATCGATCTAACAATGAGAGACTACACTCTCTCAAGAGAGGACTAAAAAACTCAAAAGTAAATCTGTAAGAAAATCACCACCAAAATTGAGGGAATGAATATCTACCTTATTTATTAATCGTAATATGACGGAAACAAAAGAAGAAAAAAAATAGGGAGGGGTCGGTTAGATCTGCAGAAAGAAGCTGGTTGAAGAACGAACGTAGAGAGAAGAGAGAAAGCAGCTATTATTATTAGATATTTTTTTTTGGTCAAATATGATTATTAGATATTAGTTTCAACTTATATGTAATGTTTTTATTCTTATAATAATTTAAAGGACAAAATATTTTAGTTTGAAAATTGTACATACCTAAATTAAATTTTTTATTAAAGTATAATACCAACTTACATGTAATGTAATGCACAATGCAAAGTTGGGCATGGTTATTTATTTCTAAAGGTTTGGTTGCTTGTTATGATTAATGTAATCTATTTTGTAATTCAATATTCTTTTTAATATTCTACTTACTAAACATACTTTATTTTTTGCAATGTAATAAAAGTGTTTTTTATCCTACTTTTTTTTTCCCACATGTATCATCCAATTGGGGGCAATCTTGTTGAAGTCCCATAACATGAGTAGATCTCCTAGTAGAGATTTTTCCATACACAATACTCGAATTCGAGACCTTACTTAAGGAGAATATAGTACTTACCACTCCAACCAATCACCTATTAATTTTATTCTTATTTTTTTACCCACTCTTATCCCATTTTCACTTTTAATATAAAAATAAAATATTTATTTCACTCTTGCATTCCTATCACCACCATTATTATTATTACAAGAAACATTCATCTCCATAGTACCTTAAATTTAAAAATTCAATTAATTTTATTGTTTTTTTTTCTGTCACAATGTTTTTTACCGTTTGATTTAGGATTTCACTAAATTTAATTGATTTGGAATAAAATCTTTCATTAAATTTAATTGATTTGGAATAAAATTCAATTAATTTTTGTTTCTAAATAGTACCGTTGGGGAATTATCAAAAAAAAAAAAAGTACCGTTGGGGCATCGCTTCTTCTTCCACTCTATATATCCCCTCAGTTTCGCACAAAGAGGATCCTAAAATCATCAATTGTTCTTCTATCCAAGAGGACCTTATCCCAATCTGACATTGAGGATTCTCCCAATTTGATCGCTACTCAGAAGAGGAGAAGAGAGCCTGAATCGCATTCCGCTGCTCTACGAAAAGAGGGGTTTGGCTGTCACTGATATTACTTCTACGGTATTAGGTTTCTTTCTTTTTTACTTACCAGTTACTTATGCGTATGAATTTTGTTTTCGTTCGACGAAGGAAAATGGAGTTACTCCAATCCCCTTTGCTTCTCTTATCTTCCCCTCCCAGTTCCCAAACACAATCTTAGGGTCACTGAATGTTGTCTAAATTTGGATTATTAAATGTTATGGTAGGAATGGTGCCAAAAACAAAAGGAGTTTGTTTACTCTCCGTTATGGAGCACAGAAGACCAATGAAGCTATGGAAGCTGGTATTGCTAGACACGTTACACTTGAAGAAGAGGTATTTTACTGTTATCATTCACGAATCCGGATTGCTTGAATTTTTGCTCTGGGCTTATTACATGGTCCTTTAAACAGAATCGACATATAAGTCACAGTTCATACTTTTTTTTGTTTGAAGCAATCTCAGCCTATAAATTTGAAAATCTATACCTGTAAACTCTAAACCATCCTTTCCATCTTATTTTCCTTTCTTTTCTTTCTCCATTCTTCATCCCCAGACACTCTCAACAAATGAGTCATCATTATTGTTATCTTGAATTGATTTGCTTGGTTTTGTATATGTGCACTTTTCCTGATAATATATGTGCGCCTTACCTGATTTCACTTGGCTTCCATTAGATATCTCAAGTTGATTGATTCATTGTATTAAACTATGTCTTATTCCAAATTTTTACTTTCATTAGTCTTTAGTAGTTCGTTGCTAGTTACATACTTGCACAGGATGTTTATCATAACATTGGAAAATAAGAAAAGATCACTTTTCATTCCTTTCCTTATGATTATCCCTACTTGCTTGATTTCTTAGTAACATTTTAGTCATCAATGTGTTATGTTAGGTAGTTAAGTTGCAGGTGTTTTTGTTTAAATTTTCTTATGATGCTTTGCCTTGCAGGATTTTATGGTTAGATAGCATCATATGAAGGGAAGGCCAACCCTTTGGCTTCCTGGGACTGATCATGCTGGTATTGCAACTCAGGTTTGTCTCTAAAGCTTTGAGAGGCCATAATTTTTTTTTAATTCTACTCACTTTGCTCATCTCTTTTTATTTTAATATCTTGCACCTACTTTTGCTAAGGATTTGGTAGTCTTAATGTCTTCATGTAGGTTAGATAGCCATTTAAAGCACTCTGTCCCGATTGTTTTTTTTCTGTGATCTCAGTTTTATAGCTTTGAGTCCCATAGTAATTCTTGTTTAAATCGCTTAGTTGCTTGCAATATGTGGTATTTGCCTCTTGAAATCTCAAGTCTATAGCACCCCGAGGTCTATAGCACTCTGTCCTAAATGTTTTTTATGTGATCTCAAGTATCTAAGTAATTACGTTTAATGGTATGGTGTGCCAACTTATTAAGAGAATTTGACTTCACTATCCTAATGGTTGGTAGATTAATTTTGTGGGAGTGGGAGTGGGAATAAGAAAGGGAAAGAGAATGAGAATGAGAAGAGGATATAAAGACCAATTCCCTGTATTTTTCTAACAGTGGCCATGGTGGAGGTGGCTAGTTGTTGACTGCCACCAGCAACAAGCACTGTCGTCGGCACCACCACTACCACAACCACCACTGTCATCACCAGTTAAATCCATGGATAAATTGGTCATTATATCACATTTTTATTCCCAGTCCTATTCCTATTTCTTTTAATGTTATAACAAACATAACCTCCCATTCCCATTCCTTCAAAATCAATCCATCAATGTTAATCACAAAAGTTTTGTGTTAGAAGCCTACTTGTTGCTCTATGCTCACTTTTATTTGTGCTTTTTTATCCTCTTTTTTGTCTTATTTTTTCTTAAAGTATAACTGTAGTTAATGATACTTGATTGACAATTTTGTTTAATTGTACTGAGTTGATATGATTTAGGACCGTTTGGTTTGTAGATTAATTTTGAGGGAAGGGATTGAGAATGAGAAAGGGAAAGAGAATGAGAAAGGGAAGGAGAATGAGAATCGGTTATGAAGACCAAAATTTCCCAGTATTTATGAAACTATGGCAGTCGTGGCTGTGGTTGACTGCCCCACACCCACAAACACCGCCACTTGTGCCACCACAACCACAATCACCTTTGCTTCCACCAGTTAATTACATGGGTAAATTGGTCATATAAACCTATTTCTTATTCCCAGTTTTAATCCTATTTCTTTGTATGTTATAACAACATAATGTTTCATATCCCACTTCTTCAAAATCAATCCATCAACCCAATTGGTCATTGTGCTAATCTGCTTCTATCTACCAATAATTCTCATTACCAAAGTTATTTCGTCACAAGCCTAGTTGCTCCATGCTCACATGTAGCGGTGCTTTTTTATCCTATTTTTTTCCTATTTTTTGTTGAAGTACAAATGGTTTTATGATACTTGATTGAAAATTTTGTTTTATTGTACTTTGTTAATATAATTTTGTACCGTTTGGTTGGTAGATTAATTTTGATGGATTGGGAGTGGGAATGAGAAAGGGAAGGAGAATGAGAACGAGAATACTTTATGAATACCAAATTTTCCCTATATTTATCTAACGGTGGCAATGGTGGTGGTTGACTGCCCCCTAAAACACTGCCGTCTGCGCTGCCAGTACCACAACCACCACTGCCACCACCGGTTATTTGCATGGTAAATTGGTCATGTAATCCTATTTCTTATTCCCAATCCTAATCCTATTTCTTTTTATGTTATAACAAATATAACCTTCCAAATCCTACTCCTTCAAAATCAATCCATCAACCAAATTGGTCATTACGGTAATATGTTTTTATCTAGCATTAATGGTAATCGCAAAAGTTATTTTGTTACAATCCTACTTGTTGCTCTCTGCTAACATTTACCTGCGCTTTTTTATCCTATTTTTTTCTTATTTTTGTTGAAGTACAAATGTAGTTTATGATATTTGATTGTCATATTTCTTTTATTGTAGTTTGTTAATATAATTTAGGACCGTTTGGTTGGATGATTATTTTTGAGGGATTGGGAGTAAGAATTAGAAAGGGAAGGAGAATGAGAATGAAAACAGGTTATGACGACCAAATTTTCCTTGTATTTATTTATACAGTGGCAGTGGCGCTGGTGGTGGCTGCCGCGGCCGTGGTTGATTGCCCCCCACCCACAAACACTGCCGGTTGCGCCACCATTACAACAATCACCTTTGCTTCCACCAGTTAATTACATCGGTAAATTGGTTTTTTAATCCCATTTCTTATTCCCAGTTTTAATCCTATTTCTTTTTATGTTATAACAAACATAATCTTCCATATCCCACTCTTTCTAAATCAATCCATCAACCAAGATAGTCATTGCGCTAATCTATTTCTATTAACCAATAATGCTAATCACAAAAGTTATTTTGTTACAAGCCTAGTTGTTGCTCTATGCTCACATGTAGCTGTGCTTCTTTATCCTATTTTTTTCTTATTATATGTTGAAGTACAAATGTTTTTTATGATGCTTGATGGAAAATTTTGTTTTATTTTACTCAATTAAAATAATTTAGTACTGTTTAGTTGGTAAATTAATTTGGAGGGATTGGGAGTAGGAATGAAAAAGGGAAGTAAAATGAGAATCAAAATAGGTTATGAAGACCATATTTTCCCTGTATTTATCTAACAGTTGCTGTGGTGGTGGTTGCTGCAGCGACGGTGGTTGACTGCCCCCCACAAACACTGCCGTCTGCGCCACCAATACCACAACTTCCACTGCCACCACCAGTTAATTACATGGGTAAATTGGTTATGTAATCCTATTTCTTATTCCCTGTCCTAATCCTATTTCTTTGTGTTATAACAAACATAACCTTCCAAATCCCACTCCTTCAAAATCAGTCCATCAACCAAATTGGTGATTACGCTAGTATGTTTCTATCTAGCATTAACGCTAATCACAAAACTTATTTTCTTACAATCCCCCTTGTTGCTCTATGCTCACATCTAGCTGTGCTTATTTATCGTATTTTTTTTCTTATTTTTTATTGAAGTACCAATGTATTTTATGATGCTTGATTGAAAATTTTGTTTTATTGTACTTGGTTAATATAATTTTAGTACCGTTTGGATTTTAGATTAGTTTTGAGGGATTGGGAGTGAGAATGATAAAGGGAAGGAGAATATGAATGGGTTATGAAGACTAAATTTTTCCTGTATTTATCAAACGGTGGCAGTGGCGGTGGTGGTGGTTGCCGTGGAGGTGGTTTACTGCCCCCCACCCACAAACACCGCCGTCTTCGACACCACGACCAAAATCACCTTTGCTTCCACGGTTTCACCAGTTAATTACATGGGTAAATTGGTCAACTAAACCTATTTCTTATTCCCAGTTTTAATCCTATTTATTTGTATATTATAACAAACATAATGTTCCATATCCCACTCCTTCAAAATCAATCTATCAACCCAATTGGTCATTGTGCTAATCTGCTTCTATCTTCCAATAGTTCTAATTACAAAAGTTATTTTGTTACAAGCCTACTAGTTGTTGCTCTTTGCTCACATGTAGCTGTGCTTTTTTATCCTATTTTTTGTTAAAGTACAAATGGCGTTATGATGCTTGATTGAAAATTTTGCTTTATTGTACTTAGTTAATATAATTTAGTATTGTTTGGTTGGTAGATTGATTTTGATGGATTGGGAGTGGGAATGAGAAAGGGAAGGACCAAATTTTCCCTGTATTTATCTAACGGTGGCAATGGTGGTGCTCACTGCAATGGCAGCGGTTGTCTGCCCCCCACAAACGCCGCCGTCTACGCTGCCAGTACCACAATCACCACTGCCACCACCGGTTATTTACATGGGTAAATTGGTCAATTTCTTCTTCCCGATCCTAATCCTATTTCTTTTCCTGTTATGACAAACATAACCTTCAAAATCAATCCATCAACCAAATTGGTCATTACGGTAATATGTTTTTATCTAGCATTAACGCTAATCACAAAAGTTATTTTGTTACTATCCTATATGTTGCTCTCTGCACACATTTACCTGTGCTTTTTTATTCTATTTTGTTCTTACTTTTTGTTGAAGTACAAATGTAGTTTATGATATTTGATTGACATATTTCTTTTATTATAGTTTGTTAATATAATTTAGGACCGTTTGGTCAGATGATTATTTTTTAGGGATTGGGAGTAAGAATTAGAAAGGGAAGGAGAATGAGAATGAAAACAGGCTATCAAGACCAAATTTTCCCTGTATTTATTTAACAATGGCAGTGGTGCTGGTTGACTGCCCCCCACCCACAAACACCGCCGTCTTCGCCACCACGACCAAAATCACCTTTGCTTCCACGGTTCCACCAGTTAATTACATGGGTAAATTGGTCAACTAAACCTATTTCTTATTCCCAGTTTTAATCCTATTTATTTGTATATTATAACAAACATAATGTTCCATATCCCACTCCTTCAAAATCAATCTATCAACCCAATTGGTCATTGTGCTAATCTGCTTCTATCTTACAATAATTCTAATTACAAAAGTTATTTTGTTACAAGCCTAGTTGTTGCTCTCTGCTCACATGTAGCGCTTTTTTATCCTATTTTTTGTTGAAGTACAAATGGCGTTATGATGCTTGATTGAAAATTTTGTTTTATTGTACTTAGTTAATATAATTTAGTATTGTTTTGGTTGGTAGATTGATTTTGATGGTTTGGGAGTGGGAATGAGAAAGGGAAGGACCAAATTTTACCTGTATTTATCTAACGGTGGCAATGGTGGTGCTCATTGCAATGGCGGCGGTTGTCTGCCCCCCACAAACGCCGCCGTCTACGCTGCCAGTACTACAATCACCACTGCCACCACCGGTTATTTACATGGGTAAATTGGTCAATTTCTTCTTCCCGATCCTAATCCTATTTCTTTTTCTGTTATGACAAACATAACCTTCAAAATCAATCCATCAACCAAATTGGTCATTACGGTAATATGTTTTTATCTAGCATTAACGCTAATCACAAAAGTTATTTTGTTACTATCCTATATGTTGCTCTCTGCACACATTTACCTCTGCACACATTTACCTGTGCTTTTTTATTCTATTTTGTTCTTACTTTTTGTTGAAGTACAAATGTAGTTTATGATATTTGATTGACATATTTATTTTATTGTAGTTTGTTAATATAATTTAGGATCGTTTGGTCAGATGATTATTTTTGAGGGATTGGGAGTAAGAATTAGAAAGGGAAGGAGATTGAGAATGAAAATAGGCTATGAAGACCAAATTTTCCATGTATTTATTTAACAATGGCAGTGGTGCTGGTGGTGGCTGCCGCGGCAGTGGTTGATTGCCCCCCACCCACAAACACTGTCGTCTGCGCCACCATTACCATAATCACCTTTGCTTCCACCAGTTAAATACATCGGTAAATTGGTCTTTTAATCCTATTACTTATGCCCAGTTTTAATCCTATTTCTTTTTATGTTATAACAAACATAATCTTCCATATCCCACTCTTTCAAAATCAATCCATCAACCAACACGGTCATTGCACTAATCTATTTCTATTAACCAATAATGCTAATCACTAAAGTTATTTTGTCACGGGCCTAGTTGTTGCTCTATGCTCACATGTAGCTGTGCTTTTTTATCCTATTTTTTTTTCTTATTTTCTGTTGAAGTACAAATGTTTTTTATGATGCTTGATGAGAAATTTTGTTTTATTTTACTCAGTTAAAATAATTTTGCTACCGTTTGGTTGGTAAATTAATTTGGAGGGATTGGGAGTGGGAATGAAAAAGGGAAGTAGAATGAGAATGAAAATAGGTTATGCTGTTATGAAGACCATATTTTCCCTATATTTATCTAACATTGCAGTGGTGGTGGTCGCTTCAGCGGCGGTGGTTAACTCCCCCCAAAAACGGTCGTCTGCGCCGCCAGTGCCACAACCTCTACTGCCACCACATGTTAATTACATCGGTAAATTGGTCATGTAATCCTCTTCTTATTCACAGTCTTAATCCTATTTCTTTTTGTGTTATAACAAACATAACCTTCCAAACCCCATTCCTTCAAAATAAGTCCATCAACCAAATTGGTCACTACACTAATATGTTTCTATGTAGCATTAACACTAATCACAAAAGTTATTTTCTTACAAGCCCACTTGTTGTTCTATGCTCACATCTAGCTGTGCTTTTTTACTTTTTTTTCTTTCTTATTTTCTATTGAAGCACAAATGTATTTTATGATGCTTGATTGAAAATTTTATTTTATTGTCTTAGTTAATATAATTTAGTACCGTTTGGTTTTTAGTTTAATTTTGAGTGATTGGGAGTGGGAATGAGAATGGGTTATGAAGACCAAATTTTTTCTGTGTTTATCAAATGGTGGCAGTGGTCGTGGTGGTTGCTGTGGCGGTGGTTGACTGCCCCCCACCCACAAACACAGCCGTGTTCGCCACCACGACCACAATAACCTTTGCTTCACCAGTTAATTATGTGGGTAATTTGGTCAACTAAACCTATTTCTTATTCCTAGTTTTAATCCTATTTCTTTTTATGTTATAACAAACATAATCTTCCATATCCCACTCTTTCAAAATCAATCCATCAACCAAATTGATCTTTGCGCTAATCTATTTATATCAACCAATAATGCTGTTCACAAAAGTTATTTTGTTGCAAGCCTAGTTGTTGCTCTATGCTCACGTGTAGCTGTGTTTTTTTGTCCTATTTTTTTCTTATTTTCTGTTGAAGTACAAATGTTTTTTATGATGCTTGATGAAAAATTGTTTTATTTTACTCTGCTAAAATAATTTACTACCCGCTTGGTTGGTAAATTTATTTTGAGGGATTGGGAGTGGGAATGAAAAAGGGAAGTAGAATGAGAATGAAAATAGGTTATGAAGACCATATTTTCCTTGTATTTTATCTAACTGTTGCAGTGGTGGTGGTCGCTGCAGCGACGGTGGTTGACTGCCCCCGACAAACACCGCCGTCTGCGCCGCCAGTACCACAACCTCCACCGTCACCACTAGTTAAATTACATGGATAAATTGGTTATGTAATCCTATTTCTTATTCCCTGGCCTAATCCTCTTTCTTTTTGTGTTATAACAAATTCCAAATCCCACTCCTTCAAAATCAATCCATCAACTAAATTGGTTATGTTTCTATCTAGCATTAACGTTAATCACAATAGTTATTTTCTTGGCAATTTTATCTACAAATCTTCTTCTAAAATATTAAACCTCAAAATTCCCATTCACATAAAAATATTCCTTAAACACCTATTTTTGTCTTTTAGTGAGTAAAATCCGTCTGAATCCGTCTCAGGCCAAACATATTACAACTTCTTTTTTAATAGCTGGCGGATTTTATTTATTTAAAAAAAAATTGTGTCAGTGTGTATGATATATGTGTGTTTAAACTTTTGTATGGGTGTGTGTATATATTTTTTATAAACTTCAATTATATATTTTTATAATATAATATATAATTATTTTATATATAATTAAATATTTAATAAAAAAATAATAACATTTTTAATTATATATTTTATAATTTTTTGAATCGTGAAAAAAATAAGTTAGCATCAAGAAAGTTAGTCACTATTCACTTAAGTTAAGAGAATTTAGCCTCATTTATAATTGAGTAAAAAATAATTCGGTTCATTTAACCTGCGAGTTATTTAAGTAAGCCAACTCGCGAGTTAAGTGAGTTAAACAGACCAACTTAATAGGCAGGTTAAAAAGACTAATTTAAGGGGTTTGACTCGTTTTGATGAATCTACTTAAAAGTAATTTTGCTTGAATTACTTTTGAGTAGGCCAATAATAATTTTGCTTTAACCTACCTACATACTTGGTGATGAAAACTGAGCAAGTATGTCTCAGATTTTATTGATTGAATGAAACGAATGTCAAACCTAGCTTAAATAGGATCATGTTTATAAGTTAACCATTAGAATTTCTCTAGATAAGGACCCAATTTGATTTAAATTACTAGATCAGATTTAGGATAACTAATAAGCTATATCTAATATCTATTTTAACTTAAATTAAATAACCGAGAATAGTAAATAAAATAAAACAGAATTACTGTGGTAAATAGTAAATAAATAATAACGACACTTAGTTAATATAATTTTGTACTGTTTGGTTTTTAGATTAATTTTGAGGGATTAGGAGTCGGAATAAAAATGAGAATGGGTTATCAAACGGTGGCTGGTGGCAATGGTGGTGGTTGACTGCCCCCCACCCATAAACACTGTTGTTGCGCCACCACTACCACAATCACCTTTGCTTCCACCAGTTAATTACATGGGTAAATTGGTCATCTAAACTTATTTCTTATTCCCAGTTTTAATCCTATTTCTTTGTATGTTATAACAAACATAATGTACCATATCCCACTCCTTCAAAATCAATTCATCAACCCAATTGGTCATTGTGCTAATCTGCTTCTATCTACCAATAATTCTAATTACAAAAGTTATTTTGTTACAAGACTAGTTGTTGCTCTATGCTCACATGTAACTTTGCTTTTTTATCCTATTTTTTTCTTATTTTTTGTTGAAGTATAAATGGTTTTATGATGCTTGATTGAAAATTCGTTTTATTGTACTTAGTTAATATAATTTAGTGCCGTTTGGTTGGTAGATTAATTTTGATGGATTGGGAGTGGGAATGAGAAAGGGAAGGAGAATGAAAATGAGAATAGGTTATGAAGACCAAATTTTCCTTGTATTTATCTAATGGTGGCAATGGTGGTGGTCACTGCAGTGGCGGTGGTTGACTGCCCCCCACAAACATCACCGTTTGCGCCGCCAGCACCACAACCACCGGTTATTTATATGTAATCCGATTTCTTATTCCCAATCCTAATCTTTTTATGTTATAACAAACATAACCTTCCAAATCCCACTCCTTCAAAATCAATCCATCAACCAAATTGGTCATTACGGTAATATGTTTTTATATTGCATTAACGCTAATCACAAAAGTTATTTTGTTACAATCCTACTTATTGCTCTTTGCTCACATTTACCAGTGATTTTTTATCCTTTTTTTTTAAGTACAAATGTAGTTTATGATATTTTATTGATATATTTGTTTTATTGTAGTTTGTTAATATAATTTAGGATCGTTTGGTTGGAAGATTATTTTTTAGGGATTGGGAGTAAATAATGAGAAAGGGAAGGAGAATGAGAATGAAAATAGGTTATGAAGACCAAATTTTCCCTGGATTTATTTAACTGTGGCAATGGTGGTGGTGGTGGCTGTCGCAACGGTGGTTGACTGTCCCCCACCAACAAACACTGGCGTCTGCGCCACTACTATAGAAATCATATGAGAGTATCTACATATATAGAACTATACTTTACCACAAAATTTAAGTCCATTAATATTTAACCAAATTAGATCACTTTTAATTTGGGCCAGGCACTTTTCTAATGATAGCATTTGACATATATTATTTTATTTAATATATAAGTACATAAATACCTAACAATTAATGTTGCCGATTGGTTAACGAGAAAGGTTGATGTGAGGATGGTTCATCTGGATTGGGTGTTTAACCCTCCATCCTCTATAGCTACTATCTTGTTTGTTGATTTTGGTCTTGGTGCGCATGAGTGTCGGGCTGAAGAGGATGTTGGTTAATTCTCTTTTGGTGCTATGTTCTGTTAGTTTTATTGATTTTTTTCTTTGCTTTATTTGTTACTGTAACTTGTTTTGCTTGTGTTTCTTTCACTCGATTTCTGTTGCTGAATCTTGGTTTTATTGTTTTAATAATATTCATCTTTGGCATAAAAAAAGAATATTTTTTTTAAATCTAACACATGTAAATAATAGGTTACTTTTTTTGGTGAGATGAAACAAGATTGGTTCATTGTACATGATTTTGCACAATTTCTAAAGGAGAGTTTATTTGAATGCATTGATGCTTATAGTGTTTCCACTTGTCAATGCTGTGGATTGATATCCATAGCAAATTTGAAGAAGAAATCATTTTTGTGCAAAGCGTGCAAGAGCAAATGAATGAGTATAGTTCTAAGAATGTTTACAAATAAATGAATAATTATTTAAGGAACCTTTGTATTGCGACATTAATACATGTAAATAATAGGTTACCCTTTTGGCGAGATGGAACAAGATTGTTTCATTGTACATGATGTTGCACAATCTCTAAAGGAGAGTTTGTTTTGGCGAGATGGAACAAGATTGTTTCATTGTACATGATGTTGCACAATCTCTAAAGGAGAGTTTGTTTGAATGCAGTAATGCTTATAGGCCATGTTCTTTTACAAAAATTGACAATGGAAATAACTATGGAATGGGTGGGGCCCACTGGGCCCACCTATTTTTTACTTTTTTTATTTCCATCAACTTTAAAAAAAAAGAAAAAGGAAAATACAAAATATCTATTATACCCCTCTGATTTGACATGATTTGACACAATTATAACCTTCTTTTCTTTTTATTATTTTAATATAAGAGGTAAAATGGTTATTTTAATTTATTCCCTTTCCATTTCCATTACCAAACTTTTACTACTAAACACAGGAAACGCATTCCGTTTCCATTTCCGTTTCTGTTTCCATTTCCATTTCTGCGTAAAGAACGTGCCCATAGTGTTTCTACATGTCAATGCTGTGGATTGATATCCATAGCAAATTTGAAAAAGAAATCATTTTTGCGCAAAGCGTGCAAGAGTAGTATGATAGTTCAAATGAATGAGTATAGTATAAGAATATTTACAAATAATTGAATAATTATTTAAGGAACCATTGTATTGTGACATTAATACATGTAAATAATAGGTTACCCTTTTGGCGAGATAGAACAATATTGTTTTATTGTACATGATGTTGCACAATCTCTAAAGGAGAGTTTGTTTGAATGCAGTGATGCTTATAGTGTTTCCACATGTTAATGCTGTGGCCTGTGGATTGATATCCATAGCAAATTTGAAAAATAAATCATTTTTGCGCAAAGCGTGCAAGAGCAGTATGATAGTTCAAATGAATGAGTATAGTATAAGAATATTTACAAATAATTGAATAATTATTTAAGGAACCATTGTATTGTGACATTAATACATGTAAATAATAGGTTACCCTTTTGGCGAGATAGAACAAGATTGTTTTATTGTACATGATGTTGCACAATCTCTAAAGGAGAGTTTGTTTGAATGCAGTGATGCTTATAGTGTTTCTACATGTTAATGCTGTGGCCTGTGGATTGATATCCATAGCAAATTTGAAAAAGAAATCATTTTTGTGCAAAGCGTGCAAAAGCAATATGATAGAGTTCAGATGAATGAGTATAGTTCTAAGAATCTTTACAAATAATTGAATAATTATTTAAGGAACCTTTGTATTACGACATTACTACATGTAAATAATAGGTTACCCTTTTGGCGAGATGGATCATGATTGTTTCAATTTACATGATGTTGCACAATCTCTAAAGGAGAGTTTTTGAATGCAGTGATGCTTATAGTGTTTTCACATGTCAATGTTATGGATTGATATCCATAGCAAATTTGAAGAAGAAATCATTTTTGTGCTATAGTTCAAATGAATGAGTATAGTTCTAAGAATATTTACAAATAATTGAATAATTATTTAAGGAACCTTTGTATTGCGACATTAATACATGTAAATAATAGGTTACCCTTTTGGCGAGATGGAACAAGATTGTTTCATTGTACATGATGTTGCACAAGAGTTTGTTTGGATGCAGTGATGCTTATAGTGTTTTCACATGTCAATGCTGTGGATTGATATACATAGCAAATTTGAAGAAGAAATCATTTTTGTGCAAAGCGTGCAAGAGCAATATGATATAGTTCAGATGAATGAGTATAGTTCTAAGCAATGTTTTTAAAACTGGACCGGTCATTGAACCGGTCGAGGCACTGGTTCACGGTTCAATGGTCGAACCGTGGTCGAACCGGTGGCATTTAAAATATATATTTTTAATTAAATATACTAAAATATATCATAAAAAAATTATATATTTCATAATTATATGTTTCCATCTCGATCTAAACATGATAAGAAATAGAACAAGTTGCAAATTACCACAATATCATATTAAACTCTTCAAATAAGTTCAAGGATCAACATATTTAAGTCTCAAATCTTATCATAAACCCAACAATAAATACTGAAATAGAACAATCCTTACAACTACAAGTCACAACAAATTTTCAATAAATATTAAATCATAAACAACACAATTTTTTTTTAAAAAAAATGAACAACCGGTCGAACCGTCTAAACCACCGGTTCTTGACCGGTTTTATATCTGACCGGTTCATTGGTTATTCCGGACCGGACTGGCTGGCGGTTCATCAGTTTTCCGGTCCGACCGGCCGGTCCGGTCCGGTTTTCAAAACCATGGTTCTAAGAATGTTTACAAATAATTGAATAATTATTTAAGGAACCTTTGTATTGCAACATTACTACATGTAAATAATATATTACCCTTTTGGCGAGATGGATCAAGATTGTTTCATTGTACATGATGTTGCACAATCTCTAAAGGAGAGTGTTTGAATGCAATGTTATGGATTGATATTCATAGCAAATTTGAAGAAGAAATTATTTTTGTGCAAAGCCTACAAGAGCAATATGATATAGTTAAGATGAATGGGTATAGTTCTAAGAATGTTTACAAATAATTGAATAATTATTTAAGGAACCTTTGTATTGTGACATTACTACGTGTAAATAATATGTTACCCTTTTGGCGAGATGGATCAAGATTGTTTCATTGTACATGATATTGCACAATCTCTAAAGGAGAGTGTTTGAATGAAGTGATGCTTATAGTGTTTCCACATGTCAATGTTATGGATAAGGGATTGTTAATAATTGGAATTAATAATATTAAATAGAATCAAAATAGATTGCAGAATCATAACTGATTTAATTACTCTATGTCATCACTCAAATTATGTTCTATGTGGTGTACAGTAAGATCCATGCATATGCTGAAAATGCTTATATATGGTAAATAAATAAAATATAATTGATAGAAATATATATGGTAAATAAAATTCTTAAACAAAATTTATTTTAATTAGTGCGGGTATATATAGGATTTGATTGTGCTAATAAAAAAAGATATAGATATATTATATATTATATATTATATATTATATATAGTATATGTATATATGTACTATATATATTTTATATATATAAAATATTATATATATATATATATATATATATACTAATGATGGGTAGGTACAAATATTGTTTGAAAAAAATAATTTATTAGTTTACAAATGAATTTAAAAAGTTGTTATTTATAATATATATACAGATTATTATGAAGTGATAATTTATATTGGATTTAGATTTGAATTATTAAAATTCAATATAAATGCAAGTATCAAGGATTCTTAGTAGATTGAAACAAAAAAGATTTGGTTTAGATTTGAATTATTAAAATTCAATATAAATGCAAGCATCAAGGGATTCTTAGTAGATTGAAACAAAAAAGATTTGATAATCAGATTCGATTTAACTAACACACATCAGCAGCCAGCCAGACGCCAAGGTGGCGATCAGTTAGCGCCACATGCTTAAGAAATAGATGTTTAAAATGCTTATGTGGCATGATGAAGCTTAATGCTTCTTCTTTTATATATTTATATAGATATAGATATATAGATATATAGATATAGATATAGATTACTCGAGAACTATGACAAGCTTTACTTAAAATTAATGAAAAATGATAGTTTATACAAAATCTTCCAATTTCTTTACCTTCAAAGTTTAAAATTGATACGAGGAAAATGCTTTAAAATTCTCTTTTTTTTATTTGATTTTTTTCCTTCATTCTCTTTAATCCAAACACACCTTAAAGGAAAAATCTATGCTCCAATTTAAGTCATTTTATCATCACTTGGCTTGGCAAAAAATGTTTGGAAAAAATTTAGGTTCATTTCCTTATATCTTTATATCTATTACATCCAATTCCACCAATCATATATTGTATTTATACTCTCTCTCTTCTATTATTGGTTATATAAAAGGTGATCTTCTATATTCTCTCTCTACTGTGATTGGTCATTTAAACATTTTTTGTCACGTGTCATATTTATATTGAAGAACGGGATGTAATGGACATAAGGAAATAGACCTAATTTTTTTTCCAAAATGTTTACTTGTGTTATGTAAGGGGAAATAATGACATCTAAAACCCCAATTTGGTAGCTCATAAATTAAGCTGATGTTATCGGAAATGGGCAAGAGGCTGGCAGCACGTTTGAGGAAGGTTGGAGACAATGATGTACCATTGGAGAAAACTTGTAAAAGACAAAGCAATAGGAAATGGAGGTGTTCTGGTTGCCTTTTCCATGGCTAAATGTCAGGGAAGCTGTTTGGTATCACTCACCAGCTGAGAAGTTGAGTTTGAGATGAGGTTGAACACGTTTAGTAAGGTTCACTATAGGGGAAGGTAAGTTGGACCTTCCTCGTGCTGTGAATAGGAAAGCTTCCTTCTCTCATAATAGGGAGAGAAGTGGATGGAAGGTAAGGTGATGTGAGGCTTAAAGACTAAAATATCCTTAAAAAATTTGTGGCTTTTAAAAAATAAGGTTAAAAAAGATTTTTCATACTTTTATCTTTTATTTTCTTATATTCTTTCCACCATACCAAACAATATTACTTTTGCATTCCACTTTCATTTCTCTGCATAGTGCATACCAAACATACTTTTTATCACTTACTTCCACTTTTACTTCTTACTAAAACACTCACTCACTGACTACCAAACGTCACCTAAGAATGCGTATATAGAGGGAAGACACAACCGTCACTTATATGTGAATGAATCCTCTAGAGTTGAGATTTTCTGAAGTTGTTTCTTGCATGTTTTTTTTTTATTTTTAAACTTTGAACCAATAAAAAATAAGTATTTAATCAACTTCAAAAATTTTATAAAATTTTAACTTTAGAGGATCCAAACTCTCTCTTAGGTGGCGTTTGGTATCCGGTGAGTGTTTTAGTGGGAAGTGGAAGTGGAAGTAAGTGATAAAAAGTATGTTTGGTGTACAGGGAAATGGAAGTGGAATGTAAAAATAATATTGTTTGGTAGGGTGGGAAGAAGATATGAAAATAGAAGATAAAAGTATGAAATACCTTTTTTGCCCATACTTTTTTAAAAGTCACAAATTTTTTAAGGGCATTTTGGTCTTTAAATCAAATCTCACCTCACCTTCCATCCACTTCCCTTTCAATTTTCATGGCAACAAGCTTCCCTCTCAACTAGGAAGCTCAACCTCACCTCCCCACTTCTCAAACCATACCAAACATACTTCAACCTTAACTTCCCTCTCACATTCCTTTTGAAAGTGATACCAAACATGGCCTTATGTATAGTTTAGCGTGATTATGTGACTCAAGTGCATAGGCCATAGAGGACAGTTAAAAATATAGAATGGTGATTGGTCTTGGATTGACCAAAAAGCTAGGAGCCAATAATCTCATTCTTAGAATATCATAAACTTTTATTAATATGATTTTCTTTGCAAATTTTTGTTTTCAATTTGATCAATTCCACTCGATTGTTGCCAATTTAGACTCTTCCTTACTGAGGTATCTAAATCAATAACGACTAAAAACATATTTAGTCTCTCACATATAAGAATTTTTCTATTTGGTACCTTCTGAATTTTTATTCTCGATTTAGTCCATAACATATCAAATCATTATCAATCTAGTCCCTCAACTTAATCGTTTAATACATTAAATGAAACTAATGACTGTGATTGTTAAGGGCACGTTCGTTTGATTGGAAATAAGTAGAGAGAATAGAATGGGAAAAAAAAATATGGGTCTCACATGTTACTCACTTTTTTTTATTTTTATCTTGAAAAATATGTATAATTAAAAAAAAAGAAAATACAAAATATTTATTATACCCTTTGATTTAACACAATCATAATCATCTTTTCTTTTTATTATTTTAATATAAGGGATAAAGTTGTAATTTTAATACATTCGCATTCCATTTCCATTCTCAATTTTTACTAACAAACACAATAAATGCATTTCCTTTCCCTTTTTGCGTAAAGAACGTAACCTTACTATTAAAACATAATATTGATAATACTGGAGTGTCATGGAGTGATTGTAGAGATAAGGTTTTGATATGAACTCTAAGGTGGTGTTTGGTATCTAGTAAGTATTTTAGTGGAAAGTGAAAGTGAAAGTAAGTGATAAAAAGTATGTTTGGTATGCAGGGAATGGAAGTGGAATACAAAAATAATATTGTTTGGTATGGTAGCGAGAAGATAGAGAAATAGCAGAAAAAAGTATGAAATACCTTTTTTGCCCTTACTTTTTTGAAAGCCACAAATTTTTTAAGGGCATTTTGGTCTTTAAACCTCACATCACCACAACTTCCCTCCTCACATATAAGCAACCTTACTCACCTCTCATGAAGGAAGTTTCTTCCTTTTCCCACTCACCTTAGCACCTACCAAACATATTAAAACCCCACCTCACCTCACTTATACTCACTCCCTACCAAACATGCCATAAAAGTTTAGGATTATCTTAAAAGTGATTTTAGGAGGTGAAGTTGAAGATCGACAAAATACAATCCTATTTAGTCTTGTTGGTGGAACAAGCTATTGTTAAAAAATATTGGTGAATACACCAACTTTACCATCAAGATTTTCATCTTTACATAAAAATATAAAAATTGATCTTTCATTATATTATTTTTGCTCTCTTCTCCTAATTAAAATTACTTCATAACAAGGCCTAAGTTGTTGGAAATTATTTACTAAAACCTAAACAATGCTATCTCTCCATTACATCTCATTGTTTCAATCCTCATCTTTGATAGTGCAAACTCAGAATTTAACACATTTGCCATCAGTTTCTATAATAATTTATAAGTTCGCTCAACCTCTCATAGTGATTTTTTCTCACTCTTATTTTAATAAAAAATTCAAACAAAAAATAAAAAAAGTAAGAAAAAAACACATAGAAAATAGTCAAAATACTCAACCTCTCAAAAGATTGAGTTCTCAATAGTATTTCCCTAACTAAATTGAGAACAATTTAATATGTAAATGACTAATTTGATCAAATTAAAAAAATGTCCCAAGTATAAAGAACTATAATGAAAATTTAATCTTAATTTTTAACAATGTTTCATTAAGATTTATAATTGAAAAACCAATGGATTGAATTGTGGAAAAAATTTACTTATATCTTTGTCATAAGGTTCCTTCAATCATAGGCTTCATTTACACTCGCTTTCTTCTATAATTGGTTATGTAAAATGTGGTCTTTTTATATTCTCTCTTTCTATCGTGATTGGTCATAAAAACACTTTTTGTCATATGTCTTATTTATATTGGGGAACCTTATAACAAAGATATAAGGAACCTTAATTAAGTTTAGTCCTTGAATTGTGTAATTAATACTCACTCCGGTTCACAATATCTGCTTCATTGGGTAGGTGCGCACAGACCAAAGAAATCATTAGTTTACTTCAAACTTAGAAAAATATGAGATAAAAAGACTAAATTACCCTCACTAATTAATTACTTATACTTATTGTTTCTCCATTAGCCTTATCTAGGGATGGCAATGGGTAGGGTCTGGGTAGGATACTGCATTCCCCGTCCCCGGCCCCGGTAGTCAATATTTTCCCAATCCTCGGACCCGTCCCCGGTCGGATATGAAATTTGATACCCGTCCCCGGACCCATTGAATACTTAGATCCCCAGACCCGGGCCCGGACCTGGAAAATTTACTATTTTTTCTACAAAATTTGCTACTTTCATCATAAGTACTTTAATCACAAGTATTGAACACACATTCATAAATTTAATTATTTCCAAATTTAAGAAAAACAAACTTCAATCACACAATTTGATATTTTTATAATATATTTTTATATAAAATATTTATATATAAAATATTTTTATATATATTATATTACCGGGTCTGGGGTGAATACACCCTTACCCGTCCCCGGACCCAGATTCAGACTTTTACCCGTTAAAATCCCCAGACCCGGACCCAGACCCATACCCATTTTTTCAATACTCAGATCCAGACCCAATGGGTAAATTTTCCGGGTACCCGTTGGGTTCGGGTAAGATTGCCATCCTTGATCTTATCTTCGGAATATGTATTAGATAGGGACAAAATAGTAAAAATAATTAATATTTTCTTGATTTTATAAAATAACATATATTTTGAAACATAAGAAATTCCTCAACGAAGCGAATATTGTAGACCGTAGGGAGTACATGCGAGACAAAATCTATAGGGACCAAAGTGATAAGAGTTCCATTTACAAGTGATGAAAATAAAATTTTAGTTTGACTAACAATGGTTTGATCTCGCTTATAGATCAAAACAAGAAGAAACCAACGTTACTTACACGTGAGCGCACTGAAACTGAACCCGGACCTGTTCCCGTGAAAAAACCGGATTGGATAATCGGCGACAGGTCCGAACTTTGCATAGTGGAGAGAGAGAAATTGCTTCTGGTTGGCTTTTTCGGTCAAAAAGCAAACGCAAACCAACGCACACGGAGGAGCGGAAAGTCGGCGTAATCTTGCGAAAACCCTAATCATTTCCGTCTTTTTTCCATTTCCTTGCTGCATCACGGCTTCGATTTGATTCTCTCAGGTTGATCTTCCGCAATTTGAGCTCTAATTCCGATTCCCCCCCCCCTACCTGATGGTAACGATCAATTATCGCTTTGAGTTCCGTCTCTAGCTTTGTAATTCGGCCGACGATCTTCTTCACTTGGTTTATCTGATTGCATCGGTTACTGCTGGGGGCAGCCTGTTCTAGCTTCCGTGGCTTTGCTTGTGAATTATCCGTTGTGTTCATGCTGAAGATTCTGTACTAAGTAATTGGGCTGGAGAATGGATTTAGTCGAGAGTTGCAAGGTATAATTTGACTTTTTTTTTTTTTTACCCTGCCTTTTTGTTTCATGTTTTCACTTTAAGATTATGGGTTCTGAGCAAACCTTTCCGCATCAATTTGAACGGTTTTGTAACCGGCGGGGGGCTGATGAGTTATGCAGGTCCCCGTCCTCGTAAAGTAGCTTTTTACGACATCGTGTACTATAGTTTACTTTGGTGATTTTATTGATCTGTTATCGTGAAGTTTTGCTCATATATCTGGTTTCCAAAGTTGAAAGTAGTTTATTCAGCAGATTTTGGTTCAGGCGTTTACTGTGTACCCCCTTGCAACTTGCTGGGTGTAAATTGTGTTAGCTGCTTAGCTAGTGGTCAGTGATTACCTGTTAAAATACTTTGAAGAAACTTTTGTTCTTGGTCATTGGTAATATAATGTTTTAGAAGCCAAAAGTTCGCAGGAAGAATAAGGAAATTTCATATACGTAAATTTGAATTTGACAGAGAAGTGCAGTACTCCCCCTCGCCCCCCTTATCTGGCGAGCTATAGCCCATGCCTTGTTCATTAGAGTGAAATTTAGCGTTGGTCTAGTTTTGCTTACTTATCTCCAAAAGGATGAGTACTGGTTATAATTTGCAGTCTCTTGGATTATTACCTATTTGGACTTTGTTATTCATGATTCTAACATTTTAAAACAGCGCTGCATCTCTGGTACTTGCCTTCTGTAAATTAAAATTAGTGATTCTGTCAATACTATGTGGACTACATGATGATAAGATAGCTATTTTTTTTTTTTTTTTTACATTTCAGTTACCATGATGATACTATGTTTGTAGATGCAATATGAATAGCTTACATATTATGACATTTGAATTTTACACCTGAATTTTTATACTTCACTTTTTTTGACATGCTTGTTTCCTTCTTTGAATGAGATATTAGGCGCTGGGTTAAACTAATCCACTCTACTGACCTAATGGCATCTTTTGTAGGAAAAATTGACACATTTTCGTATAAAAGAGCTCAAAGATGTGCTCACCCAGTTAGGTCTTTCAAAGCAGGGAAAGAAGCAGGTGAGATTGAAAATTAGTAATGATTAGGTCTTTTCTAGTGAACCCAAATGCTAGTATTTATTGAGTCTATTTGCATACCATTTAGCAAATTTCTTTGCCTGGTTAATGGTTATTTTTTATGTTGAGTACTGCCTTTTTTCTTGTTAGTAAGTGATCATGAATTTAGTCAACCAGTGTCATGATTTTCATGCCTTTTAGTTTGTTATAAATTTTTCTGTAATTAGTATGGGTTTGTGGGTCATCATGTCATTTATATGGGTTTAAATTGAAATCAGATAGCCAGGTTGAGTTCATGCGTTAGTTATTCATTTATCTTTAATTTCATATACCATATTTCTTAGAGATTTAGGATGATGTAATGATGTCAATGCTTTATCTTTTGTAGGATCTTGTTGATCGGATATTAGCCATTCTCTCAGATGAACAAGGTAAGTGTGTGGGTGGGTGTCTATGTTGCTGCAACATCCATCCTTGACTGTATCCTATCTTGTAGTTCTGTATTATTTTCATTATTTTTCTTTTTGAGATGGAAGAAACCCTTATATATTTCAAGCTTAGATTATATCTGCATATGGAAATGTCCTAGAATAGAAAGGTGTTTTTGTCTAAGTTCTATGAGTATATATGTGGAAAATGTTATGATTTACTTTGATATCCCATTTTATTTGGCAATTGTAGTATGTGTAGTAATCGTCTTTAAACCAAGTTTAGATGGAAGTCTTAGGAATGTGGAGACATTATTGTATTTGATCCAGTAGTAAATTCTCCTTGTTGATGGGTGGATTTGACCTGTTTCCTTTGAAGCTAACTCTGTTGGACATGGGCCTTTTTAGTACTGCAGATTTTTTTGGGCCCTGCCCTTCTTTGTTATTTACAAAATGGTTTGGCTTTGCCTTATTCTTTCTTTATTGAAGAGTTGGGAACTTTTATGTGAGAATCTTTTGTTGAATCAAAGACATTTTGCTGTCTAATTCATTTTGATTATTTTGAACATGAAGTTTTTTTTCCTGGGTTTCCTCCTCTCTTCGTTGAACCTAAGAAAATTAGTTTGCTTCTTTGTCCTCAGTTTCCAAATTGTGGGCTAAGAAGAATGCTGTTGGGAAAGATCAGGTTGCAAAATTAGTGGATGACACATATAGGTCAGTATTAAAGACAGTACTATTGATGTATTTTTATTCTTTTGGATTATATTATATTTCAGAAACATGCAATGGCCTGAGATTCTTAATCCCATGAACGTATATGATTTGATACTTTACTTTTAGATCTGGTTTAAGTTCAATATACAGCTCCATATATGCTGTAGTCTTCTGGCTATTATTGTTTCTTTGTTGACTTGACATTGTGCATTTTTTGGTTGGTCAGAAAGATGCAGATATCTGGGGCCACTGAACTGGCAACAAAGGGACAGGGTGTGTCAGATAGCAGTAATGTGAAAATTAAAGGTGAAATTGATGATTCCTTGCAGTCAGGTTTAAAAATTCGTTGTCTCTGTGGAAGTTCATTGGAAACAGATGATGTGATCAAGGTGAAGTATGCATATCTCTCCTCCGCCCCCCTCCTTAGTCCTTACTCCTTACCTTCTTTTTAATTATATGTATTTGTCGCACATATGATTTGATTGATAATTAACTGAAATTTACATTTGATATCCCCTTTTTCCCTTTAATGACACAATCTTTATTTAAGCCTTCAATATATTTGACTAGTGGATAAAGTGCATGCCAATTTTTTCTTTAATTTTTAAATATAAAATAAGAAAGAAAATTTTATATTTTAAAATAATATAAAGGTAACGGGAAATTCTTGAACTTCTCACTCTCCTGACATATTTTCACTGCCCGCTATCATGTTTTATTTACATTCATATTTTATTTTATATGTATATGTATTTATGGTTATGGAGTATTAACCACATCAATAAGACTCCAAGGCCATTAAAAAATAGATAATTATGACATTTATTTAGTTATTAATTTTTATCTAATTGCAGTGTGAGGATACAAGATGTCATGTGTGGCAACACATGAATTGTGTTATAATTCCAGAGAAACCTATGGAAGGCATCCCACCAGTTCCTGATAAATTTTATTGCGAGATCTGTCGTCTCAGTCGTGCTGACCCGTATGTCATGTTCTTTTCTAACTCTAGCTATATAAGTGGAGTGGACAATTGTGATTTGTTTTGAAATTTTTTCTTGATAGTTTAGATCTCAACTTTTTGTATGTTCTTGCAATGGCCCATTTATCTGTATGTAGTCTGTGTTATTTCATTATCTATATGATCTTATATGTGGCTGATCTTACTCAATTTGCTTATTTTCGTTACCCTATGAAGACATTGTTGTATCTTTCTGGAAACAAGCTAGGTGAAATAACAATGTTATGGCTATGAGTTTGTTTTCTAAAATAATAATACGCGATGAAGTGGAGAGTTGTTTATTATATCGAGTGGAAACTTAATTGTATTGGTTATATATTTCTGAATTAGGGTGCTTGATATATGGTCCTACTGGTTGCTTTTAGCATTCTTTTGTGTTACATTAATTTGTTAACATGAAAGTGTGAGTCAAAATGCTTTAACAAGTTGTTGATATATGGTGTGATTGCCTTGTAAAATTATTTATTGAAGTCTGAGGAAATAGAACTGACGGATGATCAATTGAAGAAGGGTTGATTATTAATGGTACCCAAAAGTCAATGATGCTTGTAAATTGACTAATAAAAAGCTAATATCTTATATATGGTATATTTCTTTATAATTGACATAGGCGTTCAATCCCATTAATTATTCAGCATTTTATTTTTCTCTGTCATCACTCATATCTGTATTTTCTGCTGTTCTGTCGCAGGTTTTGGGTGTCTGTTGCACACCCTTTGTTTCCTGTGAAGTTGACCACAACCAATGTTCCAACTGATGGGTGAGTACGTGATTTTTGTGGATTTGTTGAAGTCAGGCATATTATCCGTAATGTTTATTGTATTTGATCAAACAGATTTCCTTTGTGTGTGTGTGTGTGTGTGCTTTTTTTTTTAATTTATTAATACCTTTTCATTGTCTATTATATGCATTTAAGATTTTAACTATTAGGATGTGGCATTTGAACACATTACCTTTTCTTTCTGGGTTTGGGGGGGGGGGGGTGGTCGCATATCTATTATGAGTGCAAGTCTCTTGTGTGTGATGTTCTACTTTTAATTGCTTTCTGTAGAAGTCTAACAGATTTGTGGTTTTTGCAGTCACCTTCCATTTCAATAGTGCTATTTACTGCTAAGTAGATTGTGTGATAAAAATTGCTTAGGTGTTGAATTTGTTTCTCTGATGTGGAGTTTTACTCAGGACAACTAATCTATTGAGAAGTATTTCCTTTTTCCGAGAACTCACTCCATTAACTAAAGTTTCATTTTTAGACACCTTTTCATAATCACATGCAAACATCTATCTATTTCTGTGGTTCAAATCTAGTATTCAATGTGACTTTCTGCTTGGTTGACTTAATCATATTCATGTTTGACTTTTTCAGAACCAGCCCGGTGCAGAGTGTGGAGAAATCATTTCAACTTTCAAGAGCAGACAAGGACTTGGTGTCAAAACCAGAATTTGATGTTCAGGTTAATTTGGTTCTGCCTACTAGAATAATTTGTAACCTTCTATCCTTTGAGTTTGTTGATTTAAATAAAATAACATGATGACATTATATGTAGGCTTGGTGTATGCTTCTGAACGATAAGGTTTCATTCAGGATGCAGTGGCCACAATATACAGATCTACAGGTCAATGGTATATTAATACAAGTCATGATTCCCTCTTCCACTTATTTTGGTTTCAAAATGACATAATATGTTGGTTTGGTGTATGCTTCCGACTGAGCTTGATGTGCATGTTGTGTTCAGTTCTAGTTTTCATGTTATTTGTGTGTCTTAGAGCTTCTCGTTTTTTGGCTAGAAAAAAAAAAGTAGTAGTTTGAAGAATGCATGGTCTTTCTTGTGGTTGTATTTAAATTTTTGTTTGTCATATAGGTGTGCCTGTACGTGCAATTAACAGACCTGGTTCACAATTACTTGGAGCTAATGGTCGTGACGATGGTCCAATTGTGAGTTTATTGTTATCTATGGTTGTTGATATTGAAGTTTTACTGTGGGCTCACTTACTATTCTTTATGTAAAAAAACTAAGTCCAATCACTGTTAGTCAAATTTATCACATTCTATTATATAGGTTTTATTCAATTCTTATTTTATTTTTCCCTTGTCAGATCACGCCATATACAAAAGACGGAATTAATAAGATTTCCTTAACAGGATGTGATGCTCGCATTTTCTGTTTAGGGGTTCGTATTGTTAGAAGGCGCACCATGCAACAGGTAGCTTCACTCAAAATTTGCTGAATTTCTGACATACAGTGACTGTTGGTTGCTTGTGTAGTCTCAATCCTATTTCTGATGGTTGTTCCCTTTTGGTTGATTTGTTAGAGAATTGAAATTAGACTATATTGATTATTCTATTATTTTTGGTTATCCTTTGTCAATTTTGTATAATACAGTTGATTCAGTAAATCTTGAAGAACATTCTTTTCCAGCTTATTGCTTTGGCTGCTTGATGTTACACTTACACTTCCTAATCTCTTTACAGTTTGCATCTACTACCTTTAAGGATTGAAAATATAAAATATACCTGCCTTGTTATTGTATCTACTATCTAGAACTATGATTGTTCGATTTGCCTTTGTTATTGGGTATTTAGTTTTTATGGAATATCTTACTCTTCACATAACAAAGCTGTGCACGATTTGATGTAGTAAGATTATACAGTAATTTTAATGAATGTTAGGCCAATGTTCTGTATGCCTCATTTTCAGCTTCCAGTTACACTGGATACAGACACATTTAATCTTTTGGATTTGTTCGAGAGGTCCCATCTTTGCCTTTTTTGGATCCTACTGTGTATCAGCTTGTTAAATTGACTGTCTAAATGATATTATAATTTGCAAGGAAAGTGGTATTTAAGCCTAAAATAAACTGCTTAGTTAGGAGTTTTGTTCTCTTTTTGAAAGGCGGACGGGTTTATGATATTCTATTTAATTGTAAATAATTTGTGCTGTTGCATTTTTTTGCTTTAATGTTTTAGTTTTCAAAGTGGTCACATCTAACATGAAGATTGCCATTTAGTATCTTCTACTGCTTCACAATCATAATTGTCAGAAATCTGTTAATAATTATTTATTTTATCCAGATCCTAAACATAATTCCAAATGAGTCTGATGGTGAGCTTTTTGAAGATGCCCTTGCCCGTGTCTGTCGTTGTGTTGGAGGAGGAAATGCAGCTGATAATGCAGATAGTGACAGTGATTTAGAAGTTGTTTCAGATACTTTTAGCATCAATCTCCGCTGTCCAGTATGGCTTTTATGCATTGGATTATCTTAGTGATGCATTCTTTGATCCCTGAAATATTTTGTTCAGTTTTTTTATTCTTTTTTCTACACTGGTGAATCTATAGATGAGTGGTTCAAGGATGAAGATTGCTGGAAGATTTAAACCCTGTATTCACATGGGCTGTTTTGATCTTGAAGTTTTTGTAGAAATGAATCAACGCTCAAGGAAGGTGAGTTTCAACAAATGGTGCATGATTTGTCTGATCCTCTTTCATGGTGATCTTTAATGTGAGGAGTTCAATTGTTGATGCAGTGGCAATGTCCCATCTGTCTCAAAAATTACACGTTGGAGAATATCATTATTGACCCTTATTTCAATCGAATCACCTCTAAGGTATCCTTTTTTCGATCTTTCTTTCCCTCTTCATTTACATCTAGGGTATGTTTGGTGAAGACACCAAACAGTAAAATCGTGGTGTTTCACGATTCCCAAAAAAACTTTACATCATATTTTATATATACCAAACACACTTTTTATCATACTTTTTCTCTCTCCTACTTTTTCTCTCTATCTCTCTCCTCACTTTTCTCTACAGTACTTTCTTTTATTCTACAGTACTTTACTCTACAGTACTTTCTTTACAGTACTTTACATCCGTGCATTTATACCAAGCGTACCCCTAATGAATTCTTATTTATTGTGTGAATTGATTTACTGGTACAGATGATCAATTGTGGCGAAGATGTTACAGAGGTTGAGGTGAAGCCTGATGGTTCTTGGCGTGTCAAGACCAAAAATGAAATTGAACGCCGAGATTTGGGTAATCTTTCACAATGGCACTTTCCTAATGGATCCCTATGTGCTTCTACTGATGAAGTTGTTGAAAGAGTGGAAACATTGAAGCAGATCAAACAGGAAGGTATTTCAGACAGTCCTATTGGTTTAAAACTTGGCATTAGGAAAAACAATGGAGTTTGGGTTGTCAGCAAACCTGAGGACACAAACACTGATTCAGGTAATAGATTGGAAGAGAACTTTGGAAATCACGAACAGGTGGTTATTCCAATGAGCAGCAGTGCCACTGGAAGTGGCCATGAGGGTGACGATCGTAGTGTAAATCAGCGTGGTGGTGGGCATGTTGATTTCTCTAACAATGGAATTGAGATGGATTCTTTCTGTCTCAATAATGTTGATTCAGCATATGGATTTACTGAGAATAACACATCAGCTCCAGTTGGGGATGCTGAAGTTATTGTTCTAAGTGATTCTGAGGAAGAGAATGACATGTTGGTGTCTTCTGCAACTAACTACAAGAATAATCGAGCTGATGCTGGGGGAGTTAGTTACTCTGTGCCTGCACCTGGAATTGCTGATTCATATGCAGAAGATCCCACCCTCGGTGGTTTGGGACTTTTTAATCATAATGAAGATGAATTTGGGATGCCTTCCATCTGGTCTTTGCCCTGTGGAACTCAGGCAGGTGCAGGATTTCAGTTATTTACTTCTGATGCTGATGTGTCAGATGCTTTGGTCCATCTGCAGCATGGTCCTATTAATTGCTCAACACCTCTGAATGGTTATGCATTGGGGCCAGATAATGCTTTGGGATCTAGTACACTCATGCCAGATACATCTGCAGGTCAGTCTGATGCTGATTTAAATGGTGGTTTAGTTGACAACCCGCTGGCATTTGCTGGAGATGATCCCTCGCTTCAAATATTTCTCCCCACAAGAGCTGCAGAAACTTCTGTGCAGCATGAATTTAGAAACCAGATGGATGTGTCCAATGGTGTCTGTACTGAGGACTGGATTTCTCTTAGGCTTGGTAGTGGTGCTAGTGGCAGTAATGGCAATGCCACCACTCCCAATGGGCTGAATTCTAGACAGCAAATTCCATCCAGAGAAGCTGCCTCAGATGCTATGGCTGATACTGGTTTGTTACTTTCTCAACCTACAATAATATAATTGCTTTCTGCTTTTTGGCGAGAGATTAATCTTGTTTGAATATTGATTAAAAACGTTCTTTTTCACAACTGTGGAGCTGCTTTGAATATTATTCATTTATTTGAGATTTGAGTGGCATTAACGTTACCACTTATCAGCACTGGGAAACTTCTTTTGAACTTAACCTCTGCTGTATGGTATATTTTTTCTTCGATTTTCTCGACTGATTATTACTTCTTACGCAGCTTCATTGCTTCTTGGTATGAATGATGCTAGATCTGACAAGGAAAGTAAGCGAAGATCAGATAGCCCCTTCTCATTTCCTCGCCAAAAGCGTTCAGTAAGGCCCCGTCCGTATCTTTCTATTGATTCAGATTCGGAGTAGAGGTGTCAGACCTTGTCTCAAGAACTTGGTGCTCTTCTTAAGGCCATATTTTGTACTTGAATGGAATTGACAAGCATTTGTGGACTTTGGCTCTTTGCAAAACGAAAGTAAGGCATCCCCAGTGGAACAGAGATGCACAGCACCTGTGGGGTATTTTTTCCCCTATCGATAAAGATGATGGTTGTAAAGATTTTCAATTCTTTATACTTGATATTTAAGATTCCCTTGACACATGTTGGCAGGATAGGCGCAAACTCTTATTCCTCTCATTTCCATTAGGATCTGGTGGTAGAGTGCTGGTACATTGTACAGAAGATGGTCATTCAGATCTGTTGGACTAAACTTGTCAACGTAGTGGGGAATTATATTTAGGAATATAATATATGCATTTTTGTCTCTGCTCAGAGCAAATAACATGTAAATGTTAAGCCATCAGATTCAATAGTAAAATTGAAAATATTGTTTCTCATTTAAAGGGGTACTTCTTCCAGGATATTATTGTGCTTGCTTTCTGCATCGTGGTCCATATCTCTCTCCCAGGTAGATCCCTTCTTATGGAATGTGCTATCTGATTACCTCTCATGCTTTGGTACTTGCTTTTAATTTGTTCCAGGATTGTGATTTCTAGAGTATTTTATACAGTGGTGTTGGAAAGAATAGAGATGATATATTTGCGGTTAGGCCAATATTTGTCAGTCATTCAATTTTTGAACATTAGCTGCTGAGTGCTGATGTCTGCTTCCATTCTCTCTTGAGGTAGTGTCAGAATTAGCCATAAGCTTCCAAAAAAAAAGGTTATGGATGAGTACCCATTCTACTCAATTTCAGGTTCATGAGAATTCTCAGTTTGATTCATTGTTTCTGAAGTGAAGTGGCTGGCTGGCTGGCCATCTGAAGCCTTCAAGGGATTACGTTTTGAGAGTTGACCTTGCAAGGTAGTATTGGAGACTACATTTTCAGGATGATGGCTGGGAAAACTGGGTTATGGACCTGGAATCCCTCTTTTGGAAGTTGTATAATATACTAGACAATAATACGAAGTTGTGTGGCAAGAGCAGTTTTTTTCCCTCTTTAGCATAATTAAAATAATGGTTAAATTAAATTTGTGGTTTTAGTTGTATTCCTTTTTTAATTAAATTCTTCTAGTATAAAAGTGATGGATATGAATTAAATTTATATTTAGTTCTTTATATCTCTTTTCTCAGATTTTTTAAGTCAAGATAAAACATAGTTTTTTTTTAAAAGAATCAATAATAAGATAACGAGTTGTATAAATTATATACGTCTTAAAAAAATTGTGATAAAATATTTAAATTGCGCATAAATTTTTTCTAATAATATTTGTCGAGATAGCAAAAAGGATTTGTGTACATGATTGTTGAATGTAATTTCGTATCAATTGTAATGGGGGTTTCTTACTTCCCAAACGCATTTTTCTACATTTATGTCTAAAGGCTGGCTTATCAAGGATACTTAAGAAAAACATTTCTTATTGTTGATTTATTGCTAGACATGGTTTAGAACCAATAGTTCATCGAATCGATAATAAATTAATAGTGCCCTCTGGATTGGGTCTCTAGACCCCTTCTGCTTTAGCCTTGCTCTTAGCTCAGGATGTTGGTTTAGCTAGAGAGGGTGTTGGCTGATTGCTTTCTTAGCATCCTCTCTGTTTTTTTTTTTTTTGTTTCCTGTCTTTGTTTTGTGGTGTTCGTTTTGCTTTCTGTCTGAAAGGCCAAAAAAAAAATTAATACCGAGAGATTCAATTAAGGGCACGTTTGGTATACTTACCAAATAGTGTATTACATGTAATCTCATGATCCCTAAAAAAACTTTACATCATTTTTATACAAATTAAACACACTTTTTATTATGCTTTTTCTCTCTATCTCTCTCTTCACTTTTCTCTACAGTACTTTCCTTTATTCTACAGTACTTTATTCTACAGTATTCTCTTTACAGTACTTTACATCTGTGCATTTATACCAAGCGTGCCCTAAATTCAAAAGTTAAAATTGGTGAAAAAGAGGAGGAAGGAGAAGAGAAATATAATCTTTTTTTTTACAGCACGTTCACTTGTTGGAATGCATGATGGAAAGGAAAGAAAAAAAAAAAAAGCAGGTGGGCTTCACCCCACCTTCTTTTACTTTGTCCTTATCTTAAAAAAAAGAAAATACAAAATATCTATTATACCTTTTGATTTTACACAATCATAACATTTTTTTCTTTTTATTATTTTAATAAGGGGCAAAGTGGTAATTTTAATACATTCCCATTCCATTTTCATTCCTAAATTTTTACTACTAAACACAATAAATGTATTCTCATTCTCTTTCCCTTTCCATTTCTGCGTAAAGAACATGCCTTTAAGTTTTTGCCCTTTGGGCTTGAATGATATTCAGATTTTGACAAAAAAAAGTTTAAAAATTAAAGAAAAGATAACAGAAAATTAATTTATAATCTTCTTTTATTTTTATTTTTGAGAGATATCCAAATGTGAGGGAGAGAAAGCGGAGATTAGTTTCCAATTTCTTTCCCTTCTCATCTTTCTCAATATCTCTCCCGTTTTCACCCTCTTAGTTGTCAAATGAGTATGTTTTGATTGAGTATTAAGGGGGGGGAAGGAGAGAGAAAGAAAGAGTATATATTGTCTCTCTGTTTGGTTGTTAAAATTTTAGAGGGAAATATATTAAAAGATCTTATGTTAACCCTTCTCAACCTTTTCTCTTTGTTAATTTAAATTATTACAAATTGAGTGATTTTAGAAGGTCCAAACAAGGGGATTATGCCCTATCATTTAACATCCGCTCCCTTCCCTTCCTCTCGTAATTGTCAAATAAAGGAGAAGGGGAGGAAATGGGAGAAAAGTATCATAATTTCTCTTTGTTTGAAAAGACAAAATTTTAAGAGGGAGATAATGAAGGATTACAAATTACTCTTCAATTACTAATGAAGGGTTGATCCAACTTGTAAGTGGCTTGGTATACCTTAAACAACATCCTAATTTCAAGACTTTGTGAATGCAATTATCCTCGTTGGGAGGCTCTCCCATCATAGTCAGGTGTGCAACATGAGTCGAATTTGAATTAGTTGGGACAAAATTTCTGAGATCAGACAAGCAACTAAAAAAAATCCTCAATTATATCTATCCTTTACAATGTTAAAATATTCCAATTTGAGATTTCTAAACAAGGAGTAGATGTTCAGTGGTAAGGTAGTACTGAACTTTAGTACATCCCTCCAATCAGTTGATTCCTAATTCGTTCAAGGTGGGTCCTAATTAATGCGAATTTTTATTAATATTAACAAATGACATTACATAATTGGAGAGATGCACTGAAGTTCAGCAGTATGATAGTAGTAAACTTTTATCCCTAAACAAGGGGAGAAAATGAGGAGATTAATAGCCTCTCCTTCTCTTTCCCTATCATTCAATCTCTTCTCTCTCCTTTTCTTCTTGTCAAACATTTTGTATAAACTTTGCATCCTCTTACAATACTACTAAAAGCATGAAAATGGATCCAATATTGAATAGCACAAAAAGTAAGGAGGGTTCTACACATGAAAGTGAGTCCTATTTATAGATTTCATTCATTTAATGTGAGATACTATGGTGTTTCATTCATTTCCTTCAATTTCTTGTGTAGTTGGAGTATTTGTTCAGTATATCGCTCTAATCAATTGGTCTCTAATTCATTTAAGGTTTATCTTTATTAATATTAACAAATGACACTACATAATTAAAGAGATGCACTAAATTTAATAGTATCGTAATACTAAACTTTTATCCGTCCATTTTCGTGAGTATATGGGCCCAAAAAGTAAGGGTTCAAAAATATCCACAAAGGAAGTACCCATACCACCACCTCACCTTCTTCTTGGAGTGCGGATACTCAACTGCCTTGCTTGTGGGTTGTGGTTTCTTGGACATCCATAATTGCAAAGTCATTCACTCATTTGACTAAATTCATTAGATTGGTAGAATTTAATGATATAATAATAACATTTTAACAAGGCATTAACATAAAAATATTTAAAGTTATGAAGACTAATTATAAATTTATATATCTTTTGTATTAATTTTTTTCTCATGTCTCAAAGATAAGAAAAATGTTTTGACTAAATAAAATCAGCCGTCATAATCTAAAAAATTGTTGTGAACTGTTGATTTAGTCCATAAAAAAAGTGTTTTGTCTCTAAAAATTATCAATTTAACCCTTTAGAAAAGTATCAATAAGGAATTTAGTTCTCATGCTACAAATGCCAACGGATCCACTTATATAACATTATTGATGTTTAAGTTGGTTGTAAAATGGTCTAAATTTTTTTTATTGCGCCCTAACAATTATGTTAGGAAGGAAAGTTTTTTCTTTAATGAAAAAAATTTAGACGGGATAAGCAATGGTATCCTATTAGGATCGGGGAAGATCTCTCAACCTCTTTGAGGTTTATGGGAGGATTTACATATCATCTACCAATAAAGTTTTCACATCGGTCATAGGTCATAGGATTTTAATACTCGCCTTTATGAGGTAAGAACTCGAACTTTAGTCAATTGTGCCACTTTTGGCTAGTAAGAAAAGGTTTTATGAGAGAGAACTCGTGTGTAAAACCAAAAGTAGGGCTGATCACCGATTTTGGCTAGTCTGCCAACCCACCAAACCTTATCCAACTTGCCATGTTGGGTTGATTTGGTTCGGGTTGAAATTCTCTGACCCGAACCATGACAGTTCGATTAGTTGTTTCGCCAATAATGAGCTGTTGGGACCGAACCGAATTGCCAACCTGTCCAAGTTTTTTTAATTTTTTTTTCTCCATTTATGATTAAAAAATGATTTGATGCATTGAGTTCAAAATAGTCTCTCATAATTTTTTTTATTATTCCATTATCCGACACGCAAATCTCTCCAATCATGAAATTAATTAATGAACCACATATTTGAATCATGAATGTGTTGTGTGCATAACGCATTGAAGCTTTGAATGACAACTAGTTAGGTTAATGATAATTCAAATAAACTTGAAAAAGAAATAAAGAAATGAAATGTGACATTAAGAAGTTTATGAAATATAATTTATTATTCTATATTTTAATTTATATTAAGTATTTTTTTAAATTTTAGCTAGTGGGCTGCTCAATAAATCAAGGAAGAAAGAAAAAAAAAAGAGCTGACCCGCCAACTTGAACCACCCATAAATGATTTGAATTAGTTGATGAATTTTTATTGAACCTGAACTAATACAACTCATTGATATTTTTTCCCATCTCGAACCAACCCGAACAAACCCAAACTGTGCAGCCTAAGCAAAAGTAAACCGGAGTAAAATAATGTGCATTTTATTTGAACTTTATATTATTTTTCTAAATTAATTAAATATTACATTTGATATTTAATTGTCTCATTATCTATGGCTTTCTTACTCATATATACACAAAAAAAATATCTTCAAATTTAGTAACTTTTAAAAACTATCCATAGATATAACCACTTTCACTGTAGCATACCAGATTCGCCCTCTGTGATGGCACTTATTCGAAAATTTACGAAGAAAAACGTCATCGTTGAAAGCGATTATAGAGTTAAGCAGTCAACCATATGATCGTCTTCACAGAAGGTGATTACCTCGGTAGATGTCAAATGTGGTGGGCCCACAAGACACATGGGCACCTGTGGTAGATAAGTGCCATTGCTGATGGCGATTATGTGGTGGAACAATAATTGCCTTCGTTGAGGACAAATTTTGTGAAGGAAAGTAAATTAAAAAGACTAAATTACCTTTTATAATATATTTTTAATAAAATGTATCTGTATCAAACGCATTCTTATTATATTAATTAACCTGAAGGAATAAAATAGTCTTTTTCCACCTCAATTTCAATTCCAACCAGCAATTTCATAGTTCCGTCGTTAAAATTACAATTCCATAAAATCTTAAAATTAACCAATTCTAAAAACTTTCCATTCCATAAATTTTTTTTTGTCATATCAACCATTAAAAAATCTCAATTTTCATGGAATTTCAATTCCAATATTCCAATTTCATACCTCAACCAAACGCAAGTCTAATAATATGTGTCTTCCTCCTCGAAGTTTGCATGTAATTTACACGCGAGCGCACCGAAACCGAACCCGGACCTGTTCCCGTAAAAAAAACCGGATTGGATAATCGGCGACAGGTCCGAACTTTGTAAGTGGAGATTGGTTTCTGGTTGGGTCCTCTCATCGGTCAAAAAGAAAAACGCAAGCCAGCGAACCCACACACAGACGACGAGCCCAAACTCGGCGTTAGCTTCCAAAAACCCTAATCGGCACCGTCTATCTCCACTCTCCACACGCTGCACCACCATTTTCATTCCCTCCTATGCTTCTCCCCTCGCAATTTCACCTCTAATCCCCCTTCCTGATGGTAACGATCAGTTATTGTTTTTGAGTTCCGTGTCTGTTTAGCTCTTTAATTCCACTGAAGCTCTTTGTTTGTTTATACCCATAATTGCTTGGCGGGCAGCCTGCTCTTGCTTCCGTCGCTTCGCTTGAAGATTCTTGACTAAGTAATTAGCCTCGCGGAAAATGGATTTAGTCAATAGTGTCAAGGTATATTTGAACTTTTTTTGCTTCTTTGGTTTCTTATTTTCACTGTATAATGACGGGTTTTGGAAATTTACAGGGGGTTCTTATTACTGCACTAGTTCACTAGGTTGAGCCAACCTTTCCGTATCATTTTCTTGACCTTGTAATTGTGTGACCTTATGAATTTTGCAGGTCACGGAAAAGTAGCTTTCTATGATAGCATGTAGATAATTGTCTAGGATTGTTACTCATTATCTGGTTTCGAAAGTTGTAGTTTTTTCCGCAGTATTTGGTTTGAGTAGTTAAATTTTAGTGGATTCTTTTGCAACTTCTTGGTTCTAACTTGTGTTAGCTTAGTGACCAGTGAGTATTGACTACATGTTATATACTTAATGTAGAATTTTTTAATGTTCTTGGTCACTAGTAATATTACTGTTTCAGAATCTATAAGCACGTAGGAAATGTTACTGTTTTAGAATCTACTGTCTGTGCTTTGTTCATCAAAATTCACTCAGCTTTTGTTTAGTTTTGCTTACTTGTCACTGAAACATTGTTGACCAAGAAGAACAGATTGCCTAAATTTCAGTCTCTTATATCATCCCCTATTTGGACATTGTTATTGGCGATTTTCAAATTTCACAGCTGTTCAGTACTTTGTGGACTACATGTTGATTTTATACTTTTCTTGTTCATTCCAGTTACGTTACTATGATGATACTATTGTTTGAGAAGCAATATGAATCGTTTACATATCAGCATGCTTTTTTAAATGTTAGTATGTTACAATAAGATATTAAGTGTTGGGTTATAGCATTATACTCTACTGATCTAACAATTTTTTTTGTAGGATAAATTGACATATTTCCGTATAAAAGAGCTCAAAGATGTGCTCACCCAGTTAGGTCTTTCTAAGCAGGGAAAGAAGCAGGTTTGATAGACAATACTTACTGGTTATGTTTTTTCTTTGAAATCTAAATCTAGTATTTAGTCTATTTGTGCTCCAATTTATTATAGTTCATCTCACGGGTAAAGGTTCTTGTTGATTATGAATAACACCTTCTTTTCCTTTTAAAAAGTGATCAAGAATGAGTTTGAAACTCTTCAAAAGGAGGTATTTTGTCAACCCATGTCATGAATTTTCATGATTGTTATTATGTTAATATTTTATCAGATAGCCAGGTTTAGTCCGTGCCATATTTATTCATTTATCTTTCATTTCATAGATATTTTGGATAACTTAATGATGTCATTGTTTCTTCTTTTGTAGGATCTCGTTGATCGGATATTAGCCATTCTTGCAGATGAACAAGGTAAGCAGTTTACGCTATCTTGTATTTCTGTGTTATTTTCAGAAGGTTTTCTTTATGGATTGAGTTCTTTCTTATATATTTAAGGTTTAGTTTATATCGGCATATGGTAAGGTCTAGAGAATAGAAAGGAGTTATCATCTAAATTCTTCTGTGTATGCCTGTGCTATATGTTATATTTTTATTATCTTAATGCAAATAGTAATTGTAGTATGTGTCGTAAGCTTCCATCAATCAAGTTTAGATGGAAACCTTAGGAAATTAAGATGTATTATTGATTTGAAGAACCAATAATAAATTCTCCTTTAAGATGGATGTATTTGAGCTGTTCCTTTTCAAGCTGAATCTGTTGGACATGTTTAGTGTTTGTGCTCCTGATTTCCTTTCTATTGGCCACGCTCTTTATTGTTGTCAACTGGTTTGTTTCATTCTTCCTCTGATGGAAGATTTAGATACTCTTACATGATAATCTTTTGTTGGATCAAAGACATTTGGAGTTTTTTAAATTGTGTTCAACTTATTTTGATGATTTTGAATGTGAAGTTGGTAGTGCGGTTCTCCCTCCTGGAATCTAAGAAAATTAGTTTGCTTCTATGTGCTCAGTTTCCAAAATGTGGGCTAAGAAGAATGCTGTTGGAAAAGAACAAGTGGCAAAATTAGTGGATGACACATATAGGTCAGTATTAAATACAATATTGCCAATGATATTTTCTTCTTCTGGATTTTTGTCTGTTTCAGCAACATGTAATGACCTGTGATTTTTAATCCAGTGAACTTCTATGAGATGATACTTGTTGATCTGGTTTAGATCGACTATAGAGCTCCATGTTAGCTGCAATCTCCTGGTATTTGTTGTTTCTTTGTTGACATTGTGCATAATCTGATTGGCCAGAAAGATGCAGATATCTGGGGCCACGGAGCTGGCATCAAAAGGACAGGGTATGTCAGATAGCAGCAATGTTAAAATTAAAGGTGAAATTGAAGATTCGTTGCAGTCAGGTCTAAAGATTCGCTGTATTTGTGGAAGTTTGTTGGAAACAGAGGCATTGATCAAGGTGTAATATTCAACATGACTCCATTTTTTCCCCCTTTTGCTTTATTCAATTCTTTGCATTTTTATTTGCACACTTTATTTGATTGATTATTATCTGTATTATACATTTGATGTCCCTTGTTATCTTATGAGAAACTGTTGTTTTAAGTCCATCACTATGTTGCTTATATTTGATAATTGGAGCATCTGTTTTTCATCTAATTGCAGTGTGAGGATACAAGATGTCATGTGTGGCAACACATCGGTTGTGTTATAATTCCAGAGAAACCTATGGAAGGCAACCCATCAGTTCCTGAGATATTTTATTGTCAGATCTGCCGACTCAATCGTGCTGATCCGTATGTCATGTTCCTTTATAATTTAGCTATGCATTAGGGTGGGCAGTAGTGATTTATTTTGTAAGTTTTTCCTTAGTTTAGTGCTCAATATTTCAATGCTCTTGCAAATGTGTCTTAAAGTGCTTGTGTTGGTTGGCGTGTTTCGTTTGTGAGATTTTCACTCAGGGCTTGGTTGGGAGTTTTGAAGAGAGTGGGGTGGGGTGGGGTGGAATGGTTCGAACAAACTATTTCATTGATTGGGAGTTTAAAAAAAATAAAGAGGGTGGTGGACAATATTACCCTTATAATAAATGAACAAAAGTAGAATAAAATAGGGTTAATAATGGAATTAAATATTATAAACAATGCAAACCATCCTAAATCTCCCAATTTGGAGGGGTTTGAAAAATGAAGTGTTGGATGGTTTGGATTTTGGAAGGGTTTTCAAACCATTCTAAATCATCCCATTCTATTACTCACTTAAACTCCCAACCAAGGGTTTATAAACCCAAACCACTCCACTCCACTCCACACCACTCTCAAACCATCCTCCCAACCAAGCCCTGATCAGTCAGCAATGACAGCAATGACATCGTCTGTTGGTGCTTTCATTGAACTAGGGTTAGTAGTTATGAGGCATTTTACACTGTTGTGGTTTCAGTATCCATATGATAATGCTTATATGTGGCCCATTAATAATTGTGGAGTTGCTCAATTTCTATTTTTCATTACCCTATCCTGTGTATTTACCTAGAAACCACAGTTACACAATTTTGGTGGTGTGTTTGTGTGTCAGTGTTGGAAATGGACACAATGGCTGATGACACATTTTGACATGTGTTTATATGCATCGGGATAAACAAATATTTTTTTTGGCTCTAACACGTGCTTGACACGGAAATTTTAAATTTCAAGAAAAAAAAAACACCTGAAGGAAGAAAAGTATGTGTTTGTCTTAATTTGAAATTATGAAAGGAAGTTAGAGAAAATGAAAAGAGGCTGAGAGCGTGCATTTCTTTTAAGCCAAAACCCAATCCCATTTTCCTCCGCTTTCAATTTTTCTCCCCGCTCATTTTCTCTCTGCTCTAGCATTCCACTTTTTCCGTTGTGTTCTCTCCTCTCAACTCTTCTTTCCAGTAACATTTTTCAAGAAAATCCTCCTTGCCTCTTGTAATATAGATATTGCTCTCATCTTTTCTCTTGTTTTTTTCTTCTAAAGAGTCACAGAAGGAATATAATTTCTTTGTATTTGTTCTTGGCTTTTTCTACTTGGTTTCTTTAGGAAGTGTTTTTGGAGATGATATTACGAAGTCTATAGAAATTGTGCTCCATGTGCTTTCGGAAGGAGCTTATAAAATAGCCGGCATTGGCACATATGACATTTCAAGGATAGATATTTGTATTTGTAAACCATTAAGCTTATACACACTTATAATTTTATGATTTGAGTCTCTTCACATAGTAATTTTTAATTGTCTATTGTCTCTAATTTTATATTACCATTTGAAATATTAAGAATTATAATATATACACACATACATATATGGTGTTTCGTGTCCTATGCTATACCTTTAAGAATTTTGGTGTATTTCCATATCTAGAAAGTATAGGATTAGCCGATTAGGAATGAATATGATTGCATTAGAGAAAAAGTTGGGGTAGCACCTATCAATGAAACTTCAATTGAAACGCGTCTTAGGTGGTTTGGTCATGTACAAAGAAGGTCTTAAGAGGCTCTTGTACGTAGGGTTGAGCAGATGAAAGATAGCCCAATAACTGGTAGTCGGGGAAGACCAAAGGAAACAATAGGAGAAACTATTAGGATGCATATAATATTAATAACCTAACAACTATAGAAATGAGCAAAGACAGAACACGTCGGCGTCTCTTGATCCATATAGCTGATCCCAGTTAGTGGGAAACGGCTTTAATCTTTGTTGTTGGTGTATCTCCATATCCATGTCAGTGCCTCATAGGTATTTATGAATAGACTGTAGGTGAAATAACTATGTTATGGCTGTGATTGGTGGAACTTGTTGCTTCAAGTTTTAGTTTTACATTGGTTTTGTTCATTAAAATTACAATATGTGATGAAGGGGAGTGTTCTTTATTAAGTGGAAACTTGTGCTATCGGCTATAAGATGGATATCTGAATGACATGTGGTCCTAAATGTTGTGTTTAGAATTGCTTTGTGTTAAATTAATTGTTTAGATCAACATGTGAATCAATATTCTATAATATGTTGTTGATATAAGGTCTTTTTACCACAAAAAAATTTATTTATTAATTATGAGGGCATAGATAGAGCTGATGAATGATTAATTGAAAGAGGACCAGAGGGGTGATATGTAGTCCTAAATGATGATTGTAAAATAGATGAAAATTGTTGATAACTGATGTAGAATTAAAAAATGTTGGAGTATTCTAAGTTAAGGAGGTTCCGATGTGGTGTCATTGTGTGGGAAGTGTAAATCTATGCTACTAGGGTATCATTGTGTCTGATGAGTGTTTTTTTTCCTTTTTATTTATGATTTGATTGCAAATTCTGTTATTTGATAAGTTCGCATTATGCCTCGTGTAGCTATGACCTTATTTTATCTGATATATATTGTATTGCATCATAGATGGTATATATGTCGAATCCCTTAATTATTTTGCATTCTCTTTTCTTAGTTGTTTCTCTTATTTGTATGTTCTGCTTTGCTGTTGCAGGTTTTGGGTTTCAGTGGCACACCCTTTGTTTCCTGTGAAGTTGACTGCAACCAATATTCCAACTGATGGGTGAGTATGTAGTTGGTGTGGATTTGTTGAAGTTACATAATGTTTTTTGTTTGAAATTTATAAAAAAAACTTGTTTCCTATAATGCATTTAAGATTTCAGTATTTCTTTTGAGTTTTGACTTATGTCTAAGGTGACTACAAGTTTCCTGTGCGTGCTGTTTGCCTTTAACTGCTTTCTTTTGATATCCGTCAAACATTTGTTGTGTTTGCAATTATGATCCGTCATGATAGTGCTATTTAGTATTTAGTATGTTGTGTTATTAAAATTTCTTTGGTTGAGTTTTTCTCTCTGAGGTGGAGTTTTGTTCAGAACTGGGACAAACAACCTATTGAGAAGTTTTCCTAGATTCTTTGTTTTACTTTTTCTTTAATGAGCACGTGGAGTTCTCTCCATAAGCTAAAAAATTTCTTCTTCACATTCTGATGATCACGTGCTAACATCTATATTTTTCTATGGTTAAAATTTAGTATTCAATTTGGCTTTCTGCTTGATTGACTTGACCATATTCCTGTTTGACTTGGTCAGCACCAACCCAGTGCAGAGTGTGGAGAGAACGTTTCAACTTACAAGAGCAGACAAAGATTTGGTGTCCAAACCAGAATTCGATGTTCAGGTTAATTTGGTTCTGCTGCAATACCAGTAAAACAATGTGTAACCTTCTATCTAGTGCATTTGTTGATTTAAGAAAAATGACGTGATATGTAGGCTTGGTGTATGCTTCTGAACGACAAGGTTTCATTCAGGATGCAGTGGCCACAATATACCGATCTACAAGTCAATGGTACTTTAATATAAGTGAAGATCCCCTCCACTTTTTCTGGTTTCCTAATGATATTGATATCTTATGTGACTTGGCGTTTGCTTCCAAGAGTGATATTTTGATTTTCTTGTGGCTCTTTTTGTATTTCTGTTTTTCATTTAGGTGTACCTGTTCGTGCAATTAACAGACCTGGTTCACAATTACTTGGGGCTAATGGTCGTGATGATGGTCCAATTGTGAGTTTATTGTCATATATATTTGTAACTAAAAAGTTCTGTTTTGGGCTCAAGCACTGTTCTTTTGAATAAGTACAATCATTTCAGCGAACTTTATCTCATTCTATTACATAGGTTTATTCAATATCTTATTTTATTTCTCTCTTGTCAGATCACGCCGTATACAAAAGACGGAATTAATAAGATTTCCTTAACAGGATGTGATGCTCGCATTTTCTGTTTAGGGGTTCGTATTGTCAAAAGGCGCACCTTGCAACAGGTAGCTTGCATTCTAAATTTCCGTAATTTCTAAGCCAAAAATGTATAAAGAGGCTCTCAAATAACTAGGGATAGGGGAAGAGCAAAGAAAAAACTAGGAGAAACTACTAAGATGGATTTAACTATTAATAATCTAACTATAAAATTGAGCAAAGATAGAACACGTCATATAGCCAACCCACCTAATTGGAAATGGCTATGTTTGTTGCTGTTGTTGTTTCTAAGCCAAAAATGTGTTGGTTCCTTTAATTATTCTTTGTGGTTTTGGAATGATAAAGTTTTCTGTTTAGAAACACCTTCTATAATCTGAGTCCTATGTTCCCTAGGTTGGTACCTTTTGGCTGATTTGATAGAAAATTGATGTTTAATCTATTTTTGTGAGTTGTGACTATCCTTCTCTATCAGATTTGAAAAACACAATTTATTGAGGAAAATCTTGACCCTTGAGGGGCATTTTTATTTTGCTTATTGCTTTAGCTTGGTGATTCACTCGTCTCCTGACATTTAGCATTAGCACGTCTAAGCAATCAAATATATCTGCCTTGTTATTGTATCTGGCTAAAGGATTGTGCAGTTTTCCTGTCTGCGTGTTCATGTTTTTTGGTTCATTCTATATTACTATTGGGTGAATGATTTAGAAGTCCCTATGACTTTTCTTACTGTCCAAATATACATAAAATTACTGCTTCACATTTTTTCATTGACACAAATCTTGTTATTATTAATTTTATCCAGATCCTAAACATAATTCCAAAGGAGTCTGATGGTGAGCATTTTGAAGATGCTCTTGCTCGTGTCTGTCGTTGCGTTGGAGGTGGAAATGCTGAAGATAATGCTGATAGTGACAGTGATTTAGAAGTTGTTTCAGATACTTTTAGCATCAACCTCCGTTGTCCGGTAAGGCTTTCTTGTATTGTATCATGATAGTGATCCATTCTGCGATCCTAATCAGGTAACAAGTTTATGTTCATGTTTCTACTCTTGTGAAATCTATAGATGAGTGGTTCAAGGATGAAAATTGCTGGAAGATTCAAACCTTGTCTTCACATGGGCTGTTTCGATCTTGGAGTCTTTGTGGAAATGAATCAACGTTCAAGGAAGGTAAGTTTCTAATCAATGGTGCATGATTTGTCTGATCCTCTCCATGGTGATCTTTTACGTCTAAGGAGGCGATCAATTGTTGATGCAGTGGCAATGTCCCATCTGTCTAAAAAATTACACATTGGAGAATATCATTATTGACCCTTATTTTAATCGAATTACATCCAAGGTATGCTTTATTTGATCTTCAATTTTATCTTCAGCTGCATCTGATGAATTGTTAATATTTAAATTGGTTTTCTTGTACAGATCCACCTAGTGGGAAAAGGCTTTGATTGTTGTTGTTGTTCTTGTACAGATGATAAATTGTGGCGAAGATGTTACAGAGGTTGAGGTGAAGCCTGATGGTTCTTGGCGTGTCAAGACCAAGAATGAAATTGAACGCCGAGATTTGGGTAATCTTGCACAATGGCACTTTCCTGATGGATCCCTATGTGCTTCTACTGATGAAGTCATCGAAAGAGTGGAAACAATGAAGCAGATTAAACAGGAAGGTGTTTCAGACAGTCCTCCATGTTTAAAACTTGGCATCAGGAAGAATCCCAATGGAGATTGGGTTGTCCGCAAACCTGAGGACACAAACACCCCTTCAGGTAACAGAGTGAAAGAGAACATTGGAAATCATGAACAGGTGGTTATTCCAATGAGCAGTAGTGCCACTGGAAGTGGCCGCGAGGGTGATGATCCTAGTGTAAATCAGGGCGGTGGGCATGTTGATTTCTCTAACAATGGAATGGAAATGGATTCTTTCTGTCTCAATAATGTTGATTCAGCATATGGATTTCCTGAGAATAACACATCAGCTCCAGTTGGGGATGCTGAAATTATTGTCTTGAGTGATTCTGAGGAGGAGGACATGTTGGTATCTTCTGCAACTAACTACAAGAATAATCAAAGTGATGATGGGGGAGTTAGTTACTCTGTGCCAGCACCTGGAATTGCTGATTCATATGCAGAAGATCCCACCCTTGGGGGTTTGGGACTTTTTAATACAAATGAAGATGAGTTTGGGATGCCCTCCCTATGGTCAATGCCTTCTGGAACTCAGGCAGGTGCTGGATTCCAGTTGTTTACTTCTGATGCAGATGTGTCAGATGCATTGGTCCATCTACAGCACGGTCCTATTAATTGTTCCACATCGCTGAATGGTTATGCGCTGGCACCAGATACTGCTCTGGGGTCTAGTACTCTAATTCCAGATACCTCTGCTGGTCGGTCTGATGCTGATTTAAATGACGGTTTAGTGGACAATCCCCTGGCATTTGCTGGAGATGACCCCTCACTTCAAATATTTCTCCCAACAAGACCTGTTGAGTCCTCAGTGCAGCATGAATTGAGAGACCAGGCAGATGTGTCCAATGGTGTTTGCACTGAAGATTGGATTTCACTTAGGCTTGGGGGTGATGCTGGTGGCTGTAATGGTAACGCCACCCCTCCAAATGGGCTGAATTCTAGACAACAAATTCCATCCACAGAAGCTACCACAGAGACTATGGCTGATGGTTTGTTCCTTTCTAAACCACTTGCGTTATGTTTTTGGTTGAGGTTAATCAGGTTGGAAAACAGATCGGGTTTTTTCCCCTTCACATGGGAGCTCTTTTGAATATGTGAGGGTGACATTAATGTTGTTTCCTGTGGAAAACGATTTATTCATCATATCCTCTTAAGATTTCAGGATTTTATAGCTGTGCAATGGCATATTCTTCTTTCAATTTTCTTACTGTTTATTTCTCCTTGTGCAGCTTCTTTGCTTCTTGGAATGAATGATGCTAGATCTGATAAATCAAGTAGGCAGAGATCAGATAGCCCTTTCTCGTTTCCCCGCCAAAAGCGCTCAGTAAGGCCCCGCCTGTATCTTTCAATTGATTCAGATTCAGAGTAGAGCCGTAGAGGGCACTCTTCCTTAGGCTAGATTTTGTACTTAGAAAGTGAAGGGAAAGTTGACAAGCATTTTTGGTCTTCCTGAAACGGAAGATGATGTTGTCTTGAGGCATCTCCAGTGGAACAGTATTGCAAAATTAGCCCCTGTAGGGTATTGTTTCCCTATCGGTGAAGTTGATGGCTATAAAGATTTTTCATTTCTTTATACTTGATATTTAAGGCTCCCCTGATGCATGTTGACAGGACAGTCACAAGCTGTTATTTCCCCAAAAATGCCCTGAGGATCTGGTGGTATTGTGCCGGTATTTTGTACAGATGGTCAGTCATTCAAATGTGTTAGTTTAAACTAGTTAATGTGGTGGGGACTGGGGAGTTCCCCTTTTGGAATATAGTATATGCATTTTTGTCTCCCTTAGAGAGAGAATAACCTGTACATGTTAAGCCATCAGATTCAATAGTAAAATTGACAATACTGTTCCTTATTCAAAATTTGCCACATTCCTCCTCCTACTCATGGCTTGTATTTTCTGATTATCTCATCCGTTTACTCATGTTTTTATGTAGTTCCACTGTTCCAGGAATAGTCTTTTGTGCATTCCCAAGTTTTATGTACAGCTGTGTTGAAGATATGAATAGTAGTGGCTAAGCCAATATTTGCTGCTGTTTGCAATAAAAGAGAATATTGGGGGCTAAATCTGATATTTGATTCCTGATTGCCCCTCAAATCATCTTCTGTAGAATGTCTGTATTCTCTAATTTGATACTATGACTTGTTCCTTTTCCTTTGTGTCTAATGGTGGATGAGTTCAGGTCACCAAGAGGGATTAAGATGCACTTTTCAATTTGATACTTTTGATTCAATGTTCACGGGAAATGAATAGTCCATTGGTTTGCAATGTTTGAGATAGGTCTTTGCTGCTTTGTTTTTCATAGTGATATTAATGGGTGGGAGAACTGTATGTGGACATCAATTTCCTTGCATTTGTGAGTTTAAAACAGTAATACTTAAGGAAGGGAATGTGTTAAATGTCGTCCTGATTTTTCTCGAAGATTCAGATTCGTAATATTTAATCAAACCCTATAAATATAATCAACTAGTGAATATAATATATATATATATATACACACACACTGATAAATATGAATATCTGACTAATACATAACATCTGACTAGTTTATGTATCTGAAGTATTCTTGACTGTTTTCTTAAGGGTTTGTTTGGGAATTAAGAGGGGAAGGGAAGGGGAGAGATTAAAGGAGAGGGGAGGGGAAGGGAAGGTTAAGCTTTCATATATCTTCTCCTTGTTTGGGTGTTGATACCTCTTCCAAAATACTCTAATTTGGAGTATCTTGAATTTGTGAAGGGGAAGGATAATGGAGGGTTAAGGATTGATCTTCCATTATCTTTCCCCCCCAATTTTCATCTTCCCAAACAAGGAGAAGATATCTTAATAGTCTTCCCTTCCCTCCCCTTCTCCTCCTTAATCAATCCAAACATACCCTAAAGGTTTATGTATTTGATTTTTTTTTTTGTGTGTGGAAACTACTTTATTGATTTGTAATTTAAAAAATTAATTTGATAATCCATAAGGACTTATTGTACTAACATAATTCATAAAGAAATACAATTAAAAATTTTTGCAAACCTGAACGAATTAAAAGTTCTCCAAAACTTTTGGAATAATGAAGAGTTCAAATGCGTTGTATTATTGCCTATTGGGAACAAGTTGAAGGTTTTGGTAAATTAGTCAAAATAAGATTTATAGAAAATATAATTTAAGGACAAAAATTGATTGATTCTAAACTTTGATTTTTTTTTTTAAAAATTGCTGTATTACTTTAAGGACAAACTATAAATTATTTTCCTTCCCAAACCTGGAAAAATTAGACCTCACTTGCCACTAGTTGTACATTTATTGTAGTTATTATTTTCAAATATTTCACGTAGAAAAAAACCATAGTTTTAACGAGATTTTCTTTAGTATGTTAAACGTTTTTCAAATATAAAATGTGCTTGATTTCTAACTGAGTAAATATCGTTGTAGTTCCTTTCAGAAGTATTCTCAATTTAACCATTTTAAAACTATTCTAATTGAGTAAAATATTTATGTTTTAATATTTTGTATGAAAGTAATTAGTAAAAAATAGAATAAAACCATTTGTAGTATTATATTGGATATTAGATAGACCAAATTGATAATAGAGCAATCTAAGAGGGATTGCATTTAGGAAAAAAATCCAAGAGGGGTCAAATTAATAACAAAGAAATTTAAAGGGTAAATCTAGGTGGGACTAAATAGATAATAGAACAATCTAAGAGTGATCAAATTGAGAAGGTAAATCTAAATAGGACCATATTGATAACAATAATTTAAGAGAAATTAAATTGAGAAGGCCAATTTAAGAAAGTTCCAGTTGAAAATAGTAAATACTGTCATCTATAAGGGAGTTAAATGATATTTTCCTGTTTTATTTGCATATTGGATTGGACTTGAATGGTAATAGAGTAATTTAAGAAGGGTTAAATTGAGAAGAAAAATCTAAGAAATACCAAATTGAAATGAAAGCAATTTAAAAGGGGGGCAAATTGAGAAAGCAAATCTAAGTGGGGACTAATTGATAACAGAACAATTAAGAGGAATCAAATTGGGAAAATGTCTAAAAAGGATCAAATTGATAATAGAGCAATTTACGAGAGAATAAATTAAGAAGATAAATTTAAAAAGGACCAACTTAACAATATTGTTATCTGACGGAGATTAAAGTGAGATTTTTTTTGCATATGAAATAACTCTGCCTATGCTTGCATAGTCGGTCCCAAGCCCGGATAAAGGAGGAGGGTTGTGTTAGGTAGTCGACAGTCAATGTAAACTCTGTCGAATCTTCATGAATATGGATCAACGACGTGAACATGTTAATGCTAGGTCGTTGCCCGGAAGCAACGCGCTGTATGGCTCGAGTACAGTGTCAAATGAGCAAGGCCGCTACATCAACGCCCAGATATAGTGAAAAATAAGCAAGGGTTCCCACATTTTCGTGGACGGAGGTGGGTAAAGAAGCTAGTCCACAAGGGTAGGATACACTTTGGGACTTGGAATATTGGCACACTTACAGGTAAATCGATGGAGATAGTAGACACCATGATTAGGAGAAAGATAAATGTAATGTGCCTACAAGAGACAAAATGGGTAGGAGATAACACTAGAGAATTAGACACTTTAGGTTTTAAGCTTTGGTATGCGGGCAAGTTCAAAGCAAAAAAGGGGTAGGTACAATTATAAATAAAGAATGGAAGGACAAGGTGGTAGAAATAAAAAGAATTGGAGATAGGATAATTGCCCTGAAGCTTGTAGTGGATAGAGAGACCTTTAATGTTATTAGTGCCTACGCACCACAAGTAGGATTAGGGGAACAACATAAGCTTAAATTCTGGGAGGACCTAGAAGCTTTAATACAGTTGGGGAAAAGATTTTCTTAGGAGGAGATCTAAATGGGCATGTGGGGAGGGAAGCCTGGGGATACGAAAGTTATCACAGAGGACATGGCATCAGAGAAGTAAACGTAGAGGCTAAAACAATCTTAGATTTTGCTTTAGCTTTTAATCTCATTATAGCAAACACTTGTTTTAAAAAGAGGGTAGAGCATCTTATTACCTACAAGAGTGGGGCGACATCTTCCCAAATTGATTTCTTTTTTATAAGGAAATCATATAGGAAACTTTGCACCAATTGCAAAGTCATTCCGAGAGAAAGCCTCACTACCCAACATAGGGTATTGGTAATGGATGTTCAGGTTAAGGGTAATGACAAACAAAACAATAAAAAACCAAGCCCTAGAATAAGGTGGTGGCATTTGAAGGGTGAAACACAAGAGAGTTTCAAAAAAAAGATGTTGGAAGAGAGGACTTGGGAAACACAAGGAGATGCAAACCACATGTGGAATACAATGGCACAAGGAATTAAGAACGTAGCAACAAAAACACTAGGTATATTTAGAGGTTTTGGACCGAAGGGGAAAGAATCTTGGTGGTGGGATGAAAGCGTACAAAATAAGATTAAGGTTAAAAGAGAATGTTATAAAACATGGCAGTCATGTAGAGATAATGTAAGCTGGGAGAACTATATGGTAGCTAAGAAAGATGTTAAGAGGATAATGTCAGAGACAAGAAATAGAGCCTACAAAGGGTTTTACCAATCTTTATGAACCAAAGATGGGGAGAGAAAAATATTCAAACTTGCTAAGAGTAAGGAGAGAAAGACAAGAGACATAGATCAAGTGAAATGTATTAAGGATGAAGAAGGTAATTTCTTGGTAAAGGACCAAGATATTCAAAAACAATGGAAGGATTATTTTGACAAACTTTTTAATGATGGACAAATGACTGCTAGTCATACTGATGGGCTAAGTACTAACGAAGAAGATCTCAATTATAGTTTCTATCGGAGAATACAAGAGTACGAGGTGGCACAAGCATTGAAGAGAATGGATAATAGCAAAGCTGTAGGACCGGATAATATACCCATTGAGGTGTGGAAGAGCCTAGGAAGCAAAAGCGTAAGTTGGTTAACAAAGCTTTTTAATGTGATATTGAGATTCAAGAAAATGCCGGATGAATGGAAGAAAAGTACTTTGATCCCAGTGTATAAGAACAAAGGGGATATACAAAATTGTGCAAATTATAGGGGGATCAAACTCATGAGCCATACTATGAAGCTATGGGAAAGGTTATCGAGAGGAGGTTGAGGTTGGAGACACGAATTACAAAGAATCAATTTGGGTTCATGCCAGGGAGGTCAACCATAGAGGCAATATATTTATTAAGAAGATTGATGGAGAGATACCAGAGGTCTCATAAGGATCTATATATGATTTTTATTGATTTGGAAAAGGCCTATGATAGAGTACCGAGAGAAGTATTATGGAAGGCTTTGGAAAAGAAAGGAGTACGGGTGTCCTATATCCGAGCAAGCAAAGACATGTACGATGGAGTCACGACTTGCGTGAGAACACAAGGTAGTGTTATGAAGGATTTCCCTATAACCATAGGACTACATCAAGGTTCAGCTTTGAGCCTTTACCTCTTTAATTTGGTATTGGATGTGCTCACTGAACATATACAAGAGGCGGTACCAAGATGTATGCTTTTTGCTAACGATATAGTCTTGGTTGGAGATTCCAAAGAACAAGTAAATGAAAAATTAGAGAGATGGAGACAAGCTTTGGAGACATATGGATTTCGCATAAGTCGAAGCAAAACGGAGTATATGAAATGTAAATTTAGTGGTAGGGACGTTGATCACAAGAATGAGGTGAAACTTGGAGATCACCCCATGCGGGAAGTCACAAGTTTTAAGTATTTGGGAACGATAATACAAAATAATGGAGAAATAGAGGAAGATGTAAACCATAGGATCCAAGCAGGATGGATGAAATGGAGGAAGGCATCATGTGTTATTTGTGATAGAAAAGTACCGCTTAAGCTTAAGGGCAAATTTTATCGTACAACGATAAAACCAGCTTTATTGTATGGTACTGAATGTTGGACGATCAAAAGTTAGCATGAGCACAAATTCAACATGCCAGAAATGAGAATGTTGCGTTGGATGAGTGACCACACTAGAATGGATAATTAGGAATGATTATATTAGAGAGAAAGTGGGGGTAGCACCTATTGTCGAAAAATTAGTTGAAACATGACTTAGGTGGTTTGGTCATGTACAAAGACGGCCGTTAGAGGCTCCTGTACGTAGAGTTGACCAAATGGAATGTAGCCTAATAACTAGAGGTAGGGGAAGACCAAAGAAAACAATAGGAGAAACGATTAAGAGGGATCTAGCCGTAAATAACCTACCAATAGAAATGTGCAAAAACAGAACATGTTGGCGTCGCTTGATCCATATAGCCGACCCCACCTAGTGGAAAAAGGCTTTGATTGTTGTTTTTTTTTTTTTTTGCATATGAAATATTGTCGGTTGGACTTGAATGATAAAATAATATTATATATACATAACTTGAATGATAATAGAGAGTATAGACATTTAAGAGGGATTAACTTGAAAAGGTAAATATAAGAGGGGCCAAACTAATAGCAAAGCAATTTAAAAGGGGACAAATTAGAAAGCAATCTAAGTGGGACTAAAGTGATAATGAAACAATTTAAGAGAGATCAACTTGAAAAAGTGTCTACTCTACACAGGATCAAATTGATAGCAATGTAATTTAAGAGGGACTAAATTAAGAACGAAAATTTAGAAAAAGACCAAATTAAAAAATATTGTTATTCAACGGAGATCGGACTTGAATTATAAAATAATATTACAAATATGCAATAAAAAGCGCCCACCGTGGGGCTCGAACCCACGACCACAAGGTTAAGAGCCTTGCGCTCTACCAACTGAGCTAGACGGGCTTGTTGATAGTTTATTAATTAAATTATATATATAAGATATATTTTCTTCCATATTCACAAATCATTGAATTCTTCAATATAATTTAGAGGTAGAAATAAAAACATAACACGTAAATATTTCTTCTCTCTATTTATGTGAAAACTGTAATTCAAATATATCAATTTTATTATATAATAAATCTTAAAAAGTAAATTCTTCTCCCTCTTAATTTTTTTTTTCTATCTCTCTCATAACTCCAGTAAAAAATGTAAAAAAATTATTCTATAGGATATTATACAAATGTATTATTTTTTTTCTTTTCCTTTTTGAGCATTTCTGAAATAAGAAAATCATCTTATAGATTAGTTAAAACTAAATTTAAACTTGCATTCTTTTTTATATGAGACTAGTATTCTTCAATTTGAGTCGAATACTCCGGCTAATTTTTTCATATATTATTTTAAAAAAAAAATTAATTATCAAATTACAATACCTACTTTTTAAATTCTCACCATACTATATATACAAAAAAAAATTTTGGACAAAGTCATATGCAGGGCCTTCTGTCAGATGAAGGCCATGCCACGTCATAGCTTTCACTGGGTGAATACCCCACATCTGATTTTAGCCAAAAAAAATTTATTCTTATAAAAAATATCATGAAAATTTAAAAAGTAGATAAAGTAATTTAATAATTAATTTTTTGAAAATTATATATAAATAAAATCAATATAAGATTTTGTTTTGGTATAATTAAAATCTCTAATTTTTTATTAAAAGTTTATAACTTGTGACACTGTCTGATATTTAACATCATTGTTATAATAAAATCTTTTTGATTTTACCATTTAACTATATATTGTATGGCATTGTTTTTACTTTTTAAATACGGTTGATTTTTACTTTTTATCTTAAAATTTTAAGAAAATAATATTAATAAAAAACTAACTAACTGAATGAGTTTTTTATACATTTATTTTTAAAAATGAAAAATGAAATTTAATAAAAAAACAAGTTAAATGAATAATATATTTACTACTCATTTACCAACCACACAAAATATTAGATTTTTTATTTATATATAATTTTAAAAAATCAATTATTAAATTACAATATCTACTTTTTAAGTTATCACCTATAAATTAAAAAATTTTCAAAGTAGATGTAAGACTTTTATCATTTCTGTGAGATGGCAAAAGTCATGACGTGAACCAAGCTTGGTTGGTCTAGTGGTTAGCTCACTAGGTCGCTTAAGCAAATGTTGGGGGTTCGAATCCCTCCTTGTGTATGCAGCAACCAATTAGCCAGCGGCAAACCCTTAAATGGAGCTCAGATCCGCAGAGGATTAGTCCTTGACCTGTCGAGCTGGGGGATACCTTGAGAAACCAAAAGAAATCATGACGTGGCATGGCGTTTGCCATCACAAGCGACAAATGACAATGATAGGCATGTCACGTCATGACCCCACATATAACTTTGGCCAAAAAATATTTTTGTATGTGTAATATGTTGAGAATTTAAAAAGTATTGTAATTTGATAATTAATTTTTAAAAAAAATCATATATGAATAAATTAGCCGAATACTCCACCTTGTGGTTTACTAACAATATTGGGGATTAAAAATTTTCATCAGAGGGTAACATTGATATGAAATAACAATAAGTACTAATCACCAAGATTAAGAAGCTTTCTTAATTTTAAGGTTTTGTCTGCAACAAATAGGAATTATTGCATTGTATGTTGATGAAATGACAAGCATTTCTTCATTTCTCCATAAATCAAGGCTGTCTTGAAGGCATGAATATGATGACCACCATGAGTTTTTTTTTTGGTCAGAACAAGCACTTTGGGCAAAAAGAGTTATATAATAAATTCATGCAATATACAACTATGCCCCGCTTCAATTTTTGATCAAAGGTTTTCTCAGTTTGAAATTTACAAAATTGTGAGCACTGAAATTGGCATTCTAAAGGGCGCTCTAATAATTATTAGATCACAACCCCAAAAACCAGGTGGAATGTACCTCCAGCAAGTTCTTCATTGAATTGCCTGAGGATGCAATGTGATTATCAATTTCTCAGGATGATGTTGATGTTGTTAGCATGCAGAATGGTTTGTCAGTAGAGCAACATTAACTTTCAGCTTCCGTTTCCAAAATTGGAAGAATGCTCAAGGCTGAAGAACCAAGATGCATGCCCCGAACAATACCTCCATAGCCAACCATAATCTTTTGGCACAAAAGCAAGATGGAGTCCCAGAGAGCTGTTCTTCCCTGACAATATATGATAAGATCGTTAGCATATAAGAAAATAGCCATACGTGTATTATTAGAAGGGCAGCTAGTGCAAGAGACTCCCAATAGGTGGGGTCTGAGGAGGATCAAGTGTACGCAGCCTTACCCCTGCAAGCAAGAGGCTGTTTCCAAAATTTGAACCCATGACCTCCATATTACATGGCAGCGACCTTACCGGTGCTCTATGTTATTATTAGAAAAGAGTAATATTTAAGGTTTAATAGTATTTGACTTGAGTTCATATACTGAAGATGCATATTTCAGCCACTACCAACCTGAAGAGAGAACTGCAGCTTCTTATCCCAGTACAAGGCAAAAATTGGGGGGCTCTTCCTTCCAACTACCAGTATACATGCTCCTGGATGCAACACAGAAGGGACAGTAGATACTACAGCAATGTATTTCTCAGGAAACCTGTCCTTCGGAGGAAGGATTCCCAAGAATAAGGGGTTCTTGCTAGACTGAGCTCCAGCATGTGACGTGGCATCCACATGTAGCATCCACTTTGGATGCTCTAGGAAAGCACAGAACAGATACAAGAGCAAGTGAGAATCAGAGGGTAGCTCAGGTGTCCACTTCTTATTCTTTGTATCATAAACCTCTCCACTTCCAAGATACTCATAATTCTTCAAGCATGTTCCTTCTGCGAGCTCTGTTAAAATTAACATAAGATGAAATCATTTAAGATTATATAGGTGTATGCTGTCAATAAATAAAGCAAATCTCATATTAGTGCAGTCTGTTTCAATCTATTAGAGAATCTTTTGAAGAAAACTGATTAAGCAAATTTTTATAATTACCTCTGATCCTTTGCACAGTGTATTCAGGTTGAATAGTGCTTTGAGGTAGTAAACCTTTAACCCACTCTCCTTTAACCAAAGCTTGAAGTCTTTGGTGTTCAGTGATAGCATCCAAGCAATCCTGCATAATAGGAACCATTGAATTCTGCTGTGGGCCCTGTTGCAAATTGGATACTGGGAACTTGGCTGTATGCATATGCAGACAAAACGGAAATTGTTAAACTTTCGAACTCATCGGCATTAATAACCAAACTGTAAAAGAAAAAATCACATTTAATTGCACAATGTGAAGCAACATACACGTGGAACCCTCTATAGCTTGCACAAGAGTAGAGCGTAACTGATGAAGAAGTCCATCTTCATTGACAGTCAATGTTGGTTGCCACTCTTTAGTCTTATCAATTGCAGGCAAGGTAGCAGGGGTTCCAGGAGATGGCATATCACTGCCCACTTGATTGATTGTGATTGAAATACCAAGTTTAGCAGCTGCTTCCATAACCTATAAATATGAAAATTTAAGAGCCAGGGGAAAGAGCTAAACTAACTGGTACTTAAATCATATTGATATTATCTGCCAACCCCCATCCCTCCTTTCCCCTTAGGCCCTTCTAGAATATAATAATAATAATAATAATAATAATAATAATAATAATAATAATAAGGAAAATTATGTATCAGTGTAAGTGTGTAACTAATTAATCTAAAATTTCAGTTGCCTCTAACTTAAATTCTTCCCTCTTGTGAAGTTTACCACTAAGCAGTAAGCACAGTTACAATGAAAATCATTTATGAACCTGTATGAATACCATATAACTTTGCACTGTAATGGATTACAAGCTTAATTACTAATGAAGTACCGGAAAAGTTTACATCAAAACTTTACACATGGTACTCAATTGTTGCCATTTTTAACACGTCATTAACTCCCACTGTCAATATTTCTCCCAGTTTGACTCTCGTCTTTCTTTGTGGGGGAAGAGAATATCAGCAAACAATATAGCAATATAGCATGAATAGTAGTCTCTACACGAAATAAGAAATTATGGAGATTAAAATGAACCTGAATATGGCTGGTCTCAATCTTGTTAAGTAAAGGATTTAGCAAAACTGATGAAAACCATTGCCTAAGTTGGTCACGCCACTGCTCAATTTGAGGATAGATGCCAAGATGTTCAAAAGCTTCAATAGATTCTTCCATGGACATTGGTGCAGGAAGTTCACTCTCTCCTTTCTTTGGGGGGGTGCTAAACTTTTGGGAACCTGGAGACATCCTCACTGGCCTCAATGGTGTCAGCCTTGTAGTTCCAGAAGTATTAGCTGAGCCTGTAGCTGTATTAGGGCTTACTATACCAAAACCAGATATGGTAGGGGGTGGAGTAGACAGCTTCCCTGCTGATTCAATGATTTTTTCATCAACTTCTGCTAAAAACTGTTCAAGTTTTTCTTCTGATGTTATCTTACTAGCAGAGGAGGCTCGCCTATTAGACCAAGAGCCTGAGGCCACGGAATCCATTCCAGTAGAACTCTGAAGAGAAGGTGGTGGCGAAACCATCCCTGGGACAAGATATAGTGATGATAAAGAAGAAGGTGACTTTGTGGGAGTGCTAATAGAGCGTCCATTGCCTACCCTATTGGAATTCGAACCATCAGCATCAATGTGAGATGAACGACTAGCATTGGGAATTGGCTGATGAAGGGGCACAAGCAAATCTGAAGATATAGACTGTGACTTAGACTTGGGAGGCTTTTTCGATGATTCAGATTGAATAGAATCAACCTTTGGCTTTGCTCCTAAAAGCCCTAATTGACGTTTGGTCAGAAGCATTTCATTCTTACTAACATTGGAAGAAGGCACATTGGGGACACCAACATTATATCTAACTTTGCGCAGAAAGATAGCTCTAAGTAGGGCAAATATAGTTCCAGTGAAGATTAGACCCACTAAAGTCTGTAGTGTCTTGGCAAGCCAATCTGAAGTTTAAGAAACTTATTAGAAGAGCTATAGCAATCAAAGGAATCACGTCAAAGAATATAGAGAATTTTTTTTTTTTTTTTGCAAATTTAGCTTGAGAACTTACAAGCTGTCAATTGGGAAAGACTTTTCAGCCTCAGGAAGTCAATGAATCCATTCTCCCTACAATTGCAGATTGAAGTCAGTATGGCAAGGGAACCATATTAGAATTAAGTAAAACGTTTATGTTTCCACCGCACTTAATTTTTCAACTTGTAAGAAAAGAAATTTGCAGCAATTAGTCTATTCCGTTTTCTTTTCTTCTTCCGACTTTCGACCCTCCTTAAATTCAAAATGCAGGTAAGTAAAGTACCTGAAAAGAACGGCGAGAAAAGCTAAAGCAGAGGCGCAGAAGAAAGAGACGATGCAGAGGAAAGTGTGGTTGGAAGGTTGGAGACTGTTGGCGGTGAGGACAGCAGAGAAGGAGGGGTTTTGGTAGACGGAGAACTTGGAGGGCTTCGTTGGAGGCGAGGTCCTGTCTCTTGCATCCATGGCGGATTAGGGTTTCACGAATCACGAGTCGAGAAGAGAGAGAGAGAGAGAGGAATCTGTAAGAAGGGAATTGAGGATTGTGGACAACAGAAAGTGTTAAGAAGCACTGTGTGACTCTGTGAGGTTTAAGGACAACCATGAATGGGACGAAGGTTCAAACCTAAAGGCACGTTCGGTTGCTTGTGGAAATTGAAGTAATTCTTCCTCTAATTCAACTTTTTTTTTATTAAATATATTTTACTTTTTTATTCACTTTTATTTCATTCCCACTTTTAATATAAGGGTAAAATGATCATTTTACTTATTTTTTCATTCACATTACATCACTTTCACATTACTATTTTCATTCCCTCCAATATTCTCATTCTCATTCCCATTCTCATTCTCATTATATCCAACATTCACATAATCAAATGTACCCTGAGTCATACAAACCCAAATGGCCAAACCCCTCCAAGTAAATTAATATTTTGGTTTTTCAAAAGTTTTTAGGAGATTAAATTGAGATAAATCGTATATTTTAGAGACTAAAATTTAATATGGTTATCTTATAAAGATTAGACTAAGATAAATTGTATATTTTAGAGACCAAAATAGTAATTTACTTAAAAGAAATTATATACATGATGGAATGAAAAAGTGGAATAAACCTAAAAATTTTAAGTTACTTTATCAATGGCTTAGTTTTATTTTTGGCTTTCAATGACTTAGTTTGGTTCGCTATTAATTTATTACTGTTCAAAGACTTAGTTTGATTTGATTTTGTTTTAAAATTGAACCGAATCAATATAACTGGTTGTCAAAATGTGCGGGCCTTGTCGCTTTGGTTTTGTTTTCAATCGGCTTGCTTCAATTTTAAGGTTGATTTGTTTCGATTTTAGAGACAGTTTAGTTCATACTAACTTGATTTTTTTTATGATAATATATATTAAATAAAACTCTAATTTGATAGGGCCTAAAAATAATAATTCTAAAAAATAGTTTTAAAAATCTAAACTTATAATATTTTACTAACTAATCATAAATTATTAAATTAAGATTCTAAAAATAGTAATAAGAATGGAAAGTGCGACAACTAATTAATTCACTAAAAAAATTAGTGTCAATTAATTAATATCATTAGTTAATAACGTTATTTGTTATTTTCGTTGTTATAACTAACATTAAAATATTTTTGATAATATCTCTAATGTTGATTGTGAAACTGACATTAATACCTTTAGTAAATAGTAGTTATAACGTTAAAAATAATTTTTAATTGATACTAAGGTTGTATTTTTGTCAGTGATAGTATTATCTAATAAAATCATATCAAATATTTTTTTAATGAATCATATCAAATATTCTTATCTATCAATGTATCATTATATTCCAATAATTACTTACAAAAGAACAAATAATGAGTAATAATTATATAATATAATTAAGAAATACCTACTATTAAGATATAACAATATCAATACATATATAATAAAAAAATTGTTCAAATTTGATTCAATTAAAATCGACAAAAAGTTCCAAAAATCTCAACCAAATCAAAACATATCGGTTTATTTTTGCCATTTTAAAAACCAAGTCAAACCAATTCGTTTCGATTTGGTTCAACTCAATTATTTGTTTGATTCAGTTTTGAATACTCTTTATTTTAGGGACTAAATTAAGTTAAATTGTATTATTTATGGACTAAATTTAATATTTTCATCTCTCAAGAATTAAATTAAGACATATTGCATATTCCATAGACCAAAATATTAATTTACTTAAAAAATTATATGCATGATGAAATTGAAAAAAAAGGGCATCAAACCCAAAACATTTTAAATAACTTAAATAATTAAGTTCATTATTAGTTTATTACTAAACCCTACCCACTCAAACACACATTTTTTTTATGATTATAATATATTTACAAGTTAGTCATTAGAAGATTATAATATATTTTCTCAGTGCATACAATATCACAAAAGTTAATTCATTAGTTGTGAGCTCTTAACCTCTAACAAACATTCTGACATACATGTTAAATTGAGGTTTGCCACTAAATACTAAAGGCATGTCTCGTTAAGTTAAAAATTACTAATGTATACTTGAAAGTTTAAAAAAATATTAATTGATCCCTCCAAAGATTAAGAAAAATATACTAATTAATCAATGAAGTATCACATTTTACCAACTTTACAACCACTCCATAATAATGTACCAAATGAACCTTTCTCTAATCTCTAATTAATCAAGATTAAAAAAAATTTTATTTCTCCAAATGCACATCTCTCTAAATGGAGAAGTGTATACAAACTCGTCTTAATTCTCATCTAATAGTTCAAATTGTACACTTTATGCACTCTACTTTTAATTTTTGACAATAAATTTGAGAATTGATTCTCTATCGTTATTTTCTCCGTGATTCTCTACCACTAGCCTAAATATTAGTTTTTGACAATTTTTTTTATAATCAGAAGTTATAGTTACATCAAATTTACCATTTTTCAAAACTATGAGAGAGATAAATAAAAAAAATTAAATACCCTATATTATTTAAAACCAACTATGAATAGATTAAAGATTACCCTTTTATTTGTATCCATCTATTTTAGAGAAATTTATCATTTTCTCAAATTTAAAAAATTCGAACTTTAAAATTTATTTATCACAAAAATATTTTGAGACACCTAAAATTTTTTATTGTAAAAAAATTATTAAAAAGTATTATTTTAAATTAACGACAGAGAATAACAGAAAAATAATAAGAGTAAATTACACTGCCATCCCCTGACAGATGCTGAAATTACACTACCCTCCCCTCTACTTTGAAAAATGACATTCACCTCCCTTGAGAGATACAAAGCCATTACACTTTCATCCAAAGCTCTATTTTTCAATAAAAGAATGTCTAAAAAGTCAACTTTTTTTTTAACTTCAAATACTACATTTCTTTTATGACCAATTTACCCCTCTTAATGAAAGAAGTTAAATAAAATGTGAGTCTTCCTATTTGCTTCCATCTTCCAGCAACACCACTTTTTCTTTTCTTTTTTTCTTCTTATTATTATCTTTCATTATTTTATTAATATTTATAGTTATGATTATTTTAATAAAATAATTTTTTTTTTAAAAAATCTGTAATTATTCTTGTTGTATTAACAAATTATTTTTTACAAAAATAAAAATAAATTGTTACCGGCATAATTAGTAATATTTTATAACAATTAAAATAATTACTTGGTCACCTTATTTTATTACAATTTTTTATTGAATCCATCATAATTTTATATTAAATAATAAATCCACAATAATTCTCTCAATTTCTTAAAAAAATACTAACTATATATTTCCAATAATTTCATTTATTTATTTATATTCAATTTTTTTAAAAATATTATTAATGCAAGAATAATTACATATTTTTTAAAATTTTATTTTAATAAATTAATCATAACTATTAAATATTATTAAAATGATAAAAATAATAATAGGAAGAAAAAAATAATAAACCTGGAGCCCGTGATGAATTGAAGAGGATTGGTTATATTCATTAAAGGGGCAAATTAATCATAAATGATATGTAGTATTTAAAGTTGAAAAAGATTTCCTTCTTAAACATTTTTTTTATTTAAAAAATAGAACTTTTGGTGAAAGTGTAATGATTTTTTATCTCTCAAGGGAGGTGAGTATCATTTTTCAAAGTAGAGGAGATGACAGTATAATTTCAGCATATCTCAGGAGAGGGCAATGTAATTTACTCAAATAATAATAACAGAGGATTCACTCCCAATATATTCCTGTGAAGTTAAAATGCATACATTCTCACCTTCATTTACATGAACACTATAATAACCTTATGATGACTAGAATTTATTTAGGACAGAAAAATGAAAAACGAAATCCATCCTTTTTCTTGTTTTTTTTTTCTTGAAACATATTTAGAATGAAATAGATGAGAATGAATATAGATATGATTTAAATCAAAATTTTATAAAATAATAATAACTTCCCCTCCATTTTCTTAACAGTGACTCCTATCCTAAACCCCTTATATACCACCAATGTCTAGAAATCTGGAAACTTTTCCATTATACCACACAAGTACACAACAAAACACACAACTCATAGGCAGTAATGACTTGTTATTACAGACAGAGTTCCTAACACAATTTGCCCTTATTCAGCAACTTAAGCCTCTTAATTTTGGCTGGGCTAATGAGCTCAATCAAAAACATAATAATCATCACACTAAGATGTGCAGGTTTTAGATTTTACTTGAAACTTAGACTCTAACTTCTGTTGGAGAAGAATCTGGCTGCCCCACTGATGAAGACTTTGAAGCCTCCATTACCACTGGTGCCTGTTCCAAACAGCTCTGGGTATCATCACTTATCATCCCAAGTGTCATCTTCTCCACTTCTTCTTGGGTATATATATGGATCTTGCACACCACATTGCAGAACTCACTGTACCCAAAGGAATTATGCATTTTTTCAGTATAATAATACACCTAGAGAAACACAGAAGAAACTAGAAAGGTTGTTGGTATTTGGTACTCCTATCCTATCAGTATAGGTGATGACCATTGATAAAGCAATTGGCAAAAGTATCTTTTTGGTCCCAAAACTATAGGGCTTCCATCAATTGTGCCCCCCAACACTTTCAATTTACAAGCCATTTTGCCCTTCATCCAAACTCCATCGTCTTTGTGAACTCTAATGCTGACCGATGTCAAATCATATATTTAGTTACAGTTTTTTGTTAATTTAGCTATGATAACACCCTTCATTTGTAGTGTACATCGATAATCGTTGCCGAATATATGATTTGGTATCACAACCACTGTTAGAGACTGAGGACAGTCACATTAGCATCTGTCATTAATTATTTAGACAGAATTTGGGTGGAAGGGCAAAGCTCCTTGCAAATTGAATTCGGAGCAAAATTGACAAAAGTCCAACCAAAAAGGTGTTTTTGCCAAAGCAATTTAACAAACGTCGAGTCCAGGTGGTGAGCACTTACTGCCATGGGTCATCCCCCACAACCATTATGTCATTTTCGCTGTCGGTGTACAGGACCCTCCATCCTTTATTGGGATCTTTAATAAGACCTTCCATGCCAAATAGCCGCTCTAGTTCATTCAACAGATCATTGTAGCTGCTCAGTCTTGAGAGATCAATGGCTCTTCCAACTAAGCTGCCTTGCTTGTGAACCTTCATTCAGTGTATATTATATGGGTGGGCAAAACATCAAAGGAAGAGAGAAAAAAGGCATATCATTCATAATATAACTCTGTTGCTATCTATCAATCATTCATCGCTCACCTTTGTGCAACTCCTTTTGGCAGCAGTGTTCTGTAAATTCTGAGAATTCGAATTCGCTTCTCCAGACAAGGGAAATCCAAATAGTTTACAGGCATTATTTACCTTCCCCTTGAAACTGCCATCATTTGGAATCCCTATACTGTCCTGCAGTTTCTCCTTATTAGGATGATCTGACCGTCCGACTTCATTTGTTATGATCTCCGCCTGAGTGGAAGGCATGTGGACATTCATCTCTCTGGGGAAATTTGCAGGTTTGGAGCACAAGCTACCTTGACCAGCTCTGTGAATGTCACCATAAGGAAAATATGCAGTTTGAACGACTTCTGGTCCTGAAGAGAGGAAGTTCGGTTTGGATGCCTGATGTAGGTTGAAAGCCGAGCAACTAACACCGGGTTTACCCCACGCGCCGAGGTTAAAATCAGCCTTTCCTTTCAGCGATCTCAATGGACATATTTCTTGACCTTGCAAGACCCTCAGAAGCTTGTTAGTTTCTGCAAAGCCTGCATAACTAGAAGAGTGAACCCTCATAAGCTCAGCAGCAGCAGTAGCCTTTCTTACTCCGGTTGATGCAAGATTCGGATGACTTGGAGGACTCATCTCAAAATCTGGCTGGTTGGTTACTGCATCACATCCATAATAGTGTGACACAAAACCTGTATTTTCTTGACCTTGCAAGACCTTGGGTGATAATATTACAGACTCCTCAAAGTCCATAAATCCATTACCACCTGCTGCCACGCCTCGACGAGAAGCCAGACAAGATATTACAGAATAGGAAGAGGGCGATTAGGATGCATAAGATAATGAGCAGTATGGATTTATGCTACTTAAACCATCTCAGCATTAGGACTCATACCGGTCATGAGGTGACTAGGTGTGGCAGCTTGCAGACTCATCCGCAATTTCTTTAGTCTAGGGGATGACTGGATGCTCAAAGGAGGGAGAGAAACAGAAGCCTCAATCTCCCATGGAGAGACCCGTTCTTGATGATTAGTAGCAATATCTTCATCCCATCTGACCTGTTGAATGTCAATGCAAGCTTATATTAATAAAGCCATTGCCACATAATAATTACTCAGTTCAAATTCATTGAGTTTTGTACAGAAACGTAAAAATTAACAGAAGAATATTCTAATGAGGTCCAGCATTATAGGCAACTACATTGAGCATGAAGAAAATTATAGACAGCACAAGCAGTAGAAATAAAGGAAAGTGACATTAAGGACCTGTTTGAAGGTTATTGTGTTTTCTCATTTTCTAAAACTAGTTCTGAGAATTCATGTTAGTATTGTTTTCATATATTTATATTGTTTTATGTATCTTCTCTATTTTAAAAAACTTGACTTTAGAACATCTTTTAATTGTACTGTGTTTTTCTGTTCCCAAAACACTTTCTTTCTTTTTTTCCTAGTCAAAAATAGTAAATCAAAACGAGTTTTTTGTTTTCTATGTTTTTAAAAATAAAAAAAAAAGTTTTTGAAAACTGCTACCAAACAAGCCCTAAGTTTCGAGGTGGAATTCCCAAAGAGGCTTCACAAAATTTCAGATTTAATTGATTTTTGTAAGAAATGATTTGAGAAGAGTAAAACTGTTAGGAAGCTGTCCAAATATACTGCATAGTGTATAAAGCAAATTGCAAATGTACCATCAGGCACCTCCATTTTGATTTAGGCCATCTAAAGGGATCCAAATCACGTATTCCGGTCACTATACCACCACCACACCTGCAAGATAGGAAAACATTGGTATTTTCATCCATCACAAGTAGATTTTTTTAAAGGAAGACATATAAGATTAATAACTATACAGTAGTTTACCTTCTTTCTGGTGATTCATCCATTTCAAATTTCATTTTGAATCTTGTCCCAACGGTCATTGGATTCTTAATGCTTTTGACATATTTTTGGTAGGGCACAACAAACTCGGCATGACTTGCTCTGTAATTCAAACATATTAAGTCACTATGTATGGTCTAGTCATGAGAGTTTTCAATAGTTTGAAATAAATCTTTGGTTCAAGCCTCTGACACTATGAACAAAAAGAAATGCATACAAATTTATTGCTCAAGTCATATGCCAATCATGAATATAACTTATGTACAATAATTGCTAACTTCCTCGAAGGTTTTGATTCCATATATCACTTAGAACATTCATTCACAGAGACGAAGTCTTAAAGGTTCTACTATCATATTATAGTTAAAGAAATTTCTTTTAGTTTGATACTGTAAATAGAAATTCATATTTCAGCCTTTTCAGCCCATTATATGCAATGTTCAGCAAAAGTTACTAGTCGGTTGGAAGTTTTTAGCAATGAACAGGCCTTATTCGAGGCAGTATGCTTGCAAACATAGCATAAAGAACTTTCTGTATTCTTTCACTCTTTCCAGGTCATTATGTATTCACAGCAGAAATCTTCAATACAACTAAATTTCTACTATTCTACAATACTGGTTACTTCTTTGTAGAAGAAAAAGCTCTTTGATCCCAACAAACAGAAGCCATCGGATCCTTTTCATTTCACACACTTCATAGAATATCACAAAACAACTCGGAGTTACAGGTTAAAATTAGACAGTTTCTGTTTATTGACTGAAAGATTACTGATCAAAGAAGATTATATTAAGATTGGAGGGATGCAGGAGGACCAGATATCCTCCTAAAGATCTTATCATCTGAATTTCCAGAAATGCCGTAATTCAGTCTCGTCCAAATCAAAATCTTAAATCCTTTTTCATCTACATACATCAATGCAACAAAAACAATCAAAGCCTTTTCCCACTAGATGGGGTCGGCTATATGAATCAAGTGACGCCAACATATTCTGTCTTTACTCATTTCTATGGTTAGGTTATTAATAGCTAAATCTTTCCTAATAGTTTCTCCTATTGTTTTCATCTACATACATCAATATGATAGTAATATCCACAACCACCAGCCAGTTTGAGGGGCATACACTTGTACAAGTGTCAAACCTATGCATCATGGGGATTCTCACTAGGCAAGTCCTAATTTAAGCGAATGTCATATGAAATGAGGTAAATTTTAATGAGATTGAGAAACGCTTTTTAGAAAAACATATTCACCTCTGACTAATTTTAAGAAGGAAAAATATATTTATCACTTATATTCTAATTTTCTCTCACTTTCTCGTTTTGGGAGAAAAATAATTTTGGTGTACTCGGGTTAAATCTTCTCTTAAATCTCATTTCTCTCATATTTCCCTGTTTCCTAAACAAGATATGCAACTTTCATCCTAAGGTTTCATTCTTCTACTTTCATCCCTTACAAATTACAAAGAAACTGAAATGCCACTCCACTTGATAAGTTTAGCAAGGATCCATCATCGTCATATACGGTATCGGCCAAACTAACAGAAGCAAGCATGATATTATCCATAGCTACCCGCCTTACCCGTCCACTCCATGTATGGTTTGGGCAGTACTTTGCACATTACATTCAGCTAATTGATACAGATAGAACCAACATTTTTGTCTGACCATAGCTTGAAAGTAGAAGTACCCATAATGACCAAATAAGCTAGCAGGAATTTTCATTGATCTACACCACCCTAACATAACCAATTTATACATGAAATTTGTCAAGGAACGAACAATAACAAAAGCTTAAGCTGTTTATGACTAGAAGCATGTACAAAGTACAAGCTCATCATACCTTGACTCAAAATTTGATTTAATTAAGGCGCAACAAGCAAGGATTAAACTCCTAACCATTTGATCATGAAAGCTTTGGTACCATGCCAAAAATCCAACAAGCAATTATCCCAAAAACTACTATTTGGTGAAGGTCCAAGAAGGAATTTTTATTATTATAACTTATAAAACTAGGAATAATAAGACAGAAATGTTTCATCTCACTGCAATTGCCACTTCAAAATTAAATTCTCAGGTTAAATAACAGATGTCTAAACTTAAATATATTCGCAAGAAAGAAGATGGGATCTATTTGTATACCTTGGACTGTAGAAAACATGAAACACATTTTTGGTGGATATAGCATTAGCCACTGAAGATAGGAAATTGGGATAACAATTCTGATCACCAATAACTGATTCTGGAAGACCATTTCTAGGTCGAACAGCTCTTCTGATTCCCAATCTCAACTCTCCATTTTCACCCCTACAATATCATTTGTAAGCAGTAATAAAGTTTCTAGAATCACATATACGATTCAAAAGCAATTTAGATTTTACTCTACTAATGTTTCCAAGCCTTGGTAACCTGTACATTATAGACTCACATGTAAAAGAAATGATGGGTTTTGAGATATATTCTCAGAGTAGACAAAAGCCTTTTCTTTTATTCCTTTTGCTGGTTTGGTACTTTATAGCCACTACTCACTATGGCAACGAAGTTCCTTAATTTTTATACTTGACAAGAAGAAAAATTAACAATGTCCAAAGATAATTATATGTCCAGCTAACAATTACTCGTATGTATATGCCAAATTATGTCAATGCATCTTTCAATGGAAAATTTTTTGTATAGGGATTAATGTCGTTAAGAAATCCAGCTCAACATATACCTTAGAAAGAGCACTGCATCACCAGAAACAAGATTCTTTTGGCTAACAAAAATACTCCAGCCAGTTGTAAGCAGATGCCGCCTTGGCTGACCTGACAAATTGTAACATCAATTTTAATCAATTATTCCATTGATGAAGCTAACTCTACCTATACTAAGTATGGCTTTCATAGCCGGTCCCAAGCTCGAATAAAAGACGAGGACTTTGTTGGCGTCGCCTGATACATATAGCCGGCGCCACCAAATGGGAGAAGGCTTTTTGTTGATGTTGTATTCTATTGATGAAGCTATTTTATACACCTCTATAAATATGACGAAATTTCCACTCTACTCCATGAAGGTCCTTGGCAACAAGCTCTTGAGAGGGTCTCTGCTGCTTATAGTCCTGCATAAAGAAATTCATCACCTCAAAGAAGCCTATGCAATAAACAATTTTATGTCAGAAAGGATCAGTGAGAATGAGAGCAAGATATTGAATTCGAACCAAAGGAGGAAAACAGTCTTCAGCCGCCCTGCGAGGAACCGAGAACCCCCCATGAGTGCTGGTATCAGATGCAGTAAGCGTTTTGCAGAACATATGAGGGGTTGATTTTGCAGGTGATCCTCCATTTTCCTCCTCATATGCTAATTCCTCGAGTTCTTGGCCCTCCATATGCTTCCCTGCTAACTGAAAACGACCCAAGACTTTTTATTTTTAGACTTTGTGGGTGCATAAACTAACATCATGACCCCAAAATCATTAATTCAAGCTAATTCCCATATAAAATAAATGAATATTCCAACAAATACTCAAGTCTTCAAAGCAATCAGAATATAATGATTTTACGTATAATATGACTACTCCTATTCCTATGAAATAGAAATAACTTGAATTAAACACCAACCTCTGCCTGGGGATGCAAAGTAACCTGTGTATAAACCTCATCATTCTCCTTATTGGCCTATTAAGGGGAAACAACAAATAAGCCAACAATTATAAAACTCAAATTACATGAAGGAAGCAAAACATAAAATTCAATATGTGAAGATAATTCAATACTCACAAGAAGCTGGACGTTGACGACCCTACAAAAGATTTGGGGCTTAAGCTCATAGGTGGGCATGTCCAAGGATGAAAAAGGACAGAAAGAGGAAAGCTGTTCAAGGTGACCTTGGGGGAAGTAAACCACTACATTTCCTTTCTTAGGGAGTGAGGTGAGAGGGCCAGCACAAGCGTGCCAGAGTTCAAGGTAAGAAGAAGACACAAGAGGTGAAGAAGAGGAATTGGAAGAAGAAGAGGTAGTAGAAGCAGAGGAGAAACAAGAAGCACAAGAAGCACCTTTTTCACAGTGCCCATTACAGAAACCATTCTTCTCAACCTCACTCACTATTGCATGGTTCAGATCAATTTCCATGAACACGATGGAAGTAAGGGAAAAAAAACAACAGAATAAGAAAAGTTACAACAAGGAGGGCAAATGGGGGAGTGAGAGTGATTAAGTGATTAAAAAGAACATCCGGAAAGCGAAAACTATATAAAATATGGGAAAGGAGGTCAAATCATATAAAGGAATGGCACCACAAAGTTAAAATCAGGGGTGGGATGAACAGAAAACAACAAAGAAAGTCATGTTGGTGAGGAAAACCCAGAAAAAAAGGAAAGGAAAGGAAATAACAAATAGTGTCAAATAATAACAAGAAATTCAAAGTATGATTCCTCCCCCATTTGCAGGTACTGAGAAGAGGGAGCAGAAGCAACAGACATAGACAATTGCATAGGAAGCACAGAAACAAAAGGCAAGAAAAGCCAATATGGTAGTGGCTTTTGGACTTACCGACTTAAGAGAAATAGAGAGAGAGAAAGAGAGAGAGGGGACTGTGTAGGGTGGGGGGGACAGGCTTTGACAGTACAGAACCCACACACCCCCCACCCTTGTCTCCATTGCTTTGCCTTACCTTTATCTTTTTCTCTATTAATAATTCCCTTCACTGTGTGGGGGAGGCCCTCCACCAAGACAAAAAGGGGTTTTCAATTTTCATTCAACTCAAGAAGAAGAGCACATCTAGCTAGCTAGCTACCATTTTCCCATTATTTCTTTTCCCCTTTAGAAAGGTCCTTCCTTTTTCTCAGAATTTGCAATCCATTCTTGAACAAAATAATGGGTTTCTTTCAACATTCAAAAAAAAGAAAAACCTGACAATTGAAACTCAAACCCCATGAGGTTCGTTCTTCAATTTCAATGGCTTCTTCATAGGCAAAATTAAGAAAATCCAGAAATGCAAGAATGTGGAAATGGTAGAGAGAGTGAGAGTGAGAGTGACAGCGCAGGAATGGTGGGCGTGTTGTTAGTTGTTAGGACTCAGTGAGTCAGATAAGGCTCTCATCTCATCCATCAGACCACACTATGCATACTACACTGCTTTACATATCTCACGTCTCATCAAACTCTGTCCTCTTTTAAAATTTTCTACCCATCATGTCTCTCAACTACACCAAACGCGCCTGCTTGCTTGCACCCACTTTAGCTAGCTACCCCTCCACTTATTTTATATCATCACGTGAACAAATAATCTTTAAAACCTTGTATAAATTGATGTTTTCGTTAAGATCCGACCAGCACACAGTGATGATCTATAAGTTGGATTAAGGTACAATTTTGAAGGAATAGTAATGATATGATTTTTATAATTGGGGAAATTGATTTTAAGAAAAAGTCTTATAAGATATTGGACTCTTTAATTTTAATTGTTAGCTTTTGATATGTGATTCTTTCAACAACTTGTATTTATATGTGTGTGTATTTGGAGAGGAGAAGAGAAAGAAAGAGAAAGGAAGAGGATCAACATATCTTTTGGAGAAGATAATGAAAGAATAATTTTTAATTCTCTATTATCTTTTCCCTTTTTATATTTTAGATACTTTAAATTAAGATATTTTGAAAGAACTATTGACAATCAAATAAGAGAAGGGTATACGAAAGATTAACATTCCCTCCCCTTTTTCTCTAAAGACTTCCCTTCTCTGTCCCTCCTAATTGCTAAACATACGCCGAAAAAATTGTCCAACTTATAATTTAATTCTTAAAAAAAATTGAAATGGACAATTTGATTTTTAAAAATTTATTATAGTCAATTATTTAGTTTTTCTTATGAGATTGTTAAATGTGGATATTGCAATTATGGATATTTTAATCTACAAATTTTATCTATTGAGTTCGGTTTCGAGTATCAAATGAGTAGGTCCAAGTTCGAGAACATGGATAGTGATAGTACTGTTAAAACGGGCCGGAGCCGGGGGCTAGCCCGGCCCGCCCGCTAAATGGGCGTGCTTGGACAAGCAAAAATAGGCCCGTTTAAAAATGGGCCTAAACGGGTTGGCCCGTCTGCGGGCCGACCCACCAAAAACTTAAAAAAAATATATAAATAAAAAATTAATATATATTTGTTTAAAATATGTATAAATATATATATTTTAGATAATTTTATCTGTTAAATAATAATTTTATTATAATAAAGTATATAAATAATTTAAATAATAATTAAAATTAATAAAATATTAATTTAAAGTTAAAAAATTACTAATTTTTAAATAAATATATAATTTTATAATATATTTTAAAAAAATAAAAAAATTGGCCCGCGGGCTAACCCGTTTAACCCGCGGGCCATTGCGGGCGGACTTGGGCATTACTTCTCAAGCCCACCAAATAAACGGGCCGGCTCGGATCGGGCCATTTTGACAGTACTAGATAGTGATATTCAACAATATTTTTTCATTCTACTCTATATAAATTATTATTTTTATTATAAATACATATATCTAATTTATTTTATATAAGCCCACCAAATAAACGGACCGGCTCGGATCGGGCCATTTTGACAGTGCTAGATAGTGATATTCAACAATATTTTTTCATTCTACTCTATATAAATTATTATTTTTATTATAAATACATATATCTAATTTATTTTATATATATATAAGCATTATGTTATTTGTTTCAATTCTACTAAATAAAATAGTTTAATATTAATTTTATAAATTATGTTTTTGCTCTTATTTTTTTTATTTTATCCATTTGTATTCCCTTCATATTACATTGACATGACATTTTCATTCTCTCTATAATTCTCATTCTTATTTTCATTTCTTCTTTTTTTTCCTCTTTACCAAACACACCCGCTTATATTGGATTAGATAATTGTATAAGGAGAAGGTTGAAGTGAGGGTGACGCGAGGGAAGAGCGAGTGGGAAAGAAAGAGAGAGTGATTGTTGTAAGGAGTGGGAGCAGAGAAAGTGATAGAATGAGGAGTGGCCTGCGGCTTTGGCGCTGCGTCTGAGGGCCCACCACACACATTCTTTCTCTCTCTACCCTCTCGATATCCCCGACCTTCCTTCCCCTTCTTTTTCTTCTTATTTACCAAATTGACCCTCCCTCTATACCCTTTTTCTTTCTTTCTTTCTTTTTTTTTTGCTAAGATTTATTATTGTTAATTTTTATTAAAATTTAATTTGATTAAATTTGATGTAATTTAATTTTAGTTTAACATTTTTTTTATTGATCTCATTTTATGAAATTTTGATTTATTAAAAAAAAGATTTTTTTTTTTCATAAGAAGAACAGTTACAAAGAATTCAGAAAATACTATTCTATATTCCTACTATCTTGAAAGATAATAATAATTAACTTCTTGTTATTTTTGTTATCTATTATAACTAATCATTACTTTTTCTTTTTTTCTTATTAGCTCAAGTATTTTGTTTATATTTTATATTTATATTATATGATATTTAGTTTTAAATATTAATTATTATTATTATTATTTATAAGTTATCATTATTAATTTATCATTACTTTTTTCTTTTATTAATTCATATATTTTATTTCATATTTTATTTGATATATTATTTAATTTTAATTATTAATTACCACAATATCGAAAGATTTAATAAAAAATATTAAATATAAAAAACTACATCTAATTAGTATAATATTTTAATTTTTTGTATTTTAGGACATATATAACTATTTTTTTTTTAATTATAAAAGTTTTATGAGTATTCAAAATTGAACAAAATCAATCAACTTGAATCAAACTAAATTAAAGTAAGCATCAACCGAATAAAACCTAAAAAACATTCCTCATGAATTTCTTAAAGAAGTATTAATTAATTTGATGAGTCTTTTATCTACTAAAATTTAGATGATTATTAAAAAAAAATGTGCACTAATGTTAAAATTAAAATCTTTTAAGTCAAATTAAAATTAAAATTTTTGTATAAGTGTATCATTAAATTGAATTGAACACAAAATTATATATATGGTAATAAAGAAATGCACTCTTAAGTATATATTCGTTTACATATCAGATTAGACGTTTGTAATATGTTGGAAAGACCATAAGAGATCTAACTCAAATAATTATTATACAAGTTTAAATTATAAATTATTCAATCATAATTATTCAATTAATCTTCAAATACGATCGAATCTCTTAGAAAAAAAATACCCAACAAAAAAAATTTTAATGATTTGAAGGCAACTCTAATCTTTATCGAACCACTATATATATATATATATCTTCACATGGCTACAAATGGATAATAGACAATTTGATAAGGACATCACCTCTACAGTTACAGGTTTTGCCTGTCCTACACTCCTCGTGCTAAAGTTATGCAAGTTTAATCAAGGTTTTGGTTTGAGTGGAAGGGACTCATTTATTCTTAAGTAAATGTTAAGAGTTTGATTTTTGTTTTGGGTATGTAGCAATTTTAAATTTTTGGGCCAGTTGTCTCACCTTTCGAGGTGTTTATAATTTAATGAGGGGATTAATCACTGTACTCGACGATAAATACCCTGATCTAGAAAAGAAAAATTATGCTAGTTTCATCAAAATAGAGATAAAATTAAATAAACAAAAAGTTGGTTTAGTCCACATCAAAAGTGGGGTTATATTGACCCTAACATTAGGGGTGCCCTTTCATTTTTTTCTCTTTTTCACGTCCTATTACCAAAATTAAATCATATAAGTAACCGACAACAAGTATCTTACTATTTTCTCTTCATTTCAATTACCATACATCAATTTTTCAACACACCTTTATATATTTATTAATCTATACTTTAATGACTTATTTACCTATATAGAGTATAGACCCTATTTATTTATTTTTCATTATTTCAGCCATTAAGTTCACCTTCGAAAGTAGAAACCAAGGAAATATTTGAATAAACCCTTTTTAATTTTAATTAAATAAGACACAAGCCAAAGCTGTGTTTTTCTTTTAGTGGGTTTGATTCATGTTGACTTAAGTTAATTTACTATGATTGTTAATTATTAATTAATGGGGTGGATGAGGGAGAGATAGAGTATATTGCAAGTGAAACTTTAATTATGGGAGTAATGTGAATAATGCAACTTTAAAGAATCCTTTTGTCTTACCATGGATATATATATATGTTTCTAATATTTTAATAAGGATTTATTGTTTTAAATAAGTTTATGAAAAATCAATAAGAATATTTTTATAAATATTTTCATGGTTGAAAGAAATAAAAACACTAGTCAATACAATCTTTTGATAATACTAAAAATTTTGATATATTTATTTTCAATTAATAAAAAACTTAATTAATTATTTCTAAATGGTTTTCCAAAAAAAATTATTTCTATTTAACTTCACAAACTCTTTTGTGGGGTTAATTATCCAACATTCTAGACATTATTGGTGAATATAGACAATATTATAAATACCCATTGGAAAGATTTTTTACTAAAAAGTATTATTTTTATTAATTTTTTTTACAAATTTTATTAAATTGATTAATTAAATATTTAATGACTTAAAATTCATAATAAATTACTCAAAAAAAATTTATAAATGTTGAATAAAAATTCAGTACTGCTGAACTTTCAGTGCATCCTTCCAATTATGTACTGTCATTTGTTAATATTAATAAAAGCTCACATTAATAAAAACATACCTTAAATAAATTAGAAACTAGCTAATTAAAAAGATATATTAAACTTCACTATTATTATATTATTAAACATCTAGTCAAGTTCACAAATTAATAATATAAAACATTAGTGATTTTGTCTATAGAAAATCAGCTAGGTAGCTACAACAATATTGATATTATAAAGAGGTGGTGATGATTAAAAGTTAGAATCATGATTTGATCAACTTTATCTTTGTTTTAATGTTCACGAAAATTAAGGATGTCTCAGATTGGGGCAGTGCACGTGGGCTGTAAAATTTGAGAGAAATTGAATCAATCTTTGTGGTGAGAAATTGATAAGATTAAATTTAATAAAAGAGATAATTTTACACATAAATTGTTTTTAATAAAGAAAAATATTTGTGAAAAAGAAAAGAAAAAGTAATATTGTGTGACACATGTAGACATTGACATCTCACACTTTTGCCCATGCATATAAATATGAGGAATCACTTTATTAAAGTGTAAGTGTCTATTTCTATGTATCCCATTGATAGATCCATACATGCATCCTCCAATATTAATAGCATTTCAAATTTTGTACAACATTGTATTAATGTACCATTGCGTTAGGATCTGATAAAATCTCATAAAATTTTGATTTTATCAGTGATTTCACAATTCTACTATAACTTAAAAAAAGTTTGCTTAGAGTTTTTTTTTTTTTAATATTCTGCCTTCTTGTGTGTAAATATCTATAAATCGTCTTAACCCAAAAAAAAATTACTCATTTCTTAAAAATTTAATGTCCAAGCCAAACTTTAAAAAAGGATTATTTGCGGTGAAATCATGTAAAATTTTATGAAATTTCAATTTTACCAGTAATTCTACAATTTCACAACTCTAAAAAAGGATTGTTTGGTTTTTTTCTAAAAAAAATGCTAATTGTGTGTAGATATCTATAACTCGTCCCAACATAAAAAAAAAAAAACTAGCCATTTCCTAAAAACCTAATTTGTCCCATCCAAATTGTGACGTGGATCTGCTAAAGTATATAAAGTGCACGATCTAGATCGTTAGATAAGAATTAAGATTCGTGTCTATACTGTAACACTTCTATTTGACAGTGCAAATTGTGAACTATATTATTATTATTTTTTTATGAAATGAACTTTATTATTTAATTTATTTTCAAAGAACTATAATACAATTATTTTATATTATATTTTAAAAAATAAAACGTGCAAAAATGTGCATATTAAACCTTTAGTGTGTTCAAGCAAAAAAAAAAATCTCCAGTGTGTATATATATATATATATATATATATTTGTTTAATTAGTTAATTAACTCATTAATTAAATAACATGACATTTAATAACTATGTGTATTTCACTATTTTGTCAATTCCTTATGATACAATGGACCGATATTCAATAACACAATAACGAAATTGCGACACAATGTATCTTTCATAAATTAAATTTAATGTTTTATTATTCAAATATTAAAATGAGACAAGTAAATTATTTATGAAATAAATTTGATATATATATATATAATTAGAAAATTAAATGAAAATTTTCAAGAATTAAAAAGTGAAATTTGCTCTTAAAATTACCAAACATGAGATAGATACACAAGATTCAAAAGAAGAGCAAAGAAAGAGAGAGAGAGAGAGAGTAATGAATGAGTGATTAGGAAAAGAAGAAAGGGGTCACTCATTTACTCTCTTACTTTTGTTTACCTTCCACTCTATTTAATTCACTTTAATCAATGTGTGTGTGTGTGTGGCTGATTTTGTTCTTGTTTTGTTTGGCAATAAGCAGCTTTCTTTCTTTCTTTCTTTTGTTGTTTCTTTTAGCCTTCTTAATCGCCCGCATTTATCGTACTCCTCCTCATATGTTCATGTCTCCCTTCGCCACCATTTTCCCATACAAATGATCACCCAACAATTCACTCTTAATTACTCCTTTCGGTTCATAATATTTGTAATTTCATGATATTATTCCTTTTTATAGACAGGTACTATTGGCCTTCTAGAAGCTTAACCGGACCATAGATAGATCAGTGATATATGGCACCACTCGATGGTCTCATACATTGTCTACGTCCATGCTTCCCCGCATTGGAGACGTGGGAGAAGCTCAATGATCATGGGTCGACCACTATGCACAAGAACGTGGGTCGACCACGTTCTTCCCTACATCAAGTATAAGTACCCCTCACTTGGGGGACTTAAAGGGACAGAAGAATCAATGAATCATCACCCAAAGTCTAATTAACAGACAACAGAGCACACTTACTCTCTTAAAATACACTCATTCTCTAGCCCAAAAGCACTATCCGGAGACCATTGTTCTCTCATCCTCTGCATACGAGATACCTCCAACAAGTGGCTCGCCCGCCCAGAGCAACATATACGTCCTAGTCGCACACAGTCACTACAGGTATCACTCCTGCCTAACGGCTCTTATAGACGTTCCCTCTTCGAACTAAGTGAATTTTTATCCCTCAACAAGAATGCGTAGGCATCTAAGTCATCACCTAAGGACAGGTCTCCCAAGGTTACGACCCCTGTGGCCCTTATTTTCAATTATGAATCGTCTAAACAAAAATGACAGTTACAATATTTATTGTTTAAGATAGATGTATATGCATAGACCAAATAAAGTATTAGTTTATCTAAACTTGTAGAGAAATATGAGATAATAGACTAAATTACCCTTACTATATTACTCCTACTTACTTTTAAAAAAAAAGTAACATTAATTGTGAAACCCCATAGAGTTAAAGAGAGAAAAGGTACGGATAAAATTATAAGAAAAAATTACTTATAAAAAAATTGTAAAAAAAAAAAGTAATGTTCTTTTTATTTCATAAAACATGAGATATTTAAAAAAAAAAAACCTCCAACACAACAGATATTGTGAACCGTGGGACGATGGGAGTACTGTTTTCTTTTTCCACTATTGGCATTGGCATATATTTTTAGAAACAAAGTACTTTATAATGTTCTTAAATTTTAATCTTTGTATGGCTTTAAATTTTGTTTACATCATAATTGTGTTCTTAAACTTTTAATTTGCAAGCAATTTTATCATTTATTCAAATTTGGTGTAAATAATTAATGCCATATACAAATGTAACTATCATCGTGGTCTCTAGTGTTGATTGTAATGTCAAATAGTGACGCTATTTGATCAATTTAGTCATGATTATCATTGTGTTACTACAAAATAAAGGGTATTATTATGATTAAATTAACGAAAACATGTAAATAAATATATAATTTAACATTACAATCAGGATATATATTAGAGGTCACAAAGGACATAACAGACAAAATTAATTTACAATTTAAAATTTGGCAAGCATATAGTTTGATGGCATAATTGACAAAGAGACCATAAAGTATACGGACATCAAAAGCATTTTTGTCTATTATTAAATATTTAATATACAAATAAAGACTAGCAAAAGTGACAAATCAATGTTTTAAAATATGATTACCTCCTTTATCCAAAAAAAAAAAAAGATGACTACCTCTAACAAAACAAAGAGAATTTTACAAGGTAAGAGATAGAGAGATGAAGTTTTCAAGTACAAGAGACATGAAGGGTACATTAATTAGTTGGAATTTTGGGATGGATTAGGTAATGGCAACCGAAAGTGCGAAAAAAAAAAGGTTAACCTCTAAATCATTAATTTACTTTAAAAATTAGTGCTGTCAAAATAGATTTAATTCATAAGATCGGCCTGGCCCAACTCCTAAAATGATGGGGATGTGCTAAGAAAAAATGAGTTTGTTTTAGGAAAAAACTTAGGTCAAGTTCTTTATATCCTTTTTATCAAGTTCCACCAATCATATATTGTATTTACACTCTCTTTCTTCTATGATTAATCATATAAAAGATGGTCTTCTATATTCTCTCTCTACTATGATTGGTCATTTAAACATTTTTGTCACATATCATATTTATATTGAAGAACTTGATAAAAAAGATATAAAGAACTTGATCTAAATTTTTTCCTTTGTTTTAAGGATGGTCTTTTAGTTTGGCCCACGGTGGTCTTGTAAATTGTAATGGCTGGATTGAATTGGTTTATATGGATCTTTTCTTCTCTTTTTTTTTCAAAATTTTTATATATTGATAAATATTTATATATGGATCTTGTAAATTACATATCAATATATTAAGAATAAATATTAAAAAATTTTGGCAGGTACAAAATTAAAAAAATTAATTTGATTCAACAAAAAAATATAAAAGTTTGCTTAATAAAAGTTATAGCAGCAGATTATTTCGTTGCAGAAAAATTAAAACACATTATAGCGGCACATATATCCGTCGCTAAAAAGTTTCTAAGCAAAATGAAAAAAAAGGTTGGCTGTGTCATATAATAATATATTTTTTTTGTTTGGACTTTGGAGGTGTAATATAATAGGAATTAAATTTTGTTTATTAGATTTTGATAAATAATTTTTTTAAAAAAATCATATATATGTTAAAAAGTCGAAATAAATTACTTTGTTAAAGAAATCATATTAAAAATTTTAAATTCCATAAAAAATAAATTTTAAAGAAATACAAAAAGCTCCATGAAGTTATAAATGGACTGTGCACACCAAATCAAAACCCTTAGGTCACGTTTGGTTGAGATTATAAAGAAAAAGAATAGATTTGTGAATGAGATTTTCATGTTTGATTCATGATTTTTGGCATTTCCTTATATGAAGGTATGTTCAAATCTTTCCATGGACGAGGGTTTGATTGTACAATATTAAGGATTTGTAATGCTTTTACATTTTCTCTATTTTATTACATGCAATTATCAAAATATCCTCTCATTTTGTCTCACGCCTCACTCATCTGACTCACCATTGCCCCCACCTCACCGGTCCACCACCATCACCACCCACCACCATTGTCATCATCCCCCCACCACAACCGTCGCCACCCCCACCACCAACAACACCTCCGCCATTGTTGCCACCACCAAATTTTAATCACATGATGAGGAAATTAATCATTATATAATTTTCATATTCTTATTCACAATTTCAATCCCAATCATATTTCTTTTATGTTATATCAAATATAATAATGAACTTTTCATTTTCATTTTCACTCACATTCACATTCCTTTAAAATTCTTTTTGACAATTAAACAAACTCTTGATAAATCGATCCATAGTAGATTGGTCCGGCCCATTTTAATAGTCCTCCTAAAAATGATTTATTGAGTGAAGGTGAATCAGACCAAAAAAAAAGTGAAGGTGAATAAGTGTAAATAGGGCCGTACACAGTTTGGGTTGGTTCGGATTGGCGGGCCAGTTCTTTTTTTTTTTTTTTTTCCTTTTTCCTTAATTCATTGAACAGCACTAGCCAAAATTTTAAAAATGCTTAATATAAATAAAATATAGTTTAATAAATTATATTTTATAATATTTTTAATATCACGTTTCATTCATTTTTTTTTCAAATTTATTTGAATTATGATTAATCTAACTAGTTGTCATCTTGTTATTTGAAGTTTCAATGCATTATGCACACAATATGTTTATAATTTAACTATGTGATTATCTAATTAATTTCATGATTAGAGAGATTTGCGTGTCGGGTAATGAAATAAAAAAAAATCATAGAAGAATATTTTAAAATCAACCTATCAAATATTTTTTTAAATATAAATGTATATAAAAAATAATTTTGGATGGGTTGGCGGTTTGGTTCGATTTTAACAAACTCATTATTGATAAAACTACAACCCAAACAACCATGATTCGGATTAAAATGTTTAAATCCGAATCAACCTATTAATCCGAATCAGTATTCACCCCTGACTGACTATAAACTACTGAGAACTATAATTGGTATTAGCAATTTAGCATTGATAAGAAGGCGAATATGGTGTATATATAAGGCATATAGTATTTGTATGGCTTGTAAAGGGGCGTATAAATGTACGGATATAAAATATTATAGAGTAAAAAAATATTGTAAAGAAAACTGAAGAGAGAAATAAAAAAAAGTATAATAAAATATGTGTATTAATATGTATAAAATATAATGTAAAACTTTTTAAAAATTATAAAACATCATAATTTTACTCCAAGAAGATAAAGGAGAATGGGTGGGTCCATCGTAGGGAGACAAAGGGTATCCCCATGATTACTCACCTGCAATTGGGGGTTATCACAACACAACACACACTACCAGGTGCCCCTTCTCAATGGATCCGAATTTATCAAATAATTAATTTGATAAAGTGTATAAATTATATTATTTAAATCGTTAAATAAGTTTGTTATAACGTGAACATGAATTTTAGAGAGCATTTAATATAGTTTTATTTCAAATAATACGGTATTTTTACATATTATGATATAAAATAGTGTCATCTCATATATTAGGTTAAAGTACTGTTTTGGTCCTCAATGTTTGTATGAAGTTTAATGTTGGTCCTCAATGTTTCAAAAGTTAAATGTTGGTCCTCAATGTTTTTTTTTTGTCGATTTTGGTCCTCGAGGCTGACACCGTTTAAGTTTGCCGTTAAGTGATGACGTGACAGACTGATGTGACACACCCTCTCTCCTACGTGTCATATTTTTAATGACGTGGCATGCCACATCATGCCACGTCATCCATCTTAGCCACATCATCATCTTTGATACTCTTGTTTGGTGTGTGTTTCACATCAAAGTGATATAAGATGCAAATGTTTGGTATAAAATAGTGCCATTTTAGATACTATGTCATTTATTTTTGTATCTTCCAAATTTATCCTTATAAATATAAGTAAATTAACTATCATATTTATTCTATAATTTTTTTTTTAATTTCATAATAATTTTAAATTAAAAAAAAAACCATCAACAATCAAACATTTAAAAAAATTATATAGTTTAATATAACTAAAAATAACAATTATTTAAATATGCAATAAAATGATTTAAATAAGCTTGAAAAAATATGGTGAATTAATAATTTTTATTAAAAATATAAAATATAGTAGGGATAAAATTAGTAAAATAAAAAAAAAGCTCTTCCATTCAAGAGTGTCATCTCACATGATACAATCATTTTTAAGTTTTTGATGACACTGTGTTATCTTAGATAATATTGTGTAATCACATGACACCATATCAAACATCCTCTTAATTTTTATTTGAGGGTTTAGATCTTGTACTATATACACTTCATTGATTCAAATCTTTTCTCATCTAAAGAAAATACACAAGATTTAAATTTGCTGAATTATCTTAAACAAATATATTAGTATTAATTTTTTTTTAAAAAAAAGCACAAGAATTTAAATTATATAGGATGAGCTTTGTGTTAATCTATTTCTTAAAACGCAATTAGTTAAAATAGAAAGTATTTTATTTTTTAATAAAGGTTTAGATTCTAGTCATATACATAAATTTTTTTTACTAAACTTGTTTTACGCATGTTTAGGAGTAGATGTTCAGTGGTACGGTAGTACTAAACTTCAGTACATTCCTCCAATCAGTTGGTCCCTAAACCATTCAAGGTGGGCCCTAACTAATGTGAGTTTTTATTAATATTAATAATGACACTACATAATTAGAGGGATGCACTAAAATTCAATGGTACGGTACCATTAAACTTTTATCCCATGTTTAGATTGTCAAAATGAGTTTGAATTTTCAGATTCAATAATTAAACATGTTTGGGAGGAAAAATAAACCCATTTAAAAATGGGTCTACAGGAAGGCATGATGGGTTGGCCCACCAAAAAATAGTATAAATTAATTCAAAATATGTGTAAATGTATATACTTTGAACAATTTTATGAGTTTCATAAAAATTTTATTCTTGCCCTTTAAATAAAATATTTAACAATATATATATATATATATATATATATATATATATATATATATATATTAATGTATTTATTTTCACTTTAAATTAATATTTTGTTAAAATTTTATCATTAAAAACAAATTTAATTGGTTTTTATTTATTAGATAAAAAAATTTAAAAATAGCATTATTATTTTTTATTTTCTTATTAAAAACAATTTAAGAAAATAAAATAAAAAAATAAAAAAGTGACACATTGACTAGCTCGTTTAGGCTACAAGCTTGGATTTCATTCTGACAGACTGTTTTTTATCAAACGGTTTAACCTTTTTTTTTCATGCACTTTTCTTAGAGACATTATTATTTAAGGTATTGTCGAGTATTAAACGTGAACATTTTTTTTAACAAGAATTCAAACTCATGTTCATAATATTATAAGGAATCAATCCCTTCCACTAGAACTAATCCCCGTTGATAAAATATGAAGTAATTTGGGGAAACATAATTATAGAAGAAAGATTTTAATGAGATTGGGATAGGGGGCTTAGATGATATAGGTTCAACACCATTCATTATTAATTATCACTAATTGGTGATAAGGTTATCTTAATCAAACCATGACCCTACGTCATCCATTTCTGTCTCCCAATTCTCTAATCTCTACTATTACTTCTTAACTTCAACCCCCCTTTTGCATTTGTCAAAATTTTACATCATAACTCATTAATATTATTTCCAAAAACTTTTCATTATTATTATTATTATTATTATAACTTTTGGGCCAAATTAAATTTTGTATGAGATTTAATTCTCTCACATGTTTCTTTTATATATACATATATGTAATTAATTTCATATATGAAACTTGATAGGATTTATTGTTTTCAAAATATGATTGAACTAATAGAAGAGCACAAATAAGACTAAAATGGTATTTGCATGTAAAATAATACACACATGCAATTTGAAATTTTTTATATAAGGTGTGGTAGAGTGGAAGTAGGGATGGCAATGGGTAGGGTACGGGGAGGATACCGCAATCTCCGGCCCCGATCTCGGTACTCAATTTTTTTTCTGTTCTCGGCCGGGTATAAAATGTGAGACCCATCTCTAGACCCATCGAATACTTAAATCTCCGGACCCAGTCCCGGACCCGGAAAATTTATTACTTTTTTCTACAAATCATAAATTTAATTATTTCCATTTTTTTTTAAAACTTCAAACACACAATAAAATTAAAATAAAAAATCTGGGTTTGAGCTTAATAAAATGAAAATGTGTGTGAATCGTGATGAGGGTGAGGCACGCGTGTGGGTACTGGACTACTGGGTAAGTGTGAGAGAGTGTGTAAATTTTTTTTAATATTTATATATATAAATAATATATAAAAAGTATTTATATATAAAATATTTATATAAAATATTTTTATATATATTATATCACCGGGTCCGGGTCCGGGGTGAATACCCCCTTACCCGTCCTCGAACTCGGACCCGGAAATTTACCTGTTAAAATCCCCGGACCCATACCCATTTTTTCAATACCCAGACCCGGAACCAACGAGTAATTTTACCGGGTACCCGTTGGGTCCGGGTAAGATTGCCATCCCTAAATGGAAGTGATAGGAATTGATCATTCATTCTTAACCAAGTGTTAGGTGTTTGATTATTGACTTTGGGTATGAAGCAGCTTTAAATCTTTGGGCTAACTATTTTATCATTTGAGGTGTTTATAAATTAATAAGGTGATTAGTCACTGTGCTCGACATTGAATACTGGTTTAAATAAAAATATTATATATGTTCTTAATTCAAGAGATGGGATGTTCAAGATTAATGTAATTAACATCAAGATCACACATAGAGTTAGAAGAGGCGCATGATGGATCGATTTGTTGTTTGTCAACAAATCGTAAGAATAGTAAGATTCTATCATTTTCATAGAATAAATATGATAAACTCTTTTTAAAAGTATAACATTATCTAAAATACATCATACTTTCATAAAAATTAAAATATGTCATGATAAATTGAACAATATCTATAAAACAAAACTTTATTAATGTGTAATACTAATTTGATATTTATTTATTTTTAAAAAGTAAATTTCTAAATAAAATTGTAAGATTCTAGAATATGTATAATATATATATATTTTAATTTTATATATCTAAGATAGAGATCGATTTCTATTAACAAAATCGTAAAATCGTTAGATCAGTCTTAATAATCATAAACTCGAGATTCTAATAATTTAATTTGTTCAAGATATCATTCAAGTTAACTAAAACATAAAAGTAACTACTAACAAGAGTTGAGTATAATCAAAAGGGATCATTCCCTTAATATTCAATTTTTTGTTGAGATCAAATAGATATCTATATTTAATGTCTCACAACACTTTAAACAAAATTTTCTTTAGCTGATTATAGAAGAGGATACATGTGAAAAATCAAATACAATTAAAGTAATCACGTTTGGGAAAGAAATTGTACACGCTAATAAGAATAATTAATAATAAAATTTAAATAGAGAACGTAACATATGAAAAAAAGTGTAACTTAAATTTTATATAAAGACAAAAAAAAATGCACGTGAGAACACATAGATAGCCTTTAATATTTATCCAAGCATTTTTACAGACAGTGATTGAACACAATCACTCACATTTTTTAGAAGACGACAAAACAAATTAAAATAGAATGTGATTTTGAGAACACAATATAAATATATTAGTCCTAAAAAGCTTGAGAAATGATGGAGTTTACACACATAATAATGCTACTTACCATATCAAAATTTGACGTAATGATAGAAAGAAACAAAGAAAGTTACTAGCTAGCTTTTTGCAAAAGGGTTATTACATTTTTATTTTTATAATATTTTCTTTTACACATACCTCCAAGTAAAAGTTGCCCACCCTTGAAAAGAATAAGTTTTTTTTTTGAAAAAGGATTCTTTAATTTTTTTTGTTTGAATATTTTAAATCTAATAAATATATTAATGCAGAAAGAAGGAAGGTTGGATGTAGTAATTAGTGTTTTTTTTTCATAAAAATGTAGTTACTAGTGTTAAAATTGTGCTGTGTAATAAAATTACGAGTACTTTACCAAAAAAAACTACAAGTTGCAATGTATTGTTGTTAATTGGTTATATCGATAAATTAATTAACAACAATATAATTAATTAGTACACATGTTATGTCTTGTATAAAGAACGAATAATATAGCTAGTAAAAAATTTTGAAGAAAGTTCTCACTCCATATATGGATAAGAGTTCTAATTCTTTTGAAGTCATTTAAACATTCACTTGGTGGGTATCTCTTTCTAGGAAGATTACCTGGCATTCAAGGGTTAGCTGAATAATTGTGACTGGATAAAACTGTTTGCGATTTAAACATATACAATAATCCTTTGAGTTGGATCTCTGTTGATCTTCCTAATATGTCACTAACGCTTCCCGTCCAATATTACTACCATTTTTTTGTTCACCAAGAAAACTTTTACAAATACAACTTTGTGTTTTAATGGCTTCATTTGGATAGTATTAGGGAATTTTACTATTTCGGAACCAATATTATTAATTTGCTTTTCTTTTTTAGATACAATATGGAGAGTATTTTATAAAAGTTTGAGCAAATTAAACTAATTTCTTTAAAACTTTTATGATTGAGGATTAGGTCTATTGAGGGGACTAATTCCTTATAATGTGATAAACTTTTTGAATCTCTGTTAGAAGAAGTGTTCATATTTAGTACAAGCTCGACAATATCTTGAACAAAATTATCTCTGTTGAACCAAAAACGTTTAAAGATTTCTTAACTGATTTTGATATATCAATTAATTTTGTTTTAGCAAGTGAGCTTGATATTATTGGGCATTAAAATCGCCGTGTGCATGACTGGTTCTCGGCCCGAGTATGAAAATGTAAAGAAATTTGGCCCATATGTTTTAAATTCAGAATTAGCATCCTGAAGCTAAACAATTCTGCTTCCTGAATGAGCATCACGTGGGTGAGTAGAAAATGTAAAATTCTCGTATCGATTGTGACGTTAAATCATTGAAACTAATTAAACACAATGCGTACCTGATTTCACCATCTTTTATTTGGAAAAACTCCTGAATACCTGACACCGGGAAGTTTCTCTATTAAATACCTGAGAGTTAGGTCTTCCTCTCTATTACTCTGGTCGTGCAGCGGCTACAATGGGGAGACTCATTGTGTTAGGGTTAGAGAGGGGACCTAGCCAATATAAAATTGTGTCTTACTGGGCCCTCCCATTACGGGTTTCAGTAAAACTCTAAAGGCCTACACATAGCCGCCTATCAGACTTTATCATAATGTGTGCTAAAGCCCAAGTGATTGCTTTATACTTTGGGCTTCCCTATTTATTTGGACCACCTATCAACCCGTATATTTATAAAACCAAAAATAAATACATTAAATAATTAATGTGAGCCCACAAATTAAATATTTTTTCTAACATTCTCCCACTTGGGCCGCATTAATTGTGTTTAAACAAAATTTAAATTTGTTAAAAGAATCTCGGGTTAATAAACCTTTTATGCGCGAAAAATGGTCCAAGTCATACAGCACAACGCACCAATCCGGTCCAACATAACTATTAATATGGGATCATGGCAATCGTTATGCCCTTTAGCAGCATAGGATCATTCCATGGTCACACATACTAACAACTATATCGACATGGATCACAAGTCTGAAAGTGTAGTAAGAAATAGCTCTCAAGTCATTTTCAACGCACTATATCTTATCGGTCCTTCGTATGATTTCTCAATACCTTTATGCTTAATCCGCAGGAGAAATCTCTTGGCTTAAAAATCAAGCCCGTATGTCTCATTCCTTATTTCGCGAATACAAATTAGTGCCACTGTAGACATACCATACCATATATAACTGTCACTCTTAAGACAAAAATCCTAAGGCACATGTTATATACATCTTTCAACACAACTGTCACTCTTGAGGACATACACTACGTCCTAAAGGCACATGTTATGTACGTCTTTCAACACAACTATCAGTCTCAAGGACATATACAATGTCTTAAGGCACATGTTGTGTATCATAGTTTACAACGGTCACTCTTAAGACAAACACTATGTCCTAAGGCACATGCTGTAACTAATATCTTATTAGATACAACGGTGACAAACAAAATGTCTTAAGGTACATGTTGTATCATACTCTATAAGACACAACGGTCACTCTTAAGACAGACACAATGTCTTAAGGCACATGTTGTGTTTAATACTTTATCAGATACAACGGTCACTTTTAAGACAAACAAAATGTCCTAAGGCACATATTGTATCCACCTTTCTTTGCATAAGCAAAATATTAATATACCGATAATAACATATGTGGAGGCACTCTCCAGACCTCAACCTCAAGTGCACAGATCTCCCACTGATTCGAAAGATCACGAGACTCTTAAACTTTAAGTGCACAAGACTCCCACTGATTCGAAAGATCATGAGACTCTTAAACTTTAAGTACATAAAGCTCCCACTAACTTAAGAAATCAAAAGACCTCCAAACACACATAAACATGGGTGTGTTCTTCCAACTGTATGGGTCTTTACCTTTTGTTAGGGGATAAATTGATCATTAACCGTATATCAAATTTGAAAGATTTGTCACCTTTGGGCAGACAAAACTTTTAAAATTTAAAATACCAATGCAACCTAAAAGGCTCTTAATACACACAACGTCCCCTTTTAGGCAGGTAATTATATGCATTAATTCCATTAAATTCTATCAACAAGAGATTTGCACAATTTGAGAATTTTGGTGGTTAAATCACTTTAGTGATAAAAAAACCTCAACAATTCACAGAAAAAAAAAGCAAAATTTTTCAGACTAGAATTTATGTATGAAATTGCCCTACTTCCTATCAACATAGAGATTTAAATAATTTCATGAATTTTGATGAATGAATTACCTTAGTGATAAACATTCTCAACAATCCAAGAAATGTAAAAAAATCCCAGACTAGGAATGATAAATTTTTGATTTACTATCAACAAAGAGAATTAAACTACCTTGTAAAACTTTGATGTATGAATCAAATCGATGATAACATAGTCAACAATTTTACGAAATAATATTCTCAGACTAGGAAAATCAAAATCAATAATACACAATCATAGCATATTACGCTTTTAAATCTTTTGTTCTATTTGGGTCGTGTTTGGTTCTTTTAGAATATCATAGAGTTGAAACTAACAATATGTGCATTAATTATCTCCAATATTTATTGCTACACAAAATAATTCGTGCAATAAATAATACCCTTTCAAACTCTCTTTATATATCAATAGACAAGCCTTTCAAGACATTGATTTCTTCAAGATAACTTTATAAAGTTTAATGATTGAAACTTAATTGCAAGAATTAAAATTCTTACATTTTTAACTTTATGAATTTTTAAAATTCTCCTATCAATCATAACTTTATAATCTAAGACCTTTTCCTTTTGACCAAAGAATTTTGACTTCATCTTAAAATAAAACTAGGAGATGCAAACAAGAAGTACATATGCAATCAGAAAAAGGCTACCTACTTTCACCTTATTTTATGGATATCTTGTCTAACCAAAAAGTCGAGTAGGTAGATGATTCTTGTGTAGGCTATGAAAGGCAAAAAGGAGTATAGATCATATCTCCCATCAAACCTAAGAAGCATAAAGAAAAGAGACGCTCGTGCCCAAAATAATTCCATTTTCTTCCCACCAGCTCTTCTCTTCTTCCTCTGAGTCCAACGCTGAATTTCTTAGCATCATTTAATGTAAGGAGCCTCTTGCATTTAATGAAGAAAAAAGAAGAAAGATATTCAAATTTGTGGGAGACCAACGACTGGTTTCCTGGCTTATTTATTGGTGTGGTCGTGGATGCTGAGGAAGTTAAATAAGTGTTCAAGAATTCAAGAGAGCCTTAAATTTTCTGAGTAAAAAGCTACTGTCTGTGTAACTCTTGAGTGCTGTATTATGTGTGAATCTTGTGCTGTATTCTTTAGTAGTTATTAGGTGGCTGCTGAATTTTATTCTCTTATTTGAGATATTTAAAGATTGAAGTATCTTAGGTGCATGAGAAGACAAGGATGCTAAAATGGTCTCTTTATATTAAGGTATTGGGTGATTGGGAATCCTGGGTTGGATTTAGGAACGATTTAATATATTAAGTTTCTTATTAGTAAAAGCTAAGTGAGGAGACTGATCCTTGAGGAAAGTTCCTAGAGAAATTTACTATATTAATTAGGTTCTAAGTTAATTGTTGGGTTGAGAAACTTACAATATTTAAAATTTTTATAAAAAATATATTAAACAATTTTTTTAAATAATGTTAGTTTTAATTTCATCAACTAAATTATTAATAATAAATTTATTTATAATTTAATTTGCTAGACTCAAGTCTTTGCAATAACATCATTCTTTACTTCAAAGCCAGACAAAGATTATTGGTATGTAGATTGCTGAGTTTAATATTACAATTAACCATTATTTTAAGTATTTTAATAAACTAAAATGAGAAGACTCATTTTATGTGATAAATGAGAAGAATTATTTGTAATCGTTAAGACTCAAATAGACGGTTGGAATTAAAACATTATTAAATAACATCATCATACGATTCTCACATAATTCATTTAAAATTTCACAAGTTACATTCATGTTTATTAATCTCAAACGTTTATTTTAATATGAATAGTTACAAATATTTTATCTCATCATGTATTTTACATATATATATATATATATATATGATGAGTCCTCTCACTTTTATATATATGTATATGATAAGTGGATGGTAGAGTTAATATGTATTTTTGAAGAAAGGGTAATTCAGTACAAAATTTTAAAATTCATGAGTGTTACGTGCCACTGACTTAAAATTTAGGGTCTTCCATATACATTTTAACCTTTTTAATTATGCTTGTTATATATAAAAGTTATTACTACCTATTTTGTGAAGACAACTTCTTATAATGGGTGAGTCTATATATGATGCAACGTGTTGCATGCATGCAATGTAATTTCGGCCGATAGGATTGTGACATGTGGATAGGATGACTTGATATGCAATGCAATTTTCCACGTGTCACAATCCTATCGGCCGAAATTACATTGCATGCATGCAACAAGTTGTATCATAGACCAACCCTCTTATAATAATGAAAAAAACCTTAGGAAAAGTAATTAGGTAGCTTGGACTATACTTATAATAATGAACAAAACCTAAGGAAAAGTTAATTAGGCAGGTAGGACTATACTTAGTTGATGTATATTGATTGATTTATTGGTAATGGAATATAATGGTGGTTAGAACATCAACTTCAAATGTGCTAAAACACGTCTGGTTGAGTGAGGACATGCATGTGTGTCTGGTGCCAAAACATTAAAGAGTAACCTCAATTGGGTCATACATATGATACCTCTTCAACCAGCAAAAATGGTACAATCTTCCAAAATGTTTTGTTTTTTGCCCATCAACTTGATCCAATTTGAGATGATCGATGCAAAAGTTTAATTTCTGATCAATAACATCAAATTAATCTAATAATTAAACCAGAATTGTGCTTTAATTAACATCACACAGCACTATTTTGATTGATGTCGATTTATTTTTCTCTAATTAAATCTTCATTTAACTTCTAGAAGGTTTCATGCACATATTGTACACTAAATATTTTACATGCACTTAGGTGTATGTTATTTTTTTTTCAATTATATTAAAATATAATATAAAATTATTATCATTGATTTTTAAAATAATAAATTATAAATTATAAAGTTTTTTTTCTTTCTCGTTCTTTCGGTAACTTATTATTTTTGTAATTCCATAATATTCCTTCCTATAGACACGTGGTACTAGCCGGATCAGTGGCACGTGGCACCGTTCAATGGCTTCGTACGTGGCCTTCGTCCATGCTTCTCCGCATACTCTCCCCGCAATAGATCAAACGTGGGGGAACTTCCAAGATTGTGGGTTGAGCACCATGCACAAGAATGTGGGTCGACCACGTTCTCCTCCACCTCAAGTATAAATATCCTTCACCTGGGGGACTCAAAAAACAGAACGGAACAGAACGGAATCATCACATGAAGTTTAAGTAACAGATATCAGTTCATACTCTCTCTCAGGATACATTTATCCTCTAGCTCTAAGCATCATCCAGAGACTCTTGCTCTCTCATTCCTCCATAGGAAACCTCCAACAGGTGGCTTGCCCGCCTGGAGCAACATATATGGCGACCACAGGTAACATTCCTGCCTAACGGCTCCTATGAAAGTTTCCTCTTTGAACTACGTGGACTTTGATCCCTCTACAAGGATACGTAGGCACCTACACTACAAGAAAAAACAAATTTAGCTACTAACTAGGAAAAAAATTCCTAGCTAATTTGGTAAAAAAGTTTGGCGCGAAAAGGCGAGAAAATTTAGCTACGGATTTTCCTAGCTAATCCCTAGCTAATTAGCTACGAATTTCCCTAGCTAATTAGAAATCCCTAGCTAATTAGCTACGGATTAGCTAGGGAAAAAATCCCTAGCTAATTTATTATATGTATATATATATAATGTTTTACATTAATAAATTAAAAAGTGATAAATTGCCTAGTGGTTGGTGTAAATGTTACCATCCATGATGTTCCGTCTTCGAGTCCTCCTAGGACCATTTTTCAGAAATATAAAATGGTCGCTGGAGGAGGTCGTCGGAGGCCGCTGGAGGAGGCTGTCGGAGGAGGAGGTCGCCGGCGGTAATTGTCGGAGGGGGTGATTTAGTTAGGAATTAGCTAGGGAATAGCTAGGGATTGAAAAATCCGAAGCAATTAGCGGCTAATCTTGTTTTTTCTTCTAGTGCTAGATCATCACCTAAAGACAAGTCCCCAAGGTTACGACCCCTTGCGGTCCCTTATTTGCAATTATGAATTGTCTGAACAAAAAATGACAGTTACAATTTCCTTTTTAAAACATTTAAAATAAAAATAAATTATCATTATTTTATTTTTCTCTCACATTATTTTTGCACATCATATATTTTTATTTTTATTTAATTATTTAAATAGTTATTTTGAGAGATCACTGACTAAATTAAAAGACTCAACAACTATAATAATATAGATATACCCTTTCCATTAATCTATACTGACCTAGCCGTCGAGGCTCTCATCTGACTTGACTTTCTCTTGTTTTATAAGTTCTACAACTCGTGATATTTGGCTATCGTATCTACCTTCTCTGGTAAATTAGTTCAACTTAATCAATCGATGATGGCAAGTGTCCTATTCATTTCATCTTTCTATGAATTTTAGAGTAAATTATTATTTTAGTCCTTAAAATATGTAATTTGTCATAATTTAGTATCTAAAGATAAAAAAAATGTTAAATTTTTTAATTTTCGAAAGAAGCAATTTGTCTAATTTTAATTCTTAGAAAATTTCATTAATATAGCTGACATAAAAGTTTTCAAGAACTAATTAAATTGAAATAAATTATATTTTTTAAGTACCAAATAATAATTTACTCTAAATTTTAGATATATTTTTTGAGAAATAAAAAGTGATCCATAAAAGACAATTTGGTAGCTAGAGCTAAAAGATTAAGGAGCGAAAGAAACAAAACTTGGGCAGATAAAGCTTAGGTTTATCAAGTCATTGAAATTTACCTATACTTTTCTTTGTCACAATAAAGGTTAAATGAATTAATATATAAAACCATTTTTGAAGCGTCAAAACTCCAAATTGGTCCCTCATGTTTTCACAAAATTTTATATTGGTCCTTTATGTTTCAAAAAGTTTAAATTGGTCCTTTATGTTTGCAAGAAGTTCCAAATTGGTCATTCCGTCCACTTCCGTCAATTTCTTAAGTTAAGTGCTGATGTGGCGTGCTGGCGTGTCCATCTAAACTGACATGTCATGCCACGTCATCACATATGATTGTAGATGATGACGTGGCATGACACGTTAGCTTAAATGGACACATAGAGATGATATGTCCACCTCAGCAAGCCACGTCAGCACTTAACGGAAGAAATAAACAGACTTGGACGGAATGACTAATATAAAGGACCAATTTAAACTTTTTGAAACATAAATGACTAATATAAAATTTCGTGTAAACATAAGGGACCAATTTAGAGTTTTGACATTTCTGAAATGATTAGATTATTGTTTTTTAATCTAATTTCTTTCAAGAAATCAAGCTAGACAAAGTTGGTAATATGTCTTTTCCATGGTGGACAAGACGAGAAGGCGCATTGATAAACTCTTTTACAGGCGAATTTAAATTTAATCTAAGTGCAACTAATTAAATTCAAATATGATAGTAAGTGCAATTAGATTAAATCACTGATTATTTCATTAAAAAAATTCACAGATTAGAAATTAGAGGTAAATTACTTTTTGGTCTTGTTGGTAAAATTATTATTTAGTTTCATAAATTTTGGAAATATACTATTTGCTCTATGAATTTTTACCACTATCAACTATTTAGTCTCTGAATTTTAATTTAGAAATAAACTATTTAGTCCATGAATTTTAAAAATAGATTATTTGGTCCCTAAATTTTCACCTCTTTCAACTATTTAGTCTTCGTGACGTTAGTTAGGGGTATTCGACGGGCGGTTTGGATGATTTTTTGTGAAAATTTAGTACACCTATCGATTTAAGTTGATAGCGTCAAACCAAATCAAACCATAAACGAGCGGTTCGGTTTGGTGGTTTAGGACTTTTATGTCATCAAACTTACATATTTAAGTTTATTAATAAAAAATATAATTTTATTCAATATAAATAATAAAAAAGTATAGGAATATTTCATTTACTTTCAATATACAATCAACTTAAAATTTTTTAAATTGACTAAATTTAATCCAACCTTCTAAAAACAAATTTTAAACTTTATTATTTAAAAATTGTAACATAATATGTACATATATATACATGTATGTGTATGCTGTTTGATTCGGTTTTTTGACATACCAAACCGTACCAAACCAAATATTAATCAGTTTTGTTCGGTTTGGTTTGGTTCAAGTGCGTCGGTTTTGTTCGGTTATGAACACTCCTAACGTTAGCCATTACCTAATCGGTGACGTGCACGCTACGCTATAGGGCGAGGGCAAGAGGAATCAACATGGTCTTTCTTCAGGATCGTCTTTCGTCTTTTTCAGTTTTATTGATGCTATTGATAAATCGAATTTTAGATTTAAATGTGGAGGTAAGTGTGATTTAGATTAAAACAGGTATTAGATTCAATAGTTATTATTATTCTATCATTTTAAATCGAAGTTTCATTTTTTTTAGCTTAATCGAACGTTTCGATGAGTTGCAACTATGGAAGAAACAACTCTTGTAGCACTTTAACTAAGTACGGGTGGCAAATAAACAGTGATATGTTAGCATTTAACGGTCACGTAACTAGGTTAGGTAATGACTAACGTCTCAGGAACTAAATAGTTGACAAAGGTAAAAATTTAGGGACCAAATAATTTATTTCTAAAACTCAGGAACTAAATAGTCTATTTTTAAAATTCAAACTCTAAATAATTGATAAAGGTAAAAATTCAAGAAGCAAATAATATATTTTTAAAATTCAAGGATTAAATAATACTGACTAAAAATTCAGTGATCAAAAAGTAATACAGGTTTAATCTACCTCTAGATATTACCATAGGGTTTAATACGATGCAGTGCATGTGCTCGGTGAAAGGAATGACTATCAGACGAAGGGTACGCTTGGTATGGATGCATGGATGTAAAGTACTATAAAGAAAATACTGTAGAGTAAAGTACTGTAGAATAAAAGAAAGTACTGTAGAGAAAAGTGAGGAGAGATATAGAGAGAAAAATTAGGAGAGAGAAAAAGTATGATAAAAAGTGTGTTTGGTATATATAAAATATGATGTAAATTTTTTTGGGAATCGTAAACACCACGATTCTACTGTTTGGATTTCCTACCAAACATACCCGAAGTGTTTTCATGAAATTTAACAAAAAAGTTTTGTTAATTAGGTCTACAATTTGTAATTTTTTTTAATTGTAATGTATAAAATTTTTATCAATATGAAAAGAAACCTAACCTATGCTATAACCATTACCTAAACTTGATTTAAAAATAAAAAAAGTTCAAATGCTTGGTGGCTCCCTAAATTTTTAAGACAGAAGCATATACATTCATTGAGTTTCAAAATATTAGAAACAGATCCCTAAACCTTTCATTTATGTCAGATTTTAGTTTTTACGTCACCACAATGAGTTATTGTCATTAGGGACCGATGCATTTGAACGAAACCAAATCGAAATATGACAAACCGAACAAAATCGATCAATGTTTAGTTTGGTTCGGTTTGGTATGTCAAAAAATCGAACCAAACCGCATACACACACACACACACATATATATATATATATATATATATATATATATATATATATATATATATATATATATTTAAAATTTCTAAATAATAAAGTTTAAAATTTATTTTGAAAGGTTAAATTAAATTTAGTCAATCTAAAAATTTAATTTTAGGACTAAGTTGATTGTATATTGTAAGTAAATGAAATATTACAATACTTTTTTATTATTTATATTGAATAAAATTATATTTTTTGTTAATAAACTTAAATATTTAAGTTTGATGACATAAAAATCATAAACCACCAAATCGAACCGCTCAAAACCGTTCGTTTATGGTTTGGTTTGATTTAATTTGACGCTATCAACTTAAACCGATAGATACACTAAATTTTCACAAAAAAAAACTACCCAAACACCCGCCGAACACTCCTAATTGTCACTTAACATTTAATCTTAAAAATTCATCCATATTCCATTTACCGTACCTTAAACCGTTTGCTCCAGTTTCATGACCCACCTTTTGTTATTTTTATTATTAAGTAAAGTTTAATTTATAGTAATAACTTTTTATTAGATATATATATATATATATATATATATATATATGTGTGTGTGTGTGTGTGTGTGAAAATAATATATTTATTAATATTAGTTCCACCAGAGATTGATCATAAATTCATAATTAAACTCATAATTTTTAAAATCGGACCGGACATCAAACCGATCGAGGCATTAGTTCACGGTTCAGTGGTTCCACCGTGATCGAACCGGTGATAATTAAATATATATTTTATTTTAATATATTAAAATATATCATATTAAACATTAGTTACATACTTTATATGTGTCCATCTCAAACATTACACCATAAGTAAAATACTAGAATTAGAACAAGTTGCACACTTAACCACGATATCATATCAAACTCAAGCCATAATATCATATCAAACTCAAGCCATAATATCATATCAAACCCATCTAAGAAGTCCAATGATCAACATACCTACTACCTAGCTAGTACTCAACAATCAACACACGTAAAACTAATATGTCCACATACTAAATCACAAATAAGACAAATTGACAATAAAATTCTATCATAATATTCGTTGACGTTAATTCCATCAAATAACACCAAGTTATGATCCAAAGAAGAATAATCACCAATAGTGTCATTATGAGATTCAGGTTCATCATCCACTTCCAATTTTCTCTTCTCTCGCATGTGGCTGCTCTTGTGCGATTACAATTTGCTCTTGTGCTTGTGCGATTATAGGGCAAGGGATTTTCAATTATTTTTTTGAATTTTAAACTTTTAAAATATATATATATATATATAATTCTAAACAAAAATATATATCCATAAAAAAAATATATGAAACGGTGTCATTTTAAGTCAAAGAAAAAAAAACTCAGAACCGGGTGAACCGAACAAACCGCCGGTTTTCACCGGTTTTCTCGATTTGCCCGGTTCACCATCGATTTATTCAAAAAGTAATTTTATGGTTGTTCCGGAGCGGTGTACCAACCAGTTCCCAGTCCGACGATTGGGCCGATTCGATCCGATTTTAATAACCATGATTAAACCAATGAACTTTTATCCACTATCTTCTCCAGTTCAATATCATTCCGAACTTCCGATTTTCAAAACATTGATATTAGAGATGTTGTAGTTCTCAAGTCTTATCCTTGATGATCAGTCCATATATGATAGATGAAAAGAAAAGCAACAATATTACATTTGTAATGTTGGGTTGGCAGAAAAATAATGAAAAAAAGAGAGGTAATAATATAAAACGACTAAAATATCCTTTTCAATCAACTCTTTAAAATATCCCTTTACAATGTATAAGTGGGAGGCATTTTTGTCCAATAAAACATATTTTCACCCAAAATTTAAAAGAATCAACTCTCATTTATTTGATAGAGAGTACCATTTCATTCTTTCGAACTCTCCTCAAATAACACACCCAAACATGGGAGTGGCTATTTTTTCCTTCTCCATTTCCATCTCATTTTTTCTTGCAACCAAATAGACCGCAACTTTTTTCCATTCCTTCAGCTCATATCTACCTACAAATACTTCTTAAGCTTCATGAGCATGTTCTTAAGAGGCTATCCAACATGTCACATATTCATATATTAGACGTCACAATTCACATATAGTATACACATCACAATTTTTTCTTTCCACTAGGTTGGGTTTAGAGAGTATAGAAGGGTAAGATATATGCACAATTTTTTTTTTAATAAAAACCATAGGTATTCTCACCTATCCGTTTAACGATTTAGGCAAAGACAAATTCCATTTGAGTCAGGTAGGACCACGAAGACAATAAAATCTTTTTAACTAAGTTTTAACACAACTGCATTTTCAATACACATTTTTACCAATTTTTACCATTGCAAGCAGAGATACTATTTTTAAGAGGACGTAGGCACTAATACAATAATATATTAAATGTCACTACATGATTAAATGGACTGATAAATAATAGTGAGATAGTTCAAACTTAAGCGTGAAATTGAACAGCCACAAAGTGGTTGCTCGCTTGAGGTGAACAATAATCGATCAAATTGATTTGATTTTGGCTATTTAACCAACCCAACCGATTAGATTGAATGGTTGAAAAAGCCATCCAATTCATCCAATTTTTTTGGGGCCAATCGTTATGAGGATTAAACTCACAATTTATGGATTGAGTCACGTCTCTAGGACACTGTCCTAAAGAAATATTCCGTAAACCCTCACGGATTAGGAAGCAGCACTCTCATACATGGTCGTTAAAATCTAGATTTAAATCTTAAAATCTTAAAATCTTACGATTTTACACTCTCAAATCTTGTTAAATCTTATACAAAATCATGTTGATGCAAAATCGCAATAGAATCAGTGAAATCACATAAAATCCCATGAAATCTCGATTTTACCAACGATTTCATCAAAGTAAAAAAAATGTCCATTTGGAGTTTTTTTGAAAAGAAATTAGCATGTTTGTGTAAATATTCATAACCCGTCCCAAGCCAAAGTAAACCCCACTCATTTCTTAAAAACCTAATGTCGAAACTCGAGACCCAAACTCCTCCTGCATGGCTCATGCATTCCCTTCTCATTCTTTATAGATTTTAATGTTGATGATGTCCAAGTTGGTAGTACTTCAAATAGTGTGTTTACATAATTAACATTAGGAATGAAATACCAAGTGGTGATGGTGGTGGTGATAAATTGGTAATTGTGTTTTGGTTTCCCTTCTCGTGTTCGTTGTATGCACGAGAAGGAAAACACAGTCGTAAGCTTAGCTTATTATATATATATATATAGACTTGGGTCTCTATTATTCTAAGCAATGTGAGATTTTATTTGACACACACTTGCACACACATGTATGCACTCATATTTCTAACAAATCGAAATCGGTTTGGATGGGATTGATTTTGTTGATTTTTTGTGTAAAATAAATTTTTAATAATTTTTTTTCAATTTTAACCTTAAAAATAGATATTTCTAATCATAAGTTTAAATGAAAATTGTAATCCATTGTTATAAAACCATAAAATTCATACAAACTTACACAATTATCAAGAAATACAATAAAATCAAACAATACAATATTATAAACCACAATTTACTATATTTAATTAATAAAAAAATATTTTTTTAATCAATTGATTCAGTTCAGTTTAAATGAGATTTCTCCTCCTCCAATAATCCGAACCGAACCAAATCAATTTGCTAAAAAAATAAAATCCAATCAATCACTTATTTGCTTTTGGTGCATTTTGATTTTGATTGGATCAATATAGTTGAATTCAGTTTGAATTGGATATATAAACAGTCGTGATAACCGTTTACACTTGGGTTTTGGGCTTTTGTATGAGCCGGAGTCTCGTTCAGAATGAGCCCATTTCTCTTCATATCTGAACTTCTCTGGCCATGAACTGGTTTTTTAATTTGTTGGATCAAATCCTCACTTAATATTTTATGTCTTGCCTCATTTTTTTTTTTCTATAACCAGGGTATCTATCAGAGCGGGCCTGATGATTAATCTCTCGGGTACTGCAAGACCCATTAATAGAGGCGACCCTCCCAACGAATAAAGCTCAATTCCCATCCCTCTAAGGATTAAACTCGGGAGATAATAATTAAGGGAACACAGACATTTTACCATCTGTACCTCACCTCACACCACGTTGGTATGTCTGGTCTCATTTTGACAATTTTGGATAAAGAAAAAAAGTTAGACTTGGATGGTAACGGTAAGCCATGAATCATAACCATAATTATTGACAAATAAAAAAATTATGCCTAATTTTAAAAATAAATGCAGGATTATATTGGATAGTAAATTTTTAAAATTGGATTATGTTGGCTTATGCTTGATTTGTAACAATAATATGATTATTCTTGCTTTATAATTGTCTTAAAGCAACTTCATTCTAAATTATAGTTAGCAATATTTTTTCTTAGTTTAAATTAAAAAAATGATTACTTTTTTTTTATATTTCATAGAAATTTTTATGGAAAATTGACCAATTAGTTATAATTAAATTGGATGACACTCGAAATATTAGATTGGTCAGATGACTTTTTTTAATAATCTAATGGCCTGTTTAGATAGACTTTTTCATAAAGTACTTTTTTAATAGAGCTTCTTAAAATAGAACTTTAAAAAAAATAAAGTGATTTTACGTTTAGATATCATAATTGAAAAGTACTTTATAAAATAAAAAATGTTTGGATGTAAAATTAAAAATGTACTTTTTATATATTAATGAAGATTACCAAAATAAAAATTTAAAAATACATATCAGTATCATTTTTTCAGATAAAAAATACTTGAATTAAAATATATATATATATAATTTCAAATTTAAATTTACATGTCATAATTAATTATACAACATAATTGATTAAAAAAATGAAATTTGGTGACTGATGAAAAGGAATTTTGATGTCATATCCATTATCCACATGCCTAATATGATGTATGGATTTAAAGATTTAAAGGCTGTTAATAATAAGAAATAAAAAATTTTAAAAAAAATGAAAGAGAAGGAAGCTCAAATTGTATTTTATTTCTTTTAGTATATGTGCTAGTACGCAGACGTGGATTATAGGGGTACGCTTGGTATAAATGCACGGATGTAAAGTATTGTAAAGAAAGTACTGTAGAATTAAAGAAAGTATTGTAGAGAAAAGTGATGAGAGAGATAGAGAGAAAAATTAGGAGAGAGAAAAAGTATGATAAAAAGTGTGTTTGGTATGTATAAAATATGATGTAAAGTTTTTTTGAGAATCGTGAAACATCACGATTTTACTGTTTGTATTTTACACCAAACATACCCTAAAGTTGTTGAGCCTAGGATGCAGACGTGGATTATAGGGTTGTTGAGCTTGGCATGTATACCTTTTTAATTTAGGCTACGTTTGGTGGAAATGAATGGCTAGTAAAGGAAGGGATGTGAAATACTGTAGAGTAAAAGAAAGTATTATAGAAAAAATTGAGAAGAGAGAAAAAATATAATAAAAAGTGTGTTTGATATGTAAAAAATATAATATAAACTTATTTTGAGAACCATAAAAACTATGAATTTTACTATTTGGATTTTACACGCCTTAATATACTGTCGATTCTTGCAAAAAAAAAAGAAAAAAGTGAAGGAAGAAGAGATGTACTTTCGAAGGTGTAACACATAAGTAGGGACTTGCTAGTGCCGATTTTTTTCAATCTTCAACCGCTCCGCTAAGACTTCTACATGAAGCCAAAATATTGGGCTTCAAAAGAAAGTGGGGTTTCCACTCTTTTTAATGCTTCTCTTTTTTATGAAGTAAAGCGAGAGCGGCAGTAGCAGCGGCAATGAGGGGGGCTGCCGCCGGGCAACCCCCCTCCCCCCTTTTTTCCTTCTAATTTTTGCATATCTTTTCTTCTTCCCTCCGTTAGGGAGGGTTTCTTCCTCCATTAGGGAGGTTTCTTCCTCCAATAGGGAGGTTTCCTCTTCCTTTAGGGAAGTTTATCATTTGGTGGATGAGTTTGAAGATTTAACAACAAATTTGCAGATCTACAGCGAATCTTTGAAAGGCAAGGAAGCAACAAAAGATCAATCCTCTGAGAGGATTTGGAGGTGTGTTGCCTCTGTTGAAGATCATGAAGCTTCTTTCATACTTTTTTTATATCTTGTTGTAGTTTCTGTGAAATTTGCGGTTGATCTTTGTAGTATTATTCAACCATGGTTAGGGGTGTGTTGCCTCTTAATCTGGATGGTATTACTTCTGCATCTAGCTACATCTAAGAGTGCAGGCTTATGTTGATTGTTCTAATGTATGTGCCTTGCTGTAGCTCTTCTTATGTATGGCCTTTCCTATTTGAATGGAAATGATATTTGACAAAAAAAATGCTTCTCTTTTATTTTATTTTTTTTAAAAAAATCTATCCAAACATATTATTTTTTAATACAAATACTTATATTTAAAATAGAAGTGTTTTTCACCGAAAAAAGAGTCTATCCAAATTAGTCAGATAGCCAAAATTGGTCCAATTGTTAGCTATGGAGGTTATTCATAGATATAATCGTGATAAAAATTGAACATCATTACTTAGGTGGCGTTTGGTATCCGATGAGTATTTTAGTGGGAAGTGGAAGTGAAAATGGATATGGAAGTGGAAGTAAGTGATAAACTCATAAAAGTATGTTTGATATGTAGGGAAATGGAAGTGGAATGTAAAAATAATATTGTTTGGTAGGGTGGGAAGAAGATAGGGAAATGTAAGATAAAAGTATGAAATACCTTTTTTGCCCCTACTTTTTTAAAAGCCACAAATTTTAAGGGTATTTTGGTCTTTAAACCAAACCTCACCTCACCTTCCCTCCACTTCCCTCTCAATTTTCATGACAACAAGCTTCCCTCTCAACTAGTAAGCTCAACCTTACCTCCCCACTTCTCAAAGCATACCAAACATCAAGGTTTTAAATTGCGGTTGCGGTTGCGTTGCAATTACTGTGGTTGCGGGTACTGCGGCCATTACAATGCGGGTTGCGGCCACTGCGGTCGTGAATTTTTTAAAAGTTGTAACATATATTATAACATTAAATACATCAAATACATACTATTCCCTTCTATTTTTTTTTCTTTTTCTTCATAGACATACACTCATCCTACATTCAACTTCTTAAACGGTCACAATGTCACACAATTAGCAAGATTTCTATGTGAAACCGCATCACACCGCAATTGCGGTGTGTTGCGGTTGCGGCAAGTGCCGCAAGAGCAATATTGCGGCCGCAATACGCATTGCGGACCGCAATTTAAAACCTTGCCAAACATACTTTAACCTTAACTTCCCTAACACTTTTCTTTGGAAGTGTGAGGAAAAAAAAAATCAAGACTCACCCTACTAGTTGGCGTGAAATTAGAAAACCTTGTGCACAGAAACGACAAGCGCTGTTTCGGTGCTTTATTGTGGCGGCACCCTCAGTTTTGAGATATATTCCAATTAATATTTTTTTGTACTCTTCTCCCTAACTAACAATTTTATACCATTTTAAGTTAGAAACCCGAACCTACGTATATATATAGTACTCACATATATTCAATACAAATTAAAGAGAGAGATATATATAGAAGAAATGGCGATGATGATGATGATGATGATGATGGAGGATTTGTTTGAAAGGCTATGTGGGCAGTACTATAGTTGCGCTGGTTTGTTATGCTTGGGGTTGGGGTTACTTGTTTTGTGCCTTGCCTTGGCTCAACATGTTAGCCTTAGCCTTAGCCTTAGCCACGACCATGCTGATCTCGAGCCACACACCAATCACGACCGCACCACTCGCCGTCTTCGAGCCTTGCACGGTCCTCCCCTTCATCTCCGCACCACCTAAATGTTTACGTACCCTGATCAGTTGGTTTCGGCAATTATATAGGTTGGCTTTGCGATAATTTTTTAGCTATGTACTTCCCACCTTCGCTTGTATGTATGATTATAATTGAAATTGTAGATAAAAAATATGTATGGATTGAATATTAAAAGGGGAAAGGAGAGAGAAATTACATCACGTTGGGTTGCAATTAGAGGTAGGGAAAGGAAATTTTACTTTTTTGTTTCTTCTGAAAATTTAAAAATAAATAAAAAATAAAAAATATCTATTATACCTTTTGATTTGATACAATTCTAATTTTTTTTTTATTTTAATATAAGGGGTAAAGTGGTAATTTTAATACATTCCCATTCCATTTCCATTCTAAATTTTTACTATCAAACACATCAAACCCATTCCCTTTCTACCTACCAAACGTGCCCGACTTCTCCTAGTTTGGTTTTTGGAATTTTGAAAAAAAAAATTAAGATTTTATGTTAATCTTTCTTATCATTATTTATCTTCCTTTGTTAATTTTATAATTACCTTTAATTAAGAGATTTTTGTATTTGGCTGAAAAAATATGTGAAATTGGAATTGGAATTGAAATTAGTGAAATGGAATTGAAATTTGATTATTAGAATTAAAAAAATGTGTTTAGTATGTTTAGATGGAATTGAAAATTTGTAAAAGACAAATTTGCACCTGATTAAATATTAAATGATTAATTTTTTTATTATTTTCAATAAATAAATATTAAAAAAAATTTGCTCCAACAACCGAGTAATCCTCCCGTGGTGCTCTGACAGGGCAAGAAAGCCAAATTTTTAGCACATTTGCGTTTACAGTCTTACCCCTTAGAAATGGACAAGCAATGAGGGCAAATTTGTCTTTTTGCTATCTAATTCCAAAACTTGAGCCCAATTCCATGAAAAAATTATGGAATTGGATTGCAAATATTTTGGGCTGCTTATGAAATTAGTTTCTAAGTTCAAATATGTGAACTAAACAATTGCAAACATTGAGTTTTGTGCAATTTCAATGTTGGAATTGGATTCCAACCCCAACCAAACGCGTTAAAAGATTTAAATAAGGGGAAGAGAATTAAGGAGGGGAAGGAAAAGATAAGGAAAAATTAATTTATAATTCTTAATTATTTTTGTTCCTTATAGTTTTAATATATATCTAAGGGATGGGCCAGGGAAGAAAGGAAGAGAATTAAGATATTTTTTCTTTGTTTGAGAAGTTTGAGAATTGGATCGAAGGAGAAGATAATAGAAGGTTAATCTTTAATTTTACATCATCCTTCTCCCTCACAATTTCAAAATATTTCAAATTAATGTATTAAAAAAAAAACTACCAACATCCATGTAGGGATGGCAATCTTACCCGGACCCAACGGGTACTCGGTAAAATTACCCGTTGGGTTTAGGTCTGGGTATTAAAAAAATGGGTCTGGGTCTAGGTCCGGGAATTTTAACGGGTAAATTTTTAGGTCCGGGTCCGGGGACAGGTAAGGGGGTATTCACCCCTACCCCGGACCCGGTGATATAACATATATAAAAATATTTTATATATTATTTATATATATATTGTGTGTTTGAAGTTTTTTTTTAAAAAAATTGAAAATAGTTAAATTTATGATTGTGTATTGAATACTTGTGTGTTTGAAGTTTTTTTTTTTAAATTTGAAAATAATTAAATTTATGATTTGTAGGAAAAAGTAATAAATTTTTCGAGTCCGGGGCTGGGTCCAAGGATTTAAGTATTCAATGGGTCCGGGGTTGGGTCTCACATTTTATACCCGGCCGGAGACGGGTCCGGGGATGGGAAAAAAAATGAGTACCGGGGCCGGGGCCGGGGATTGCAGTATCCTCCCCGTACCCTACCATTTGCCATCCCTACATCTATGCAAAAAAAAAAATGACACATCAAATGTTAACTTTCTCTTTCCCTTTAATCACTTATCTTATGAAACAAACTCATTCTAAGACTAGTTTATGGGGATACAAGTTCAGTACTACCGTATCACTGAACTTCAATGGATATCTCCAATCATATTGTGCCATTTGTTAATTTTAATAAAAACTTATATTAATTAAGACCTATCTTGAATGGATTAAAAACTAACTGATTAAAAAAATATACTGAAGTTTAATACTATCGTATCACTAAGCATCTACTCGTTTATGGGATGGTATAGTATAGCTTGCAGCTTATAAAATACAATTGTCTCCACAATTCTATCCGATGTTAGACATATATCATGAGTGATGTATGTCCCCATTCCTTCTCTTATTTCTACCCTCAACTTTAATTTCTACTTCATTTTCTTTGTATAAATTTATTAATTACACAACATATAATTTTGTACTGGTGGATATATATAAAGTGGACCGTATTAAGTTTAAGTGCCTCTTTCTCCGCAGCTTATATATCTTTTTCTTTCTTACTTTCATCATTGATCATATTCATATCATAACAAATAGAAAGTGATGAATTTTCTAAAGTAATTTTTTATATTTTTTTGGTGGAATTATGAGAGAGATAGAGAAAAGAAAAATTGGAAGAGAAAAAAAAATATTTTATTTCTCTCTATCTCTCTCATAATTTCACCAAAAAATATAGAGAATTACTTAATCCTATCTCCAAGAATTATATTACAAGTATTAAATGAGAGGATAGGGTGATTGAGTGAACAACGTAACTTTTACTCTTTTTTTTTTGGCCATCACAAGGTAACCTCTACTTAGGGTATTTTTATTACAAGGAAATAATAAGGGAACGAAGAAGGGAATGTTAGATTGTAATGTTTGTTAGCAAAAATACTAATACCCAAATCTCCATTTTTCCCTTGCTTTTTGATTTTTTTAATTTATTATGCTTTTAAAAAATTAATACTTTTTAAATGAATGGCAAAATCGTAATCTTATCAAACTCTCATTTCATTCTCCTACCCTCAATTTTATATCATACCAAACATAATCATCCCATTCTCATTCTCATCCTCTCAAAATAAATTCATCAACCAAACAAGCCCTTATAGTTGTGCCAATTGACAACTATATGAGTGTGGTCTAATAAATTTTCATTTAGGGCCCGTTTGACTGCAAACATTTTTAGTCCATAAGTGTTTTTCACAACTTTGTCAAACACAAACTCTTTCTCTCTCACAATATTTTTCTCAAACTCCATTTGAAAAAAAAAAAGTCATATGAAAATAAATACTTTTAAAATATGGTTGCCAAACCGGCCCTTAGTTCCTTAATCAAATGGTAGAGGTTCGAACTTTACTATTAGACTTGAAAAAACATTATGTGGCCAACTGTTTACTTTTAAATGGAGGACTCGCGACGAAAAGATTAGTTACTGCTGTCAGCGGTGGATATCCAATAGATTTAGAACAAATATAACTAGTTATGCCTAGTCTAACCAATAAGGGTATTTTGAACCTCCAAAAAATTCTTCAAAAGTGTGAGGAAAATGAAATGTTTATAGTTTGTCTTCTGTATTTTTGGAGGAAAATTATTTTTTTGTCATTGAATTGTTGGTCAAATTATTATTTAATCTCTGAATATTAAAATTAGACTATTTGTTCCCTAAATTTACACTCCCGTCAACTATTTAGTCCCTGAAAGGCTGGAATTATTTATCTGTTAAGTCTTCGCATGACGTGGCCGTTATATGCTAACATGATGCTGTTAATATGACATCATGTTGCCACCTCTCCTTCAACACCATCTAAATATTTATTTTAAAAAAAAAGGTGGATTTAGGGATTTTAAGGTAAAAGACCATTTTTGTACAACTGTTTTGTTTTAAGTGTTAATTTGTATATTTTTTTAATATTTAGATGAAGTGGCAAGGTGAAGTGATAGATTAACAGCGTCAGGTTAGTAATACATAACGACCACATCACTTGGTGACTTAACGAATAATGTCCCATGAGCTGAATAGTTGACGGAAAATCATCAAATAATATATTTTCAGAATTTAGAGACTAAATAATAGTTCGACCAATAATTCAAAAATTAAAAAATAATAATTTTTTTTGACGAAATAAAAAAAAATAGTTTACCTCATATTTTGAGATCATTGATCCAAAATTAGTAATTTAGGCAACCTTTGATCCTTTATAACCCATGACATCCATGGCCCTAAAGATGTTCCACTTTATAGGATTCTTCTCCTCATACCTTATTTAAATTGTCATATAACATATAAAGAATAGGGAAATTTTAATTAAGAATGTTAGGATTTTCATATATCAAACTCAAAAATATTAATTGCAGGTTACCTAACATCACAAATAAGATAAAAGTTGGGCAATAAAATAAGGAAAAAACTTAGGTCCATTTCTTTATATCCATTTCATCCAATTCCACCAATCATATATTGTATTTACACTCTCTTTCTTCTATGATTGGTCATATAAAATGTGGTCTTCTATATTCTCTCTCTACTGTGATTGGTCATTTAAACACTTTTTGCCACATGTCATAATTATATTGGAAAATTGGATAAAATAGACATAAGAAAATGGACCTAAATTTTTTCCATAAAATAATAACCATGCATCTAAAATATTCGTCATAATGTTTCCCGAAATTCGCCAAATTTCGCAATCAGCAAGTAAAATAACTCGAACTAGATAAGCCCAAACTATTAAATAATCCAAATAGTTATTCGAAATTTTTTTTAATACATTTGTTGCCTATTCAACATGTCATGTCTATTTTAGTCTTTTAAATTTTATTTAAATTTTAAATTAATTCTTTATATTTTAAAAATTTTAAAATGATTCTTTATATTTTTCAGAAGTTTTAAATTGGTCATTCCGTCCAAGTCTGTATATTTCTTCTATTAAATACTGACGTGGCGTACTGAGGTGGACATATTATCTCTCTTATGTGTCCATTTAAGCTGACGTGTCATCGCCAGTCGCCACATCATATTCTATTCATCATATGTGATGACGTGATGATGATGTAGCAATGACATGGTATGACATGTTAGCTTAAATGGACATATTAGCACGTCACGTCAGCAATTAGCTTAAGAAATTGACGGAACTAGACAGAAGGACCAATTTGGAACTTTTGTGCAACATAAAGGACCAATTAAAACTTTTGAAACATAAGGGACTAATTTAAAACTTGGGTGAAACATAAAGGATCAAAATGAACCTTCGACCGAACATATTTAGTAGTACAATAATATTAGATTTTAATATATCTTTTTAATTAGTTGATTTTTAATTTATTCAATGTGTGTCTTTATTAATATGAATTTTTGTTAATATTGCAATAAGAAACTTTGATATTTTTTTAGTATTAAAAATTTAATACTTTTTCTATTTATTAATACAATGTTATTTTTATTTGTTAATATTAATAAAAATATAATTTATAATACTAAATAATAACATTAAATAAATCGAGAAATATGTTTTTTTTTCAATAGATTTGAGAAATATGTTTTTTGTCGTAAGCAATTTGAGAAATATGTTAAAAATTATCATTTATAATTGGTCAAATTACTCTTTTGGTCCTCAATGTTTGCACGAAGTTTAATATTAATCATCAACGTTTTAAAAAGTTATTTTAGGTCCTCAACGTTTCTTTTTGTTAAAATTGGTCCTCTAGCATAACATTCGTCTTGTTTTTCTATTGAATGCTGACGTGGAAGGCTTATGTGGTATACACTCTCTCCTACGTGTCATATTTAAATGACATGACACCCTCTCTCACTCCAACTCAGCAAAACGATGCCGTTTTGATTCAAAACAAAACATTTAAATGAATCAAACCGGCGTCGTTTTGTTGAATTTAAGTGAGAAAAGGTGCTATGTCATTTAAATATGACATGTAGGAGAGAGTGTGTGCCACATAAGCCTTCCACGTCAGTATTTAATGGTAAAACCAGACAGATGTTAAGCTAAATGATCAATTTTAACAACAAAAAAAAACGTTGAGAACGTAAAAAACTTTTTAAAATGTTGATGACTAATATTAAATTTCGTGTAAATTGAGTAAGTTTTCCTTTATAATTTTATATACTAATCCATTATATTCATTTAATTTTTCCTTTTTTTTTTGATACTGTAAAAATTTAATACTGACATTTGATGCTATATTGCTATTCTTATTCTTCCTTCCCATTTCTCAAATCCTAAACTCTCTCTCTCTTTTCCACACTGTGATCTTCGCTGCTCAGCAACCATGGCGAGAGGTTCCTCTCAATCTCAATCTACTACTAATGCTCCCACCACGCGACCCGGAGTCATGGCTCCACGCGGCTCCGCCGCTGCAACCGCCGGTATGCGCCGCCGCCGTCTCGGCGGAGGAGGCGGGGGAAACAGCTCCGGCGCAGTCGCGGGCGGATCCGGTGGCGGCGCCAACATGCTGAGGTTCTACACCGACGACGCCCCTGGGCTGAAGATTTCCCCCACCGTCGTGCTCGTCATGAGCCTCTGCTTCATCGGTTTCGTCACCGCGCTTCACGTGTTCGGCAAGCTCTACCGTCGATCTGCAGGCGGAGTTTGATTTCTTGATCGGTAATTCATCCGACTTGGATCTGTCTTTCGGACTTGGGGTTCTGAAATTCTGATCCGTTTCGGTTTTCTCGACTCGGTCTTCGGAATCATCGAAACCTGCGTTTTCTTCTTTTCTCTGTAAATTTCCCTTACTTTACTATCTAGCTGTTGATTTTGGTTAAAGTTGTGGAATGGTTGGGTGCTATTGCTGTTGAAGGAAGGCAGTTTCGGCCGTTCCGTGAAAAATCGATCTATGGCATTCCTTTTTTGTTCTATGAAATCAATCATTTTAGGTACCATAAACTGCGGTTGATGTTACTCTTTTACCAAATACTTGTGTCTTTTCAATCTTAGCATTTCCAAGCTTTTTTTTGCTGAAACTGGTGTAGATTGCTGTATTGCTATAATACTCATCAATGATATTCATATATAGAAAGTGGTAGTTGGAATGTGAATTGCGAGTTGCATATATGTTATGTACCAATTACGAAAAGGCCACAAAAAAAGCTTGATATTATCCTTTCCCTTAATAGAAAAATTAGTTCAAACACTTGAGTGGTTTGATCATGTATAAAGATTTAGGGTTTAGGAGGAACTATTAAGAATAACCTAATCATGAAATGTGGAAAGAGAGGATATTATGACGTCGTTTGATCCATATAGGCGACTCATCTAATGGAAAAAAGGTTTTGATTGTTGTTGTATTTTCTTTCCCCTGAATCCCATTTTCCTTGATGCTTGTCCATATGAACAAGAAAAAGCTTCGTGTTAATGGAACATTCACTTGCAAAGTTGCCTTCAAGTTTGACTTCTCTTTCAATATGTTCCATAAACATGAAGATTGAAGCTATTAGTTGGGGACAAATATGCTGAAAGTTGCATATTAATAATGTCTTTGGTGTTCTGTTTCTCTGTTCTACACTTACCATATTCTGTTTTTCCTTTTTCCATTTTTTACCATAGTTGATATTTAATAAGATTGAAATGATCAAGTTGAGCAACTTAAAGCTGTAGTAAGTGATATTTATCCGATTCTCATGATAAATGCTCAGGTAATATGATGCAACTGAAAATAAAACCTGGAAAAACTTCATCATGAATGATCTTTTGGCCAATGGATTTATTATAACAAAATATCTGAATATGGTTGATGTGCATAATCCTTAATCGAAAAAAAATACAACTAGAATTGAGGAGTTTCCTAATCTCCATCCTGGCATGATAAGCTTTTGTTTATTTGGTCATTGACATTTATTCAGGTTATTTTCAAGGAATCTCATGAATAAATGAACACTTCTACATGAGGTCATTTCCTCCCTCTAATAGAACAACTACCAATAGTTACAAATTCCACTTTTCTTCATAATGGGTATCTTGTGAAGGCCATTTTGTTTAGTCCTTCAAAGTTGATAGTAGAATCTGATGGGATCTCATTGAGGATACCATCTTGAGGTTGATTCTGGTTATTGCAATTCATGTTAAAACCTTGATCTATTTTATTATCAATGCTTGGCTTCCTGTTAAAACAGATGAGATTACCATATTGATCATCATCATCATAAGATTTTGTATTCAGTGGGTTGAAGTAGCTTTCCAATGAAGGAATTGTTATATGAGAATTCACTTTGCTGGAATCTTCTTCATACACTGAATTGAAGCTTTTGCCTTTGCTGCCTCTGAAGCTCAGGCCTGAGATGTTCTGGATGGGAAATACAGGTTCACCCACAAGAATGGAGGCTAAGATTCGATAGTCTTTGTATTCATAATCTGTGACCAGGTTAGCTTCAAGGTTTGTGTCTGTTGGGTGTATTTCCTCACACCTTGGTTCATTTGTTTTTGTCTGCAAATTTGGTTCACAATGATCCTCACAAGAAGTCTTGGATAAGTAGCCTTTATGTCGAACCCGACATAGCACCCAGTCGTCCAACTGTAACAACAAGAGGCATGAAACAATAAGGAGGCATATCAATTAAGAGATGAAATTTTAAATTGTATGGAACTTTGCATCTTCCGTTTAGGTTCCGTTTGATGGGATTTTTTTGAAAAGGCTGAATTCTTTTATCATTGATCACTTTAAAATCAAATTTAGTACTTTAAAATGCAATTTGTCTTAATTTGAGTCTTGAGAATCTTATTTTTTTGTGAGTTCAGGTATCCGTCGTTGTGAACAATAATTAATTTCTTTGTAAGAGACTTGATGGCACAAAACCCTCTCTGTGTATATCATCAAGAATCAAACTCCTGATACCAATTGTGTTAAGCCTCGTGGTTAATACTTAGGAATTTCTATTAACATAACTAACAAAAGTTTTTAGAGACTAAAAATTGCAACAAATTATATCTGTTAAATTAAAACAAATTATATCTTTCAATGAATAAATTTGTTATTTGTATTTTTTAGGGACTAAATTAAGACAAATTATCTTTTAGGGGGCTAAATTTGATGACTTCATTTTCTAAAGACTAAATTGATGGGACAATGTAATCTTTCAGATATCAAGATAATAATTTATTTATTCATACCAAAGTGATTCACCTTCCAAAATTCATATATATTCAAACTCATGAAACCTTGCTACAAGAAGAAATTTAGGATTAACTAAGGATACGTTTGGGGAGGGAAGGAAAAGAAAGACTTTCAAGATATCTTCTCTTTAGTTGGGAAGATAAAAATTGAAAGAGAAAATAATAAAAGATCAATCATTAATCTTCAACTATTCTTCCCCTCTACAAATTCAAAATACTCTAAATTAAAATATTTTGGAGGAAGTATCAACACTCAAACGATTCCTAAAGAAGTAATCAAGTGAAGAGAAAGGGACTTAACTCGCATGGAGCCTTTAAACCTGGAGGAGGGTTTGTTGTTATCATTGGTAGTATCCACTAATCTGTATTCATTCATAATCCATTGAGTCTTGTTCCCTTTGGGAGGTCTTCCTGTGTAGAACACAAGTGCTTTCTTCACTCCTATCCTTTTTGATCCTCCTCTGCTCACAATTCCCTTATCTGTTCCTGTGGCTTTCCAGTACCCTCTTCCTGCTGCTCTGTTTGGCCTCATCCCATTTGGGTACTTCCTCTCTCTTGGGCTAAAGAAATACCATTCATCCTCCCCAAACACTGCCTTCTCTGCACCCATTCAAATCAATACACACACAAACAAACACACACACACATATATATATATATATATATACACACACAGTAATACTAGCATTGATTTCCATGTAAAAGAAGATATGCACAATTACTATCGTATTATTGAACTTTAGTGCATTCCTCTAATCATGTAGTGTCATTTATTAATATTAACAAAAACTCAAGTTAATAAGGACCTACCTTGAATGGATTAAGAACCAACTGATTGGAAGGATGCACTAAAATTTAGTACTACTGAACATCTAATCATAAGATAGATGGATCGTAAGATCTTATTATTTATAATTTTGTAAACATATATAATATAAAATTTTTAAATAAACAAAAAAAAAATCACACCGAATTAATACTAAAGCTAAAATTCATGTAATTTCTAATCAACGTATGCAAGGTTTGACTCAAATAAATTATGAAAAGATAATATATAATAACTATTAGTTAAATCTAAGATAAATTGACAAATAAATAAATAAATAAATAAATACTAGTAGTTGATTGAAGTAGCTAAGTAGAAACATAACCAAAAACTGCAAACTAATAGATAAAAGAAAGATTGAAGTGGTTATTATGTCGTGCAAATAGAAATTCAGTACATCTCTCCAATCATGTAAAGTCATTTGTTAATATTAATATAAATTCACATTAGTAAGGACCCACCTTGAATGGTTTAGTAACCAACTGATTGGAATGATATACTGAAGTTCAGTACTACCGTACTACTGAACACTCCTAAATCAAAAGGCAAAAATACGATGTTTTGTCATGGATTTTAAAAATTCATAAATATCTAAAATGCTGGATTTGATGTAGCTTACAAAAAGAAATCAAATTTCGATCTTACGATCTTGCTCTGATCTCACCATAATTTTACGATCTTAACAACATTGGATATATATATGTACAGATTTAAGATTAAGAAGTAGAAGAAGAAGAAGAAGAAATTAACTGGGTAGCTCCCATGGGTTATACTTGTAGAGATCAATTTCAGCTATAATGAATGCTGGAAGTGGACGAGATGAGATCTTGTTCTGCAAGTAATGAACTATGAGTTCTTCATCTGATGGGTGAAATCTGAAACCTGGTGGAAACTTAGACCCCACTACTACTTGAGCATGATCTCCCTCCATTAATTGATCAATTCAATTATATCAAAGTAATATAACCATAACGATGATACCTATTTCAATGCCTTGGCTGTAACTACAAGTAATGTATATATATATATATGGTTCAACTTGCATGCATGTGGAAGAAGAAGATAAAAATTGGCAATAAAGGAACCATTTTGTTGCATGTAAAGTTTTAGAGAAGAAGACATTACACAAAATTTTTTAACCTTCCACTTTTGGGGTTTTTTTTTAATACCTCATTGAGAATAATTCATTCACCTTAATTTCGAAATTGGATCAGCGAATATGCACTGTGACTGAAGTGCAGCCAGCAGCCACAGTGCACATTGGCATTGTTGATGTCAACAATGATGCATGTTTTTATTGAATGAACGGTGGAGATGTGCTCTGTGACTGCACTTTAGCCACAGACCCACAGTGCATGTTAGCGGATTCGGTTCCTTTTATTTCCCTCGGTACCGTGAAGAGAGAAGTTTTGGATGATTAAATTATGGAGAGACTGTGTTTTTTAGCTAGTGTTTTTATTCTTGTTTTGCTAGTTCTAGATCCCTATCCAGTATGAACTTGATTACTTGAAATTTATACTTTCCCACTATAGCAAAATTCTACCTACTACAAAATCTACCAAAGGTTACTATACTCTCTTGGGAATGTTTGGTGTAAATTAATATTTTAAATACAAATAATTCATATGTGGGTCAAATTAAAGTGTAGCGGCAATTGTTTGGTGACATAAGTCTAAATGTATTATATTGAATGGCATAATGTTTGGGTTATGTGCACTTAAGTGACGAACAATTATAATTTTTAGCTTAATGATAAATGTTCAAAGTGACATAATATTTAATACTGTATTGAATCAACTTTAAAAATTTTATAAATTTTTAATTTTAGAGAATTCAAACTCATACAAACTCTCCATATTATTACACTGTAGCTCTCCAGGAAAAGATGTCGTTTGAGAGATTAGTGGATAGCATAGGTTTCTGCGTTAACTCTCTTTTCTTGGAAATCTACGTCAGTTGTCGTTTTGGAGAGACATAATAAGCCAAAACCAAAATGTCAAATTAAAAGCTCAAGGATTTCTAACCAACTCACTGCCTTGAAATTAACTTCCTCAATTCTCTTAATTGTATTTTATTAAGCATAAAATCAATGTAAGTCGGTGAGGTTTGCTAAGTGGTGAGTGTTTTAAATGGCGTACCATATGCATATGCTGTGATTCTATGTCCGTCATCTTACATATTATAGTATCTTAGATGTCAGGGTTAGATAACGTGTTTGGTATGCTGTGATCTCATCACATGATGACATCTGAGATAACACCTTGTTATCACATCACAACCAAAAGGGTGTGGTCTGATGACAACTCAAAAACTATGTCATCTTAAAAAACAGGGTTAAAAAGGATATTTTTTTACTAAACTTTCAATTTTATCCCTTTTTTCAATTTTTTTACTTGGCGTAATTTTTTTTATTTAACGCCACTTTTTACCACATACCCAATCACCAATTATAAACTTGGTGCCACTTTTTTTTTCCACGTACTCGTTAATTATATTCCCTGGTGTTGTTCTACGTTTAGCACATGATATTATTTATGGCTTCTTCCTCAATTGATGATTGATGCAATATTTTCTTTTTAAATGAAATATCTTTTACATTGTTTAAAAAAATGAAGCTTATTAAATTTTATAAGGATAAATAAGAAAGTTTAAAAAAATAAGTTATACTAATCATAAAAAATACAAAATATGTGCATCTTATATGTCTGACATATGAGATATCGTTCATCTTATACCAAACGTCAGCATTATAAATACTATAATATGTTATACTATAGTATCATATACTATGTTATCTAAGATACTACGATATCTGAGATAACAAGAGATATCATAGCGTACCAAATGTCACCTTAGTGGAAAGTGGAAGAAAATAGAAGTAAAAATGAAAGTGGAAGTGGAAGTAAGTAATAAAAAGTATGTATGGTATACAGGGAAATGAAAGTGGAATGTAAAAGTAATATTGTTTGGTATGGTAGGAAGAAGATAGGAAAATAGAAGATAAAAATATGAAAAACCTTTTTTGCCTTTACTTTTTTAAAAGCCACAAATTTTTAAGGACATTTTGGTCTTTAAACCTTACCTTACCTCACTTCACCTTCTCTCAACTTTCCTCCCCATCATGAGGGAAAGAAGCTTCCCTCCCCAAAGGGAACCTCAACCTCACTTCACTTATGATGAAAACATACCAAATATGCTCAAGCTCAAGCTCAAGCTCACTTCACTTTCCCTGCTAGCATTACAAAAAAATGTTGATTTAGCTACGGATTAGTTAGAGAAAAAAAATCCCTAACTAAAAAAAGTTTGGCGTGAAAAAGTAGGAAAATTTTATTATGGAATAGCTACGGAATAGATTTCTCCAATTTTAGTTACGGATTTTTCCGTAGCAAAAGTTTCTCAAATTTAGCTACGGATTTCCCTATCTAATTAGCTAGGAAAAAAAGACCTAGCTAATCCTTAGCTAGGAAAAAAAATTCTAGCTAATTTGGTAAAAGAGTTTGGCGCAAAATGCGGGAAAATTTTGCTACGGAATAGCTACTAATTTTTTTTCGTAGCAAAAGTTTTCTCAAATTTAGCTACGGATTAGTTAGGGAAAAAATTCCTAGCTAATTTGGTAAAAAAGTTTGGCTCGAAAAGGTGGAAAAATTTTGCTATGGAATAGCTATGGATTTTTCCGTAGCAAAACTTTCTCCAATTTTAGCTACTAATTTTTTCGTAGCAAAACTTTCTCCAATTTTATCTACGGTCCGTAGCAAATCTTTCTCCAATTTTACCTACGGTCCGTAGCAAATCTCTAAACCATTTGTTATATGTATATATAACAAATGTTTTACATTAATAAATCAAAAAGTGATAAATGGCCTAGTGGTTGGTGTAAATGTTAATCCATGATATTCCGTCTTCGAATTCTTGTAGGACCATTTTTCAAAAATATAAAGAGGCTACCAGAGGCGGCGGTTGTCAAAGGGCCTATCGGAGGCCGGTAGAGGAGGCCCTCGTCGGAGGGGGCGATTTAGCTAGGGAATAGCTACGAATTTATTTGTTTGTTTATTACAAATTAGCTAAGGATTAGCTACGTAATCCGTAACTAAATCCCATTTCCTTTAAACAAGGTTTGGGTTCGAGTCTTGCGTATAGAAACCCCCTCCCCCCGGTTATGAGACCTCAATTAACTTAAGCTAAACCATGTCAAAGATATAAAAACACTTAAATTTTTTCCTTAATCTCATGCTTAAAGAATTATTACACAGGCTAAATCGTAAAAAGTTTAACCCAATTATAATTACTTAACTAGCTTTTTGAGTGTCGGCAAATCTCCTAAAAAGATATACCAACCAAACTGAATTTTGAATGATTTAGGAGATTCGAACCGTATAGATAAAACTATAGCTCATTTATACCAAAGCACATCCCCAAGCAGCTTCAAAAATTTTTGAAAGACTTTAATTATCTCTGATTAGAGAATAATCTCACTTAATGATATGACTCACAACATTAAAAAAAAAAACACAAATTGTACGTATCGATTAAAAAGATTAAAAAAAAAGAAGATAATTTTGACTTTTTTCTTTTATTAATTGGTAATTAGCAATTATTGTACTGCATGCTGATCTTCCAAGATACGTGGGCTATATATCAGTACGTGAATGAAGGGATGTTCAATCGTTTGAATTAGATTGGTTTAGTTGTGATACTTTTTTAAATGATTCCGATTAAATAATGAAAACATCATTCAATCAATTATTCAATTAAAAAGTTTTATCCGATTTAATCTAAATTAAATTGGATCGGTTGATCAGTTTTTACTTTTTAATGTAAAATGAAAATAAAAACCACATTTTTTCGATCTTCATTAATGTAGAGTACACTTATGGTCTCACATCCAAACACAATCCAAACGAAATAAAAAGTACAAACTGAAATTAATAATTTAAATACAATAATACTAATATTTATTACAACCATAATCAAATTTAATAATTTGTTGCTTTCTAATCCTAAAAAATTGCAATAGTAATGCTTCTAATTTAATCCAAGGGGCATTTTTTATATATGGGTATATATATTTTTTACAATTATTGTCTTCTATAATCAAATTTTGGAAGAATGTGAAATTAAAATATACAGAGGGGCATTCGATGGATGGGTTGTTCACAACAATAAATCTTACATTATTCAAAAGATATATTGGTCATTAGATTTGTTCTGATAGTTGTACTAGTTCAAAACAAAATAATAATAATAATAATAATGATAATAATAGTTGAGTACACACATTGTTTTGTGGCGAAGAGAATTTTTGATGAAGCAAATAGATCCAATCAGAAACAACAAATTAATGGAGTGTTCTAATTATATATATATATATATATATATATAAACTTATTTAATTAAGGTTGGAAATAAAAGCATGGATGAAACCCAGGTTCTGAATTTGTTTGTAAGCAGAGAAAGCAGCATTTTCCTTTGGAATTTATCTGATCAAAGGTCACATATATATATATATATATATATATATATATATATATATATATATTTCATTTCACAAACTTAGTTCCAATCAATTTAGGTTGTCATCTTCTGCATATGAAGAGTAAAGACCTCGAATCCTAGGTAGCAAGATTTTGTGCCAGGATTAATAATATGAAAATTAAATTAAATCAGTATATTTTAAATTATAGTTATAAATTGAATTTTAAATTTCAGATAAAAAATATTTTATTTGTTAAAATATAAATGAAAATATACTATTAAGTCTTTAAGTGGCATTTGGTAAAGTAGACAATGTTTTGGTAGGAAATAAAATGAAAAATGGAAAAGGAAGTAATTGAGGGAAATGGAATAGGAAATAATAACAAAAAATTGTTTGGTATATACAAGTAAATGGAATTAGATTATAAGACTAATGACTTTGTTTGGTAGGATGAAATAAAAGTGGAATATGAATATGGTGAAAAGACAGTTTTGCCCATTACTAAATTGCATACAGTGAGTGCCTGATCAAATTGATCAAGTCATCTAGGAACAAGGTTACCGTTAGGATGCCTCAGTTGAATACATTACTACACTTCCACTTGACACCTATCGTTAATGATAAATGGCTAGTCTCGTCATACGTGACACTTTCTTGAATTCTCAAAAATCTTATGTCGCTCTATTCTCGCACTGGCATAGAGTTAACCCATTGATGTCTCGGCTATGCTACCGGAAGCTCTGGAAAAGTCGAAATAGGAGAGCACTCATCTTGGGATATGTGGGCTTACTACTCAAATGCTTTTGAGAGCCCTCAATGTGTCCCTCAATTTCACTCATAAGGGTATGCAATAAATAATTTAGTAAGATTTTTTTAAAGGCAAAATTGACATTACACACTTTAACTTTCTATCAACCTATTTTCATTTCCCCCTCGCCAAGAGGAAAGGTAATTATGTTCCCTCTATCTTTACTCACTCCTTACCAAACAAGGAATTAAAGGGAAGTAAATATCTATTCACCAAATTTTCTTATAACGAGTGTCCTTATATGATGACAATTTATATTGTAAATATTTTCTAAATTACGGTGTAATAATGGATGCAATTTTCTAGGAAAGAAATTTAAATTCCGGACACCGAAAGCAAACAATAATTAATGACCAAAAAAACAATTGCCTTTGTTATATGATTTAAAGTTTTTTTAAATAAGTTTTAGAAGAATAAAAAAAATTGTTTAATTAAATTTGTTTTTATAACAAATTTGAAAAAAAAATCACTTAAAATTATCATTAATAAAGGGAGTGAGAAGAAGTAACATTAGAAAATTTTCTCAAAGTTATATATTCTATATTTTTTCCCAAAACAAAAAATTAATAGTTCAAAAATAAGTTTTAGTTTTTGAAAACAGTTATTGAAAAAATTAACGAGAGATTAGTTCAAGTGGTAAACGGTTAGGCATCGTTTAAGTAATTAAGGTTCCGAGTTCAAAACTTTATTAATGCAACTATCTTCATTGGGAGACTTTCCCACCATAATTAGATGCACGATACGGATCAAGTCCAGATTAGTCAAAGCAGTATATGCCTCAAGCACCAAGCAGGCAACAAAAAAACATAATTTCCGAAAACAAATTGACAAACTGTTATTTTATTCTTTTTTTTTTTATAAAAAACTAGAATATAGTTCATGCCAAAAAAATAAAGAAAACAACAATAATCAAAGACTTTTTTGTTAAGTGAGATCGAATAAAAATTCAGTATTAACGTACTATTAAACATCTACTCGGTGAGATCAACCATATATATAAATATATAGAGAGAGAGAGAGATTAAGTAACGTTAACGTATTTTGTTTTTACTCATTTTTATTATTAAGTTGTAAATAAATTGTGTTAAATCTATCGTAACATTGTTACTAGGGAAAATTAAAGGAAACACTTGCTTTGTGTTAGGTTGTCATTTATTTTTATGATCTTTATAGTTTTACTCAATTTATAATTGGGTTTTATAATTTAAAAAACTGTAATGAAGTGAAGTCCCAACTAAAATTTAACAAATTGTTGAAAAATTATATTAAATTTGGTTAATATTACCAACATGTAGGAATCTTAAAACTCTAAATATGTATGATTTATGCCAACAAATTAGAGGAGAAAAAAATAAATAATTAATGTGAAACTAACTAACTTAAATATATTGGGATAAAATACAATTCATCATGTTAGGCAATATATATATATATATATATATATATATATATATATATATATAATTAAATAAATTTATAATATTAAATAAGATGATATATAATTAGCATGCCATTAAAATTTTAACAAAATGTTGATAAAAAAATACAGTTTAGAGATTATATTTATATTGAAAAAGTATTGGGCTAAATTACAATTTTTTTAACCATAAAGACCATATTAAAAATTTAGTAAAACTAAAAGAACTCCGCAAAATAATTTAAATAGTGAAAATTTTGAAGTAAATCATCACTGTTGTCACTAAAAGAATGCCCAGCCCATAGGAAATAAAATATGGATGGAAAAATTAAACTAATTAGTAATACATTTTCTTCTGTAAAAAAAAAAACACACTAAGTAGGGGGAAATCAAATTATTTTTTAAATTGACAATGTTAGAGAATCAAGTTCAGAATATATTAATTAATTTAATATTTTAAATAATTAGAATTATCGTATATATTCAAACGATGGCTATGTTTTAACGTTAAACTTTTTTATATACGAATTATTTTTTATTAGAAAAATACTTAAAAACTTAATTATAATTTGGAAAAAACTTAGGTCCATTTCCTTATGTCCATTTCATCCAATTCCACCAATCATATATTGTATTTACACTCTCTTTCTTCTATGATTGGTCATATAAAAAGTGGTCTCCTATATTCTCTCTCTACTATGATTGGTCATTTAAACACTTTTTGCCACGTGTCATAATTATATTGGGAAATTGGATGTAATGGACATAAGGAAATTGACCTAAATTTTTTCCTTATAATTTTTATATCTTTGTCGTCAAGATTTTAATAAGAAATATGTCAATCGAGACATGTATAATTTATACAACTCACACAACAATATTTTAGGCAATTTGTAACATTTATAAAGTGTTGCAAAAAGTCAAAAAATTGTTCACTAAAAAAAATTCAATTTTAGCAACGGTTTTTTTAAGCTTTAGCGACTTTTTTTTAACGACGGTTTGATTGACCGTGGTTAAAGTTATTGTCGAGAATAAATCTAGTGACGCTTGACCTAAGCGTCGTTATTTTGATTGCAATTTTTAATGTGAAATTTGGCAACGTTGCTTATAAATTATAATTTTGGTCACAATTTTTTCAACACGTTTCTAGCATTGCATTTATTGTTTTCTACAACAGTTTTAGAAGTAAATATAACAATTTTTTTTATCTTATCATAAGCAATGCTTTATTTTTTTCATGCAACACTTTAATTGCATGCCAAAATTTCTATTACTAAAAAATTGTGATGTGTAAAGAACAATGTCGTCACTAACATTTAAATCTGTCATTAAATGGGATTTAGTGACATATGTCTATCACAATTCACTACAACATTTTGGGCGATCTGCAACGGTTGAGAAATGTTGCAGAAAGCCAAAAAAATGTTGCCTATACTTTAGGCAACAGTTTTTGCAACGCTTTACGAGCATTGCATTTGTTGCCGTTGCTAGGTTTTTTAGGCAACAGTTTCAAAAGCAAATGCAACACTTCTATAGGCAACACTTTTTATGGTTTATGCAACAGTTTTATGCTGTTGCATAGTAAGTTTTAGGCAACATTTTTGAACTGTTGGAATCTAGAAACTGCAACACTTTTCACTTTTTATAGGCAACACTTTTTTATGTTTATGCAACGGTTTTAAACAGTTGCATAATAAGTTTTAGTCAACATTTTTAAAATGTTGCAATCTAGAAAATACAACACTATCCATTTCTCTTATAAGCAATGCTTTATATTAACCTTATACACATCGACAACTTCTCTAGAAAAAGTTATAAGAGGAATTGTGAAATTTTTAAATGAAATATATATCATATCCTAGTTGCATATTCTTCCCAATTAAGTAGAATGTTACAAAACAAAATCATTACACAATTCAAAGCAATACTAACCACAGATGTTTATTGTCTATCACTAGCAACAAAAAAGCTTTATCAAACAAACTAAATTGAAATTGCTATTTAATGTTCATCATTGCTTCCATCATCTCCTTCCTCTTCCTCATCTTGATCACAAACATCATTATCACTAATGTCTCCGATCAATCCATTTTCCTACATAGTATTACAAATGAGTATTTTGGCTGCAAAAAGGAACACAAATTCAATAAGAAAAACAAGTTACTGAAATTAGTTATTGGAAACTAGATTTAACATAAAACCTTATCATTAAATTATTAAAATAGTATGATAAAACCACATGCAGATAGAAAGGCAACAAAATCCAAAATGAATCCTAAGTCTTAACTATTAATGGGCTTTCATATAATTCAGCTACTTCATATTCTCTTTTCCTTTCGTTGGTTGTAAAATGAGGCACAAATTCACTAAGATAAATTACTAAAAATATTTATTAAAAGCATTACTAATAACATAAAACCAATCAAGGTAAATACAATTCAACTACTTCATATTCTCTTTTACTTTCGTTGGTTGTGATACAGTGATGCATCATATGGCAGAGTGTAAATTCAAAAAATACAGAAACTGCAAAAACAAAACCAATCACGGCAAATAGACTAGTTTAGAACCAACTTACCGTACTTTAGAACTATTGGTTTCCCCTGTCAAAGTACAAATTTATCAATCAGAATTCATAGGATAAAATAACCCAGGCTTGTTTGTACAATATACTTGCACATAGCAGGACCTGCCTAGCACTATAAGTACAGAGTTATAGAATATAGACCACTCAGGTTATTTGGGAAAAAGCTGCCACATCACTTGGAGAGAATTTATTGACATTATTATCATTAATAAATAGTCAGCAATTAGTGGAGTTAATATAACACAAGCATACACACATATTTAACCGAGACAATACCTAAATCACATATGCTCCTTGATGGAAAACACACATACAGTCTTAGGGCCACAAAGAAAACCAATATAACACACACATACATCTGAAATAGGTTTCAAGTTGCCAATAAAAAAAACAGCAGACAATACAAGAGCAAGATTTACTGAATTACCTTAACAAGAGTAAAATGTAGGTTTAATCTGCTAAATGTACAAGGTATCATGCACCAATTATGATTTTGCTACTCTTTTGAGGAAAGAAACAATACTAAATCATACTAGCCTCAATATATAAACACACACCTCTCTTTGTTACAAAAAAAACCACCAAACCATTACCATATTCATTAGGATTAATCCATTAACTTTATAGAGTGATACTGCTGACTAGATTAAAAATGATTCTATAAGTATTGAAGTCATACAAGTGAATGATAGTGCTTTGTTGCTTGCACCTTCACCTTGCAAACTAGGAAGCTTAGCCTTTTTCTCACTGATGTCTGATAAAAGAGACTACCATAAGTTGACCTTAAGAGTCCAAAAGTTAGAATAAAGTAGTCAAGTTTTTAACATATATTAATTAGTAGCAAAAGCTAAAAAATTAAAAAGAAGCACAAATCAATGCAAGGACAAGAAGTAGAAATAAGAAAAGGAAAAAAAAACATCAGGATTAATATAGAAAAGATAAACAATAAGCACAACACATGTACTGAATATGTTATCACTTATCCTAGTAAAGTGTAAAGACTCTGGCCCATGATGTTTGCTAGCTGCATAAGGAGTTTCATATAACAATATTAATACCAAATTGTCAAAAACTTGATTGTTATAGAAAGAAACACCAGGACAAAATTATAGTATGCTAATAGATATGAAAATTTGCATTTCTCCAATATTAAGATTATTTTAAGGCTACTGTACAACAGATTGAAGTATGTTTTATCAGGAGATAAATCCAGGAGTAAAGAATAGTGAGAAAACTTTGCGCCAAGCAAAGACCCACTCAATAAGGGTTAGGAAGAATAATTAGAGCATATAAAAAAACGTGTATAAGAAAATTAAAATAAGTATAACTAGACTTATTGGAATAAGATGAGGCAAAAACTCTCTCAAGTTTTTTAGAGGTTGTTGAGCATCACAAGAAGCAGAGCTATAAGCACAATTATAATTTTTCTTTTAAAAAAATGAACTGATATATATATATGAATATACCAGCTTCGATTAATATATTAAATAATTTTTCTTAAAAAACAGAACCGATGTAAATTTAATAATTATAATTATTAATTAATAAGTAGACATATATATATATATATGTATATATATATATATGTATATATATATATATATGTATATATATATATATATGTATATATATATATATGTATATATATATAATTATTAATGACCTTTTCTTAGTGCAACAGAGAAGAACAGAACAAAACCAAATAATTGAACCATTTTCATTCCGAAGCTTTGATCAATATATTAATATAGGAGGATTGCCATACTAGCACCATAGATCTCATATACACAGGACTCACCATTTTCATATATGGAGTTGCTCACCTTTTTCTGAAGCATAGAAATTGATTCAAACATGAGTTGGTTCTGCAAGTAAAATGCTCACAACAAAAGAATAAAAATAAATAAATAAGCGATTGACTATCACATCACAATCAATATAAATTTAGGTGCTTACTCAAATGTTTTAAAATCCAATATAAGAAGATTGACTTGCGTACCATTCCAAGGAACATACAATCGAGACTCCATAAATCTAAAGAGTAATGAAAGTCTTGATTAAAGACCAATTGGCATGCCAAAAAACTAATATAATAAAATGCAAGTAAAGGCCAAAGCTACAATTGCAATAATGATGAAAAACGATTGAAGATTAGAATCATAGAAAACGATAAATGGGAGACTGGATTATAAAATAAATTTTTATTTTTCGATGAACAAAAGAAAAATAGGAACCATTGCTAAGATTCTTGCTGAGAATATAAGATGTAACTCTTCAAGATTTTCTTGTCCATTAACAGGAAGTCCTAAAATAAAGTACCAATAGAAGTTTCAGAGTATCTTTGATGAAGCAAAGATGATCTTTCAATTCACAAGAGATATAAAGTCAAATATGATAAAATATAAAGTAAGAAAGGGGAAAAAGGAAACTAGTAACACCTATGTCTCAGGAATAATGTATTTAGAAAAGTAATTGCACCCAATAAACTAGTGAGATACAAAGAGGAATTTGAGAAGCAATTTGGTTTTGGTCTGAGTTGTGTCGAGTAGTGAAGAGAACAAAATGTGATGAATTAAGAAGTGACAAATTAATAATTGCTAACCTATAATTCTGTGATCACGTAAATAAAGCAATTTTTATATCCACTTTGAAGTACCCAGAAATCCTTCTTTTTGTCATTTTAGCAGGACCCTATAAACATATATTCATATATATATATATATATATCCTCTTTACAGTACCCACACAAAGTTACATATAGGCATAGAAAAAGAGAGAGAGAGCTGTTGATTTTTTTTAAAAGAAAAACAAGACTTAGACATAGTTTTCTTTAATAAAAACATCAAACAGAAACTAGAAGAAGAGTTAATATACAAATTAAAGTATTAAGTCTAAAACTAAAGTCTAAAAACAAAGTATTGTTAAGAATTAATATACAAACTAGCTATATTTATTAAAACCCCTGCATATTTCTTTTCCCCCCTATAATTTTCTATTTACACTTTGGTTTACAACAAAAGACCTCAGAACTGATAGAGTAGATCCTTGCTAAATAGTAAAAAAATTGCTCCAAAAAGATTATATCCATTTTTCAATTGTAAATGACAATCTAAACCTATTTTCATAAGCTAGGTTAATACCAGCGTCTTCTCACAAAAAGAACAAGGCAACAAGCAGAGGATTTTGCTTCACTCTCAATTGGCGACCACACTCTCAATATCCACATTGAATCCAAATCACTACTCATCAATCAAAATGACAATCTTAGTAAATGACAAAAGCATCCCTGAACTATACTTCAATTTACCTAACTCCATGACTCCCATCAAACATGCACAATCCAATTTGGGAACGTATCTTCTTTGGCTTTGCCTACAGGACCAAGTGTAAATAAATATTATTTGTAAATATTCATTAATTATTACATTTTTCTAATTAATTAAAACTTAAAATGTGATGTTGATGAATCAAAATTAGTACTCACTTCAGCTATAAAAGCAAGTTTAGAATTGTTAGCCCATACTGTAGAACAACTGCCTTGCATTCTTTGCTATCAATTGAGGTTGATGAAACAATTGGGATCATGTGAGTCTTCAGCCTGACCAAGAAAGCTCTAAAGCACATGGATTTCCTAATTCATAATATATAAACACACGCACTTGTTCCAAAAAACCTATCAAACCATTATCATATTCATTAGGAACTTACATTAAACACATGGTGTGCAGATATTGATAATGAAGATCTATCAATGAAGAACTAACCAAATATGATTTTAAAACGAATATTGATTTATCATACTGTATATTTTGACCCTTTTTTATATCTGGTCATGTGAATCCTATAAAAGAAGATTCAAAACAGAATAGAGTATTGGACTAAGCATATTTGAGCAGATCTAAAACAAAATGGCATTCAAGCAAAAGACAGAGCAGATTCAAGTTGAAAATCAAACATAACGACAGAGATTGTGTCGATGGACCTACCTGAAATTTGAAGATGGTGTCAGATTCGCAAATAACAAATGATTGAACGCGATAGAACGGTGAATGGTGAATAACGGAGTACAATCAATAAAAGGATGAATGGCAAACGACGGAGCACGATCGATGTAACCGTGGATCACGAACGACGAAGCACGGTGAAAATGAAGAAGAAGAAGAAGGAGAAGGAGAAGAAGAAGAGGGCGCCGTTGACGTCGTTGCGTGAGTCGTGACCATGGGTGGGGATGTGCGGCAAGTTTGAATAAGTGAAAGGGTAGGGTTCAATTATTTTATGTTTTTAATTAAAAAAATTAGTTTATGATTTAATTTAATTTAATTTTAATTGATATAAGAAATTTAAAATATAATAAATGATAAATAAAATTCTAATAAATTTATAACAGTTTAACAAAGAGCAAGAATTATTAAAAAAAGTAAAAATTAAAATTTAAAATAAAATAAAATAAAAAGCATAATTAAAAACGTGTATAACAAAAATTCCAAATATCCTTAAGCAACATTTTATTATTGTTGTAAGAAATTGTTGCCTATTATAAGAATAATATGAGTTTAGCTTAAAATGTTGCAATAATGTTATAAAAAAATGTTGCTAATAAGATCAAATGCAACAGTCTTGTTTATGTTCCATAAATGTGTTGCCTAAACTTTCAAAAACAATTTTGGAAGATTGCAACATTAAAGAAATGTTGCATGTTCTATCAAATGCAACAATTTCTATCTGTTGCCTTCCAAATTGTTGCTGAAGCTACAAAATGTTGTAGTGATTGTAGTTAATAAATTTTAGCTTCTAATTTTTGTGACAATTATCCGTCACTAGTTATAATCATTTTCTTTTATAGTAACCAATTGTTTGTCACAAATTTATTGTTAAATTATAGTATTTGTGACATAATTGATTACTTCTAAAATCTGAATTACTATTTTACAAAATTACATAATAAATAATTAATATTGGCCAATTTACTCTTTTGGTCCTCAACTTTTGTACGAAGTTTAATATTGATCCTCAACGTTTCAAAAAGTTATTTTAGGTCCTCAACATTTCGAAAAGTTATTTTAGGTCCTCAATGTTTTTTTTTGTCGAAATTGGTCTTCCAACATAACTCCGTTAGTTTTTGCCGTTAAATGCTGATATGGATGGTTTATGTGGCACACCCTCTCTCCTACGTGTCTTATTTTAATGACGTGGCACGCCACATCACTCTACATTGCCACATCATCATCATCTTCATCATCATCCTCATCCTCATCCCTCTCTCTCTTTACATCATCTTCTTCTTCTTCATCATCATCATCATCATCATCATCATCATCTTTATCTTCCCCACCACCACCACCGACGCCACCGCCGTCGTCGTCGCCGGTGCCGCCACTCCCATTTTCATCTTCTTCCTCATTCACACACCATCTTCACCGTCATGTTCCTCCTCTTACTCTCTTCCTCCATTCTCAAATCTTCAAAACCTTCCTCCAGATCCAAAAGCTCCCTAAATCTCCCAAAAGCTCCCATTTTTCTTCGATTCACCTTCCAAAATTCATAACCCACATCCCTAATCTTCACCAAACACAACCAATTTGCAACACTTGCTTTCTTTTCCAAAAATTTTCTCGAGAAAGTGACAGACTTTTTTTCCCAAGGATTTTCTTAAATGCCTAATTTCTTGTTTTTGATGTTTGAGATTGTTGTATCCAATTTTGAGTGAAATCTTCTTTTCTGGGTGTATGATAAATTCCACTGTAATAAAATCATAAAAAGCTTCGATTTTTCTGGGTTTGTTTGATTTTTCGTTTCTGGGTCTTGCGTCATAGTAGTAGTAGTAGTATTAGTTTTCTCCATCTTTTTAGATTCATGGAGCTTTTGGATCTGGAGGAAGGTGTTGAAGATTTGAGAATGGAGGAAGATGATGGTGAAGATGGTGTGTGAATGAGGAAGAGGATGGAAATGGGAGTGGCGGCACCGGCGTTGGTGGTGGCGTCGGCGGTAGTGGTGGCGCCGGTAGTGGTGGTTGTGGGGAAGATGAAGATGATGATATATGATGTAAAGAAAGAGAGAGAGAGAGGATGAAGATGAGATGATGATGAAAGAAAGAAGATAATGATGTGGCAATGTGGAGTGATGTGGCATGATGTAGTGTGCCACGTCATTAAAATAAGACACGTAGGAGAGAGGGTATGCCACATAAGCCATCCACGTCAGCATTTAACGGCACAAACTAACGGAGTTACGTTGGAGGACCAATTTCGACAAAAAAAAAAACGTTGAGGACCAAAAGAATAATTTGGCCATTAATATTCCAAAAAACCATCATACAATTCTAAAAAAAAACCATCTTACAAAATTTGTATTTTATAATCAGTATGTACAAGTTAAATAATGTCAAAAGTAGCACATAAAGTTAATCATATATAAAACAATCAAATCTAACTTTATATTTAAAATGTTTACGACTAACTGCTAGTCTAAAATTACATGAAGTCAAGCCCATCTCATCATCAATGACTTTTGTATATGTATATACACATTAAAAAATATATACACAAATTCAGCCACTGCACCTTTAAAAATTATCTATAGATATATATCATTTTTACTGTGCACGAGTAAAAACGCCGTCAGTGAGGGCGTTTTTCTGAAACTTTAACAAGAAAAATGTCCTCAGTGAGTGCGTTTATAGGGTCAAATGGTCAGCCCTATAAACGTCCTCACTAAGTGCGTTTTTTTACAAATTTATCACACTTGTTTTCATGTAAATATTAGCATTAAAAATGCTCTCAGTGAGGGCGTTTATAGGGTTGACCATTTGACCCTATAAATGTCTTCACTGAGGGCGTTTTTCTTATTAAAGTTTTAGAAAAACACCCTCAGTGAGACCGTTTTTTAATGTGCAAAGTAAAAGTGGTATATTTCTGTGGATAATTTTTAAAGGTGGCTAATTTGTGTATATGTTTTTGTTATGTATATATACATGCAAAAGCCCATCATCAATACTTCCTCTGTTTATTTTTTTTTTGTCTAAATCAGAGTATATCTATCATTGATCATTGTCTCTTCACCGGCTTATAATAAGTACCTTGAAGGTGGGATAATTAGTTCAAAAGTTTAAAGTTACTCCATATTCAAAACCAATAATCAAACTTTTGACGATTAATTAAAATTTAGGGTAAAGTACCCTTGCTGCCCTCAAACTTTGCTGCAATGTTCATTCCCGCCCCCAAACTTTTTTTTTGGTTCATGCTTACCCCTAAACTTTCAGTTTTGTTCATGCCTGCCCTTTTTGCTAATACTATTAACTTGCTTGACGGAATTTACTGACGTGGACAATGAATGTGTATCTCTTTTGCCACCTCACTGTACGTCCACCTCATTTTATATCTCACATTTAACTTTTTACTTTTATTAAAAAAGATTAACCTAATCCAAATTAAAAAAAATCAAACTTTTATCCTAAAATATTTTTTTTATTTAGATTAGGTTAATTTTTTTAATAAAAGTAAAAAGTTAAAGGTGAGGTGGACAATGACATGGCAAAAAAAATACATATTCATCGTCTACGTCAGCAAATTCTGTCAAGCAAGTTAACGGTGTTAGCAAAAAGGGCAAGCATGAACAAAACTGAAAGTTTGGGGTATGCATGAACAAAACTGAAAGTTTGAGGGTATGCATGAACAAAACTAAAAGTTTGTAGGTAGGCATGAACCAAAAAAAAATTTGGGGACAAAAATAAACATTGCAATAAAATTTGAGAATAATAAGAATACTTTATCCTAAAATGTAATAAGTCCCTTTCATGCAATCACTCAACACTCCCTTTATATATATATATATATATATATATATATATATATATATATATATATATATATATATATTTGTTTAAGGTACGCAGTGTCAGAAAGTCATATATATTGTATTCATGTGATTGATTGTAGGTGTCTATTTCATACTCTTGCTAGCTCACATGCACATCTTTATCCAACTCGATGCCCTTGCTAGTTAATTAATTACTATACTTTAGACTTTTCTTTTTTCTATATACAAAAATTAAACATGCATGTTAAGATACTTTATGTTAGATTAATGACGTTTTTTAGCTTAGTTTGATCATCAAATTAAGACAGAAATGTAATTATATGCCAATCATCGAAGAAGTTTTTCTCTTAATTAATATAGTAATATATATATATATACAATACAGGTTTCAAATACACGTACTTAATGTTATTTATTTTTAAAAAATTAAAAATATAATATAAATTATTATTATTATTATTATTATTATTATTATTATTATTATTATTATTATATATATATATACATATATCTTGCTTAAAAAATATCAGCAATGAAAAGGAATGATCAAGAAACAGAAAGTGGAAGGAGAAGTGGAGGGTGATTATAATAAATAGCCACAGTTTTAGATGAGAAAATTCTAAAAGGTGGAAAGTGACAATTCTGATTTATAAGTATATAGTCAAGTTCATACTGCTATTTTCATACTGATTTTTCCTTTTAACCTTACAAAGGGGTCGGAATATAATTAATAATATCTTGAGAGTCCAGAGTTTACTATTTAAAATTAAAAAAAATAGACCTAAGTGCATGTACGTTTTTATGGCTTTATATATATGTAAAAAAATTGTTTTTATTAATTTAATAATAAAAAGTATAAATTCTCGATATGTAAATAAAACGAGTTTAACGTTTTCTTTCACTCACCATATATACTGAACAGTAAGACGACCAGACAGAGTGATATATGGTGGGGTGTCTTTATGATGTTCACTTATATATAATTGATATTAAATAAATTTTAAAGGTGTAATTAACAAAAAGAAAATTATTTTAGAGGCATTAAAAATATTTTTTTCAAATAAAAAATAATGTCTTAATGATTAGTGGTGTTCCAAACCTGAATTAAGTGAAAATCGAACAAAATTGATTATTCAGTATGGTCTGATAAGTTAAAAAAATCGAACCGAAGTGTATATATACTATATGTTACATTGTAAAAATAACAAGATTTACAATGTAACATATAATAATGTAATTTTTATTTATTTATTTTGTAATATTATTTTATTGTGAATTAGTTAAAAACACCTATGATTTTATCTTATTAATGAGTGTCATATGTTATTATATTTTTTTATTATTTATATTGATTAAAATAATATTTTTTATTAATAAACTTAAATATATAAATTTAATAAGTTAAAATCTCAAACTGCCAATTGTTGATTATTTAGTTTGATATAATTTAATGCTTTAAATTTAAATTGACAAGTGTATTATTTTTTCACTAAAAATTGTTCAAACCAGAGATGAAGAGTGTGCATCTTTTGCATTTTGTTATGAAATAGCCAATAAATTGTGTAGAGATCGAGAAAGAAAGAAATTTGTGGGTCTCATCTTATCAAGAAATTTTTTTCTCTTTTTCTTTTCTTATAAAATAATGAGAGAATTATTAATTTGGTCTTAAAAGATACAGATTATTTTATTGTATTCTTTAAAAAATAAAAATATCTAATTTAATCCTTAAAAGATATTTTTTATCACAATTTGATCATTTGAATTTTTGTTTGTCAGTGTATGTGTGATTTTTTAGTTTTTCAGAGACTAAAAGGAAAAAATTGGAAAAAAAACTTTAGGAATTAAATTAGATAATTTTATTTTTTAAGAATTAAATTAAAATAATTCACATATTTTAAAAATTAAATTAATAATTCATTCTCTCTAGAATAATAACACTAGAGAAGATTTAATCTGAGGCAAACTATCTTGTAGTTTCTGAATTGTTAGTCAAATTATTATCTAGTCTTCGAATTTTGCAAAAAATACTATTTAGTTCTTGAATTTGCAAATACGTCAACTATTTAGTCCCCTTACCTATTAAATAATCAAGTGATGTGACCGTTAAGTGCTGACGTGATGTTGTTAATAACAAAGATGCGGGTGTCTCCACTGATGTAAGAGAGGATTTTATCGTGAGGACGAGGCATGATGTGACCGCCACAACTGCACATCAAACAAAGGTTGGCTCCGAAAACAGAGAAAAGGAGGCCAGCAACGTCGTCAACAATTAATGGTCGTGTCACTCGTTTATCTAACGAGTAACGTTCAGAAAATTAAATAATTGATAGAGTTTCAAATTCAAAGATTAAATAATTTTTTTTTTCAAAATTTAAAAACAAAATAATAATTTAAGCACTAAAAAGTATCTTGCCTCGATTAGTCTGGTGTTAGAGATGGTAGACATATGAAGCGGTAGGAGTCATCTCTTGTCTCTGTATTATCAAACTTTCTCACTCTGACAGTCTTCTATGTGGGCTCCCCCTCCCACCATACTCTGAACCACTCACCCCCTCACTCACGGACCAAAATGGACCATACTTTGAATTTTCAAATGTTCATATTATATCAAGTGTTAAAATTATTTTTTAATTCATATTAATCAATTGTTAGATTAATTTATAAAATAGTAAAATATCTATTAAGGTTCGTTTGATAAAAATGCTAAACAGTAAAATCATGATATTTTACGATTCCTAAAAAATTTTACATCATATTTTATACATACCAAACATATTTTTTATCATACTTCTTTTCAATTTTTTTTTCACTTGATTTCTCTAAAGCTTACTCTCTTTTCAAATTAATTAAAGAACTTAAAAAATTATTCTTTTTAAATAAATTAATTATTTGAAGTAAGTACGGGTTAATGCACTCTGAAAGTTGAAAGTTGAGAGCAACCAACCAAGACATGTGAGTATGTGACACTTGGTGAAATTATCTAGTAGGTAATTACCACATCGGAAATTACAGTTTAATTTAGGCAAAAGTATCTCTTTAAATTATAGGATTTTTGTTAATTTTATTCCTTAATTGTGCCCTTAAATTTGTAAATTATAAAAAAAAAAAAAGTATATACCAAAATTTCGTGTAAATAATTAACGACAGAGACAAATGTGACACTTCTGATGACTTTTAATGTTAACTATATAATGTCAAATCATATATATGTTTAGTAACGTTATTTGATCAATTTAACTATGATTATAAATGTGCCACTACGAAATAAAAAGTATTGTCATGACTAAATTGACATTATAATCAGCACGGAGGACCACACGAAGAGAGTCACATTAATATTTATTATTAATTATTTTGATGAAATTCATATGAATATCAAAATTTTACAGTTTAAAAGTTTAATAGCATAATTAACATTACAATTTAAAGATCCAATCAACAAAAGAATCAAAGGTATATACTTTGCCGTTTAACTTATTTTACTACAGAAAGTGAAAGAAAGAGAAAGAGAGAGTGGTCCAGCTGGTCTGAGTCTATGGTTCACCGACTTCCACCGCAACCAACCGTGTAAGATAAGGAAAAGTGACGGATTCGGATCAAGTAAAGTGTAAGTGCACGAAGTGTATAATTTAAATCGTCAGATAAAATTTGATATTTATATCTGTCCTATTAATTACACCCTCATCCAACGAGTTAAATTGTACAATTTATAGACTTTACCGAATTTATACTTTAACATATCCGAATCCGAAAATATTCTCATCAATATTGCAAAATTTTCCATCACCTTCATCTTCGTCAACCCATCAAAGTCATGATTCTTGTCAGTCCTCGCTTTTCACATGTTAACCTCCTTCTTCTTCTATTATGTCTTCCTTTTACTTTTCTTATTACCTCATTCTTCCTTAATCAATCAAAATTTTTTTCCATATATCTGAGTTTTTTTTCCTCACACACACAAAGATATTTTCAAGTCTTGAATATTCCTTTCAATAAGTTGCAATAATTAATTAACATGATGTCTCAGCAAGAAGTACTACCTCTTTCTATCCCTTCATCCACCTTCCTGCTCCACCCAAACCCTAACCCTAACCCTAATCACTCAAATCCACCACTACTTCACAAGAAAAAGCGAAATCTACCCGGAACACCAGGCAAGTATATATATATATATATACACACATTTAATTCAGTTGTATCCTAATAGGATTGAGAATTCAAGTCGAGGAGAAAATTTGTACTCTTCGTCTTTTCTTCTCTGTTTTCTGTATTCTCATTGGATCAGTGTGATCCGTGTACGTACGTAATTGTTGAGAAACACTCTGAATCCTAACAAATTTCACGAATTTATTATTAGCAGATCCGGATGCGGAAGTGGTAGCACTATCGCCGAAGTCCCTAATGGCGACGGACCGTTTCGTGTGCGAAATCTGCCGGAAGGGATTCCGGAGGGAGCAGAACTTGCAGCTGCACCGGCGCGGCCATAACCTGCCGTGGAAGCTGAAGCAGAGAAGCAAGGAAGAAGTGGTGAGGAAGAAGGTGTATGTGTGCCCCGAGAAGACGTGTGTCCACCACGAGCCGTCGAGAGCCCTCGGCGATCTCACCGGCATCAAGAAGCACTTCAGCCGGAAGCACGGCGAGAAGAAGTGGAAGTGCCAGAAGTGCTCCAAGAAATATGCAGTCCAATCCGATTGGAAAGCTCACTCCAAGGTTTGTGGCACCAGAGAGTACAAATGTGATTGTGGCACAATTTTCTCCAGGTAATTATTAATTATTGTATATCCATTAATTAATGGATTTTAATTAGTTAATGCAGCTTATTAATGTTTATATAATAACAAATGTATTAATTAGCCACTCTTATGGGAAGGGATTAGTTTCTTCCAATCTGGGGAACCAAGGTACTCATGTCTGAAATCTGAATAGATTTGCATTTAGGATAGTAGAGAAAAAAAAAACTACTATTTGCCTATAACAATTGTATTACTTTATAGTAATTTCCCTGATAATTCTGAACTAAAGCCTGTTTTCTCATCTAAATTTCAAGAAAAAATTTATGGGTTTTGCTAATCAGGGTACATGATATGTTTAGTACAATATAATCAGAGTAACATTTGTTTCTTGTCATTTGTCAATATTATTAAAAATTTGGTGTTTAATCCATTTAAACTAAGTCCCTATTCATATTGATAAATATCATTGAATGAATGGAGTGATGTATTGAAAATTCAGTCTTTTATTTTCAGTTTACTGATTATAGGTTTTTTTTTAATTGGTTATTTAGAAAGTATATTTAATATTTTTTAATTAATTTTTTACTAAATTTTTTTTGGTAGAAAAAAGGTGAGGGTAAGCATCAATATCTCACTAGGGTCAGGGAAGACCTCCTAACCTCTTTGAGGACTTATGGAAGAATTTATATATCACCCACCAATAATACCCTCACATCGGTCATAGGGTTCGAACCCTCACCATTGTGGGGTAAGAGCTCAAACCTTAACCAACTGTGCCACTCCTCAAGTCTCAATCAAAAGGAACTTTAACACCGGAAAAAACCAAACTTTATATATATATATATATATATATATATATATATATATTGAAGATAATGTGTATATAAAAAATTTGCAGGAAGGACAGCTTCATAACTCACAGAGCATTCTGTGACGCCTTGGCTGAAGAAAGAGGGAGAATAACGAGAGGAAGCTCGAGAAGTGATTATAATTATAACCCTCAAACTCTAACAACAACAACAACAACAATAATGCCTCAGATATTGGGAGGATTTGGTATTGATGATCCAGAATTAGGAATAATGGAGATGAATTTGGGACAAAATTTGAATAATAATTGCAGCTTCTTCCCAGAATTAATGGTGCAAAGCATGGACATGTTTGGGTCATCAACGGCAAATATAGTGGCACATGGAACATTGAAGGAAGAGGCAGAAGAAGAAAACTCTACCACCACCACTATTACTACTACTCCTACTCATAGCTATCATCATTTCAATAATATTAACTCTATTAACCTCTTTGGTTTGATGGGCTTAAACCCAAATACTGCCCATCATCAAATGGGTCTGACCAGAGACTTCCTAGGCGTGGGACGAGGTCAAGCCATGGGCGCACCCTTCTTGCACCATGGTTCGTCATCTAGCTTCAATACGTTAGCCTCGGCCTTGGACGACCTCACCCACTACAACTCCGCTCATCATTGATCACTCTTCAATTATTTAGGTGCAATATATATATGAATATAATTTTCGATTCTTCACGTGTACTCGTTTTGCACATTAACCAGTATTTCAGATTCTATTGGCTTTGTTTGGTATAGTTTGAAAAGGGAATGTGAGTGGGAAAGTGAATGTATTGTATGTTTAATATGGAGAGGGAAGGTTCAATTTAGAGGGAAGGTGAGGTTGAGAGAATGAAGTATTTTGTCCTTCCCTTCCCATGTAACGGAATAATCTTAGAGGATAAAATAGTCTTTTACACTTTTTAACTTCCATTTCCCTATCTCATTCCTATCATACCAACAATTTTATTCTTATTTCCATTTTACTTTCCTTACATACCAAATACACATAAATCTTTCACATCCACATCCACATCCACTTCCACTTCTCACTAAACACTCACTAGACGTCACGTATGTATGTGCCTATCTTTCTCTTAAGAATCTATTCTCTTAATAACTAGCCGGTTGTAATCGATAGCCAAAAATTAAAAAAATAAATTATTGTTTTACGTGTATATTATTAATTAACTAACTAATTAAGGCATGGTTATCATATATATATATAGATATATATGATTGGATGTTTTGAAAAGTGTGTTTATATAAGGAGATAGGAATAGGATGAAGTCTCGTGAGAGGTTAGAGAGGGTACGTGGGGGCCAATTTTTGAAAGATGAGGCCAAAATAACTGAGAACCTCATGTCATCACTCATGGTCATGGATCCATATTATTGTAGAAAGCTTAAAGAGATTTTACTTTTTATTTTGTTTATATATATATAGCTTTTACTCTAACGGTGATATTATAACTTTACTGTGTCGTACATGGCTATATATATATATATATATGACCTTTTCTTGTCTTTTTTTGCTTTGTGTTTTTTTCCCCTTCCTGCTGTGCTGTGTTTGATCAGTGGCTTTTCAAGTTTCAAGATTCAACTGTGACGAACGTGAACGACAATGATCCCCATTGTCAAATAAAATTAGTAAAATGGGTTCAATTTATTGAGTGAGTATGTTTAACTCACCAGCAAAATGAATCATACAGCATAAAAAAGTAAAGAAAGAGAATAATACATAAGTGTATTTCATATGATCATATATTGTACAGCATAAAAAAATAAGGAGAGAGATCAAGTAATACATAGTGGGTCCCACATCCATTCTCCTCACCAATTTAGGGCACGTTTGGTATATGGTGAGTGTTTAGTGGGAAGTGGAAGTGGAAGATTTATGTGTCTTTGGTATGTAAGGAAAGTAAAATGGAAATAAGAATAAAATTGTTTGGTATGATAGGAATGAGATAGGGAGGTGGAAGTTAAAAAGTGTAATAGACTATATATTTTACCCTCTAAGATTATGCTCTCACATGGGAAGGGAAGGACAAAACAGTACTTTCAAGTCTACTTCATTTTCCTTCAACCTCACATTCCCTTTAAATTTAGAGGGAATCAACCTCCCTTCTCACCTTCTCTCAACCTTCCCTCTCACCTTCCATCTTCATATAAAAAATACAACACATTCATTTTCCCTCTCACCTTCCCCTCAAACTATACCAAACGGCACCTTAGTGTATTGGGTTGAAAATTTTTAATCCGTTTAATAAGTAGGTTGAAAAAATTAAACCCGATTCACCTAACTCACAGGTTAGATGAGTTCGTCCGTAACCCGTTTAATATATTAAAAAAACTATTCGTATCTTCTTTCTTCTTCCTATATCTTAGCACAAATGCAACTGCTTGAATGTTAAAGACATTTTTTTTGTTTTATTATTCTATATTTAATTATTTAGATGTTTTTTTATGGCTTGTATTTTAATTTGGGGTGTAATATTTTTAGTATTTCTGTATTTGATTTGCTTGTTTTATGTCAAACATGCATGTATTTGATTTGTATGCTTTTTATTTTTGACGTATTTTAGATGTTTTTCAAATTTTGCTTGCTTTTTTAATATCAATATTATTATGTATTTATTTAGTTTATATATTGAATCTATCAAAAAAGTATGAATTGAAAAAAAAATAGAATTTCACTACAACAAAAAATAAGATTAGTTAGGGAAAAATTCTTAGTTAATCGGATTAGCTACGGATTTGGCCGTAGCAAATATATGGACGCTAATTGTTACGGATTTTTTCGTAGCTAATCCGTAGCAATTCCCTAGCTAAATCGCCCCCTCCGACGATTGTCGCCGACGACGTCCTCCACCGGCCTCCGGCAACCCCCTTTGACGACGGCCACTGGCGACCTCCTTCACCGGCCTCTAGCGGCTCCCTCCAGCGACCACTTTATATTTTTGAAAAATGATCCTAGGAGGACTCAAAGACGGAACATCATGGATAGTAACATTTACACCAACTACTAGGCCATTTATCACTTTTTGATTTATTAATGTAAAACATTTTATAAATATACATATAATAAATTAGCTAAGGATTTTTTCCTAGCTAATTAGCTAGGGAAATCCGTAGCTAAATTTTTCCGCCTTTTTGCACCAAATGTTTTTAGCAAATTAGGTAGGAATTTTTATCCCTAGCTAATCTGTAGCTAATTAGCTAGAGACATTTCCCCTAACTAATTTCCGTAGCTAAATTAGCATTTTTTTTGTAGTGTTTAAAAAATAATAATAAGTGAGTTAGGTGGACTAACCCGACTCACCGCCTAAATGAGTCGAGTAAGCATTTCCCAACCCATGTAATATTTCAACCAGGTGGGCTAATCTGTGGCGTGACCCACTTTCACACCTCTAAATAAAATAGAGAGAGAGAGAGATAATTTGGAGTTTGGACACTAATTAAATATAAGTTTGCTAAGAGTTAAAAATATTAAATTTAGGTGAAGCTTTTTATATTTTGTTATAAGATTCTCTAATATAGATAAAACACAATGCCAAAAAAATTATGCATGATCAATGATAGTATAGAGAGAATATAGAAGACCACATTTTACCTAACCAATCATAAAAGAGAGAGAATAATTAAAAGAAGCATATAATTAGAGAACCTTATGGTAAAGATATAAGAAACTTTAGTTAAGTTTTTTCTTTGAAAGAATAATCCTAGATTATGAGCTCCGATATCTTATAATTTCATGTTTGGTAAATGGGTTGAAAAAATAAGTCTGAAAATCCTGTAATCCCATGTTTATTTTTTAATTTCGGTGATATTATTCATTTATTCTAATATAATAGGATAAGATTATTTTTTACTACATAAGATGAGAATATTGCAGAATAGTTCCCAGAATGAAAGTTGAAACAAATAATTTTTTTTATATTCATTCTTGAGACTAGGATTCTTGAAAATTAATTATTAGTCAACATACTATTTAATCTTTTAAATTTTTAAATTGACTATTTGGTCCTTGAATTTTTATCTTTGTCAACTATTTAGTCCCTAAATTTCAAAAGTAGACTATTTGATCCCTGAATTTTTACCTCTGTCAACAATTTAGTCCCTGAAACGTTGGTGTTATATAACCGAGTAACGTGGTCATTAAATGTTAACATATTATTGTTTACTTAGCTTGCCACCTGTACTTGGTTGAAGTATTATCATTGCCTTAACAACATTGACATTGGTGAGAGTTATTTCTTCCACAGTTGCAACTCATCGTTCGATTAAGCTGAAAAAGATGAAATTAACTTCAATTTGAAATGGTGGGGTAAATAATAATAACTACTGAATCTGAACTTTGATTTATCAGTTTTAATCTAGGCCACACTTACCTCCACGTTTCAATATAAGCTTTAATTTGTCAATAGTATCGACAAAGCTGAAGAAATTAAAATGAAGCAGCAGAAGACGAACTTAAAAAAGACGAAATTGATTCCGCTTGCCCTAGCGCCTAGCGTAGCAATGTTTGATTCAACTCTTTCTACGTTTCATTGGAGAAAAGTTTGGAATTGGAATTGATTGAAATATTTGAATTAAAAGTGTGTTTGGTATGAAAAAATAGAATTGAAAATTTGTAAAAGAATGTGAATAAAAAGATTAATTTGTCCTTCAATAAATATTAAATAATTATTTTTCTTTTAATTTTATTTTTGATATATAATTATTTTTCTTTTATATTAATTAAATGCTTTTAATGAAAAAAAATAAATAACAATAAGGTGACTCCCCTTGGTAGAGCTGTCAAAACGGGTCCAACCCGGTGGGTTGGTCCGTTTAACCGACCAATTTGGTGGGTTGGGTTTCAAAATATCAACCCGTTTATTAAACGGGTTGGAAGAACCCGACCCACCGGGTTAGGTGGGTTGGTCCGTAACCCACCTAACTTAAAAAAATTAAAAAAAAAACATAATTTCTAATCATGTTTCTTTTTTTGTCATATTTTCATTTTCACCATATTTGCAGTAGCCAGGAGGAAAAGAAATGAATAATGTTGTGATATTTTGACTATGTTTCATACTTTCATTGTTCTATTTTTAACTATTTGTGAGTGACATGATGAATGATAAATCTTTTATTTTATTTTATCATATAAAATTTCTTACTTCATAAAATAAATGTACAAAAAAAAAGTATAGATTTCTTTAAAAAAAAGTTACAATTAAAAAAATTTTAATTTTTTTTTTTAAAAAAATTAGGTGGGTTGGCCCGACCCACCACCTTGGTGGGTCGAGTTGGGATTCCCAACCCGTTTAGCGGGGACCAACCCGAGTGGGCCAACCCGTCACGGGTTCAACCCGTGTGAGTCGGGTTGGCCCACTTTGACACCTCTACTATCTTGCAGAAAAAGTCAAAGTTTCTCTCGCTGTCATTTTCCCAATATGCACATCATTCATGCTGCGGTTCTATGAGTGATGACAAGGGCAAAATTGTCCTTTGATCTCAATTCCATAACAACTATCCCTTTTCCATCTAAAATACAAGGAATCCAATTACAAGGCTAATACAAAAAAGCTAAACTTTGTAATTGGATCAATCCAAAAAATTGAATTCCTTAGTCTAATTTATCAACCAAACCATAGAATCAATTGGAGTGTGTGCAATTCTAATTCTTATATGAATTTTATAATGAATCAAACTTAATTAAATTTAAAATTGAAATTGAAATTGAAATTGCACGAAAATAAAAAAAATTTAATATTTGGTTGTCTTTAGAATTGAATTTGGAATTGAGTTTCAATGTTTGGTTGACTTTAAAAATGGATTTGAAATTGAAATTGCACGCTTTTCTATAAATTTTAATATTTGGTTCAATTATTATAGCTTAGAATTGAATTCTTGGAATTGACTTTAGAATTGAATTTAGTTAAAAGAATTTATAATTGAATTCCATGTATTTTTTATGGAATTGGGGTGAGTTTAATGGAATTGGGATGAAAAGACCATTTTGCCTTCGGTTGTTCTGCACCTTTCTCTTATCTGTCTCATTACGATATATTTTTTTAATATTTAATGCCCTTTATTAAATATTATTTTTTTAAAAAAAATCATTTTTTCAACAAAGAACATTTTAAAAAAAATTAATTACAAACTTTCAATTCTATTTTTACGTATCAAATATATTTTTAATGCCAAAAAGTTAATTTAATTCTCGCCAATTACATTTCTAATTCTAATTCTAATTCTAATTTCAATTCCATTTTTTAAAAAAAAAAAATTGAACCAAACATTAAGATGAAAGCCGCCAAACTGAAATTTAAAGTAGTAGGTAATCTTTTTTAAATGACTCTTTTTTTTTATATTTATAATTTATTCTTTGTTTTTATTTGTTTGAAAAATTGTTGTTCAATATGATGTGGCACTATGACATATTGACATGGTAGCACATATAGAAAAGTAAACAATGACATGTAGGTTATATAGTGATAAAAGTTTGAAGACGAGATAATCTATTTTTAAAATTTAAGGACTAAATATATAGTAGGTTGATAATAATTCATGAAAAATATAGGTTTCCTCACTTAAATTTTTTTTTTAATTTTGAATTCATAATCATATATATCATGTATAACACTATAACTTCAATTTTCAGATTCAGTGGGCGCAATAATTTATTATTTAATAAATTAAATCGTGCTCATTAAATTTCTAACATTTTTTTTTAATTATTGGCACGCAATAAGAATAACTAATGAGTCTAATGTACAATAATTTATTATTATTTAATAAATTAAATAGTGCTCAGTAGATTTCTAACATTTTTTTAAAATTATTGGCAATAAGAATAACTAATGAGTCTAATGTACAATAATTTATTATTTAATAAATTAAATCGTGCTCATTAAATTTCTAAAGAGTACTACATTATTATCTAATCATAACAAGACACTTTATAAATTGTAGTTCCTAAAAATTAAATATAGTTCTGTGAAATACATTAAAGGCACGTTTGGTATAAATGCATAGATATAAAATACTGTAAAGAAAATATTGTAGAGTAAAAAACTGTAAAATAAAGAAAAGTAGTAGAGAAAAGTGAGGAGAGAGATAGAGAGAAAAATTAGGAGAGAGAAAAAGTATGATAAAAAGTGTGTTTGGTATGTATAAAATATGATGTAAATTTTTTTTGAGAATCGTGAGATTACATGTAATGCACTGTTTGGTAAGTATACCAAACGTGCCCTAAGGGTGTGTTCACTACCTAGAAACAAAAGTAATGGAAATGAAAACGTAAGTGGGACCTACTCACTTTTTCATTTCTATCAACTTTTAAAAAAAATTCAAAATATATATTATCTATATATATACATGACTTTAGAGTTTTTGGTATCACACAAGCAAAGTTTGACTCCACAAAAATAACTACTCTAACATACATGCATTATGGGTAGTTACTAAAAAAGTGGAGAAGTGCATAACTTCTCATTACTTCATTTAAAAATATAGCGATTTTATTTAAAAGTTAAAAAAATATCAAATATTATAATTTGATATTATTTTGAAATATCATATTATTTTATATAAAATTATTTATAAATAAATAAATAAATTGCGTGCATGCGAAGCCTCAAAGTGTGACACCAAAAAAATAACTTCCCCCTCAACTTCCCAATAAATAACCAAGTATGATAGGTGGTTACTAAAAAAATGGAGAAGTGCATTCATTTTTTTAATTTTTTTAATTTCAAATTATGATAAAAATTCTATTTAAAAATTTTAAAAATTTAATTTTTAATGATTTTAAAATATAATAACTATTTATATTATATTTTTAAAAATTTAAGAATAAATTACATGTATGCACGTAGGTGCATGCGGAGCCTCTAGTATATATATGGCTTTGGAGTTTTTGGTGTCACACAAGGAAAGTATGACACCAAAAAAATAACTTCCCCCTCAACTTCCCAATAAATAATCAACTTCTCACAAAATAGCTATACTTTATAATAAAAAAATACAAAAAAAATAATATAATTGGAGGATGTGGGAGAGAGAAAACAAGTATGATAGGTGGTTATTAATAAAATGGAGAAGTGCATAACTTGTCATTTTTTTAAATTTTAAATTATGATAAAAATTCTATTTAAAAATTTTAAAATTTTAAAATATTTAATTTTTAATGATTTTAAAATATAATAACTATTTTATTTTTAAAAATTTAAGAATAAATTACATGTATGCACGTAGGTGCATGCGAAGCCCCTAGTATATTATACCCCTTTGATTTGACACAATTAATTTCTTTTCTTTTTATTATTTTAATATAAGGGGTAAAATGGTCATTTTAATGCATTCTCATTCTATTTCCATCACCAAACTTTTACTACTAAATACATCAAATACATTCCGTTTCTGTTTCTGTTTCTGTTTCAATTTCTATTTTTGCCTGATCGTGCCCTAACCATAATCGTAATTTAATGTGATTCCCTGGTTAATCAATACAATGACAATTCACCAATTACAGGCGTGTTCGTTATGTAGGAGAATAGGGAATACAAAAAAAAATGTGGGTCCCACATATTATTTATTTTTTTTATTTTCATCTTAAAAAATGTGTATAATTAAAAAAATGCAAAATGTCTATTATACACTTTGATTTGACACAATCATAACTATATAATCTTTTTATTATTTTAATATAAGGGATAAATTAAAGTGGTAATTTTAATACATTCCCATTCAATTTTACTTCTCAACTTTTACTAACAAACACAATAAATGCATTTCCTTTCCATTTCTGCGTAAAGAACGTGCCCATAATGTTTTTTCATTTGTGTTTTTTGCTCTTTAAAAAAACCTATTTATATATGACCTATCTATGTTAATAATTAATATATATTTATATTTTGCCAAATAAGAACAATTACTTTTTTTTAATGATATGCTTTTAGAAATTGAATCTGGTGCAATTAGCTTTCGTATTATAATTACGGTACAATTACTTTGAAATGCACATTTTTACATAATTTGTAAAGTAATTTTAGTGATCTATATTAATAAGGATCTACTATGAATGGGTTAAGGACCAAATTGCTATTAATATTGACAAATATCATCATTAATAGCCTTGCGAGACTATTTATCAATATTAATAGCAATTTAGTCCCTAATTCATTTAAGACGAAGATATTTGTCAATATTGATAAAAATTTGGTTCCTAATATATTCATGGTAGGTCCTTATTAGTGTGAGTCCCTATTAATACTTAAAAAATAAAGTTAGAATGTGTGTTTTAAAGTAATTACATGAAAGCTAATTACACCAGATCCAATTTCATATGCTTTTGAATATTAGAATAGAAACACCTATATTGAATGATATTTCTTCTTACGCACATTCTCAAATCCACATGATCAGTCCATGCACTATTACAATTTACAAGTGACAAACTTATTACACTTTCTTGTTCAACCTTTCATTCATAAAGAAACAAGCAAGCAAATACTCTACATTAATTCTCTATATTTCTTGGTAGAGTTACGAGAGAGATTAGATAAAGAGAAGGACAATTTTCTCTTTCTTAATGATTCTCTCTCTTAAAACTTTCTTTCTCACTGTCTCTCTCATAACTCTATAAAAAATATAGAGGATTACTTTAAAAGATCCACTTCAGTTAAAAAGACATGAAGGAGGAAAAGGTGGCGATAGAATTCAGCATTGGTGCAGGACGCACAATAGGGAGCTTATAATTATTAATAGTTAACTTGGTAGCCACTTTTGGACGAAATTTTGGTGCAAGTTCATAACGAGCCAACCAAAACCTTTTCTCTCCTCCTGATCCAATTCTTCTTCTTCCTTCATTTTCATGGCCACCATAATTCTTCTTGTATGGTTTCTCCAAGAACAGCTTCACTATATCGAAGCTGGGCTTGAAGACTATCTCTTCCCAGAGTTTCTCATGCTCTTCCCCCTTTTCCATGGCCTCGAACACTTGGGTAGCGTCAATCTTGTTGATCTCCCACCCGAGTTCATTCCTCAGCTTGAGAATCTTTTCCCGTTGGGCTTCGGCCAACCTATGAGTATTCTCCTTCGTCCTTCTAATGGATGCCTTCAGTAGCTCCTCCTTGGAAGCCTCGTTGTTTTCTCTCTCGAACCTGACGTATTCGTCGAGCTCGAGAACTCCGATGGCTCGCCGGACCCCGCGGGTGTAGTCCGCGTCCGGGACGAAGGCTTCCCGGATCTCGTCCAGGAGCCCGGCTTCGAGCATTTCATCGACTCGCTTGCTGATGTAGTTGAAGAGAACCGGGAGGGACACGTCGAGCCAGATGAAGCAGCAATCGTAGTTGGCACGGAATTCGTGGTCGGGGTCTTGGATTAGGGTTTTCAGGTAGTTGTTGGATCCCCCGACTATGATGGGGAGGTTCCCGTTCCGCGCGGCGAGGGCGAGGGTCCCGAGCGCGTGCCGGCAGAAGTCGAGGGACGTGAAGTCGGCGGAGGCGTCGTCCACCACGCCGAGGAGGTGGTGGGGGATGCCGCGGCGCTCGGAGGAGGGGACCTTGTTGGTGACGATGTCGAAGCCCTTGTAGACTTGGATCTTGTCGGAGTTGATGATCTCGGAAGGGAAGTGGGAGGCCAAGCTGATGGAGAGCTTGGATTTTCCGGTGCCGGTTGAACCCATTATGACCAGAACCTTCTTCTTCTTCCCGGAGAGGGTTTGGCAAACATGGACCGGGTCAGCCATCTAGGGAATCTACAGAAGAAAATGAGAAGAAAAAAAAAACACCAAAAAAAAAATGTGTAATTAGATAAACAACATTTTGTCAGGAGTACGAATCATATGCTGTCCAACATAAAAAAACAATAAGAGAAAATGACACATAAGTGAGTCCCACATGTGGACTGTGTAGGACCCACAAATATAACACTCTCTCTTTCGTTTTCAATGCTGGACCTGGATAGCATATGATCCAATCTTATTTTGTTAGATACTTTGTAATTATACTGCACACAGTATAGAAAATTAAAGCAAGGATCCATTCTGCTGTGTAATCATCACAAGGAGCAATCACACTTATTTTATCAGTTATATAAGTGTGTGTATATATATATATGTAATGTTTTATATATGGCCTTAAGCCAACAAAATTATAAGACTTCTATAATATTGTTCAAAAATATTTGATCTGTGTAAAAAAATATGACATATAACTAATAGTTGATGTCATATATTATGTCCAATTACAAATTATAGTAATATATATAATTGTTATAGTTTAAAAACAAATGTTTTATAAATATCATAATATTATTCAAGTTTAATAAATTGAATAACAGTAAATTCAATAGAGATAGATAAAACGCTTCTCTTAATACACTTTATCTATATAAATTGATAAAGGGAGAGAAACATGAAGGTTATAATATATATATATATAAGAATATGATTATCAACTAACCTGTTAATAGGCTTCAGTTGAATAAACGAACCCAAAATCTCAAGGCAAGGATGAAGAGAATAAGGTGATTAGGAGAATATAATATCTGCAAAATGTTGGGAGATTCACAATCTCTGCACTACATATATATATACTGGATTGGGTGCATGCAAAACGCTTTAAAGATCTGTGTGGATTTGATATATTAAACTAAATTTGTAAAAACTTTTAATAGAATCTAGGGAATTTAAATTACAATAAGGTGAATATAGAGAAAATCTTGTAATAATTATGGGCATTTTATATTCAATTAAAAGACACGTCATCAGTGGATAATTATCACCACTTTCGGAAAGAAATTTAGATTGCATGCATAAGCTTAAAATCCAATTGAAAAGGAAATTCTTTGAATTTATTATATTCTATGTATACAAAAGGGTGTCACCACCTTTCAAAGCTGAAAAGGTGTGAAACTAATTAAACCCTTTCGTATACATGTATATAGATATTTTATGTATAGGTTTATTAGTGATCTTTTTTAGATAATTTTTTTTTTGGATATTCTTCTTTTTTTGTTTCATTCTAATTTTGTTATTAATTAAATGAATTATATATCATGTATAGAAAATTTTGATTATGTGTGTCATGAATAAAAAAAATTAATTTTTTATTTAATATTTTGAAATAACATTTACATTAAATAATGGATATTAATTCTTAATTCTTTCTATACAAATTATGAACTTAAATATCTCATATATATATATATATATATATATATATATATATAAAATTTAATTATTAATAAAAAAACACTGAAAATATTTTTTTATGAAAAAAATATTTATAAAATGATAACCTCTAATTTATATATTTAAATTTAAATATGATTATACCTTTAATGAAAAACATGGCTTTTATAAATTTTCAAATACATGTTTCCTATAAAAAAAATCAAATACATGAATAATTAATGTCAAATTTGATTTTCATCAAAATCATAAAAATTAATTTTTCTTTTACCATTTAAAAAAAAGCCTGAAAACAAGTTCTCAAATAAAAAAATTTTGGAAGATACAATGAATCAATCAAGTTTAATTCTTCGCATCCGCAATCATATAGTTATTACAAATTAAATTTAGCGTCATTTATGACTGAGATTAAGGATATTAGCGTTAGTTTCGCTAGTCGCAACTAACGTCAGTGATTGAGTCCCGCCCACTATAATATCTGTTATATAACAATCAAATTAACCGATTACAATATTAACAAATGGTCATTAATTTTAAAGTCGATTATGATCAAACAAAATAATTTAACCAATAACGTTATTAATGAATGATGTTGTTGATCATAACATTGGTTATTAATGTTTAGATGATATTGATTAACTAATGCTAAAATTGATTAACTAATATATTAGGGATATATATCCCTAATATATTAGTTAATCAATTTTAGCATTAGTTAATCAATATCATCTAAGAATCCAAACCAGAATGGATCGGTTGATCAGTTTTCTATATTAAAAAAAAGTTAAAAATCACATTCGTTCTTTAGTAATATGAAGCACACTAATCTCATATTCAAAAAAAATAGAGAGTAAAAACTAAAATTAATAATTCAAACACAACAAAACTAATAATATTTATTACAAATTAAGTATTGAAATTCAACCCTAATCAAATTTATTGCTTTCCAATCCAAAAAAATTGTAAGAATGTTGCTTTCAATTCGATCCATATAAATTGTAAATATGCAATAAACATTTTAATATATAAAATAAATATATTGAGAAGGTCATAACGCTACTTTACTTAGTTAAGATATCAACGATTCATCTTAAAATAAAATATTTTATTATAAAGTATAATATTATATATATATATATATATATATATATATATATATATATATATATTAATAAATTGATTGGATGGATTGGATTCAATCGATTGCCATCCAGGACATCTATAAATCGATCCAATATGGTCGATTTTCCTTGTTGCACATCCAATTGATATAATAAATGATCAATTTTGATCGAAATTTATTAGATCGAATTGAATTTGATCAATTATAATTAGATGCAATTGAATTTAAAAACCCTTAAGAGTTTGATCAATTCTACGAAAAACTCTAGCCCAATGCCCGCACCAACACGGGCGGAGTCAGAAATTTTTCTCAAGGGGGCCGAGATAAAATAAATTATAATATATGATAATTTAAAAAAATGATTATTTATTTTATAAATATATATATATATATATTAATATATTATATTAAAATTAAATAAATTATTATTCTTTGTAGGACGACACGCACCATTTTTTTTATGGAAAAAACTTAGGTCCATTTCCTTATGTTAATTACATCAAGTTCTCCAATATAAATATGACACGTGGCAAAAAATGTTTAAATAACCAATCACAGTAGAGAGAGAATATAGAATACCACCTTTTATATGACCAATCATAGAAGAAAGAGAGTGTAAATACAATATATGATTGGTGGAACTTGATGTAATGGACATAAGGAAATGGACCTAAATTTTTTCCTTTTTTTATTTATGTAATATTACATAAATTCAATTACATAAATAAATAGCGCCCATATGACGCACACCATTTTTTAATTTATGTAATATTACATAAATTTAATTAAATAAATTAATAGCGACTGTAGGGCACACACCATTATATATTTTTATTTATATAAAGTTATATAAAATTTTAACATTTATCATAATATTATTTTAAAATACAATGCATTGATTTATAAATCAATTAGAAATGATAAATTGAAACAAAATTAAAATTGATTGACAATTTAATAATAATGATAAATGAAAGTAATTTGTCCTACTTTAAAAAATTATATATAAGTTAAAATTACTTAAGCATATTTATGTATTGTAAAGAGTAAAAGGTGAGTGGAACATGATATAACATTAGACAGACTGGAATAATTGTCATTTGTGAAAATATTTTCGTTTCAAGAATACTGAGTTTTGCTAATCCACAGTAATAATAATGATACACTTTTAGCAATAAAATAAGGCAATTTTATCCAAAACCCATCCTTCAAAAACTTTAACCCCAAAATTCCCCTTCCCAAAAAAGTATTCCATGGATGCCCTATTTTTGACGTTTTGTTAGTAGGTATCCGCACTACAAAAAAAGGGATTTTTGCAGCGGTTTGTTTTGCCTTTAGTGGCGGTTTTAACCGTCACTAAAATGTTTACCAGCGGTTGCCAAAACCGTGGTAATCCGTTCCGTCACAAGGGATTTCATCATGGTTTTCGGCAACCGCTGGTAAATTTACTTTAATGTCGGTTTTAACAAAACCGCCGGTAAACGTTTGTCACGGTTTATTGCTGTCCGCCACTAAATTTATGACGGTTTAACTTAAAACCGGCACTAAATTTATGACGGTTTAACTTAAAACCGGCACTAAATTTATGACGGTTTAATTTATAACCGCCACTAAGTTAATGACAGTTTCTGAAAACCGACACCAAATTTATGACGATTTTTTGAAATCGCCACTAATTTTATGACGGTTTTTGTTGAAACCGCCACTAAGTTTATGACGGTTTTTGAAAATCGTCACTGGTTTTATCACGGTTTATTTCAAACCGCCATGAATATTATGACGATTTATTTGAAACCGCCACGAATCTTATGACAGTTTTCTAGAACCGCCACTAAATCCAACGATTTTTTTTAAAAAAAATATAGGCAATTTTCCCCCTGTTATATATTCATTCATACTATCAATAGTTACAAAATGCAATCAAAATCATTTGAAATGAGACAAATTAATTAGCAACCAAATAAAACTATAGTTAATGTTCATACCAAATTAAGACAAAGACAATCTATGAGTCAAAATCTTCCAAATGAGTGAACTGCACATTTGGGAGACAAATCCAAAATCTTCCAAATGTGCATTAACTAAATATAACTATTCATTTAACTATCAGGTGGTGGCTGTCCATCTCTTTGATTGCAAGAAGGGGGAGATTGACTAATTCCTTCGTTCAATGCCTGAAATGTAAAAAATTGCAATCATTATCTTGTAATTACAACCAAGAATGTATCTTTGTTCTTTTGTAATATTCAAAAGATTATAACAAAAATATACCTCAAGATTTTGTAATACTTGACTTGGCAAATAACCCGGTAAACTCTGAAGCAATGATGTCTGAAATGCCTGCATTCTCTCCAACTTTGCATCCTTCAGACGAGTTTGTTCCTCATTTTCGATCACTTTTCTACGCAATTGGGTAAGCTCGTTCTGCATTTCCGTGTATGTAGGATCCGATGATCTACCACGAGCACGAACACCAAACACTTGCGAAGGAGTGGGCCCTAAACCCAAGCCACGCACTCGTCCAGAATGCTCCTGACTTCCAAGAGCCATTGCCAGTGAGTCATATTGTGATACTTCTTGGGATGAACAACTTCCACTAGCCTCATAGCTTGTAATCTTATCCTAAACAATGGTTAATAAACATTTAAAAGGTTAATTGAGTTGTAATATACCCTTTGAGAGTTCATTAAGCCAAACACACAATCAAGCAAACATACCACAAAAAAAAAGTAATTGATCCTACAAATATGACCATATTCATCATATAATATGTAATAATTCCTCCAGCCCAAGACATAGATATATTGCACCAAACAAAGTCCAAAATACAAACATAAACTAGCAATTCTTTTTTATATTTTCTAGAGGAATATATTGTCTGCATCATATATAGCCAAAGTAAAAAAGAGGAATATATTGTCTGCATCATATATAGCCAAAGTAAAAAGGAACCCAAATAGTTCTATCACATTTTGTTTTACCCATCATGTACTATCTATTAACAAGCTTTATATTGAAAAAAAATAAAAAGTTCAAACTTACAATTATGACACTTGCTGCATCATTAACAGCCGATCCATCAGATCTCTTATGGGTCGCAATCCAAACTTCCCCTCTACTAACTTTGCGCCCATGCTCAATTTTTGTGGGTTGCTTCTTCTTCTTTTTATTACCCACACCTATAGCATTTTTACCTTGTGGTTTCCATCTAGATGCATTACACTTCTTACATGTCTCCCTATCTGCATCCTCCCCCCAATACAACATACAATCATTTGTACATGCGTGAATTTTAGTATAACTCAACCCCAGCTTATTGATAGTCTTTTTAGCTTCAAAGAAAGAAGGTGGAATCTTTGCACTTTCAAAAGCATCTGCCAATAACTCCAGTATCATCGACATTGCCTTATCACTTATTCCACACAAACACTTAATGTGATACAATTTCACCAGAAAAGATAGTTTTGAATATTTCTCACACCCTTCATATAAATTTTGTTGCCCATCTTTAATCAGATCGTAAAATTCTTTGGTTTCATCATTCATCATTGACTGATTTGATGATGGAAAAGTACCTCCAACTTCATCCATCGTTTCATCATTGGGGTGATACCCAAATGCATCATGAATCATGTCTTGAATAGGATCATTTCTACAACTCCCATCATCCATCACATATGGTCTTGGTGGAGATTCCACTACAGGTTCCACCACATTTTTCTCTCCATGACTAAACCAAAATGTGTACCCTTTAGGAAATGGTTTGAGTATCAAATGCTCATACACGACTTCTCTAGCTTGCCATTTTTTAAATTTACATAAAGGACATGGACATATTATTTTATCCTCAACACAAGCATTAACAAAAGCAAAATCTAAGAATGCATTCAACCCTTCTATATATTCAGAGGTGTTGCGAGGCTTCACAATCCAAGACTTACCCATTGCTGAAAAAAATAAAATTCCTAGAGTGTTTAGAGGCAAGCTAATTAATCTTTCTTAAAGAATAAAAAATAACTAACAATTATAAAATAAATTCCAAAGTGCAACACAATATACACTAAGAGTAGGCCCATTTATATATAGACATTTTTTTTTATCTAAATAAAAACACAGGATTATTTTTTAACTAACGTCTAATTGAGCCCAATACTTAACTAACGTCTTTGTAAACAATTTGGGCCTAGGCCCAATATTTTAAAACTCATAAATTCGACATGTTTAAAGTATATATATATATATATATGTGATTAGTGATGTTAACAAAACTTATTAACAATTAGTAAAAGTTAAACCAACAATACAATGCTCTTGTTTTCCCAACCAGCCCATAGCCTACTTCTATCCCCATGACAAGTATACACACCCATAATATACACATGGCCCAGCATGGCAACCCATCAACTCAAGCCCATGACGCTAGCTAGTTCATGTTCAAAATATACACTCTCCACACCTAACTCTAAATTTTGAGCTTTCTATAACATTTATTAATATATTTTACTATTTCAGGCCAAAATTAATATATTTTACTATACGTGTTAATAATATGTAATAAAATATAAAATCATGGAGGCGAAATATTATTTATAATGATGAATTATAATTTATTATTTAATTATGTTACTTCTATTTTCAAAAAGAACCATCTGAGCCCAAATGGACCCTGTGCCATATTAAATTGAATTAGTCCCATTTGACAAGTCTACTTGTTTTTGTAGTTGAATAAATAATGAAGCCTAAGCCCACGCAATTATGGCCATAACTCCCACTGATAAGTTTCATTTCTCAAACAGTATAATGAATTAAAAATTATTTTTAAATATTAAATGTACCTTGTTTGAGTTAAGAAAGTGATTCTAAAGTTGTTGCTTGTCTTCAGCTGTTAACTCCAAAGCAACCTGGAAACAAATTGAAAGTTTGCAATTTTTTAAGATAGCCAATGGTAGAATTTCAATGAATCACAAATAATCTTAATAAATGCTCTAGGATACTTGTTAAATAAACCTAAAACTAATTATATTCTTTTTGTTGTGTGTCACACATTAAAAAAATAATAATTATATTCTTCTTCAAGGGGATAAAATATAATTTTTTTTTTCAATTATTCAAATTTAAGAAATGAACTCACCTGACCAGGACAATTCTTTTGGTCGGGGCAGTAATTTTGGTCAATCAAAATGGGATTTTGGACATTAATCATGGTAGCATGTTGGAATAGAATGTCCTTTGCAAATCCATTGCTAGGTCTTCCCCAAGACTTGATTCTTACACCATTTTCAGTACCAATAAAAGTCACTGTCTTAACTGTTACATTTTCAGTAAGATGGATTAGAATTTCAAAAAATAGATAGAGAGAGAGAGTTTAAAGTAGGGCTTTTCATTTGCAACCTATTTTCACTTAATACCATGGTTTAATTTGCTGGAATTGTGATGAAAGAGTAACTATATAGTAGCTGCAAGCAAGCCTGCAACAACCATCCTCGTGTATATGAATAACTAGTAGGATTTTACTATGAAAAAAAAAATCAATCTCTTAAATTTACAGAAAGGGGGTTACTGTCAACTGGTTGCTGTATGCTGAATACCTAATTTCAAGTTGCTTGCATTCTAAGCCCAACTGCTAACTAGAAAAAAAAAGGTGGTTGTGTTGAATGGTCACCCACACTATTTCATTAATATTATGGATAAAGTTTCAATGCCACTCACACTATTTCATTTTGCTAATTAATCAGATTGGTTTGAATTTCTTTTCTAATTAATTAAATGTTCCTTGACAGGGTAAGCAAGGTAGCTAGGAAGCTGTCGTTGAATAAAGAGATATATAAAAGGAAGGTAGAGGAAAAGGCATATATTTTGTTTTCCAAATATTTCTATGTACATAAAGAAAGAGTATAGTTTCACATCAGAGCTTTGTCTCCAAAGATTGGTTTAGCAGAGTAAATGAAATCACAGAGCTGGTAGACAAGTTATATGAAGAGGAAACTCATGCGAACACTAATTGTTCTTTCAAGTCTTGTCCTAATCTCAGATAAGTCGAAAAGCCAAGAAGATGACACAAGAAGTTGCAGAGATGGAGGTGAAAGCTGACAAGTTTGACAAAGTTTCATCCTATAAGCCTCCAGATTTGGTAGGTGTACCACTTACTTCATCATCCACTGTTATTGAAGGGATGGAGTCAAGAATTTCAATTAGGAATCAAGGTAGGTGAGTAATTAATTAATGCCTCCTCTAATTATATGCCACATATCCTAGTAGTATAGAAGCAGAGCTGCCCAGATTATATATAGAAATACCAAAGAATGAGAGAGGTTAATTAAGATTTGAGGTTTGAAGTTTGAAAAGAGTGACCTAGTAAGTTAGATAGCTATGAGAAACTCTTTATTTCTAACCTAGAGAAAATACAGACCAAAAAAAAGCAATATGAGAAATGGCAAACACCTTTTGAATCCACAGCCTTTCAAATTACATCTTAGATCGATTTGCTTAAGCATGACAGAATCCTAGAAACAACTTACAAATGTGATGCTGAATTAAGTATTTATTACTTATTCGGCGCCTAAATCCATTATCTTAGTAATCTTAGGTTAAGATTCAAATCCGCATGATTTCATGCGGTTTTTATATCCAAAAGAGTCAGATGCAGAAGTAAAAATAAACAAAATCTAGTTTAGGATATCACCTCGGAGTAATAAGCAAGCGAGCGATGTGAAAGGCTTCAGAATGTAAATCAGTTTCTCAGGAACCAAAGAGAATGTTAATCTGAAGATAGGAATGGATAGGTATGAGGAGGAATATATAAAGCGACCGTTTTCTAGAGAGCTATTGAATGGAACTCACCAGAGGCATTGATGGATCTCAATCTCAAAGAGAATGCGAGCAATGAACCAGCAACGGCAACGAACCAGCAACGGCAACGAACCAGTAGAGATGTACGCAGCAACGAACCAGCACGGGGAGTGATGGAGAAGAAGAGAGACGTACGCAACGGCTAGCACAATGCAAAGAAACCCTAAAATTTTATCTTTAAACTTAACTGCGGTTAGTTCGGAACTGTGATAATTCTAACGACAGTTAAAAACTAACCGCCATTAATTTAAACGCGGTTTGAGAATAACCGTGGTTATCTAGTCACGGTTTTTCCGAACCGTCATTACATGACGGCGGTTCTAAAGAACCGCCATTAATTTCGTCACGGTTCCTATAATAACCGTGACTATTAAATTTTTTTTTTCCCGCCTGCCCAAAAATTGGTGGGGACTTTTTCTTTTGTAATTTTTTAGTTACGGTTTCAAAAAAACCGCCCTAAACGTTCTCTTAGTAGCGGTTTGTTGAGTAACTGACACTAAACTCCACCAACATTATCTCGGTTGTTGGAACCGCAACTAAACAAAATTTTAGTCACGGTTATTTACAACCGACACTAAACTTCCGACACTAAATCACTATTTTTTTGTAGTGCCATCTGAGCCTGAGACGGATTTGAATCCGTCTCAGGCCCAGACGGATTCGGTTTTATTTTTTTTAAAACGGATTCAGTCATATATAAATTTTTTAATATAAAACCGAATCCGTCTGCCACCCAGACGGATTCGGTTTTATTATTATTTTTTTAAATAATTCTGCATCATAGCAGGGCCATAGGGCAGCGTAGGGTCAGGTGATGTGACCCTACGTTGCCACACACACTCCTTCAGCCCCCTTAAATATTTTACATCTTCATTCTTCTTCTTCATTCACCTTCAATTCTCATCTCTCCTCTCCATCTCTCAAGCTTGACCGATTTACAAGCTGTTATTACATGGTGGCAAGGGTAATGAAAAACTTGAAACTCTCCACAATCACACACTCGGTCTCTAAGGTTCACTTTGCAATTTCGTCCAAAATTCTTGTTGGACCGATCATATGGCTCCTGAACCTCAAAGTAAAGTGAAGCACGATCGAAAGATATAACCTTACAAGGATTTGCTGCCTGTTGATTCTCCAAAAATTGAGTCTAATCAAGGTCAAAACCAAAAAATGCAATAAAAACATAGTATTAACTGGAGAGAATTATCAATTTATTTCGTAAAAAATACAGATTGTTTCAATTTAATGTCTGAAAAATAAAAATATCTAATTTAATCTTTAAAAATTATTTTTCGTCCCAAATTGATCCTTAGAAAGAAGTCATAAATACACTGATAAAAAAATTAAAAGACCAAATAAAAAAAATATTTTAAATATTTATATTTTTTAGGGACCAAATTAATAATTCTATATATTAATTAACCCCAATGTGATACTTCAATTTTCATATCATGACCGTAGCCACAAGAGTCACATCCACAACCTGAGGCACCCACATTTTCACCGCCACTACCATCTGCCGCTACCACCGACTTGTTCTTATCCGATTTCGGCCAATCCGCCTTCGCCGCCGCGGGGACCTTAGCCTTCGGAAGAACGAAGTCAAGCGGAAGTAGCACCTTATCCGCCTCATAAATAGCTAGCTTGCTATCCGAATAAACGGTGCCCGTAACGGAAGCATTAACGGCGCCGGTGGTCATGTTGACCTGGCTGCCACCGCCGTAACTCGTGACGTCAAGTTGGAGCCGGGCCGGGTCTGAACCGGCTGGGGTCTGGACCAGGTCCGTGTGGGTATCGAAGTTAATGCTTTTAGTTTGCCAAATGCGACGTCGTCAGGGGCGAAAATGGTCAATGCACTTGATCCCGAGGTCACGAGTTGTCAGTTGAGTTAGTTAATTAGTTGGGTGGTTTTGAGGAGGCGGATTAGGACGGAGAATCTTTTCGCCTTTTTGAGTATTTGGACTATGTCAATGGTGGGGCCCTTTGGCACCACCACGCTGCCGCACCCGGCGGAGAGGCCGGTACTAGGGGAACCGTGCTCGTGCCGGGGCTGCGGTGGGAGCGGTGGTGGCCGGAGGTTGAACCGGTGAGAAGATAAAGTGGAGTTGCATCTTCATTCTTTTGGAATATATAGTGCATTATTATTGGTAGTGAAGTGATTGTGCTGATTAATATTATTGTACGTTGTGACTTGTGAGGAAGAAGGGAGAGTAGGGAGGCTTTTTATATATTGAGGATGATATTGTTTGGTTAGGTTAATTAGGTGTATAGGTACAAGGTTTATTGATTAGTTATATATATGGTTAATTTGGATATGGAGAACAAAATGAAATCTCCTTGTCCATAATGGAAAAAGGTGAAGCATCAATGGGTGGAAATCTATATATTATATGCATGGGAGTGATAGAAGAGTGGGAACTTAAGTAGGTGGATATATATATACAGAGAAGAAAATGTTATTTGAAAGGTGGCAGATTGTGTATATGGGTTGAGTAGGGCAATCAATGAGGAGAGCAAAAGAAACTAATATATTGGATCATGCCCTTATTACTAAGCCAAAATTAAAGTTAATAGTTGTACGTTAGTTAGGGTTTAATTCTTTTTATTTAATTTTATCCAACCCAAACGATATACGATTTGACTTTTACTTGAACTTTCGTTATAAGATAATTATTGTCACACATTAGCCAACAAAAACCAATTATACATTTTATTTGCTTTACGGCAACTTCTCTCTTCGGGTGATTTGATTTTCATGATTTGAATTGTTATATTGATCTGCATTGAAAAATATAGCATATTATTCGTTAATATCAATAAAGATATATCTAATGAATTAATTAAGATTTAAATTTTTATTAATCAATAAAAATAAATCACAAGTAATGAAATAAGATAGTACTTATTGGGTACTCTTGTAGCACTAAACAGTGTTATTAACATTGGGTTAAGTGATTAACTAATATATATATATATATATATCTTAATTAGTTTCTTCTAAATTTAAGGGAAAAAAAAAAGAAAGGTAAAAAGTAGCATTCATGATATATTTGTTTGTGATATTTTTTTATATCAATGTATGGTTAGGACGTACATCATAATCTGAGTTTATAACTATATATGCATCTGAATTAACATAATATTATTGGTGCCTCAGATCCTTCGAAATGACAAGTTTAATTACAACGTCTTCTTCAATCTTCATTACTTGAGCTTCGTTTTACAATAGTATAATATAACACATACTAATTACTATGATTGTGTCCCAAAATATCAGAAAATTCTCCTTCCACGTGCATCAATCCAAAATACTGAAATAGCATTAACAAATCACACTTTTAAATTTTAATTCTTTCCGCAAAGGAAGTTCGGATCTCTTGGATGTGTAACTTGATATAGTTGCCGCTATTTAATTCCTATACCTAACTCCGTAATATTTTTTTTATGGACACGTCGTATCAATTTTTTAAAAAGTTAATTGAATTACGGATTAGTGATATGTGATATCGTTCGATAGCTTCATACATGGCTTTCATCCATGCTTCTCCACATACTCTCCCGCATTAGAGATATGGGAGAAGTTTCCGAATTTTGGGTCGAGCATCATGCACAAGAACGTGGGTCGACCACGTTCTCCTCTACCTTGAGTATAAATATCCCTCACCTGGGGGACTTAATTAAGCAGGACACGTACGACGATCATCATCACCTGAAGTTTAACCAACAGACATCAGAGTATACTCACTATCTCAGAATACATTGATTCTCTAGCTCCAAGCACCATCCAGAGACCCTTATTCTCTCATTCCTCTATAAAAAAAACCTTCAGAAGATGGCTCGCCCGCCCGGAACAACACACATGTCTTAGCCGCACACGGCCACTATAGGTAACACTCTTGTCTAACGGTTCTTGTGGACGTTTCATCTTCGAACTACGTGAACTTTGATCCCTCAATAAAAGTACATAGGCACCTAGGTCATCAAACTAAGGACAAATCCCCCAAGATTACGACCCCTTACAATCCTTATTTGCAATTATGAATTATCTGAACAAAAAATAACACTTACACTATATATGAAGAATATTCTAAATTATTGGTTTGGCATACACATGATGAATTAACATTTTGGGTTTTAAAAGATATCATTTATCTTAAGGGTAAAGTATCTTTGCTGTCCCTAAATTTTATTGCAATGTTCATTCCTGCCCCCAAAGATAAAATTATATGTTATTTTAATGGCCAAATTACTCTTTTGGTCCTCAACATTTGTACGAAGTTTAATATTGGTACTCAACGTTTCAAAAAGTTATTTTAGGTCCTCAACGTTTTTCTTTTTGTCAAAATTAGTCCTCCAGCGTAACTCCGTCTGGTTTTTTTTGTTAAATGCTGACGTGGAAGGCTTATGTGGCACACCCTCTCTCCTACGTGTGATATTTGGATGACATGACACCCTCTTTCACTCCAACTCAACAAAACGACGCCGTTTTGCTGAGTTGGAGTGAGAGAGAGTGTCATGCCATTTAAATATGACACATATGAGAGAGAGTGTGCCACATAAGCCTTTTACGTCAGCATTTAACAAAAAAAATCAGACGGAGTTACGCTGGAGGACCAATTTTGACAAAAAAAAAACGTTGAGGACCTAAAATAACTTTTTGAAACGTTGAGGACCAAAAAAGTAATTTGGCCTATTTTAATTTAAACTCTAAAAAATAAAAATAATAAATTTAAACACTCAAAGATGAAATTTCTTCTCTCAATATCTATTCCTTGTCAATTTTTTTTGTCAATTGTACAATGGAAAATCTTCGGATAAAATTTGACATTACAATTTTTATTTTTAAAAGAATTAAATTGAAATAAATTGTAACTTTCAGATATTACATTTGATATTTACATCTTTTAAAGACTAAATTGAGTCAAATTATATTTTTCAAATATTAACTTTGATATTCATATTTTTAAGATCAACAATTTCATTTACTCATCTATATTAATATGGTGAGAAGATCATGGGTGAGAGAAAATAAGAATAGTGAGTGATAACTTCTTAGGATTTCATTTATTATTTTAAATATAATAATTATTTTATTTTATATTTTGAAATTTTGAAATAATTTAATATTTTATTTTTTATTAATTTAAAGTATAATAATAATAATTTTATAATATATTTTTTAAAAAAATTATATACACGTTCCGTACATGTGAAACCTCTAGTATTCCTTTATGGAGAACCATTTAGTACTCATATTCATATTTATAAGACAAAAAAGATGCATAATCTCCATAAGAGATGAGACATACCCTCACAAAAACAGAACACAACCAAATGAGAGATACCACAACTAATTAATTAGAGAGTTTAACCTATTCATCAAATCCATCATTAGCCTCTCTCTATATAATCCCTCTCCTCCATTCCTTCTCCTTCATCAAAACCTCAATTCTTCCAACAATCATTCATATCCACATTTATTACAAGATCAAGAACATGAAGAACCAATCTCTCTTCTTCACACTCCTCATTCTACTCTCTTCCTTCTGTTCCATCACCACCACTTCAGCCCAATCCCCACCTGCTTCCTCCCCTAAACTCCCTCCTAAACCCTCCCCTTCCCCCAACCTCAAACCTCCGGCGCCGGCGCCGGCGAAGCCACTAGTCCCCACATTACCCCAATCCCCTGAATCCTCCTCCGATTCAACCCCCAACGACATCACCAAGATCCTCAAGAAAGCCAAAGTCTTCTCTGTATTCGTGAGACTCTTGAAAACCACAGAGATCATAAACAACATCAACTCGCAGCTCATCACCGCGAAGGCCGGCGGATTGACCATTCTGGCGCCGGACGATTCCGCATTCTCTGAGCTGAAGGCAGGGTTCATGAATACCCTCAACGGAGGCCAAAAGATCGAACTTTTGCAGTTCCACATCCTACCCACCTACGTCGCGAGCAACAATTTCGATTCTCTGAACAACCCGGTTCAGACTCTGGCCGGAGTCGAGAATCCGGCGAGGTTGCAGCTGAACGTGACGACGTATGGGGACAGCGTGAATATCACGACGGGGGTTGTGAATGCGACGGTTAAGGGAGTGGTGTATTCGGATAAGCAGCTGGCTATATATCGGATGGACAAGGTGCTTCTCCCGATGGATCTTGTTTTGCCGGCAGATGCTCCGGCGAAGGCGAAGGCGCCGGCGTCGGGGAAGACGCCGAAGTCCGATGAGAAGGAGAAGCCTTCGTCGTCGGCGGCGGAGGATGAGGAGGAGGATGGCACAGCAGGGGAAAAATCTGGAGCTTCTGGGTTATTGGGGAAACAGGGGATGATGGCTTTCATGTCAATTGGAGTGGGTTTGGGTGCATTAGTGATAGTTTGGAGTTGAAGATCGATGATCTATATTGTTTGGCATTTGAATTTCTGAATTTTTTTTTTTTGTCTTTTGGTTATTGATTTTGCTTTTGTCTTGTGGCTTTATTATGAAGAAGATTTGAACATAGCATGATTTTTCTTCGCTCTATTGTGCTTTTAATTTAGCTTTGTTTCATAACCTTTACCCAAAAATATTTTTTTTTGAATAATAGTTGGAATTGCAATAATTAAGTCAATATATCAGACTTCACCAAATTAAGAACTGAAATAGGAAAAGCATCAAACCAAATACAAGGTGCAAAGTGATACAGTTGCTTTGCAACAAAATGAGCCACATGGTTACTCTCTCGATAAATGTGTCTGAGACTAAAGCTTTCCAATTCTGCTTCAATACTCCTACAGTCTGCCATGATATCACTCACAAGAGATAAATCAGTTGCACTAGCAGCATTAAAAGAATTTACCACCACTTCACAATTAGTTTCTACTTCAAGTTTTGAAACATGGCATTATTGTGCTATTTGTAATCCCCATCTGATGCCAAGTGCTTCAGCAACAGCCACTTCATCAGGTGCAAGAATTGTCTTAATTCCTGTCATGAATAAATGCCTCTGATCTGAACGAATCACCACCCCAATACTCCATTCAACATCAGAAATTTTGGCCACATCTGTGTTCATTTTATAGTGATGTCTACTAGGACATTGCCATCGATAAGCCTCACGAGATCTTGGAATCCGAAGTGAATGAGACTGTGTACAACCTGGTGATGTAGAGGAGTCTTGAATCTCCATAAACAAGGATTGAGCTTTAAGAACAGATTCTTGTGGAGAATACATCTTTACCCAAAAATATTAAAAGAGTAATAAATAGTTTTAAATGGTTTGAAATTTATTATGTATTATGTACTAAGGATAGTCACGAGTCGGACTAATCTTTCACAACATAATGAAATTGAGTTTGAATTAGGGGTGTACAGCCGATCCGTCGGCCCAGCCAACTCAATCCGGTCTGATCACATTTGGGGTCATCGGGCCGGGTCAGTCGGGTCCCCGGGTCGGGACTCAAGTTGGGCTGTCCAGAATCCTGCTCGATCCGGAGTAGGCTTATTTTTATTTTTATTTTTAAATTTTTGTTATTTAAGTATTTTTATGTGTAAAATATATAATATTTGTATGTACAATTTTGTTTTTTATTGATTATCATTTAAAAATACACAAAATATAACATTAACTTCATTAAATTTATTTTTTAAAATTATTAAATATGTCAAATTGTAATTAATATATATTTTTTCTAAAAAAAGTAGAATATCCGACCTGACCCGGTTGACTCGACCAGAGTCGGTTCGGGGCAAAACCCGACCCGACCCGAGGTTTATACACCCCTAGTTTGAATTTCCACTAAGAGATGTGTGTATATTTAGTGTTTCACGTGTTAACTTAAAAAATTAAAAATAATTATTTTTGTTTTCTTTAAATTACTACTCATTTAGACATTTTACCTTTAGATTCCTACAAATATATACAAGTTACATCAAATATAATAAGTTTATAATATTTTAAGGTTTAGGGTATGACAATATATACAAATTATATCAAATATAATAATTTTATAATATCTTGATCAAAGCTCAACGGATAAATATTACGATTATCGAATAAATATTTTGATCATCTCCCTATTTTAAAACATTCCACATTTCAATTTTTAAATCCTTCTCATAATTGAAAGTTTGAAATTGAGATGATTTGAATTCTATTAAATTTCTAGTTTCATTTTTAACTCTCTGTTTTTTACTTTTTTTTTAAAATTTTCTACTTAGCTATTTTTCTTCTCTAAAGAATTTAATCCTCATTCTCTTATTAAATGTTTTTTTTTGTCAATTCGAATTATACTCATGCAAATTTTAAATTTTCTCAAAGCTCCTTATTTCTATTTTCTCTATATAAGAAAATATATAACATGCATGTAATAGAAAGTATAAATTATAAAAATTGAAAATTAAATAGTTATATCAGTAAAAAAATATGTAGAAAATGAATCAATAATAAAACATAAGATGTGAAAAAAAATTGAAAAATAAAATATAAACAATAGTTTTGATTGATTAAAAAAACTTAGATTAAAATTTTAAAAGTATTTTCATCATAAAAATAAAAGTAAAAGTAAAAGATATTATGTTCTTGGTTGACATTATTTTTATGCAATGGAATGGGTAATGAATATAACACCTATATTTGAGAGGAGTTTGATATCGATTGAAAAATTAGAAACTCAAGTGACTTGAGAAATTCAAACTAGATATTTAACCCTCCATAAAAGAAAGGTATATATGGGAGGGGTTGAGAAGAGTCAAGAGTTATTACATGAAGACAAAATGCTTTCTTATAGAGTAAATTTTGATTTGTTTTAATGTAGAGTAAATTAATTATTTTATTTTAAACTCAGTTTTTTTTCACCCTGTATTTTATCTATTACCAAGTATAATTATATTATTTTCATTCTCATTCTTATTCTTTCAAAATAAATCCATTAATAAGACAGTATATATGTTACACCGAAAGTCTAGAACAAAATCAAAAGAAAACACAGCATACAACTCTTTATTAATTATAAGGAATCAAAAGAAACATACATATAATATAACCATCTCAAACTCTAACTAATACAACACACCACCAGCAGTAATTAATCAAATAATTCCCTCTTTGCAATTTCTTTTCTATACACTCCAATAATATTAATAATCACACTCTGTGAATAATCGAGAATGGATCTTATGCTGCCCAGTATAAAAAAATAAGAAGAGAGAGAGTGACACACAAATATGTCTTATATATAGTGGAATCCCCATATGAGATCTATTTATATATCATTCACCCTCCTTACTTTTTATGCTGAGCAACATAAGATCCATTCTCCTCGATCATCAAACATAAGAATCTTTTCTCTATATGGTCATCACTCCCACCACGAAACCACCCACCAAAACCCCACACAAACTCATCCCCACGCTCCCTCCAGAGTTCACCTCAGTCGGAACAACCTGCGACGACTGTGATGCCGACGAACCCGACGGCGTCACCGGCTTCGCCTTCTCCGCCTTAGGAGCCTTCGCCTTCGGACTATCATCCACCGTCTCCTCCGGGGCTTTACCTTTCGCCTTCGCTTTGGCAGGCGCGGGAGCAGGGGACGGCGTCGTTTTAGCCGAAACAGAGAAGAACTCCTGAGGAAGAAGCACTTTCCCCACTTTGTATATATTCAAGTGATTGTCCGTATAGAGGACCCCGTTCAGCGTGGTGTTCACCACCCCCGTGGAGACGTTGACGTTGGCTCCGCCGCCGCCGACGCTGGTCACGTTGAGCTGCGCCTTCTTGGGGTTGGCGCTGGCCAGAGTCCGTACGGGGTTGGTGAGGGTGTCGAAGTTGGAGGTGGAGATGTAGTCCGGGAGGATGTGGAATTGGAGGAGCTCCAGCTTCTGGCCGTCGGAGAGGGTGTTGAGGAACCCCGGCTTGAGCTCCGAGAAGGCGCCGTCGTCCGGCGCCAGGATCGTCATGCCGCCGGACTTCGTGGTGGCGAGCTGGGTGTTGATTTGGTTGATGAGTTGGGTGGATTTCAGGAGGCGGATGAAGACGTTGTAGCTGTTGGTTTGCTTGAGGATCCCGAGGATGTCGGCCACCGGAGCCGCCGGGGTGGCCGGGGCCACGGCTACCGGTGGGGTGGCGGCGGCGGCGGGGGCGGAGGCAGGGGATTGGGCGAGAGTGGAACAGAGGAGGGAAAACAGAGAGATGTAGAAGAACAGAGGTTGGTGGTTCATTGTGGTTAATTTTGGAAATTAAAGGAATTAATTAATTAATTAATGGGGAAATTATATGATTGGAGTGAGTTGTATTGTGGGGGTGGAAGAGAGGGGGTTTTTATGGAGGGAGAGCGAGAGAGAGGATGAGAGGTAGGTGCATGGTGAAATCTGGGAAGGAGATTAATGGATTAATTAAGGTGATGCATCAATGGTGATAGAAAGTAGAATTTGATGTTAGCAAGTTAAAAGGAAAGAAATAGGTGGAGGAATAATTGTGAGCGTATATCTCTTTGTCAATTTGTCTTGTGAAATGAGGGAAGTTGGTGCATCAATTTGGAATTAGGGAGGGATACATACATTACTTCTTTTATATATTGTTTTCTTTTCTATGAAAAAGCAGAAAGCATACTAGTAGTACTCAGCAAATTTGTGGATTGGTTCAGTTTAGATAATTTAGATAACCGAATCAATCCAATTCGATGACTAAAAAAGTCATCAAATCCAATCCGCTCTTTGGATATGATAAAGGAATGAAGACACGTTAAATTCTTAAAATTATAAGACAAAACACGGTGTATATATATATATAAATTAAAAATAATATGTATATGTATATACTTTGTACCATTACCAATAGTGAGTAAAAGCAAATAGAAGTTATAAGAAAAAATTCATATTAAAAGAAAAGAGAATATGTTCATGAAAAAATCATAGAAGATACAAGAACACTATAAAGATGAGAGAACAAGAAAATACGTTAGAGAATGAAACACACTTCTAAGCAAAGAGGGAGAGAAAAGCCAAAGCAAATGCACACTTTAGTATATATGGAAATATATCAAAGACAAACACACACATTTTATCCCATTTGCTTATTTTTTACTAAAAAATTTCAACTTACCATGTCAAACGCATGTCCAAGTCAAAAATAAAATATTTTTTTATTTGGGCACATATATAATTTGTCGGACACACATCATACGGGTGTCGGACACCGACACGCCAACAAGTTGAAGTGTATTTGTTTCATAGGATGTTAGAAAACTAGATGGGATGGAAAACGAAGCAAAAAATTTGGAATGGAATGATAGGGTTTGTTTAGATTGTGGATTAAGGAGGAGAAAAGAAAGGAATGGGAGTCTTCCCCTTGTTTGAAAAGTTTAAAAATGAAGGGGAAAATAATAAATAATTAATTTATAATACTCCATTATTCTTTTTTTGGTCAAATGTCCATTTTGGTCCTCTATATTTCACACAAGTTTTAAATTGGTCCTTTATGTTTCCCAAAAGTTTTATATTTGTCCTTCAGGTTTCATTGAAGTTCTATATTGGTCCTTTATGTTTCATTGAAGTTCTATATTGGTCCTTTATGTTTCATTAAAGTTCTATATTAGTCCTTTATGTTTCATTGAAGTTTTATATTAGTCCTTTATGTTTCATTAAAGTTTCATATTGGTCCTCTCAGCATGATTTTATTTTTGGCTTAAACGACATCATTCGAGTGTTTTTAGTGTATCTAAGGCCATGTCAGCTATCTGATGTTAGAAAAATCAGTGTAAGCTTTGATAGTGTATTCACTGTCCTTAAGGAAATTAAGCCCCCACTATTTGTATGTTGCTGGGTTTGTATGGCAGATTTCCTCCAAGATTTACAAAGCCTGATATTATAGCCAGCAAAACTATAATACCTTCTGAACACAATTTTAGAAGGATGAGTTGAAGATTTGAGAGTTTTTTTTTATGTATATTTTTTGTGAGAAGAAGTGCTACTTATATAGAACACATTGAACAAGGAAAGCTTGGTTCATATTCTTTCATGCTCAAAATATTGAACATTCATGCACCTTTAAGAGCACTCATGTGCTTTAAGTACATTCATACATCTTTAAGAGCACTCATGTGCTTTAAGAACATTCATGTCCTTTTAAGGACATTCATTTTCCTTTAATTTTATCAATAAACTATTGTAACCTTTTGTACATGAATAGTCATGCTTTAACAAGGTACAAGCACTCTTCACAACCCTTCAACTCACCCAAATGTGGGACCTTTAATTACTAACTATACTAACAATCCCCCACTTAGTTAGTAATTTATTTAGTTCAAGAATTTATGCATATAGGAGGTATCTTTCGATTTAAACCTACTACTTGTATAAATACATCAAGCTTTGCCAGAATTGATAGTTAGAATTATTCTATTAAACTTCAATTCAGTAAATGACAAAACGGATGTAAAAATACACATAAATCCTCAAATTAAATACAATTGTGTTCAATGTAAAAACTTAGCACTATATATGGCCTTGTGCTTCTTCCTGTTTCATAAACACTTAAAAAGCTTTATTCCCAAACTTTGACTGAAGCGGCACCACTTCATGTGTTTAGATAGGTGAAGTTTTAACCAAGTCCATTGTTTGGACTAACCTTAGTTCTTATTCCGAACTCTGTTACTTCATTAAGAGTATTATAATATTCACCCTCTGATTCATAAGTACTTTCAAAACTCAAGTACTTGATAACCATCACTAACTTAACTTGTTGTTACCTCTTGAACTTTTGGAATTGCATAGCAATAAGAAAAGTAAGGTTCCCATTATGAGTGATATTTTTTTTTAAAAATATTCTTCAAACCCATAACTTTACTAGTACTATTAATTAAATCTCTCGAGAGTCCTTTAGTTAATGGGTCTGCAAGATTGTCTTTAGACCTTACATAGACAACTGTGATGATCCCATCTGAAAGCAGTTGCCTTATGTATTCATGTCTTAAAGCAATGTGTCTAGATTTTCCATTATAAATCTTACTCAGTGCTCTAGACATTGTTGCCTGACTATCACAGTGCAAAAGGACAGCTGGCATAGGTTGTGGCCACAACTCAATATCTAATAACAAATTTCTCAGCCATTCTGCCTCTTTTCCTGCAGCTGCTAAAGCCAGAAACTCACGTCTGTTTTTTAGAAGCCCATGAAACAGCTCCTCCACCCAAAGTAAAAATCCAACCAGACGTTGATTTATTATCACTCACACTAGTTATCCAACTAGCATCACAGTATCCTTCTAAAACTGAAGGAAACTTATTATAACTTAATGCATAGGACTTTGTTCTTTTGAGATAACCAAAAACTCGTCCTATTGCTTTCCAATGATCACTACTAGGATTATGTGTATATCTGGAAAGTTTCCCAACAGCAAAAGCAATATCAGGCCTAGTGCAATGCATTGCATACATTAAGCAACCAATTGCACTAGCATAGTTTAATTGACTAACAGATCTACCCAAGTTTTCAACCAATTTGTCAGATACATCATATGGAGTATTATATTCTTTAATACCCAAATGATTAAACTTGGATAGCATCTTGTCAATATAATGAGATTGGCTTAAAGCAAATCCTCCATTATATTTTTTAACTTTAATGCCTAAGATAGTATCAACTTCTCCCAAATCTTTCATTTTAAATTGAGAAGATAGATACTTCTTAGTATCTTTAATGCCTTGCATGTTGGTTCCTATGATTAACATGTCATCAACATATAGACATACTATCACACCATAATCCTTTGTGAACTTAGAGTAAACGCACCTATCTGCTCCATTATACTTGAAGCCATTTGACAATATTACTTTATCAAATTTTTCATGCCACTGTTTTGGTGCTTGCTTTAATCCATACAAAGATTTAATCAATTTACACACTTTCTTTTCATTTCCAGGAAGTACAAACCCTTCAGGTTGTTCCATATATACTTCCTCATCCAGATCACCATTTAAGAATGCTGTTTTCACATCCATTTGATGGATGTATAAGTCATAAATTGATTCTAATGCAAACAACATTCTTATAGAAGTGATCCTAGCTACAGGAGCATATGTATCAAAATAATCTACTCCTTCCTTTTGTTTGAACCCCTTAGCAACTAGTCTAGCTTTGAAGGTTTGTAGAGATCCATTAGTATTATATTTTCTTTTAAATACCCATCTACATCCAATGGGTTTTGAATTGTGGGGTATATCAGTTAATTCCCATGTACCATTGGACAGAAGAGAATCCATTTCATCATTCACTGCCTCTTTCTAGAAAGCAGAATCTCTTGAAGTCATTGCTTCACTAAAAGTTTTAGGATCATCTCCCACATTTATAACCATAGGAATTTTATTAAGTACCTCATCTCTACTACCTTCAACTAGAAAAACTAACGCTTGAGAAGATATAAAATCAGAACCCAAATTCTTTTCTTTCCTAGCTCTTTGACTTCTCCTTGGTTCATTAGGAGATTCAATTAATTTCCTTTTATTTGATGAACTAGGAACAAGAGTTTCTACATTTTCTCCTTCAATCACTGTTTGCATTGAACCATCAAGACTTTGTGAAGAATTATGTGAATCACCAATAAATTTTGTTTCAAGAAATTCAACATCTTTTGACTCTATAATAACACTTGACTCAAAGTCTAATAAACGATATGCCTGCCTTTGAATTTTCAGCATATCCAACAAAGATGCTTTTAATTCCCCTAGGACCTAATTTTGTCCTTTTAGGATCTGGTACTCTGTAATATGCCAAGCACCCCCATACCTTCAGGAAATTTAAGTTGGGTGTTCGTCCTTTCCATAATTCATATGGTGAAACCTTAAATTTCTTTGAAGGTATTCTGTTATGTACAAAACAGGCAGTTAACAAAGCTTCCCCCCATAGATTCATTGTCAGTCCAGCATGCACAAGCATAGCATTTACCATATCAACCAATGTTCTATTCTTTCTTTCTGCAAGACCATTTTGTTGTGGGGTATATGGTGCACTTGCTTGGTGAATCAAACCATTTTCTTCACAAAATATAGAAAATTCATTTGAAAAATATTCTCCTCCTCTATCACTACGCAGAGTTTTAATTTTCTTTTCCAATTGATTTTCTACAACTGCTTTATAATTCTTAAACATTTCTAATGCTTGATCTTTTCTTTTTATTAAGTAAACATATGTGAATCTAGAATGATCATCTATAAAAGTTATAAAGTACCTATTTCCTCCTCTGGTTAAATGACCATTTAATTCACAAATATCAGAATGCACAAGATCAAGCAAATTTGTTGATCTTTCATTTTTTGGAAAAGGTTTCTTAGTCATCTTAGCTTGAATGCATATTTCACATTTTTCAGAAACTTTATCTAAATCAGGGAGCAATTTATGTTTAGACATAAATTTAATTGAATTATAATTCACATGTGATAATCTAGCATGCCACAAGGTAGAAGATGACAAAATCATATAAGCAGAATTATTCACTTTATTATTAACACACATTTTGAACATCCCATGACAAGAGTAACCTTGTCCAACAAAAACACCACTTTTAGAGAAAATGGCCTTTTCTGCCTCTAATACAGCTTTAACACCCCTTTTGCATAAAAGACTGGCAGAAATTAAATTCTTTCTAACATCAGGAACATGAAATACATTTGTTAGAATCATCTTTTTACCAGAAGTTAATTCTAAATCCACTGTTCCCTTTCCAAGGACCTTGGCAGGATTATGATTCCCCATCAGCACATTTTCTTCATTGGTTGTTATTTCATATTGCTTGAAATAACTTCTATTATTACAAATGTGCACAGTTGCTCCAGAATCATACCACCAATCATCAGATTTTACAGCAGTTGTCATATTGCATTCAGTTACCATGCTTATGTTTAAATCAGTAACCATTGCAATAATTTCTGAAAGAGAGGCTTCTTTTTCAATAACATTTGCTGCCTTTTTCAGGCTAGCACTCTCTTCCACCATCTTTATTTTCTTGTAAAATCTGCAATCTTTTTTGAAATGGCCTTTTTTTTTTGGTTTCCCAAGGTATCCTTCAGCCCGATAGGCTAAAGACTAATCCTCCGCGGATCTGAGCTCCATTTAAGGGTTTGCCGCTGGCCAATTGGTTGCTGCATACACAACTCTTGTTGAAATGACCCTTTTTGCCACAGAAGAAACAACTCTTGTTGTTCTTATTGTTAGAAGAACTTTCTCTTGAAAAATCATTGAATTTTCTCTTGTTTCCATCCTTATTATTGTTTCCAGGCTTTCCAGAATTACTTTTAGACTCAACTAGATTTACTTTAGACTTAGTTTCTAAAGCATATTTGTTTTCACGAATTCTGGTTTCTTGTTCAATTCGAATATGCTTTAGTAACTGATCTATTGTAAAATCTTCAGAAGTATGTAATAATTTTTTCCTGTAATCATTCCAAGTTGGTGGTAATTTAGAAATAACAACAGCCACTTGGAGAGATTCAGAAACATCAATTTTCAAATCCTTGAGTCTAGATACCAAAACAAGTAATTCATCAACTTGTTCCATGATAGATTTAGAATCTACCATTTGAAATTCAAAGAATTTCATACTCAAAAATCTGTCAATGCCTTGTTTTTCAGACGTATATTTGTTTTCCAAAGCATTCCAGATTTCTTGTGGGGATTTAATTGAACGAAATAAATCATATAAACGATCAGAAAGAGAGTTTATGATAAAACCTCTACAACGTATTTCATCTTCCTCACGTTTCTTTCTATTTGCTATGATTCCTTCCGTGTCCTTGTCAGACGGTGGTGGAATTTCAGGCAAATTAGACTTCAGTATATATGCAATACCCAATTCTGTGAGTAGAAACAGCAACTTGTCCTTCCATCTTGTGAAATTTGTTCCATCAAAGCGGTCGAGTTTGAAAACGTCTGGATTGAATAACTTGTTTACTCCAGTAGTCTCCATCTCGACTTAATTTCCTTAAGATTGTTAGAAAAATCAGTGTAAGCTTTGATAGTGTATTCACTGTCCTTAAGGAAATTAAGCCCCCACTATTTGTATGCTGCTGGGTTTGTATGGCAGATTTCCTCCAGGATTTACAAAGCCTGATATTATAGCCAGCAAAACTATAATACCTTCTGAACACAATTTTAGAAGGATGAGTTGAAGATTTGAGAGGTTTTTTTTATGTATATTTTTTGTGAGAAGAAGTGCTACTTATATAGGACACATTGAACAAGGAAAGCTTGGTTCATATTCTTTCATGCTCAAAATATTGAACATTCATGCACCTTTAAAAGCACTCATATGCTTTAAGTACATTCATACATCTTTAAGAGCACTCATGTGCTTTAAGAACATTCATGTCCTTTTAAGGACATTCATTTTCCTTTAATTTTATCAATAAACTATTGTAACCTTTTGTACATGAATAATCATGCTTTAACAAGGTACAAGCACTCTTCACAACCCTTCAACTCACCCAAATATGGGACCTTTAATTACTAACTATACTAACATCTGATACACGTAGGAGAGATTATGTGTACACTTCGGCACGCCACATCAGCAATTAACTTAAGAAATTGACGGAAGTGGATGGAAGGATCAATTTAGAACTCCTTACAAACATAAAGGACCAATTTAAACTTTTTGAAACATAAATGACCAATATAAAACTTCGTACAAACATAAGAGACCAATTTAGAGTTTTGACCATTTTTTCTTAATGGAAATCCTCCATTATTCTTATTCTTTACAATTTTTATATACTTTAAATTGGAGTACTTTGGGAATATCCAAACAAAGAAAGATAATTAGTCTCTCATTTCCTTTCTCTCTCTTCCCTCTCAATCTTTACCCTTCCCTTTTCTTCATAGTTGCTGGACGAATCATATCGCAAAAAAAAAAAAAATGTAGCATGAAAAAAAATTTAAATTTGTTATGCAATAGTTTAGAAAGTAAAATGAGATTATGTCGAAAGTGACAATAATAGTCGTGATAATAATAGCAGTGGTAGTGATAAAATATATATTTTTGTTCTAAAAATTAGATTCCTTAAAAGGTATCCAATTTCATAGGCGCCTAATGGAATTGTGTTTCCATTGTATCCAAGGTTGTCGAAGTCTAGATTTTAAGTAAAATTGTAGAGGGGAGTGTAAAATCGTATCGTAAAATCGTATCGTAGAATCGTAAGATTTTACCTATGATAAAATCATAAGAATTTTTATGTTATATATATATATATATATATATATATATATATATATATAACATAAGTACCTAATTAATATAGTAAATCACATACAAAATTAAATATGAAATATAGTGATGCCGTTATGTAATACTCCTTGTTCATTTGTAACATATATATGCATGTTAGTTAAAACTTAAAACAATTCATTTATTGTAGAATGAATAAATTAAATTAGTAGTATAATGTAAGTAATTAATATACTTGAACAACAATAGTAACGTCTAGAGTGGAATTTTCAAAGGGCAAAAAACTGATACTTTGACGTAATGACATTCAATTGTTATGGTAATGACATCAAAAATGGGTAGGGTTTGTGATTGGGCTGGGGCATGGGCTGTAGATTATTTTTTTAACATCAAACAGGCTTTTTTTTGTTGGCTGAGGTAAAATCGTAAAATCGGAGGTAAAATCGCTGATTCCACCGATTTCACCCGATTCTACCCGATTCCACCGCGATTTTACTCCAGCACGATTTTACCTACGATTCAACTCGATTTTAGTAGGTAGAATCGTAAAATCGTACAATTTTACGATTTAAATCGCGATTTTGACAACCTTGATTGTATCAAAGGAAATTTTAATCCAATAAAATTTATCAACCAATTTCATGACTGTACTAAACAAGTAATTTGATAGAATTTGATTCCTATTTCATTTTCATTATACGAAACGTGACCTAATATAAGTAATTTTATGCGATGGAAGTTTGTTGGTTTCATTTATAATAAATCCTAAATCCATTATCCTAATGTTTTAGGAAGAAATCATATTTTACAACCCATTGAACAAGCTTCTCCTTTTGATAGTATGCGTTATATTTTGATGATGAAAATAAGTATATATTTTGGATCCTTTTGGGTCAGTCCAAAGTACTATAAATGGATAGTGGCTATTCTAATTCATTTATACTAATATATTTTAAAAAAAAATTATAAAAAAATAAATTGCACCGAATCTCGGACAAGTAAAATTTTCTATCATGTGATTCATTGTTAAAAGCCATTCTATTTTCAGCTTTAAATTCTTGGGTTGTTTCATTCTTCGAGGTGCCTCCTTGTATTTTTTGTAATTTTTTGTCTCAGTAAGCATTACATGACAGCTCCTCCATATCCAACACCTTGGCTACTATTTATATAGAGTAAATTAGCATCTTGGCACCTCAAAAGATTTAATTTATGGAAAAAATTTAGGTCCATTTCTTTATGTCCATTACATCCAGTTCTCCAATATAAATATGACACGTGGCAAAAAGTGTTTAAATGACCAATCACAGTAGAGAGAGAATATAGAAGATCACCTTTTATATAACCAATAATAGAAGAGAGAGAGTGTAAATACAATATATGATTGGTGGAATTGGATGTAATGGACATAAGGAAATGGACCTAAGTTTTTTCCTTAATTTATTTCAATTTAGTCTTCAACATATTAAATTTAATCTATAAAAAATAAAATTTATTTTAATTTAATCTTGAAAGATAAAATTGTAAATTTGTAATATTTAATCTTTAAAAGATATTAATCTCAATTTAATCGCCGTAAATCTCCATGAACATAGAATTGACATGAAATTTTACACTGATTTAAACTGAGAATTAAATTGAAATAAATTATACATATCATCTTTCAGATACTAAATTTCATATTTTCATCTTTGATTTTAGGGTACGTTTGGTAGGTAGAAAGGGAAAGGGAATGGGAATGGATTTGATGTGTTTGGTAGTAAAAATTTGGAATGAAAATGGAATGGGAATGTATTAAAATTACCACTTTACCCCTTATATTAAAATAATAAAAAGAAAAGAAGATTATGATTGTGTCAAATCAAAGGATATAATAGACATTTTGTATTTTTTTTTAAATTTTTTTTAAAGTAGAAGGGAAATCAAAAAGTAATTATGGGCGGGATTATATTCCATTCTCAAGCTATTTCTGCCAAGCGAACAGGACATTAGTGATTAAAAATTAAGACATGCATCCAAAATGTTAATTTACTCTAATCATTTAAGCAACAAAAGGTGATGGGTGCAAACGACTTGAGAGCATAAAATTACCCAAAGCAAACAATACTTCTTAATTACAAAGAAAATGACAAAATAATAATTCAATGATTCCCATCTTTCATAAGCCAAAACATACCAAAAGGAGAAAAAAAAAACAAAAGTAAAATCAACATTTAAAAAAATGAATCTTGCTTTGTTTCAGAAATTCCATTTCAATATTCTTCAACTCCACATGATGATGGCTCCTCCAACCAAACCCACTCCAATTGACACGAATGGCATCATCCCCTGTTTCCCCAATGACCCAGAAGCTCCAGATTTTTCCCCTGCTGTGCCATCCTCATCCTCATCCTCCGCTGACGACGACGAAGGCTTCTCCTTCTCATCGGACTTCGGCGACTTCCCCGACGCCGGCGCCTTCGCCTTCGCCGGAGCATCTGCCGGCAAAACAAGATCCATCGGGAGAAGCACCTTGTCCATCCGATATATAGCCAGCTGCTTATCCGAATACACCACTCCCTTAATCGTCGCATTCACAACCCCCGTCGTGATATTCACACTGTCCCCATACGTCGTCACGTTCAGCTGCAGCCTCGCCGGATTCTCGACTCCGGCCAGAGTCTGAACCGGGTTGTTCAGAGAATCGAAATTGTTGCTCGCGACGTAGGTGGGTAGGATGTGGAACTGCAAAAGTTCGATCTTTTGGCCTCCGTTGAGGGTATTCATGAACCCTGCCTTCAGCTCAGAGAATGCGGAATCGTCCGGCGCCAGAATGGTCAATCCGCCGGCCTTCGCGGTGATGAGCTGCGAGTTGATGTTGTTTATGATCTCTGTGGTTTTCAAGAGTCTCACGAATACAGAGAAGACTTTGGCTTTCTTGAGGATCTTGGTGATGTCGTTGGGGGTTGAATCGGAGGAGGATTCAGGGGATTGGGGTAATGTGGGGACTAGTGGCTTCGCCGGCGCCGGCGCCGGAGGTTTGAGGTTGGGGGAAGGGGAGGGTTTAGGAGGGAGTTTAGGGGAGGAAGCAGGTGGGGATTGGGCTGAAGTGGTGGTGATGGAACAGAAGGAAGAGAGTAGAATGAGGAGTGTGAAGAAGAGAGATTGGTTCTTCATGTTCTTGATCTTGTAATAAATGTGGATATGAATGATTGTTGGAAGAATTGAGGTTTTGATGAAGGAGAAGGAATGGAGGAGAGGGATTATATAGAGAGAGGCTAATGATGGATTTGATGAATAGGTTAAACTCTCTAATTAATTAGTTGTGGTATCTCTCATTTGGTTGTGTTCTGTTTTTGTGAGGGTATGTCTCATCTCTTATGGAGATTAGATTATGCATCTTTTTTATCTTATAAATATGTGTGCATGTAAATGAACTTTTTGGTCCTTCAAAGAAATAATCTGGCTCAATTTAGTCATAAAATGTTGGACAAAACTGAATTAAAGTAATTACTAATTTACTATGCCATTATGGCAAGTTGTGAAGTTAAGTTATTGACGTCTATAAATTGTTTCCTTTATAATTTGATTAAATTAAAACAGAAATTCTTCTTTTATCCCAGTGTTTGGTAATTTATTTTGATTCTTTACAGAAACATTTCATATTATAATATTTTCATCTCAGTTTTGTTTAAGATAAATTAAAACACATAATTCCGTTAACAATATCTATTTTTTAAGTTAAATATATACGGGCCAAATAAATTATTGATTTACATAAAAGTAGAGAAAATGAGATAAAAAAATTAAAGTATCCTTACTAAATTTGGGAATAAGTAGGGATAAAAGTGTAAAAAAGAATAATAAATATTTTTTTATTTGTAAAACAGTAGATATTTTAAAAAATAAAAATAAAAAATTTTAACAATTGTGAAAAAAAAATAATTAATGTTTTTTTATTTGGTCAGTCTCCGAAGCACTATCTTGATTAATCCAGACTTTATCTGTGTCACGCACTTAGTTATGGTAGGAGAGTCTCCCAACGAGAATAATTATACTCACAAGATCTCAAACTGAAAACTTTACTTAAGTGATACTAAATTGTTTGTCATATGAACCAATCCCATGTTGAATTTTATTGTTTATTTGTTAATTTTTTTTTACCTTCTTTATTTGTTAATGAATAATCTATAGACATTACACCATTTTTTTCTTTTTTCTGGCATAGATGGACATGACATTTAACCCCTCAATCCCCATATGGGTTCTCACTTCTCAATCAATGAAGCTCAATAATTGGATTAATCGTTTTTAGGTCTTTTTTACATAACACTCACAATTAGTCACAATCTTCCCACTACATTGGGAATAATTATGTATAAATATGATTAGCTAGAACGACAATGATTAACAAACTACTACACAGACGTCAGAAAATAACATTGAGATTGCTTCTAGAGAGAGATCGCATCAATGATCCCAAATAAGATATGTTTCACTTTATATAACCCAAATAAGAACAAAATAGGTTAAGATATTCAATAGTACGATAGTATTGAACTTTAATACATTTATTTAATTAGTTGGTCCTTAATTCATTCAAGGTGGATCCTAATTAATGTGAGTTTTCATTAATATTAACAAATGACACTAAATGATTGGATGGATGCACAGAAGTTCATTAGTACAGTAGTACTGAACTTTTATCTACAAAACAGATTTAAAACTACGGCCATGTTTGGTTTAGAGAATTAAGACGAGGGAATGGGAATCCATAGTGTGAAAAGTCAATTTTGCCCTCCTTTTAAATATTAACAATATTTAAATAAAGGGTAAATTTATTTTAAAATGAAGGCCAAAATTGACTTTTCAAATTTTATCTAATCCAGATTCTAATTCCCATTCCCTCATCCAATTTCACAAACCAAACATGGGCTACATTTATGATAAACACCAAGTTGGTCTAATTTACCGGTGGAAATAGTAAACGATTTGTGTTCTCTTAACTATCGTCTCTTGAATTTGATTCATGAAGAGTTGAAATGGAGCATCATCCGTTGGGAAAGGATCACTCCCAGTAATGAATCCTATAGTATTTAAAAAATTAGTTATTAGAGCTACTCTAATTAAATTCATGCAAATTAAAGCATGAGACTACAATTCAGAGGATGTAAAGTGTAAGGAACTTAGGGCCCGTTTGGTTGGTCGTTCTGTCTATGTAATGCAGACTGAAATCTCAAACATTTTTTTTACAAAAAATATCTTACTTTTTGTAATGTTATGAAATTATACTTTTGTCTTTACTTTTTTACTTACTTTTATTCTATTCTCACTTTTAGTATAAGGATAAAATCACTTTTATTCCATTCACATCACATCACTTTCATATTACTATTTTCATTTTCATTCTCATTTTCATTACCATTCTTATTACAAGAAGAAATTGCAACAGTTACTTTCAAAGTCTGTATTAGCTTGCTACTTTTAATTATTTGATAGGATATATATTAAACAATCTATTTTCCAATTTTTATAAAATAATAAAAAAATAATTTTTTTTGTTAAAGTATTAAAAATGACTGCATAAGTCATACTTATATTTTAATTTAAAAAATATATAAGTATTTTTTAAATTAAAAATATAAGTATGATATAAGAATATAGTTTTTACTATTTCTTCTCACAAATTAAATGAGCATAAATTGTACTTTTATGTCCTCAGTTACAGCTCCTCCAATTCTTCATTTCTACCTAAACTCCAATTCATTAGTGGTATATATATATATATATATATATATATATATAGCTAGGAGAGTTTGAACTTCTCTAGCCATTAAGCTTCAATATGAAAATTTGTACAATAATCTCAACAACTGATCCAAATATAGTGCTAGTTTTTTTTTTCTCACAGTATCTTCTACAAAACCAATATGTAGTATTTCTCACAATAAAAGATTTAAACCTTCGTCCTATCTCTTCTCTACTCTCTCTACGTTATGGGAGATTAGCCAACTTCATTGGATCTAATCCCTATTATATTGCACTGGACAATATATATATATCAATGTTGTAAGAACCGAATCGGATAAAGACTCGGACAAATGTTCGGTTTATGATTTGATCGGTTTAACCGGTCGAACCGGATGACGCAATAAATAATAAATAATAAATATTCTTAATATATAAAATGACATCACTCAAATTTTAGGTTTCAATATACATAATTTTGAAGTTTTAAATTACATGACTTCTCAAAGTTTTAATTTTTAAGACTTGTCAAGCTTTGAAAGAACTTAATCAAACCAAATATGAAATTATTGATAATCATGACTTTTAAATTTTAATTTTCAAGATTTTTCTAATTTTAATTTTTAAGATTTTTCTAATTTCTTTTTTTTATGTTATTTTTCCTTTTTATTTTTTTATTTTTTATTTTTTTAAAAAAAATAAAATTGGATCGGTTGGACCACCGGTTGACCGGTCCAACTCCCGTTAAATCCGGTCCAACTAAAAAAAATGTTTTTTTGGTCCAACCGACTCGCCTTTATATTCGGTTGGCGGTTGAACCGGTCGGACCGTCCGGTCCGATCCGATTCTTACAACATATATATATATATATACATACGAGAAACTCAAGTTATTACGTTATGTACGGATGAGAAAAAAATGAATGTAAAAAAATGAGAAAAGAGATAAAGAGAAGTGTATTTAATACATAAAAAATATGATATAAAATTTTTAAAAAACATAAAAATATATGAATTCCATATTGTTACTTGCTTCAAGTTCCTTTCCTCCTATCTCTGATCTCCCCCAAAAGAGGGTCGTCGTGAGAAAATTAAAAAGCAATTTTTTTTTTTAATAAAATCAACCTCAAGAACATGTAATGGGATAACCCTAGTGAGTAGTGCATAACTAGTTAATTACATATAGCTTGTGCATCTGGATCATCTATATTTATAAAATAGTTTTTTTTTACGGTAGAAAAAAAATTTTCCTTGATTTATTTATGATAAGTTGGCAGGTCCTTATTAATATGAGGTCTTTTTTTCTTTTAAGAGAAATTTATCAGTTTGGTGCATAAAAGATATTGATTGTTTCAATTTAATCCTCGAAAGATGAAAATGTCGTATTTAATCCCTAAAAGATTTTTTTTATCCCAATTTAATTCTTTTGATCTTTGAAAAAAGCCACACATATACTAACGGAAACAACGAAAAGAATATTTTATAGACTAAATTAAATATTTTTCTTTAAGAGACTAAATTGAAATAATATATATTTTTCAAAGATCAAATTAATAATTATCTTTTCTAATTTCTATCTCTCTCTTACTGTCTTACATCAGAAAAATATACCTATTTCTCAAATTTAGACTTCAAGATCATAATTCATAACTTAAGAGCATCACATGACTCAAACCAATTAATCATAGTTTTTTTTTATATAAATCATAGTTTAATTTAATTAAATACAAACAAGGAAGAAGAAAAAGTAACATGTCTTTCCAAAAATGTAACTATCAACACATTCGAAAGCCCAGGAGAACAAGAACACAACAAGAATTCAAAATTTTAATGACTCATCTCTTTTTTTTTTGTTATGTTAAAGTATCTATTGTTGATTACAGTGACTAATTCCTTTGCTAACTTATAGATACCTTGATGGATAGGGTAGCTGATTCAAAAATTTAAAACTACTCTCTTTCTACTAAACAAACTTCACTTTTTGCAATGTGATGAAATTATGAAGAATCAGAGCAAACAGAGGAATCTGAAGAAGAAGAAGAAGGTGATTTGGGCTAATGTGGAGGTTGAATAGAAGGAGGAAATAAGGATGAAGAAGAAGGAAGAAACTTGATTCATCTTCATAATGAAGGTAAGTGAAAGCTCTGGTTTTTGGGGAGTGAAAGGGTGGTGATTGAAGATGGATGAGAGTGAGTGATGAGGGAGGGTTTTGTAATGGGATAGAGAATGATGGTTAGGTTTAGTTATGAAATGAAGGTTATGAATTATGATATCTTATCAGTCATGGAGATTAAGGTGGATAAGATTTGGGATGGTGTTTTGCTTTGGAGATGCAGGGAAAATTGAGTGACAAATCAATTAATTGGGTGAGAGCTCATAATTATTAAATTAACGAAATAATGTTGTTTTTAGTGTTGTCGAGCGGATTGGACAGCTGATCGATTGAGAACTCGTAATCGAATAGTTAAGCAATTCAATTTGTCTTCAAGAATTGGATTAGCTTTCAGAATAGATTGACCCGATCATAACCGGAATCAACTCGATAACCAAACGTTTTTTGGTTGAATTGGACAAATTTTTTGTTTTTATTTTTGGGTGTGCGGGTCTAATATTTTAGGTTGCATCTTAAAATTATAATATTTTATGTATCTTAAAATTTAGAAATTTACAAAATTATAGAACTACTAATATGGTGTGTTAACATTATAGGGGTGTTCAAAGACTTGGTTTGGTTCGGTTTTGTCAAAAACTTGAACCGAACCAATATAATCGGTTTTCAAAACGTGCGGACCTTGTCGGTTTTATTTTTGAGCGGTTTGGTTCGATTTTAAAGTCGGTTTGGTTTGGTTTTAGAGTCGGTTTGGTTCATGCTAATTTGATATTTTCATGTTGACATATATTAAACAAACTCTAACTTTATAAAAACTAAAAAATATCAAACTTATAATATTATACTAAATAACTAATTATAAGTTGTTAAATGAAGATTTTAAAAAGATTAATAAGAATTCAAAATATTATAACAAATTACTTCACTACAAAAAATTAATTTTAGCGTAAGTGAATTAATGTCATTTGTCAATAATGCTATTTGTTAATTTGATTGTTATAACTAGCATTAAAATACTCTCAACACAATCTCTAAGTTAACGTCTATTGTAGAATTGAAAGAGTCCTAACGTTAAAGATAATTTTAAACTAACACTAAGGATATAATTTTTTTTTGTAGAGATTATGTTATCTAATATAATTATATCAAATGTTTTTATCTTTATATATATATATATATATATATATATATATATATATATATATATATATATATATATATATATATCCTTCACAAAAAGAATAAATAATAACTAATAGCTATAAATTAAAGTACAATTACAAGATATACTATAATTTTTATTATTAAGAGATAAAAATATATATAGATATATTGGTCAGTTTCGTTCGGTTAAAACTAACCAATAAATTCATAAACCTCAACTAAACCAAACCATGTCGGTTTTATCATTTTTAAAACCAAACCAAAACAATTCTTTTCGGTTTGGTTCGGTTTCTAATCGGTTTGGTTTGGTTTACTTCGGTTCAATTAATTTGGTTCGATTTTAAACACCCCTAGTTAACAATATAAATGTTTAAATTATTATGATTTGATATATTTGAGCTTTTATTTTTTTCATATATACAGTGGAATCATATAATTTACTCATTATATTTAGAAGTCATAAATAACAATATCTTTTTTGTAATATAAGATATATTATTGATATTAAAATTATTTTATTACTATTGTTTTTTTATATTTATAAACTCATTATATTTATGACAATATCTAGTTTGACCACCGGTAAAATCGATCCGTCCATAATTCGACAAAATTTTCAATTCAATGAACGAACTGATTTTGAAAACACAATTGCTTTCACTATGAAGTCAAATCCTTGTCACTTGGCCACTCGATCAATTGAATAACAACTTTTGAATTTTAAAAAAATTAAATACTTAAATACATGTGTTGTATTATGTTATTTATACATTAATAAAATTATTTATCTATTTAATTTTATTTTATTTATCACCGGGAGAGTCCACTGAACAAAATGGAGCAAAAACACTTCTTACTACAATTCATATTTTACAATGGGCCTATAAAAGATTATTCAACTTTGGAAACTTTTTTTTAAAAAAAAAAACTGAATATTGCATTATATATGTTTTTTTTCGGTATTTGCACATGTATATACTAAAAAAAAAAGTTAAACACAAATTTAGCCACTTTTTAAAAGTATCTACAGATCTATACCACTTTTACTGTTCACCTAAAAAACGCCATCGGTAATGGCAATTTGCTGATTTCTTGACGAGAAAAACGCCATCTGTGAGGGCGTTTATAGCGTTGACCATTTGACCCTATAAACGCCCTCCGTGATGGCGTTTTTCTAGCTACCGGTCAAATGAGGTGGGCTCAGTTTTTCTAACTAGAAAAACGCCATCACGGAGGGCGTTTATAGGGTCAAATGGTCAACCCTATAAACGTCCTCACAGATGGCGTTTTTCTCGTCAAGAAATCAGTAAATTGCCATCACCGATGGCGTTTTTCTAGGTGAACAGTAAAAGTGGTATAGATCTGTAGATACTTTTGAAAAGTGGCTAAATTTGTGTTTAACTTTTTTTTTTAGTATATACATGTGCAAATGCCGTTTTTTTTCATTGGGCTTACAGTTTGCAAGTCTTAAAATCCTTTTTGTCTGCCTACATTTCTTCATGAGTTATCATTAGTAATTTTCTTTTGGGTTTAAATCATAGGGAATGTTTTTTTATTTATTTTTTTAGTGTTGAGAAATATATATTTTGAATTGGATTGGGTCCATCTAGTCATCTAGATATAAACCTCATATTTTGGACCCAAAAAAATAATAATAAACCTCATATACAAAGTAAAAAAATCCTAACTTTTTTGCACTCTATTTTTTTCTAATTTTCTTCTCCAACTCTTCCCCCTTCTTCTTTCATGAATTTCTCTTCATCTCTTCAATGAAGGTTTGATTTCACCATCATTTATATTTTTGATAAATAAATTATTTTTATTTTAAATTTAACATTTAACTCAATCACAATAATTCAAAAAATATTGAGATCTATGAGATCTTCCTTTGGCCAAAACTAAGGCAACGTTTGGTAACGGAAAAGAGGATGAAAAAAGGAAGGAGAAACCTAAACTCTCGTGCATTTTTTTTTACTAAACAAACTCCATTTTTTGTAATGTAGTAAAATTATATTTTTGTCCTTACTTTCTTACCCATTTGTATTCCACTCCCACTTTTAATGTACGGATAAAATGGTCATTCCACCTACTTTTATTCCATTCACATTATATCACATCACATTGACACGACATTTCCATTCCCTCACTCGTTTGGTCATTCCATCTACCAAACACACAATAATACTACTTTTTTAAGCTAATGTTATTTGAGTTTACACTTTACAGTAGATGCATTGTTAAGAAAAATGTGCTATTGTCGATATCATGTACTATACATTATACAAATTAAACAAGCATTATCCAGGTTCAGTTTGGAGATTAAATTAAAACGACCCAAAAAAGCAAAGTATTGGAATTTATCATATATATATATATATGTGTGTGTGTGGTATTATTTGTATATATCAACTTTAATTGAAATATAACAGATATATTATATTTTTTTAAAAGGAATACAAAATAACAATTTTTTAATAGAAAAAGTATTGCATTTAATCATGGCATTAAAGCCATACAAGTAGAAGATACAGCGGGAAAGAATTTAATGTAAGCTTTTTTTTTTCTTTTGACACCAAGTGCAAGAACACATTTTTTATTTTATTTTGATGACTAGAGTATCTACTATAACAAATTTAATAATTAATCTTTTGATCCTACTTAGTACTTATTGCTGATAGCGACCTTTTCATTGGATGACGCTTTATTTTTATCTTTCCAGAGTTAAAATTCAAAAGGTGATGGTTAAGAAATACAATTTTCACAAACCCTTTACCATATATACTACTTCCATTAATGTGTAAGAACACGTTTAACTTGCCTTTACACATATTAGGCTTGCTTGACTACTGTTTTTGTTTTGTGTTTTTAAAAACAATTTTTAAAAGTTTTTGAAAAAAAATAAAAACTTGATTGATTAATTCAAAATTTTTGAGATTAAATTGACAAAAAAAAGTTTTGGGACTAAATTAAAAAATGGTGAAGTTTGGGAATATAAAAAAATACTTTTGCCTATTATATATGTATTTTAGCCAAATAATACTATAGGTTCTTTGTCAATTCATTTTTTGATCTCCATATTAAAAAAAAACTAAAAACAAAAGTACAAACCAACTTTTATTTATTTTTGTTTTTTTATTTATAAAAACACAAATATGTTTTTTTAAAGAACAATTAAAAAAAATACCAAACGTATTTTTTGTTCTTTTTATTTTTAAAAACAAGTAACCAGCCCATAATCTCCAATTTTTAGATATTGCTTCAATTTCTAAATATAAGCCGCATCTTTTATACCTTGAATATTAAGTCCTCTTTTGTTTTCTTCTTTAAAAAATATAAGCTCCAATTTGTAGATGCAATAAGTAGTAATGTTGTAAATCCTTAAAACACTATTATAAAACTCTTTTCAATGAAAAGAAAATATCTTTCTTTTTTTTGGCCAAAGGAAAATTTTTTAAAAAAAAAAATAGAAAAACCTTTTAGGAATGACAAAAACAAGGATTTGAATTTCGCAAAAACAAAATTCATATAAGCCTTAATTAAATAACCAACCATTGAATGAGATTGAGGGTTAATGCTTGGAGTAGATAGACCATTCCATCAGAAAGAAACTCCTCTACATATTAGTACTACTACAATATTTTTCATATTTTCTTTTTAAAGGTTAATTATATCATTTAGCCTAATCTTTTCTAATCAAAGTGTACATAAATACGTTATAAATAGCTTATTTTCCATTTTAGACTATTTAATAAATAGAGTAGCTCAATTTTCTGGCCAGAAAAAAAAAAAGAGTAGCTCATTTCATTCTATTTAAAGTTTAGTTAACTAGTTCTCAACAAACACTACTTATATCCTGACATGAGGATCGACTTGGTGTGACACAGATGGTAAGTAGTCTGCGTTTCCTGAATTATTACTTTTTGGATTCGATCTCTAGATCGAGGGATAGGAATGGAGCATCATCCGTTGGAAGGATCGCTCCCAATAATGGACCTCGTAATATCCGAGAGATTAATCATCAGGCTTACTCTTATAAGAGAGTGGATTTTCTAGAATAATCCTCTATATTTTTTAATAGAATTATGAGAAAGATAATTGAGGATCAGTGCATCATAATTTATTAGTTTAAGTGATACGTTAAGGATAATAAAGTAGTAATAGCTTGTTAAAGAAAGTTGAAGCTAAATCCAAACAAAATTAATCTAGAGCCTTGACATTTTGTCACTCAAAAAATTAAGATTTGTTATAGTCGATCATACTTTGCCTTTGATCATTTCAATGTGATTAAGTTTTAGATGTTATTTTATCCTCTTTTGTAAAGAAGACTCTCAACTTGTATGGAAAGACAAATGAATATAAATAGGACATAAGAAAAATAAGCAAGAGAGAGATAGAAGGATAACAAATTTTCTAGAGGGATTCTCTTGTGAAAAAAAAAATAACGTTATAGAGAGGTGGTAACTCATTATCTGTTAATAGTTAGATTTGTCTTAAGATACGTGTCAAAATATTTTTTTTATTATTTAAAATAGTACATATCTCAAGTACGATTCATAATTGACGAATTTTAACTATTTAGGCAAAAGTATTTTTCCTGCCCCCAACGTTTGGGGGTCCTATCACTTTCGCCCCTAACATATTTTCGCTGTCAATTGTACCCCTAACGTTTTGTATTTCTCCCAATGTCAGGTTTTTTGCTAATACCGTCAATTTTTGAATGGTTTTTGATGATGCATGTGACATTCTATGTGGCCAACAATTCTGATTGGACTTAATTTTTTCCACATCAGTAGTCAATAATACTGAGTTTTTGGGGTTCATTGTATCCTTAAAATATATTGCTGATGTGAAAAAATGAAGTCAAGTTAGAACTGTTGGCCATATAGGATGCCACGTCATAAAAAATCGTCCAAAAATTGACGATGTTAGCCAAAAGCCTGACATTGGGAGAAACACAAAACGTTAGGAGTACAATTGACAGCGAAAATACGTTAGGAACGAAAGTGATAGAAACCCCAAACATTAAAAGCAATTATTTATAACTCCGAAGAATCTTACAAAGTTTTTAAATATCTATAACTTTTACTTCTTGCCACCCATATAATTGGCTTTTACTAAGCCCCTACTTTTTGTGCTACTTCTATTTAAATGATTTCAAAAGTCATAATTGAATTTGGTGTTAATCAGTCACTTCACAATCTTACTACCTTCTAACTAATATCACAGCTTAGGTAGTTTGCCTCGTTATTACAAGCTGTAATTGCACTGATTTTAGTAATAATACATTAATGCTTCTTTAATTTTTGGAAAAGTTGGAGGCACGTTCTTTTTTTCAACTACTCTCCCTCATTTAGAACTATTTGGTTGTCAAAAAGGATTTTGAAAAAAATAAAAAGGAGAGTGAAAATGTCTTTGTTATATTTGGTTAAAAAATATATATATTATGTTTACTATGTTTGGTTAACAAAAAAAAAATCATATTGGAAACGAAACGAGTCGTTCATGAACGGTTCGATCTTGGTTAGCATAAGAGCTCTTTAGACTCGGTTCATTTATTAAACGAAATAAGCTTGAACATAAAATTAAGTTCATTTAGTTAAACGAGCCAAGCTTGAATATCTAAAGCTCGACTCGTTTAGTTCATGAATAACTCATTTAAGAATAAAATAATATAAAAATAATTTTTCTATCTTACATGTATAATTATATTTAAATGATATATTTAAATACACAATGAACACTGCTTTTATATATACACACACATATATTCTTTAATCAATTAAATTTTTGAAAGGATAAAATTCATATATATTAATGTAACATAGAAATTAATTTTCTCATGTACATGAACATTATATATATAGCATTGTTTGCTATTTGGCTCGGCTGAGTTAATTAAACAAGACGAGCTTCATATTGATTCTGTGTTTGTTTTAAAGTTCGAGTTTGAGTTCGAACTTGTCTTATTTTAAATGTGCTGAACTTGATCATGTTAGGGTTTGGCTCGTTCACCATTTTAAGAAAAACATTGAAAAATGAATGAGAGTGAGATAAAATGACCATTTTATCTTTTAAATTAAAAATAATAATAAAATTTACAAAATAGATAGGGGTGTGCATTGGAGAATGGGGATATTTTAGTTATTTCATGTTTTTTTAGGGCAAAATAAATCACAAGATTTATAAACCTAAGAATGTTGAAAATTTTCTTGGATTTCTCAAAATCAGTTACCAAACATGAGAATGCCAACTCTATTTCCCCTTCGCCGACCCCCCTCCCCCAAATTCCCTAACCATAAAGCCAACAACCAAACAGATTGACAATATTCTCAAAAGGGTTTCATTTTAGAAAAAAAATTTAGGTCTATTTTCTTATGTCCATAAAAATATTTTTTTATGGAGTACGACCTACATTTTTCCTCTCATTCTCTCTCGTGACTTTCATCAATTTACTAACTTGCTTAATATAAAAAATCTAGTATCCTTCAAAATTCTCTATTAACTAATAAGAAAATTTAAGAATTTTTTTTTCCAAGCTTTCTCTTTAAGGTTTACTTTAACTGAATTGGTCCTTTAAAATAATGTTTTGATTCCTTAACTTTAATTAAAATTTTAAATTGAAATGTGTTAAAACTCCTTTAACTACTAATCTGTCTCATAAAAATATTTTTTAAAACCTTCAAGTAACACGGTTAAATAACTTTCGTCTTCTTCATTGTATGAGAAGGAACCATATCATGGCTTCCATTGATACTCCATCTCTATATAATTCCAACAATAAGTTGAGAGTGAAAAAAAAATTTATAAGAAAATTTTAATAGTTAAAGAACTATTTTTAGACAACTTAAACTTAAAGGATCTAAACATTATCCTAACCTTTTTTTTTTTTTTTGACTTTTCACCGAGTTTAAATTTTTTGACTTCTCAAACAATTAGAATAAACTTTAAGTCTTTTTTTCATTAAAAAAGAAAGTTTAAGTGGGAATAAATAACGATATTTAATTAAGGTTAGGATAGATCTTTCAATCTCTTTCAGGGTTTATGAAAGGATTTACCTATTACTTACTAATAAAACTCTCATATTGGTTATAAAATTTGAACACTCGCCTTTGTGGAGTAAAAATTCGAACCTTAACTAACTATGTTAGTATGTTACTCCTTATTAACCAATAAACTTTAAGCTAAGTCTCAAGAGTACTAGTTAGTCGAACCTTTTTCTCAAAGATAAGAAAAAAAAATAAAAAATAAAACAAAATCTTTATTGTGGGGAAGGATCAAACTTACCTTCAGAGTTCATACAATTTCTCACCACAAAAGAAAAAAAAAACCCAAAAGAAAACAAAAAGGAAAAAAGAAAAAGAAAAATACTTTAAAAGCACTACAAAATGTTGCCAACGAAAATGCTACCGCTGCAACAACGAAAACGCTACCGCCGCCACAACACCACCAATCACCCAAACCCCACCATTCTTCTGTTCCAATGCCACCCTGCAAGAAGCAGAGTCATCATCCTTCTCATCCCCACCCGGCCCCTCCGCCGCATCCCTCTTCTCCGCCCCCTTCGCCGGCGCCGCCGCAGGCGGCGGCGGCGGCTTCGGCACGAAGAAATCCCTCGGCAGCAACACCTTATCCATCTGGTACACCGCCAGCTGCTTGTCGGAATACACATTCCCGCCGACCGTCGCGTTCACCACCCCCGTCGTCACGTTCACCGCGCTCCCGGAGCTCGTGACGTTCAGGGCGAGCCGATAGGGGTCGTCCCCGGCCTGCGTCCTGACGGGGTTGCTGAGGGTGTCGAAACTGGAGAGGGAGACGAAGGTGGGTATGATGTGGAACTGGACGAGCTCGTTCTTCTGCTGGTCGGAGAGGGAGTTGAGGAAGCCGGGCTTGAGGGCGGCGAAGGCGTTGTCGGTGGGGGCGAAGAAGGTGAGGCCGTTGTTGGAGTTGGAGAGCTGGGAGTTGACCTGGGAGGAAACCTGGGTCGTCTTGAGGAGGCGGATGAGGGTGGTGAACCCGCCGGATTTGGTGAGGATCCGGACGATGTCGGTGGGAGCGGAGGAGTCCGGCGCCGCCGCCGCCGCGGGGGGCGGCTGGGCGGAGGCGGCGGAGAAAAAGAGGAGGGCGAGAAGGAGGAGGAGGTTTGTGAGCATCATGATGGGTTTTTGAGAAGTGGGGGAAATGGAGGAAGAGTGTGTGGTCCTTGATGGGGTGGAAAAGAGGGAGATTTATGGAGGGAGGAATGAAAGAAAGGGGTTTTTATGTTGAAGTTAGAGTAAATTATTGTTAAGGTCCCTTGAAATTTTTATTTCTCTTAATTTAGTTTGTAAATCAAAAAAAATATTAAATTAAGTCCCTAAAAATTACATTATTTAGAAATTACATTTTTTTTATCTAATTTACTTAAAATTAGATAAAAATAAAAGAGGAAACATATTTTTTAGTCCTCGAATTGTTGATTAATTTATTATTTAAAAATTTAATTTTAAAAATAGACTATTTAATCTTTGAGCTTTCACCTTTGTCAATAATTTAATCATTGGAACTTTAGTCGTTATCTAATAGTATGACGTGACTGTTAAATGTTAACGTGTCACGTGAACTTGCCAATTGTACTACTATATATGTCATAGTATCATGTCATTTTTAAAAGTAATTTAAAAAAACAAATCTTGAATTTAAATCGATTTGTGTATTTTTCATCCAGGGTGCAATATCTCATATGGGTACCATTTCAAAAAAAAAATACACAAATTGATCTTTTAAAAAAAATAAAATTATTTTTTATTTTACTCCTCAAAATGACGTGGCACCATGCCACATCATTACGGTTGGCAAATTAACAGTGATGATACATTAACATTTAACCGTCACATCACCAAGTTAGATAATGACTAGTATCTTAAAGACTAAATAATTGAGATAGATAAAAATTTAAAGACCAAATAATTTATGTTTTTAAAATTCAAGAATTAAATAGAAGATTGATCAATAATTCAAAAACCAAAAAAAAAAACATATTTCCTCCCCATGGAATGTTGGGTTTTGCATGAGTGAAATGAAAGGTGAGCCGTCAAAGACAAAGAGACATGGCTTGGATTCATTTCAATTCAGTTGGATATTGCTTGAGAAGGCAGGAAAAACAGTGAGAAAAAGGAAAGAAAAAAGAGGGGAATCATAGCTTTAGAATTTACAAGTATATATATGTTACGAAATAAATAGCCAAAAATCAATTGGTTGCTTGCCACAATCTTAAGGAAGAAGTGCCTTTTTTTTTTCTTTCTTTCTTTTTTTATTTGCTTTGCTTTGAGCAAGTTTGATGATCATTTGTGAGATAGCTTCTGACCTACGATGAGTTACCACTTGCTTGCCCTTGATTGCCTTGCATCACCTTGCAATTTTTGACTTTTATTCAATCCAATTCTCTTTTTAACTTCCTAATATTTAGTTGGAACTCAAATTCGCTAAAGTGTAGATCCAGTAAAGGACATAAATTGTACACTTTGAACTGTTGAATGAGACTGTTACAGTACAAACATTAATCTCAATTTTCATCTGACGATCTGAATCATGTACTTCATACACTTGCATTTCAGGAGGTCTAAATTCATATTTAGTTGAGAATAGGATAGCTCAAATACTAGAGGGAAGTCAGCCCATTTTTTTTTAGTATATAAGCTAAATTATAGGTTATAAGCATAATTCTCTTGAACCTAGATATATGTATGCAAATAATTTCTTTAATTAAAAAATTAAAATTAAACCCCTTCTAACTTTGTAATTTATATAAAAAAACTCTCGATTAAATTTTATATCTAAAACTCTAACAGATGTTAAATTATTTAAAGGTTTATTTATATACAAAGCTTAAAGTTTATACACTTTAGTATGATTTGATTTTATTATCGTGTCAGTATTTTATTAAGATTTTGGATGAAAAAATGAAATGATGAGTTTTTTTAGGATAAATTGCAAAGTTTAGGAGAGTTTTAAGTCAATTTTTATAGTTAAAAAGTTATCTATGCATAACTATAATGTTTTTTTTTTTTTTTGCATTTTACCTTCGAAATCATGCCACCCTGTGTGTCATAAGATTATTTCAATTATGATTAATCATATAAAATTTTTTTACTACATATCTTAATTATATTGAATAAAACTAAAAACAAAATTTTATCGTAGTCGTTTACATAAAGAACTATTTGCTTTTTCTTGTAGCAACAACGCTAGACTTGATGTGGGTCAATACTTGATTCACGAGACGTACAAAAAGGGGATCCTTAGGGCATATTTATGGCATGTTTGCTTTTCAGAAATGGAGAGGGAGAGGTAAAGGGAACGGATTTGATATGTTTGGTAGTAAAAATTTGGAATGAAAATAGAATAAGAATGTATTAAAATTACCACTTTACCCCTTATATTAAAATAATAAAAAAAGATAGTTAGGATTGTATCAAATCAAAGGATATAATAGACATTTTGTATTTTTTTTTATTTCTGACAAAGGAAAAAAAATAGTATTTTTCATTGTTTTGAAAACCGGACCGGACCGGCAACCAATGAACCGGTCAGGTATAAAACCGGTCAAACCGGTCAGAACCGGTCAGAACCGGTGGTTTAGACGGTTCGGTCGGTTTTTTTTAAAAAAAATTTGTGTTGTTTATGATTTAATATTTATTGAAAATTTGTTGTGACTTGTAATTGTCAGGATTGTTCTATTTCAGTATTTATTGTTTGGTTTGTGATAAGATTTGAGACTTAAATATGTTGATCCTTGAACTTATTTGAAGAGTTTAATATGATATTGTAGTAATTTGCAACTTGTTCTATTTCTTATCATGTTTAGATCGAGATGAAAACATATAATTATGAAGTATATAATTTTTTTATGATATATTTTAGTATATTTAATTAAAAATATATATTTTAAATGCCACCGGTTCGACCACGGTTCGACCATTGAACCGTGAACCAGTGCCTCGACCGGTTCAATGACCGGTCCGGTTTTAAAAACATTGGTATTTTCTTTCCTTAGTTGTTTCCTATAACTGCACTTAGGGCTACATCTCAATTCCCCCACCACCCCAAAATAAATATTTTGTCTATTTTTTTTTCCCAAAAATAACTGATAACCTTATAGAAAGAATAACAACAGTTAACAGTTAATCGAGAACTTAAAAGAATGAGCATTACTCAGTCATCATACTCCATTACAAGCCCCTTCGGCCTTCAGTTCTTTCTTTTTTTCTTTTATTTTGGCCTGAATTCAGTTCTTTCCACTGATCTTTGAAAACAAAAAATGAAGTAGAAAAAGAAGAAAACGGATAAGATGGGAAGATCAAGGAGTCCTATAGGAAGAAAAGATAATGAATTACACTGCAATACTGGTAGAGGAAATTTGATACTCAAATGAACATGCAGTGACTAATCAAGTGACAAATCAAATGTACTCAGCCTTACCTCTGCAAGTAAAGAAGTTGTTTCCAAAATGTGACATCCAGATCACATAACAACAACTTTACCGTTGCTCCAAGGTTCACTCTCAGTTGTTACATTTATAGTGCAAAATAAATCGGCTTCTCAAACTAACATAGATGATGTTTCAGATTTGCATCTTCTGTCCTAATATGTTATTACATGTTTCTTAGGAAGTTCAAGCATACATTCCTAAAGTCGCCTATATAAATCAGGTAACACCAACATGTTTTGTCTTTGCTCGTTTGAAAGAATACATATAAGACGAAAATTGACTCATTCTAAAAATTAGACAAAACCAGACAACTAAACATTAATTCTATCTTGTAGTTAGCTACCCATCTAAACCAAAAACTGCAACTGACACAAACCGGAGTACAACAAAATGAATCTGAATCCTCTAAATTTGAGAAATAATAAATTTCTTTAAAGTAGAAAAGAGAGACACAAATAAACGTTGATTCCTAAACCTTTCATGGTGGGTCTCGATTAGTGTGGGATCTTCAATATTTTTTTGTGTCTATCTCTTTCTTACTTTAGAGAAATGGTATTTCTCTAATTTAGAGGATCCAAAGTTGAAGAAGATACTTGAATACTTTATATCAACATCTTTCAGCCAGCACTAAAATGTAAATATGCTATACTCCATACCATAAATAATGACAAGAAAAAGCTAAAAGAACATTGATGTGTGTTCTTTTGATGTCCAATAGGCAAATTAACTACGGTTATAATACCACTAGAACTCCATAGTTAAAAGAAATCGACAACTGCTACAGGCAACGAGAATACATCATCGGCTTCAGCAAATATTGAAGACATCATATTCATAAAGATTCGGGCTTGGGACTAACTATGCAATCATAGGCAGAGTTAAATATTGAAGAGATCAATAAAATAAATTTCCACCAAACCCCTACCTGTAGCTTTTATAGGTTTCAGAAGGACCGTGGATGGAAAGTGTGTTGGTGAATACTGAATAGGCTTCCAATTGAATGAAACTAGCATTTAGTCCAATCACAAGTATCAATAGTCACTGAAGAAATGCATTTAGATGCAAGGACTTTCAAAGAGATATATAAAAATGTTAAATATTCTGTTCATCACCTTCACCATGATACATCAGCATGCACATTATACATAAACAACATACAAGATTTAGATTCAGTACATAATTAGATTCTCCAGTCTCCACTATATTGTCCTAGTTTACATACTCTGTGACCTACCTCATCTCTGCCTAAATTTCTCTCAACGCATCCTCAGCTTTTAGTTTCTCAGGAACAAAATCTGAAAAAGCAAAAGCAACAGAGGAAGTACAGATTCTAAATTAGTGCAAGGTAAATCTTAAAAAGATATGCAATTTAAATATAGAAAAAATAAATAAACTTTCAGATATTGAAATAGGGAAAGCACAATGAAGGCAACCAGAAATTACCTAAAAGAAAGTCATATCTCCTCTTGTTAGTAACAACATGTGCTGAAGAGAAAAAGAAGTGTCTTATTAGTAATTTGATAATACTGAATGGCCTAAATGCACATACACACACAGTGATACATGCAATCAGGAACTCAAGATAGCTAATCGTTTGCAGTAAATCAAATGATGGCGAAAAATGAGTGAGAATAATGACTTCTCTCTTGACTCTTGCTGTCTTTATTTATGGATAAAGAGTTTCGATCAATAATTTAATATTTCTCAGAGAAAGACAAGGCAATTTCTGCAATATGTTGTCCTAAAATAAAAAAGCAATGGCAGACATGAGAGAGGTATATCAGTTCCCTAACTAATTTTTAGGTAAAGATAAAGTTAAATGAATTATCTACCATTTAGGCCCAGCCAATACTAGGTTGAGTTTCCTAGTATAAGTAAACCACAATATATGTTTTGATAACCAACTAAATGTTTCTTGATCTACATGATAGTTGTTGGACTATGAGATCTAATATGGGAGCAGTATGATATTGCCTACGTAAAGCCCTTATAAGAATCAACCAAAAGTGTGACAAACAGATTAAGGATCAGAGTTTTCCATGCAATTTTATACACCCATTATACAAAGAGAATTACCTAACCTTGGTCTTGAAATAACAAAAATTGGGTACACTCGTCCCTCTCCTCCCATTATCCACCCATGAAATGAAAAATATCCTTAACCAACAAATGACAAGGAACCCTACTCTATTAGTTTAAATTAAAATCAGATATGGAAAGAGGTGGTGAAGTTGTACATCTAATAATATAACAACCACATATGCATTAAATTTCTAACCAACAATCCAAATCTTTCATGTTCACAAAAAGAAATATTATTTACTTCTATAGTGAACAAGGCCTCTAGATTTAGACTATAATGGCATGATAGCTTAGCACCACACAGCCAACATCTTTATAGAGAATCAAATTGATTACAAACTTTCTAACCTCATTAAACTAGCATTTTGAAGGAACAAGTTAGAAGAATAACAGCAAAGGTATGTTATCATGAAGTCAGCACATACTTTATCATATCTGAGAATTCAAATATGAGATAGTACTTTTCCACTCAAAAGTTATAAAAAAGTTTCCACTTTCCAGTATACCAGCCTTAACAAGGAGTACATATAAGTTTATAAGAACTAATCCAGAGACTGTCATCTCCTATGAACATTAAATAGTAAGAGAGAAGATTACATAGTCGTTGGTAACCAAGAAATTTCTTTCGATCCTGAACTGAACAAGCATAAGCTTCCCGGGTAAATTGTTCAAGGAACTTCACCTGCAACCAGGAAAGGCAAATGTTAAGGGAGAAAAGAACACTAATGCCTACAACAATACAGTAATAACATCCATCTAATTCTTCACTTTGAGACTAGAAGGCCCACATGATATATAAAATACTAAAAAATATATAAATGTTATTGGTTAATGCACAGATATCGTGGCATGGAGCTAAGAAATTTTCACAAATAGGCCTCCCAAAGCCAAAGATACACTTTTGGCCCTTGAAATTAATAATCAGTCCCTATAACAAGGACTCAGTATACGTATTTTGAAAGACTAATCCGTATGACAACTATTACTTCTGGACCAAACCAATTTGTACATTCTCTCTATTAACAATAACCATAATCTCAATGGAAGCCTAATAAAGAGACACAATCCCTACTTCAAAAATGTACATCGACCTGAAGCTTAACATTACAAGCGAAAAATGAAAAAGTGAAATACACAAAGAAGAAATAGAACAGAAAAGTACCGTAGCCTTGTTGACGAGCAAGACGGCTTCCTCAGAAACGCGTACATCGGGATCTTCTACCTTCATTATTGTCCTGATACGATTCGTCGGAAACATATCCGTTTTGGCGTCTTCTTTCTCTTCAACTTGCTGATTTCGTTTGCCTTTCTTAGGTTTCGTTCCGCTGGTTCGCCCATTTGCGATCCCATTGTTGTCTCTTCGATGCGCTTTCTTTGCTTCTTCGAGAGATTCGGTGCTGGAAGATACAACAATTAATGCTCTATCACTGTTCACATTTCCATTTGCATTGATGGGCTTACTCTTGTTCTTGTGCTTGTTCTGGTTCTTCTCCACCACCTCCTTCTTATTCTTCTTCTTCTTCATTTTTAAGTCCTCTTTTCTGGGTTTTCTGGCTTTGATCGCTGTTTTTGAGCTCCTTCCATTGCTGATTTTATTTTCTGCTTTCGATTTCTGGGAGGAAGCCATGGCTTCGCACTGGGAAATTGGAATTCCAAAGACTATACCACTTTTCAGAGAGGGTTTTGCTATCTGAGCGGGCGTCACATTTTTAACGTGAGTGTGGAAATGGGCGGGCTTTTGTTTTTTATATGGGTTGAACCAAGTAGGCCTAAAATGCTAGGTTAGTTTAAATTTTGAAGTGTTGTGGGATGAATTGGGGAATAGATAAGATAAAGTAACTTCAACATGCCGATTAACAATTCAAATTGATTAGATAAAATAATTATACTTGAAGTTATTTCACTTTATCGACCCGATGAGTTGTTCTATATTTCAAGGATTGAGTCAAACTCGATCGGACCCCTAATAATGAAGTTCTTTTAGTGGATTAATTCATTTTGATACTCCTTAATTTTTAATCATGTGGATTGATTAGATCTTACTCTTAAGAGAGCGTATCCTCCACATTAAACAAGGTGATGAAGTGTTAGAGTGAAGAGAGAGAAATTTTGTAAGGTGTGACCCATATTGGATTTACTGGATTTAAGACAAATGTCAATGATAGGTGCAAACTTCTTGAATACATTCAGCAATAGGACAGGTAGGTTGGCTCATTTTAAACACAGGTTAAAATGTATTTAAGTATTATTCATTCCCTTAATCACATCATTAAAGCAACGCCCTCTTGAACAGCAGCCTCCTGAACAGTAGGGATGGCAATGGGTAGGGTACAAGGAGGATACTGTAATTCCCGGCCCCGATACTCATTTTTTTCCCCGTCCCCGGCCGGGTATAAAATGTGAGACCCATCCCCGGACCCGGAAAATTTATTACTTTTTTCTACAAATCATAAATTTAATTATTTTCAAATTTAAAAAAAAAAACTTCAAAACCCACAAGTATTGAATACACAATCATAAATTTAACTAGTTCCAATTTTTTTAAAAAAAACTTCAAACACACAATATATATATATATATATATATATATATATATATATATAATATATAAAAAGTATTTATATATATATTATATCACCGGGTTCGGGACCGAGGTGAATACCCCCTTACCCGTCCCCGGACCCGGACCCGGAAATTTACCCATTAAAATCCCCGGACCTGAACCCAGACCCATTTTTTCAATACCCAGACCCGGACCCAACGGGTAATTTTACCGGGTACCCGTTGGGTCTGAGTAAGATTGCCATCCCTACTGAACAGCAATACCCTCTTGAACAGCAGCATGAATGGAAGCCTTCAGCCTTCTCTTTCGCCATCTCAACTTTAACAAACTTTCCATGAATGATAATAGGTAAAGCCTTAATTGCACTTAACACTTGCCTCTATAAAGTTCACAAGTCCAACATGATATCTCTTATTGGATTTATTGGATTTAAGACGAATATCAATGACATGGTTTCTGGATTTTTGGCTTCACTTATTACTTGACTTGCATCCTCCACAATATATCTTAATACAGCATTCACAACAAAATACTCTTCCTCTTGAGGCTCAAGGAGGAAACATTGTGAAAATCTCATCTTATTCTTCAAGTCATCCTTGCCAGGTATAAATCTACTGACTAGAACAATAACTCTCCCTTCAGAAGATTCTTCTGCATCCACAAATATTATCTTAGGTATGTTTTTACTTTATAAGTATATATTCTCCTTGATATCTTGTATGTTGGTCGTAATGCACATTATACTAGCCTCATCAAGACGTCTTAGATTACTATAATCCTTGTAAAGCGTGTGCAAAGATTCGAGGCTATAAAGCGAGAAAAGGCAGTACTTACCAATAAAATGGTTTGCAGGTTGTTGTAGTTCTAGCTAGGGATAGAACTAGGGGAAGATAGACCCACAAGCGTGATCAGTATCCCAAGCCTGGGAACGGTTAAATTTGAAGGGGGAGATATAACTAGGGAATAAAGCTATGACTCATACCGAGAGGTTTTGAAACTAGGCAAAATTGAGAATCTCCGCAGAGGCTGTCCTTGAGTATGCACCCCTCAACCCCCTCCAGGGGAATAACTTGGAAGAATTAGACAAGGCGCTAAAACGCAAGGTAGAAGCCAAGAAAGATGAACTGGAAAACTTGGAGGCCCAAGAACGAAAAATTATCAAATGTTATTAAACTTTTATTTAGAGATAGAGTAGTAGATCCCATGGGTTGTGAGTTTATATCCAGGTATGCCTGTAATGTGATGATTTCGTGCTTAATTACATAAATGGACTTTTCGCTATCGAACCTAAGCCACATGGCATTGCTTATTCCATGAGTCCCTTCACCACTCACTGTTACAAAACCCCTCATTTTCACTAATAACTCTTCCATGAACACTATACAGTCTGTCATTTCCATTTGTGTAAACTTGGAACAATTGTAAAAAGTAAGAATATCGTAGACAAAAAGAAATAGTACAGATTCATCAAGAAACTAAGAAAGTGAAGATATAATAAAAAAGAACGACAAATCAAGAAACTATACCTTCCCCTTGCAGACATAATATAGCATATCGTTTTATTAACAGCAACAGCCTCTTGAACAACGACACCCTCCTGAACAGCAACAACCTCCTGAACAGCAACAACCTCTTGAACAACAACTCCCTCTTCAACAACAACACCCTCTTAAGCATCAGCACAGAAGCATGAATGGAAGCCTTTAGCAGCCTCTCTCTCACCATCTCAACTTTAACAAACTTTGTAAAAATGTTAACTTGATTTCTGGTTTAAGCTTAGGCCTTTTGCAAGGGACTCAAATGAATTCTTGTTAGTTTTCTTTTTATATCATACGCTGTTGTTTTCAGCTTGCATATGGATGTTTAGTGTCTTTAGTTATACGCTGCGTTTTGCCTTTGTTACCGTTAGTCTAAACGTAGAGTTTGGAGCAACGGATCCTTTAGGAAAGGTTAGTTAGGATCAACTTTATTTTTCTGTTAGGCAGCTTTAGTTTCTTGCTCTTCTTTCGAGTTTTTTTTTCTTGATGTTTAAGGGCTCCATGGTATAATGAGATTATCAATTTGAGTTGCTTCATAATGAGCTATGATTTTGTACATGGTATCAGAGCGAAGATGTTAATACGCAGACGATCCAAGAAGTGATTTCAACGAATGAACCAGATCGAGATAGATGGGAGAGGTAACTGATCAATGTGAAAAGGGGTCCAAGAAAAACGAAGTTTCTTACGGGCTACACGAGTCCGATGAACCTGGAAGCTCTCTTGTTTCTACTACCCTCAATGGCAAAAACTATTTGTCATGGAGCATATCTGTGAAAACGACATTGGAAGCCAAGAAGAAGGTTGCCTTCATTGATGGCAGTATTAAGCCTCCAGAGGATCCAGAGGAATATGTGGAATGGAAGTCTGTAGATTCCATGATAAAGTCATGGATAACCAATTCCATTCAAGATTCCATTACAGATATGTTTATCTTTGCTCTTACTTCTAAGGCACTATGGGATGTACTAGAAGAACGCTTTGGTGTGTGCAATGGACCGCAATTATATCATGTGCAGAGACAGACGAATTCTTTGAGACAAGACGAAGACTCGGTCACGGTCTACTACAACAAGATTCACAGATATTAGGATAAATTGGATAGGATGAGACCAATACCCAATTGTACCTGTGGAAAGTGTACTTGTGGATTAAGCAAGAAGCTAGCAGACATAATAACAAACTTCTACAGTTCTTGATGGGATTGAATCCCATATATGATGTGGTGAGGACCCAGATACTCAATCTGGATCGTCTTCCCTCTGCAAATAAAGCTTTTCACATTGTTGTGACTGATGAAGCTTAGAGGGATATTAATCTGACTTACTCATGCTCAGCAGAGGAGAATAGTACCATGATAGTGGGAAAATGGTACCAGCCTAAGAATGATTCATCTAGTTTCAAGAAGAAGGACTCAACGTCCAAGAAAGACAAGTGGTATGAGCATTGCAAGGTCGATGGCCACACTAAAGAAACATGCTTCAAAATACATGGATATCCTGACTAGTGGAAGGAACTCAAGGAGAAAAAGGCCGGGAAAAACAATTTGGCAGCAAATGTCAAAAACACAAGCAATCCTAACGCAACACATCAACATGAAGGTGATTCAACTACAAAGGATCTTGCCAATGCAGTTTCCTATCTTCTTAAGGAGGTACAGAAGCTAGGAAGAGGAAAGACATCCAGCTCCAAGGACGAAGAGGTGAATTTTGCCAACCTGTATAACTTTGCAGTAAGATCCTTGATCAAAACCTATTTCAATTCACATTCACTCACTGGATTATTGACACAGGAGCTACTACACACATGTGTTGTAATAAAAACCTGATGTATGACTTAGAACCTATTTCTCACCTTAGAACAATCCATTTACCCGATAAAAGCTCTAAAAATGTTCATAGTATAGGAAAGGTTAGAATAAACAATAGCATTATACTTAAGGTGTTCTGTACATACCATCTTTTAAATATAATCTCTTATCTGTGAATAAGTTAAGTAGAGATGCTGATATTGTATGTATTTTCTATCCTTCCTATTGTATCATATAGGAGCAGAAGACTAAACACTTGCTAGCTAAAGAGGAAGCTGTTGAAAGCTAATTATACTACTTAGAAAGAGATTCTTCAACTAGTTGTAATAGGGAATTATGTTTGAAATGTAATAAAGTCAATACTACATCTTGTAATACCACAAACATGAATGAAGAAACTATTTTCTCTGGCAAGCCTATTTAACAACTCTATTATATCTGCTAAAGTTTGGCATGGGCGAATGGGACATCCCTCTTGGCAGGCACTTAAGCATATCAGTGAAATTAAATCTGATGATGGTGTGAAAGACATCTGTCATATTTGCCACATAGCAAAACAACATAGGCTTCCTTTCCCAATTAGTACTACTAGATCATAAAGGGGTTTTGAACTCCTTCATATAGACTTATGGGGCCCATATAAGCATGCTAGTTTAAGCCTATCACACTATTTTTTTTACCATAGTAGATGATCACAATAGGGTCACATGGACTTTTATTTTACAAAACAAAACACAGGTTCTACAAACCTTGATTACTTTCTTTAAGTTTGTGAAAAATCACTACAATCAGAGAGTTAAAACTATTAGAACTGATAATGGAACTGAATTCACAAGTGGAGAGTGTTCTAAATTACTCAAGGACTTAGGAATAGAACATCAAAAAACTTGTAGTTATACACCCTAACAAAATGTGGTGGTGGAAAGGAAACATAGGCATTATTGGAAGTGTCCAGAGCCCTTATTTTTCAGTCCCACTTGCCCAAAAACTTTTGGGGAGAGGCTATTTTAACAGTCACCTACTTGATTAATAGGATACCATCTTACCTTCTAGGATGGAAATCACCATATGAAATGTTGCATCAAAGAAAACCCAGTTATAGTGACTTAAGGACCTTCGGATGCTTATGTTACAGTGCCAATACCACACCCCATAAAGACAAGTTTGAACCTAGAGCCCATAGGTGCATTATTCTAGGATACCCTAATGGTCAAAAGGCCTATAAGGTCTATGATCTTAAAAATGAAAGAGTATTCACATCAAGAGATGTCATGTTCTATGAAAATTCCTTTCCCTTCCAAAATAACATGGAGGGAGGGGATCTGTCTTTGCCAAATATACCTCTTGATGCAGATTTGCAGGCACATGAAGAACTAAGTCCTTTAGACATATACAAAACAGGAGACAGTGCACCACAAGTTGTAAAGCAAGCCTTAAGAGAATGAAACTCAGAATTCACAACTCAAGTAATTGAATTTGGGTTTAGACAGTCCACACATGATCATTGCCTCTTTTTTATGAAAACTTCACACTGTTTTTTAGCTCTTTTGGTGTACGTAGATGATGTATTGCTTGCAGGAGACAATGAAATTCAAATTAAGAGAGTAAGGGTTTCTTGCACTCTACCTTTACCATAAAAGACATGGGATATGCAAAGATTTTTTTGGGTATAGAAATACTCAGAACACCACAGGGAATGTTTCTTTCTCAAAGAAAACATCTACAGGACATCATTTCAGACATGGGACTTCAAGATGCACATGGGGTTAAGACTCCATTACCTAGAAATTATAAATTTGAGGAGGAGTCTCCACCATTTCAAGAAGTAAACCAATATAGAAGATTGATAGGAAGGATTTTATATCTTAGCATGACAAGGCCTGATATTTCTCATGCTGTGCAACAATTAAGTCAGTACGTTGCAGCCCCACTCATGACCCATTGGGATAATGCATTACAGGTAACAAGGTATTTAAAGGGTACCTCTTCATTTGGTTTATTTTATAAACAGAATTCCTCTATTTTTCTTAATGCCTATTGTGATAGTGATTGGGCTATATTCCTAATCACCCGTAAATCTCTCACTGGATACTGTATATTTTGAGGGAACTCAATGATTTAATGGAAAACAAAAAAGCAAAGCACATTATCCAGGTCCTCATGTGAAGCAGAAGACCAAAGTATGGCAACTACTGTATGTGAGCTAATGTGGATTAGCTATGTTCTTCAAGACTTTGGCTGCTCTATCTCTCAACCAATCCCTCTAGCTTGTGACAACCAGTCTGCACTACATATTGCTTAAAATCCCGTGTTTCATGAACGGACGATGTGAGTTGCTTCATATTTCGTTCCTCTGAGAGCTGTAATTTTGTACAGACTTCCCACTAATGAAAATAGGTGAAGCCCTAATTGCACTTAGTAGAGCACTTGCCTTCGTAAAGTCCACAAGTCCAACGTGATATCTCATAATGGATTTGCTGGATTTAAGACAGATATCAATGACAGGGCCAAACTTCTTGAACGCATTCCGCATTATGGTAGGTAGGTCAGGAAAATAGAATGGCAGCCCAATTAGAAAAACATAATAGTATATTGTTGTTTTCTTGCGGCTGTGAGACATCACATCCATGATTGTGAAACTCTAGATTTTAACTATAGTAGAATTGTAAGAGTTTACCTATCATAGAACTATACGAATTTACTAATGTCACACATACACACACATATATATATACTAGAGGTTTCGCATGCACCTTCGTGCATGCAATCTATTGTTAATTTTTTAAAATATAATTATTATATTTTAAAATAATATATTTCATAGTTTTTAAAATTTTAAATTAGAATTATTATCATAATTAATTAGAATTAAATGATGGAAAGTTATTTACTTCCCACTTTTTTAGTAACTACCATCATATATATTTTCTCTCTCCCACTACCTTTCATTATATTTTTATATATCTAAACTTCCTCACTTACCTTTCCTCCAATTAAATTTTTTTTGTTATTTTTTTAATTAGAAAATATGGCTATTTTGTGACCCCAATGACCAGAAGGGGTCACAGCCATATTAATATAGATATATAGTCAATGCATGGTATAGATAAAAAAAATATTGATTAAGGGACTCAAAATTTAAAAAAAATGGTTTTTAAAATAAAAATAACATAAAAAGTGAGATATCTATATATGTCTGTGTATATCATCAATATATATAAGTGCTTTCACAAATCTAAGATCTCAACAAGTGCCATCCTAAAAATATATCAAATGGCACTCTAACGATTTAAAAAGTGATGCCATAATAATTTAGCAAGTGGTGCTCTAAAATATTTTTATCATAATTTTCAAAATAGAAATATTCAACAAATGAAACTTAAGAATTTTTTTCCTAATTTAATGAATAAAAATATTTTTCAAAAATTTTTATCAATAAATAAGTCAACTATAAAGAACTATGTGGAATAATTACTCTATTTCAAATACTTTTAGCTTTTGACAAGTCAACAAATGAAGAAGAAAAAGATTATGATGAAGAACTAGAATAATAAAAAGATTAAAAAATGAAGATGGTAAAACCAATGTATATATGTGCTCCTCAGCCATGTATAAGACAAGAGAACGGTAAATTGTTGAACCCATTATATTGCTTCTAATTTGATTTCATAATGATAATTAATGTACCTTTTTTTCTTTTTTTTAGCTTCATGTGTTAATTCTAGAGATAATGCTTATCAATTGTAAACAGATATATGATTCTTGTAAATATTTTTAATAATTTTTATTCTCTGTAATCATCTATATCTATAAATATTTAGGTGTCTTTCTAGAATTTACGTAGAATAACTAATCTATATCAAAAACTTGTTTCTAATAAATCAACAAAATAAGAAGAAGAAAAAAGATGGAGAAACCAATATCTAGATTGCTTTTCATTTAATTCATCTTATATGTTTCTATTTATCCTTACTTGATATGATTAATGTGTCTCATACTAAAAGAGCATAGACTACTTTGAAGTTGTGACTTTTGTGACATGGTTAGAACTGGAAAAAAAATTTCAACTGTAAAGATGTAATTATATTGAACTAGAAGGAAACTCGAAGAGAGTAAATAATTTGGTATAAGATAATTTATAGAATTTATCTGTTGTGAATTTACTGATTGACGACAATAAAATTGTTAAAACTTTTTTTGATATGTAAAATTGTTAAAACTTATTTCTTAAAAGATATATACATAATTTTTATAAATTAAAATTAATAATAATAATAATTTTAATAACATTGAAAGTATATAATTTTATTTAATATTTAATATTTTTTATAATATATATATATATATATATTATTTGGATATGAGACCTCGGGTATCTTATTTGTCCATTCATTTCGGATTAATATAGGATATTTAAAGCTAATATACGCACCCTCTAATACTCGATGAATAGTTATATTTCATTACCTGTACTCTATCCAATATCCATGAAATATTATTGGTATCTATAATATGGGTAACCCATTGCCCTCCCTGAAAGAGAAACAAAAACTAAAAGCCATTTCTAAGAATTTGAAGTTTTGAACCTTTGATAATGATCTCAAAAAAATTTATTTTTATATCATTAATATATCAAATAATAACAATAAGATCTAAGAAAAGTTCTTATAAAAAAAATCTAAGAAAAATTTATGATCATGGGCTACATTTTAGGTCCTTTATTTCCCTTGAACACAAAAACAAAACAGACACATTTTTTTTCCCATTATTCATCTTCTCTATTTGGACAGAGAAATATATTTGATACATTTATGTTTCGTTTGGTTGTTAGAATAAATTTGGTAGGAATAAAAATAGAAATGAAAATGGGAATGTCTAAGATTACGTTTGGTTAGTAGAAAATGAAAATGGAAATGACAATGAGACAGGAATGAAAGTTGAATAAAATAACAAGTTTATCTTTACATTTTTTTTTGTTTTCCAAGGTATCCCCCAGTCCGACAGGCTAAACATTTAAGAAAAGACAAAAGAGAACATGTTCACATGGGGGTGGCAATTTTAACCCAAATCCACTAACCCAACCCAACCCAACCCAATTAATAAATAGGTCATGTGGGTCGGGTCAAAATTTACTCATACAAATATGGGTCTGGTTGGATAAAACTCATGGTTAACCCAATAACCCATTTAATGCATTTTATATAGATTAAATTTAGCAATTCCAAGTATCTCATTTTTTTAGATACTTCTATGTTCTAAGGAGAGTCAAGGTTTGGATTGAGCTTTTTTGAAATCAAACCCCTCTATTCAACCAATTTATCACGATATTATTAGATCATATCAAGTTTTTTTTCCTGTAGAATAAATCGAGTTTTTTTTTACCTGCAAATTATATCGAGTTTTTTTTCCTGCAGATTATATCGAGTTTGATTGGCTGAGTTTAAATAATAAATTAAATACAAATAATTATAATATACATTTCAATTTATTATATTATATTTAAAATTATATTTTTTTAAATAATAATTTTGAAATTTAAAATATGAGATTTGATTTTTTTTTTATGAAAAAAACACAGTCTTTTTTTTTGTTTAACTGAATGCAACATATAGTTTGTCAAGTTTAATCGAATTTAAATGGGTAATTCAAGTTATGTCTATTTTTAGGGCTTAGTTAAAAGTTTTGAGAATGGAGTATATTTGATTACATAAAAAAGTAGGGTTTGCTAACTAGTGCTCTTTGGCATTGGTTAAGGAAACATTTAATGAGGTGAGATAGTGAAAACGTATTTAAAAGGGACTAAACTAAGGTAAAGTTCATTAGGTGCTTGCTATCAAGTTCTCCAATAAAAATTACACATGTGACAAAAAAATTTGTATAACCAATCATTATAGAGAGAGAATATAGAAGATAATAAATTACACAACCAATGAAAGAAGAGAGAGTAAAAATACATTTTATGATTGGTGAACTTTATAACAAGCACCTAATGAACTTTATCTTAGTTTTTTCCTTTAAAAGTTACAATTTGTATTATATGTGTTTTTCCATTTTTCTTAAAGATATAAATGCCCTTAACTTATTTACATTTGGAAAAAACTTATGTCCATTTCCTCCAATTCCACCAATCATATATTGTATTTACACTCTCTTTCTTTTATGATTGGTCATATAAAAGGTAGTCTTCTATATTCTCTCTCTACTGTGATTGGTCATTTAAACACTTTTTGCCACGTGCCATATTTATATTGGGGAATTAGATAAAATGGACATAAGTTTTTTCCTTTACATTTTATTTACGGAAAAAACTTAGGTCCATTTCCTTATGTCCATTTTATCCGATTCCCCAATATAATTATGACATGTGGCAAAAAGTGTTTAAATGACCAATCACAGTAGAGAGAGAATATAGGAGACCACCTTTTATATGACCAATCATAGAAGAAAGAGAGTGTAAATACAATATATGATTGGTAGAATTGGATGAAATGGACATAAAAAATGGACCTAAGTTTTTTCCTTTATTTACATCTCCATTTCTGATTTCTCTCTCTCTCTCTCTCATTTATTATAGTTATTTTTTTCTTTTTCATTCATATTTAACTATTTATTTTATTTTATTTTCAAGTTATTATTATATTAATGATAAATTGAAAATAAAAAGACGTTACATACCTAAAAAACTTATTATTTGTTTGAAAAAGAATAAATTTAGGATAATTATATTAATGATAAATTGAATAATTTTTTATGCATATTTCATTTGATCCTATATATCCTAAAATTCAGGCCAAAAAATATATATATATCCTAAAATTTGAAATCACATAATAATTATACCATTTATATTACATACAAAAAATTTGTTACGTAATTTAAAATAATGAAAACATTTAGAATAACAATAATAATCAATTGAAAAATTTTTAAATCACAATTTTTTTTTGGCATGTCCGTAAGGTCTTTTATTTTTAATTTATCATTACATTAATGATAAAATAAAAATAAAAAGCTAAAATGCAGCGAGATCCCTTGGGTTTTAGGTTAAGGACACATACATAATTACATACACCTCCTGAGTTTTAAAACATTGCACATAGAGCCCAACTTTCATCACCATTCCCATCTCCCAAAAATCAAAACCTCCAATCCCAGAGGTGATCTCTCTCTTTTTCTTGCACATTGATTTATAGGACCAACAGTAGATGGGAATGGAGAGAGCTGTCCTAGTAAAATGGAATTGAGTGCTTCTCTTTCCTCCTCCAATAGCATAAAAGTAAAGGAAAAAATTTAGGTCCATTTACTTATGTCTATTATATCCAGTTCTCCAATATAAATATGACACGTGACAAAAAGTGTTTAAATGACCAATCACAGTAGAGAGAGAATATAAAAGATCACCTTTTATATAACCAATAATAAAAGAGAGAGAGTGTAAATACAATATATGATTGGTGGAATTGTATGTAATGGACATAAGGAAATGGACCTAAGTTTTTTCCAAAAGTAAATCCCGCAACAAAGCATATGGCGAAACCATATAATCTCTGTTTGGTGGACAAGGTGCAGTTCTGATTGAATTCATCCATAAAGGCGAATGAGTTGCTCTGCTCCAATGCCACAGAGTGTTGTTCGTCTTCCACCTTCATTCCCACCATTATCTTAATTTTCTCGAATGCTTTGTTCATCTTTTCCATTGTTTTCCCACTCTTTCTCGAGAAAATTGATACACGATAGATCTATGAGAATCTAAATTTCAGTTATAAACCTTTCAGCTTCAATTTTTAGGAATAATTTGGGTATCTATGGTTTATGGTATTTTGGGTCTTCAGATTTGGCTCATGGGTGGGTATTAGGGTTATTTAGAAAATTACAAAAATGTCCTCATAAAACTTTGATGATGTGGCACTTAACACTAAAATTTAACAGATGAGTATCGAGTAACGGAAAGGTGTTTTTTGCCCCATAACAAAAACTTAGGGGGTCTATGTGCGTCGTTTTAAAACTCAGGGGGTGTATGTATGTGCCCCTCACCTAAAACTTAAGGGTCTCAGTGCATTTTAGCCAAAATAAAATAATATAAATAAAGAATAAATAAGAATACTAAATATGAATAAAAATAAAAAATAATAACTATAATAAATTAGAGAGAGAAATGGAGATCTAATTATAAATATTTATTAAAAAATAAGTTAAGAGTATTTATGTCTTTAAGAAAAATTTAAAAACACATTTAATACAAATTGATTTTTAGGTACTTTTTCACCATCTCATCTCGTTAAATGTTTCCTTAATCAGTGTCCTTAGCAAAATCTAAAAAAGTATTGTTTGATTTTCTAAAAGCACGTTTTTATCTGATTATGTTGGAGTTAGATTTTCAAAAGAAATCAATAATTGTTGACACTAAGTTGTAAGATTTGATTTTTATTGTTTCCTATGTTTGGTGGAGAATTGTATCTTTACGCCCTTTGTTTAGTGGATTTGATTTTTATTATCTTTATTGATATAAACATAAAGTAGAATGATTGGTAGGCCAAATAAATTAAAATAAATAAATAACAAAATAATGAGTTGGTGGATTTGACCCATAATTAATGGGTTATGACCCATTATAACTCATTTAAAATTTGACCAATTTATGATTCAACTCATTTTTTCGACTCGACCCAAATTTGACCCGACTCAAATCCACCAAACCCATCCATTTTGTCACCCCTAGAAGGTTTGTACATTCCCATAAATGTGGGAATGGGGTGAAACCATGGAAAATATAAAACAAGTGCCAAACATAGACTATGTTCAATCATTTCTTCGTTTACTTGCATTTTCTGGGTAACAAATAAGGCCTCAGAGAGAAACAGAGATAGAAATAAGCCGTACCTCTTATTTAAATACATCTCTCTCTAAATGGGAAGGATATGATTTCAATATTAATAACGAGCAACGACTTCATCATCTTCTTCTTCTCCATTGAAAGATGTGCCCGTATTTAATATTCTATATCTACCCGTAATAGAAGAATAAAAAACAAAAAGAAAACTATACTAATCTCAATATCCTACTATCCTATCATGAAGGAACTTGAAAATAATGGTTATTTTTAAGAATTTGAACCTTTATTGATGATCCCAAAAAATTATTTCTTATATCATTACATTAACATATCAAATAATAACAACAAGACCTAAGAAAAACTTATGATCATGGGCTACATTTTAGGCCCTTTATTTCCCACAAACAACACAAAAACAAAACATATACATATTTTTTTCCCCATAATTCAGCAATGAGAGCACGAGAATGGATTTTATGTTGTCCGACATAGAAAAACAAGGAGAGAGAGTGATACATTAGTAGGTCTTACACATAGTGGGGTACATATGTGAAACCATTTATGTACTATTCTCTCTCTTCTTACTTTTTTATGCTTGAAAACATAAGATCCAATGTCCACCGCAACAAGATCAATACTGAGCAACACCTTCACCATCTTCTTCTTCTTCTTCTTCCCCATTGATACCCCCAAACCCAGAAGGCCTCCGAAACCTACAATCCCTACAAGAAGCAGAGAACAGAGAAGGAGTCCTATACCTATCTTCCCCTCCCATTATAGGCATAGCCACCCCTCTCTTCACAGGACTCACATACCCTGGCCTATACGTCTTCCCCAGAACCCCATCCACCATATCCGTCACATCCTTCCCAAACCTAAACTGCATCTCCAGATGGGCAAAAGCATCACCCTCCGGCAACTGGTAATTATGGACTCTGTTCTCTTCCTTCCCAATTGGCCTCACACTCACATCAATCTCCACCAATCCCGAAACCCTCACTCTCACACTATTCCTCTCGTCCGTTCTCTCCACCACCACTTCTCTTCCCGTCGATCCTTCCTCCTCCCCTGCCCTCCACTCTGCTTCTTCGCCGTTGGTGGGAATTGTGATTGCTTCGCCGTCGTACCGTACGGAGAGGGACTCGACGGCGTCGTTCCAGGTGGGGACTTTGTTTGCGGCGAGGATGAGAGTATGGGTGTCGAACATTACGGAGAGGGCTTGGACCCACGTGAAGTCGCGGGTCCTTCCCTTGGGTCGTGTCCCGATGAAGTGGGCGTTGATTTGGAGGTTCTCGTCGGAGACGATGGCGAAGTTTGCTCCTTTGGCTCCGTGGAAGTAGAACATCACGCCGTCGCCGCCGACGAAGCGGGGGTCGTAACACAGTGCTCCGTAGCCATTGCAGTTTGCTTTTCTATCTGTTAAAGAAAAACAGAGTTCAGATTAATGGTTTGTGTTATTATATGAACTAACATAATTCTGATTTTAGTCCCTCGATTTCCATTTTTTTTCCAAGTTGATCCCTCGTGTGTGTGTGTATATATATATATATATATATATGCTCTTTTTCTCAATTTGATTTCTCTGTTTGACTATTGTTTAAATAATTATCGAGGTTGATCATTTGGTGTTCATTAAGCGACATTTAAAATAAGTTCAAATTGTTAATTTGCAGACTAAAATTCTATTTTGGTGTCTCACATGTCACAAGGACTCATTTTTTTCAATTTGATCACTTTATTTGGCTACTGTTTAAATAGTTATCGAATCTGATACGGTTGACTGTTTGGTGCTAATTGAGCAAAATGTAAATTTGGCTAAAATACCTTTTTTTTTCATTTTTAGTCAAAATCTTGCAAATTTTTGTTGATTATGCAAATTCAATACTATAAACACAATGTTTCATAATACACCATTTTACGAATAAAAATGGGGAAATTTTATTTTATTAGACTTTAAATATTAACCGATCAGTAGCAAAATGGTCCACCTCATCAGGAAAAAATTCTTTGAAACATGATTTATATATACTATGTCATTTACACTATTTAACACTCAATAATTTTCAATCAAATCATATTTTTTCTCATCACCCATAAAAGTGATATTGATCAGAAGTTTACAACTTGGCTGAAAATTTTTTAATGTTATAGAATGAGGTGGTGCAAATCGTTTGCACAAAAATAGATATTTGCCGCAAACCAAAATAGAGTTCTAATGGTATTAATTATCGAGAATGGATCCTAAAGAATAGATCTTCATAGAAAAGTAAGGAGAAAAAGTGACACATAGTGAGTTTTACATGTGGGTCTCATTTATACGTCACTCTCTTTTCTTACTTTTTTATACTGTACAGCATAAAATCCAGAGAAAAATAAAGAGAGAGAGAGAGTGACACATAGTGGGTGGGCTCTCTCTTTACTTTTTTAAGAATGGATACTATGCTGAACAACATAGAGAAATAAGGAGGATAAGTGACACATGAGTGAAACCCACATGTCTCTACTTTTTTATACTGTACAACATAGGATCCATTCTCGATAGAAGCCAAGGTGAACGACTTACACTTGCAAGTGACTTCACATTTGCTGCTACAATCCACAAAGCACCCCTTGTGCTTCCTGTTCTTCTTGGGCTTCCTCTGAGGACACTCAGAAGGACACACCAGTGTCTTGTAGTAACAAGACCCTCTCGCTTCGCAGAAAACTCGCTCTTGCCCCGACGGCAGCGGCGACAGCATCCTATAATGTGTCGACGCCGCGTCATGCGGCGGCGGCTTCTTCTTCTCCTTGCCTTGATCATGATGATCAGCTTCTGCAATGGCGGCTTCCACAGTGATGAGGAGCAAGAGGAAGGAAGCCACCAAAATTCTGGACTTCCTTGTAATACCCATGTCTCGATAATATCTGTTTAGTTATATTATATTTGAGTGTTAATTATTTCTAATTTCGTTCTTGGATGGTCTTGATTTGAAGGGAGTATTTATAGAGCTAATTGGAGCTGAAGTTCGGCTTAAGGTATGGTGCTATATGTATATAATTAATATATATGTATCTTTCTTCGTCTTTTTCTAATGTAATTAACAGCTTAGAAACAGCTTCATATATCCATGGATTTGACTTGCTTTTTTTCACCTAAATCTCCTCAAAAGTTTTGTGGTTGCTTGTAGGGATGATCAAAATACTTATACATATTATGAATATGAATATGTACAAGTAAAATTTACTTACTGAGTTTGAGTCTAGGATATTAAATGAATGGATTAGGCTGCATTTGGGTTTGGGTATGGGAATTGTGATATACCCAACTCAATTATATCCGTTCTCTATAAATTATTTAAATATTATTTTTATATTATAAATATATTTATTGATAATTTTATAAGAATAAATTTGATAAGACTATATATATATATAATCACTATTTTATCTAAGGGCTTGTTTGTTTTAGAGAATGTCTGAAGGAATGGGAATAACAATGAGAATGGAATGGGAATGTTGGGAGGAATTGGAATGTGATGTGATGTAATGTGAATGGAATAAAAGTGGTTAAAATGATCTTATGTTAAAAGCGAAAATAGAGTAAAAGTGAATAAAAAAATAAGGACAAAAACATAATTTCATCAAATTGTAAAAAGTAAAATTTATTTAGATGCAGAATGTTAAAAGGAATGTTGAATTACCTCCAACATTACCTTGCTAACAAACACCCTAAATCTCGTTAGGTGGTGTTTGGTATCCGGTGAGTATTTTAGTAGGAAGTGGAAGTGGAAGTGGAAGTAAGTGACAAAAGGTATGTTTGGTATGCAGGGAAATGGAAGTGGAATGTAAAAGTAGTATTGTTTGGTATGGTGGGAAGAAGATAGGGAAATAGAAGATAAAAGTATGAAATACCTTTTTTGCCCTTACCTTTTTAAAAATCACAAATTTTTTAAGGCCATTTTGGTTTTTAAACATCACCTCACCACAATTTCCCTCCTCAGACACAAGTAACCTTACTCACCTCTCATGAAAGAAGTTTCTTCCCTTTAATTTCTCACTCACCTCACTACCTATCAAACATATCAAAACCTCACCTCACCTCACCTATACTCACTCTTTACCAGACATGCCATAAGAGTTTTGTGGTTGCTTGCATTGTAGTAATATATTTAGGCCATTAATGCGCCATTTTAAATTGCTTTACATTAGTTAACTTGCTGCTTAAACAATTTCCCCCCATGGAATTTCCAAATGGAAAGTAAATCTTGCACGTTCTTCTCTGTCAAAGACTTGTAGTTGAAGGCGTTTAGTTTTTTTTATGAGATTGAATTCATTGTGATTTGTTTGATATGATACTTATAAAATTCTTTTTAATTCTACAAAATTTTATTTTATTTGTGAAGTAGTCTCGTAAATAAGTATGTGACCGAATGTCATGTCAGGGATAAGCATTTCATGAGCTAAGTTTTCATTTTTTTTTTCAATCTAAAAGTTCGTGAATTTTTTTAACAAAATTAAAATGTGACTGGATAATTATTTTTAAATCTTTAAAATTTTTTTAAAAAAATTCAGTAATTAAGAGTTGCAAAAAATTGATTTAAGAAATAAAAACTTAGCTAGCGTTTGATTGCAGGGAAAATGTTAGAGGGAAATGAAATAGAAATTAAAAAAAAATGTGTTTGGTATGTAGGAAAAATGAATGAAAATTAAAATTGTTTGGTGTGATATGAATGAGATAGAGAAGTAAAAGTTAAAAAATATGAAAAAGGCTATTTTACCCTTCAAAGTATTAAAGGGTAAGGTGATGTGGTAAGAAGGGCAAAGTAGTACTTTCATCCACCACTTCCTTCTCTCCACCTCACTTTCCCTCTACATTATGGGGAAAGCAACATTATATTCCCTCTGCAGAGGGAAGGTTGTTAGTGCTTCAGACTCACCTTCTCTGTCAAATTCTATACCAAACGTGCAGTAGGGAACCTTCAGACTCACCTTCTATGTTAAATTCTATACTAAACGAGCTATAAAAACATACATAAATATTTTAAAATTTGTATGTATTTATTTAAATGTGTTTTGTAATTCCTCGGTATTTTTATTATTTGTTAGTTAAAAAGTTCAAAGGGATATGAAGTAGGTAATTAAGTTATTTTTAGTATAATTATTGAGAAGAAAAAATTTTTCTATGATGACAGGTCTCCACCAAGCCTGATGTCTAATTCCTCAGATACTGTGGGGTCCATTAATGAGGCGACCTCCCTACAGATGAGGACGTTTCATTTCTCATCCCTCCAGGGATCGAACTCGAGAAGTGATAGTTAATGAAACATAGACCCCTTACCATCTGTGCCCAACGAATGACGTTTTATTTCCATCCGTCCAGAGATCGAACTCGAAAAGTGATAAATAAAACACACATCTCTTACCATCTGTGCCACATAATTAATATTGGTGAAAATAAATCTTTTTTATATATACTGATCAAAGTAAAAAAAAAATTTATTGTATAGACTTTGTTGTATTTTAAGAAAAACTTGTCCGTAATTCCCTGTAAAACAAATCACTCATTAAAAATAGTGATGACTTATGCATTCTCAAAGCCTTATTTTCTTCTCTTCCATCTTCAATTTTCTAACAATTAGGGGCACCCGCCCAACAATAATCAATGCACGAGTACTTATATACTTATATTTTACTATTAAGTATTAACACCTTATTTATATATGATATCTATCAAATATCATATATATATATATATATATATATATATATATATATTTTATCGAATATTCATTGCCATCCATCGTGTCCTGCTCTATGCCATCCATGCGAACATGATTTTCGAAGCATTGCTTCGATTAATTTGAATTCAACCTGTGTTATGCACTTGATTAAGATGAGAGAGTCTCCTAACAAAGACAATTACATACACAAGGTCTTGAACTCAAAATCTTACAGAGAGCTCGTTTGGATAGACTTTTTTTTTATCTAAAAAGTACTTTTTTAATTAAAAAACACTTTCTATAAACATAAAATCTTGTTTGGGTAGATTTTTTAGAAAAAGTAGAAGTTACAAAAAAGGTTAAAATATATTTTTTTAAGAAGTTGAAGAATGGAGCTTCAACTTAAAGCACTTGTAAAAATTATTCACTTTAAATAAAAGTCCTTTTATATTATAATATCCACACATAAAATAGAAGTCATTTAACTAAGAGATCTTTTCTAAAAAATTTGATAAATAAGCCATAGTAAGCCATTTACATTCTGAACCAAAATTCTCTCGTTCGAAAACATGTTTAAAATATAGCAAGGCCGGCGTTCAATTTGTTTGACACATTAATTATTATAATAATTAAGACGAATGAAGGAGGCATGCATGCAATATGCAAATCATGAAAGTAAAATAAACTTTTCCCTTGAGCTACTAATTAAGCTACTCGTTAACCTCATGGTTACGCAGAAATTAATTAATTTATGCACTTAAAGTAGTTGGGTTGTGGCTTAAGCTTCCCTTATATTAATGATAGAATATAGAAAGTAGAAACCTTTTTAATTTGATGAGTAATTAATGAGATGAGATTTAGTTCGTAACTACAATTATTTAATTAATGATGATCGGAGGTTTATGCATTACTCATAATTTATGTGTTTAGTTTATTTAAGGAAAAAACTTATATGATGTTGTTTACATACTTTTGGTAAGGTTAACCAATTAAAAAAGACATGTGTCAATTGACACATGTCTTTTTTTAATTGATTACATTGACACATGTCTTTTTTTAATTAATTAAACTTACCAAAAACATATAAACAACAGCATATACATTTTGTCCTTTAGTTAATTGCTTCCTCTCTCTCTCTCTGACTATATAATGGAAGTCAAATCCACCATAAGCTGGCCGACAACCTTAACGTTAGCTAGCAACGACGTCGTTCACAAGCCACTATTTTATTTTGAAACCCACTTGACTAGGTCTCTTTGCCTTCTTTAATTAATTTTTTGGCCTTCCCTTTTTTAATTAATTAGCACCTCATTTTACCAACCATTATAATAATTCTTTTATGAGATCATAATTAATGTTCAATAATACGGTATAAGTACTGAATTTCAGTGTATCCTTTAAATCGGTTGGTGTTTAATTCGATGAATCTTTATTAATGTGAGTTTCTATTAATATTAGTAAAATTAGAAAGATGTTCTGAAGTTCAATATTACCGTAATATATACTAAACTTTTATCCTTATATATATATATAGAGTTTGTTTTTGTCTCCAAATATATAGTCAAATTCCCTTATATATTTTCAACGGAATGTTTTTGAAGTTATTTAATAAGGTAAAATCCACTCTAATATCATGTGGCTTGGAATTAATAATTTTATTTTAGTATTTGTGAATTAAAAAAAACATTTTGATTTTTTGTTCGTGTTGAAATCATGATACCAACAAATTTAAACAATGAAAAAAATGCCATTACAATATCACGTACAAAAACAAACTCACCATGGAGAAAAAGAAAAAGATCATGATTTAGAGTTTAGGTTTGTATAATAATTTTTTGGATAAAGCTTCTTTTAATCTTTTTAACATGTGTCATTGACGCTATGTACAATAGTACTTGAGAGTTTTTTTTCTTACTATCATTTTAAAAAAAAAAAAGTGGCCGGAGTTGTAAATATATGTAACAAGTTTAGGGTATAAAAACATACAATTTTTGCTATGTTAAGAGTGTAATTATTGTAAATGTGGGGGCTCAAATCACAAAATCTTCAGACATGTCAAAAATACAATAATTATTATTAAAACTTAAGGAATCATGAGTGTAAATGGGGAAAACTTGCCTGTTACAAGTGGCAGCTTCTGCCTTCTGGTTCACATATTATTGAGGGGTGTGGCATAACCTCAAATAGTTGATTGCATTGTAAAAGGTCTTGATACAATAAGCTACCAAACAGTATATTACCAAGTTTAGTGGATTCAGGGCTAAATATTAGATGTAATGAGAATGAGAATGTTGTAAAAAATGGAGAAATGGGAATAGTAATTAATATGAAAGTAATGTGAATGGAATAAAAGTAAGTAAAATGATCATTTTCTCCTTATATTATTAAAAGTGAGAATGAAATAAAAGTGAGTAAAAAATTAAGGGCAAAAACATAATTTCATCACATAGTAAAAAGTAAGATATGTTTGATAAAAAAAATATTAGATTACAAGAAAAATTACGTCCGCAAGTAACCAAACGTGCCCTCAATTTCACACCCCTTAACATTTTATCATGATACACAATCCGAACAATCTAGTAGGCTGACTTTGCAAACATTGCAATTCCAACGTCACCCGCTAGGCACTAACCTATAAGGTGGAAGTTGTTCACAACTTAAATACCATATTATCCCTTCACTTCTATCGATATGAAACATATCATTGTTAGGGATGGTAATTTTACCCGAATCTAACGGGTACCTGGAAAATTTACCCATTGAGTTTGGTTCGGGTATTAAAAAAATTGGTCTGGGTTCGAGTCTGAGGATTTTAACAGGTAAAAGTCTGGATCTGGGTCCGGGACGTATAAGGGTGTATTCACCCCGGACCCGGTGATATAATATATATACAAATATTTTATATATAAATATTTTATATAAAAAATATATTTTATATCATATCAAATTGTGTTTGAAGTTTTTTATTTTAAATTTAAAAATAATTAAATTTATGAATGTGTGCTTAATACTTGTGATTAAAGTATTTATGATGAAAGTAGCAAATTTTCTAGAAAAAATAGTAAAATTTCCGGGTCCGAGGCCGAGTCTGGGGACGGGCCGGGTATCAAATTTCATACCCGGCCGGGGACGGGTCCGGAGATGGGGAAAATATTGACTACTGAGGCCGGGGACGGGAAATGCAATATCCTACCCAGACCCTACCCATTGCCATCCCTAATCATTGCACACCCTTCGAAATCAATGCCCGCGACGACTTTCTCTATCGACACTAATCCATTAATAATTTCACTTTTAGCAATTCCATCCAACTTTCATTTTTCAGTACATTGCACCGTACCTTTTAATTAAGCTTATAAAGCCCTTGCCTTAATACAACTTCTAAGTTGCCCCTTTTGCATTAGCCGACTCTTAATGAAAGCACTAATTGTTACGGACCTTGTGCCTTGGTCATTAGCATTTCACCATGATACACGGTCCCGGCGATCATGTAGGCTAGCTTTGCGAATACTACAATATCAAAGTCACCACCTACGCCTTTTTAACATCAGAAGATGAGACTTAAGTCATGAAAGAATCTATTCCAAAAAGATAGACTATTAAATAAGAGTCCCTCACAAGAAATATCACAGTATCTCTTAAGTTTTATACCATAATTAAGGAAATATATCACTCTATTTTTCTAATTCTTCCATTCCACTATCTTTCTATAATATTATTCATGAAACGTCATTACTCATTAACAACTAGCTTTAGTCATCTCATCTTATAGTTCGAGCACTAAAAACTTTGTTACTGTCAAAATATGGGCCAATACTCTTAGTCCGCAATTTAGATAAATATGGTAAATTTTAATTTGGGCCTAAATGATATGACCCATTTAGCCGGTAGGCTGTACAAATTAATATTATTTAGTTTAAAGTAAAGATATAGAGTAAAACACTATTTTGGTCCTCCACATATGCTTCCTTTGTCAATTTGGTCCCCCATAGATCGGTGTTATCAATTTGGTCTCCCACATATCAAACTATTAGCAATTGGTCCTTCCGTTAATTAAATTGATGACATGTCAAGTTAAGTTGTGACTCAGCAATTTTTTCATCTGACTAGGCATTAAAAAACCTTTTAAATTAAAAAAAAGTAAAAAAAAAACTTTGACATACCTCCTTTTAACACAAAGAAGCATATTTGTGCTATTTTTTTTATTTTTTTTAATTTAAAAGGTTTTTAAATAAAAAATAAATTACTCTGAATTAATTAATGCCTAGTCAAATAAAAAAATTACTGAGTCACAACTTAACTTGACATGTCATCAAGTTAATTAACGGAAGGACCAAATTGCTAACAGTTTGATATGTAGGGAACCAAATTGATAACATCGATCTGTAGAGGACCAAATTGACAAAGGAGGCATCTATGAAGGATCAAAACAGTGTTTTACTCTAAAGATATATATTGATTTAAAATATTGTAATAATCTATGATGCAACATTTCAAGGTCACTTTTAACATATTGCATTTGTCAAATAAAATTATAAGATTTTTATGTATTAGTCCCTAAAAATTATGATACTTATATTTTTAATATTTCTATTTTTTATAGGTATCTTCTTATTGAAGGCAATTCTATTCGAGCTAGCTAAAGTCTCATAACGGGAGTAGAGCTCGATAGTAGGCACAATGTTCATACATGCTCAACAATGGTAGGCAAGATTGAGAGGCAAGTGACTAATTCTTGAACACAAGATTGAGAGGTAATGTTTGAGAAGCATTACCCCATGTGGTAGCATGTAAAGAATTACAGTTAGGAAAATATTTGGCCTTTAGGACTTGATGGAGCAAAGAGTCTTCATTTGTCATCAATCGCCATCCCTGATTAATTACTAGAAGATTAATACCCATTAACTACAAGCACAATTTAATTTTTCATGTATAATTTTTATTTTATTTTTAATAATTAAATAATGATTTTAAATTGAAAATTAAAATTAATATTATTTAAATATGTTAAGTTTAAAGCAATATTTTTATTATTTAATAATTGATAATTGCAATGCTACTATTATATTATTTTTTAACCCAAAACACTATTATTATTATTTTAAACTTCATAATTTTTTATAAATAAATTTCATAGTTAACATAATTTAAAAAATGAGAAAGTTACGAATTTCAATCTATCATTAACTCTAATTGTAATATTTTAAACTACTCAAGATTAATAAATTATTTGGTTGGGCTTGTTGTGGCATGTGAAAAACTAATAAATTTTTCTATTATTGTTATTCTTTTTATTTAAAGTTAATGTTCAAATAATAGTGAGGTTTTAAAAAAATTAATATTATTTTTATGGATAAAATTATTTTGTTAATAAAATTAATTTTTTAATTATTTATTTTCTTTTTTAAATAAATCCTTATTGCACAAAAAAGTATATTCCATATTAATTTTATTTTTTTAGTATTTTAATTTATTTTTTTCTTCATCTAGCTAGTCTTAGGAAGGACCAGGTTGTTAGCCTTACCAGCGACTTGGGCGGATAGTTGTTTCATTGTTTTTGTCTTTTGGGCCTTTGGCCCTTTCACCTCAAAAAAAAAAAAAAATAGTGTACTCTATTTTTATTTTGGTAAACTGAAAGAAAGAAAAAAAAGTTTGCTATTTTAATATATAGATATAAATATAGATATTCGATCTTTTTTATAAATATTTTTATTTAAAAAGTTAGAATTTACCATTAAGTGACACTTGTCAGTGTCTCTTCTAGTATACTCTATTTTAGTATATAGATATATAGATAGATATAAATAGATAGATTAAATCACAACTATTATAAATTTTATTTGAAGATTTATTAGATTTTTTATTTTATTTGTTTGATTTTTTTATTTATTTATAAATATTTTTATTTGAAAAAGTTAGCATCTATCATTGTGTGACACTTATAGCGTCTCCTTTAATGTATTCTATTTTAATATATAGATAAAGATTTCATTATAAATATTTTTATTTGAAAAAGTTAGAATTTAACATTTGGTGACACTTGTAGCGTCTCCTCTAGTGTACTATATTTTAATATATAGATATAGATAGATATAAATATATATTATATATGTCCTGGGAAAACCAACAAGTGGTCAGTTGGAGTGGTAGGTACTCCATTCCCCTTAAGCAAGGTCCTGATTTGAGACTTGCGTATAGAAAAACCTCTATTGAGAGAGCTCTATCCCGTTATAGATCCTCCGCTAGTTCCAAGAGAATTGTCTCGAATAAAAAGATACTATGAGGAAAAAAAATATCTTAGAAAATGAATGTCTTGTTGGGAAAAAACTAAAATAATTGTACTTTTATTAGTTTATATTTAAATTTATTTGACTATTATAGAGTTGATATAGATGTGAATCATTTTAAGAAATTAATCAGTATAGTTTTAATTTTAAATTAATATATAAATTATTAAATTAAAAAAAAAGATTTTCTTTTGAATGACAAGTTAAACTTAGGTGACGTTTGGTATCCGGTGAATATTTTAGTGGGAAGTAGAAGTGGAAATGGAAGTGGAAGTAAGTGATAAAAAATATGTTTGGTATGCAAGAAAATAGAAGTGGATGAAGATAAGGAAATAGAAGATAAAAGTATGAAATACCTTTTTTGCTCTTACTTTTTTTAAAAGCCACCCATTTTTTAAGGGCATTTTAGTCTTTAAAGTTTAAACATCACATCACCTCACCACAACTTCCCTCTTCACACACAAGCAACCTTACTCACCTCTCTTATGAAGGAAGTGTCTTTTCATTCCGACTCACACCTCACTACCTACCAAACATATTAAAACCTCACCTCATCTCACTTATACTCACTTCCTACTAAACATGCTATTAGGGCTCGTTCGTTTTGGAGGAAACAACGGGAGAAAGGAAAAAAAAAGGACATGGGACCCGGCTTTTTCCTTTCATGTGAACTTTTTAAAAAATATATATAAAACATCCATTAGACCCTTTGATTTGATACAATCATAATTTTTTTATTATTATTTTAATATAAAGGGTAAAGTGGTAATTTTAATATATTCACATTGTATTTCCATTTTAAATTTTTACTACCAAATATAATAAACTCGTTCTCATTCCCTTTCTGTGTAAAAAACTAAGCTTAATAATAAAAAATGACTCGCATGTTACTTTTTTATAAATCGTATTAAGTTAAAAGCAAAATCTATTCCTTTTAAAAACAAGTAAAATCTAAAATTAAAATTATGATAACAAGTAATAAATATGTAAAGAAATAAACTTCAATGCAAATATGAATGTAAATGTATTTACTCATTTTAAATAGTTACTGAATTCAAATAAGATATTTTAAATGTTAAAAATTTGAATTAAAACATGTTAAGTTATTTGTTCTATTCAAACAAAATATTTCAAATACTAAGTATTTAAACTGTAATAAGTAATAACTCAAAATCTTTGTATTTCAATTTTTTTTTTCAATTTCTTCAAAATTCAAAATACCACTGTCAAAACTCAAAACACAGAATAAACTACATCCAATTTATTAATGGAGGCCAAATGCTTTTAAAATTATAATTACTTCCAAATTTAATTTTTTTCTTTTTTTTAAACAAAATTTATTTATTTTTTCTAATAAGCATGAAATGCATTTGTTAAATTTCATAAGCATTTCAATTGACACAGAAACGAACAGTGGCAATCAATCCTTATTATGCCGTTGACGTTTTTGTTTTTGTTCTGAGAGACATAATGGTAAATTGTAAAAGCTTGGGGGTTAAACATGAATAAATTTATTTGTGCATGTTTTTAAAAATTATTGTTTCTTAAATGAAATTTCTTTAAAAATAATGATAAATTGAATTAAAAATTATTTTTATCAATATTTAAAAAATAATTTAAGCATTATAACTTAGGGGGTGGATTGTTACAAATTAATATTTAGGTGACTAATGTATTATATATGTACAATTTAGTGGAATAAAATGTATTTTCCCCTAAATCTATTCCACCCTATTTTTGCATCTGTACACTGAAAATTTTAAATTGCAACGATACCCTCATTCGCTTCATGGAATTTCGACCTCTTCGTTTAATATTCGTTTATCTATCCAACGCTCAAGTTTCGATCCTCTCCTTTTCTTCTCTCTTTATTTGCAATCGACGTCGCCTATCTAGGGTTCTTCCATTTAGATTCCCCATTGTGCTTTCGCATCCTTGAATCGGAATTACAATAGGGTTTCGTTTATCGATTCGCTTCAGCTTTTTTCTGGCGACTGTAGTTTTCGCGTTGGATTTTGAATTAGGATTTTAAATCTTGCTCCAAAGGCCGGTGATTCGTGGTAGGGATTTAGGCTTTTGGAGTTGGGGTCACGCGGTTCTTCCAGCTTGCGATTCTCGGACAGGAAAAAGAAAAGGTAACTACGGGAACATTGGTTTATGAAGATATTCAATATAATTTTTGTCATTGTCGTTTGTGCTTGATGGCGTCTGATGATTATTTGCAACTTTCTCTGTCTCTTTTGGTTTTTTTTCCCCCTAAAATTTGTATAATATTATCATTTTGATTCGTTATTTATTAATGGGAGTCTTCTATTTTTTTTTTTTTTTTAATTTTTCTCTCCTCCTCTCTCAATTTTTGCCTGTTCCCAACTATGCAAAAGGTCAACGAATTGTTGGTGGAAGGTTGTGGGCTCAGCCTGCAACATTTGTTATAAACTGGAGTTAACATAATGGTGGGTGCGAATCGAAGTGGGTTCAATATCTCTAGCCGCTCTCTTCATCTTGCTGAATGGCATCCATTAGAATAGCACCGTTAAATAGGGCTTGAAGCCCTTTCCTACTTACTCTGGAATCAGGTAAGCATCTTACGGACCTAGTACAATCTCATTTTGTGCGGAATGCAATTTAGATTTCATCTATTTTATGAGATTCTTGCTGTGAATATAATTACAGGGTCAGCAGAGAAATAGTTATTAGATATTTGCTTTGGCCGTTCAAGGTTAGTCAAATTGATGCTTCTTGTAATTGACAAATTTTATATACTTCGTGCTGGCATAACAGTATGTTCTTCTTACAGATTTTCAATCATAAAGTTTTAAGCTCCAGATGCTCAATAAGAGTTTTTCTTTTGCCAAATCGATGGGCTGTTGTAGTTGCTTCGGGTTCATCAGAAAATCTAAACGTCAGATTGTTAAGCTTGGTGTCAATAAAAATCTCTCTCAGGAGCTATTGTTAGATGAAGACATTGAAGATGATGATGATTCATATAATGATGAGGTTACTAGCACCACCAGCGGAGCTGATAGTGAAGCGCCACCTCGTGCCAATCGATCTGAGGATATTTTGAAATTGAAAGCAGAGAATGGCATGATATGTAGGCAGTTTCCTGTTAAAGAAACTAACAAAGTTGTTCGTACAGAGGTAATTGTGGGACTAAGTTTTTACTTTTTAGTTTTTAATCCAAGGGTACTTTTGATATATAGTGAAATATTAAGTAAGAGTGTAAGACTAGGTGGGATTGTGGTATTTAAAATGTGAATGATATAATGTAAGACTTAATTAACTAATAATTTCAGTGAATTTCACTTTAGAGGGTCCAATTCCCGGAGGAAGCTTGGATTTAGTTCTTTGATTCTGTTATCATTTTGGTGGCATCACAAGAAGTTGTGGCTGAACTTGGAAATGTTTTTTTGGTTTTGTGTCTGTGTAGTTGTTGCTTAATTCTCCATTGCTTCACTTGTTAAATAATGACGTTTCATGTCAAATATTATTAATCTTCTTTTTTAATTAAGTCACTGACTTTAGTTTATTTTGTGACTGGTCGACAAATGTTGTTAAAACGAAGTGTCTGTCCACTGTCCCTTCTGATTTTTTGTTTTTTGTTTTTTTGCATTGATTAACTTGGATTTAGGTTATTAAATGTCTCTATTGTCTTAAGTTTTATTTTATTTGTATTGCCCTTTCAGGATGAAAAAGGGAACAAGATGATAAATGAATATGTTCGTGAATATAAGATTGGCTCTGGTAGCTATGGGAAAGTGGTAAGAAGATGTTCTAGTAATATGCTTTCTATACTTTCAGTAATGGAATCTTAGCTTCTTTCATTTCATTCATGACAGGTTCTATATCGAAGTTCTGTAGATGGAAAGCATTATGCAATTAAGGTAAGGATTCTTTTTGGTGTGGCAGGGGAGTGGATTTCTGTGTGATAGCAAATAGAGGCATAGTTTTGCACTTTGGTAACATGAGCTGCAATGAGTAGTCACCGTTACTTATAATATGAATATGGGACCTAAATAATTATTTGGACTAGTTTGACTGTGGGAAACGACAGAATTTCAACTACTAGGAAACAGATCGATGTCTGGTATGTTCTAGAAAATTTATTATATTAATATGGCCGTTGGCCGTTCTTGTCTTTAGTCTTCCAAAATACTTATTTAATAATTAATTAAATATGATATAAAATAAATGATTGGACGAGAGGGGAGAGAAAAAGTAGATATAATAGGTAGTTAATAGAAAAGTGGTGGAGAGAGAAATTAGAGATAATGGTTAGTGATTTATTTATTTTTAATTTCAAAATATAATAATAATAATAATAATAATAATAATTTTATATTATATTTCAAAATTTAAAGAAAAAAAGTGCATGTATATTTGCACAAGCGAAGCCTCTAGTATATCTATCTTATAATTGCTCTAGGGTCTTATTGAGCGTTCTTCCAAAATATCTATTTTATAGTTAAAAAATGAAATAAAGTATATGATGTTAGGAGATGGGAGATGGGAGAGAGAAAGTTGGGAAATGGGTAGGGTAATTATCGGAATAGTAGACAAGTATACAATTTCTCATATTAATTTATTAGTTTAAAATATAATAATAAGTATTTTATATCATATTTTAATTTTTTTAAAAAATAATATACATGTATGTGCACGTAAAGCCTCTAGTATATAATATGAAAGTAGGGTGGGAGATTGCAGCATCTCAAAGGCCTAACACTATTATCTGAATTTCTGACTATTTTTTCTGTTTTCTCTGTAAAGGCAATTCTGCCCTACCAGTAGTCTGCCTCTATTTGCTAACTTAACTACATAAGTATTCTCATATATATTCTAGAGACTGAGAAGTACGTATGTTGAAAGATACCTATGTGATTCTAAAAGTAAATAAGTCGAAAATAGAGATAAATGATCATGGTACTTATTATGTACCAAAAACTCACTTGCACACCTGTGTACAACATTGTTGTCAAGATTCAAGATATAGATGCAATGCATCTTTTGTTGAGTTTAAATCTTCTGAACTGCAGGCTTTTCACAAGTCTCACTTACTGAAGCTTCGAGTTGCGCCCTCGGAGACTGCCATGACTGATGTTTTGCGTGAGGTATATTTTTATTTTGATTATCTTTGGCTTTTCTGCTATCTATGCTTTTTGCTTCATTTTCCGTAGTCTGTACATTTATGCTATATCTTTTCAGCTGTTTTACTGTCCCTGCAGAAGGTTAAAATGAAACAAATACTTTCTTTTCAGGTACTTATTATGAAAATGGTGGAACATCCTAATATAGTCAATCTCATTGAGGTGATTGATGACCCAGAATCAGATCACTTTTACATGGGTATTCATGATTAGCTTCTTTCATTTGGCTTTGTTATTTAATAATTGACTGCTTAATTCTTTTTGAGCCCCAAGTTTGAATAATTAAGAATCTTATTGAAATGCTATGCTTGACTACTGGGTTTTTTCATGTACAGTACTTGAATATGTGGAAGGAAAATGGGTTTGTGAGGGTACAGGACCTCTTTCCGGCTTAGGTGAAGAAACTGCTAGGAAGTACTTGCGTGATATAGTTTCGGGATTAACGTATCTCCATGCTCATGTACTATTTTCAACCAATCTTTTTGTGCTATTGTTGGTTTTGGACCCCCAGGGCCCTCACTCTCACACATTGTTATGCCTTCTCCATATGGATGCAACATTAGCTTTGCCTTTTCCTGTCTTAACTAGATCTATTGGTTTATATTTTGCTTGTAATCTATCCATCTTCCATGCTTATGTGCATTGAGTTTTTAGTCATAGTAACCACCTTCTTGATTCTACTATCCATTGTGGTAAAGAGTAGATTGTAATGCCCATGTAAAGACTGAGATAACTAATATTTTTTCTTGATAATAAGGGTCTGAGAAATATTAGCCGAGTATAAATTATATGATCCTTAAATTATTGCCTACTCTTGTAACTTTTGGCTAGTTATTATTTTTATTTTTTCAATACCTTTGGACAATCCACTAGGATTGAATAGATTTAATAATCTTACAATCAAGATCACATTCTCAACTCAATCCCCCAGTCTTTTTATTTGATTTTGGGACACACAATCATACTATCAAGATTCCTTATGACGATCTTGACAGCCATTCCTTGACATATTGAACCAATTTAGTTGTGCTGTAATGAAGGGTTGGTTAACAGTTGCAGTGAGATTCAAATAATGTTTCAATTGTGCTTCATTCAACTGTCTTCAAGTATTAGTGTCTGGAGTTCTTTGGATAAGTATCATGTATTGACTGTTGGGGATTAGTTCCATGAACTAGAGGGTTAAGATTTATGAATTATACAAGTATGATGTGTAAATCTTTTTTAGTCACTAACCAAATGCTTCTATTTTCAAACAGAGATTTTGCTTCCAAGACATAAATAAAAGTTATCAAAATTCTGTATTGTCTTCGACTTTTTTGTGAATTGAATATTGAAATAGCCACTATAGATACTATTGAAATTCCTTTCTTGGAGAGAACATAGGTTGTATGTATGAAGCTGTTGATATATAATTAAATGACAGTGAATATTCTGATCACTAGTTTTGTTTAGTTGTATGTGTGAAGTTGTTGATGTAAGAGTTTAAGACTGAAGTCTGCAAGAATTATTTTGCATATCTATAGAAATACAGATACTAAAGATGATCAGAATCTTCTTCTTTGTTATATGTTTTGAAATGGTTTTGACAATGTTACTAAGGTGATTCATTATTGGTTTCTTTTGAAAAACAGCATATTGTGCATGGGGATATTAAACCTGATAATCTGTTGGTTACTCGTCATGGTACAGTAAAGATTGGGGATTTCAGTGTCAGCCAGGCATTCGAGGTAATAGAATTACTGACCAGCATCAAAAAAAAAAAAAAGAATTACTGACCTTAAATGTAAATATGGTTTACATCATTATACATGTGAAAATTCAAATATACAAGTTGTATCTGTATACAGTATAACTCAGTTAGCCTCTTCCTTTCACTGGTTTTGCTATAAATGGACAGACAGTCATTAATGCGTCAATTTCATAAATAAATGGCATTTAGAAGGTTGAAACTGCTCTTCAAAAGGATTAGTCCGTATGGCCTAACTCATGTTCCTCCCATGCCTCACCGACCTGCACGTAGCCACATACCCTATGCACAATGTTCCGAGAGATCAATTTTATTATTTGTTTAAGGGGACATTAAGATATGTCCTAGAAATGAATATGGAGCCTGTAATTGGTTTTGTTTTGCAGGATGATAATGATGAGCTTCGTCGGTCACCTGGCACTCCTGTCTTCACTGCACCAGAATGTTGTTTGGGTTAGAGTTATCTTTTCAGGCTTGTAGAATACTTTGTGGCAGAGTCCATGAAAGTACCTGTTCTCATTGCAGTTTTGTCTGTTAATATTCTTTAGGTCTTACCTATCATGGTAAAGCTGCAGATACATGGGCAGTCGGAGTTACTTTGTACTGTATGATACTGGGTGAATATCCCTTTCTTGGAGATACACTTCAGGATACCTATGACAAAGTAAGAAGTAAACACACACACACAACTTTCACATTCCATGTTTTCAGCCTGCCATAATATCTCATAAATAATGTTTTCTTCCTTGTTCAGATAGTCAATAATCCTTTAGTACTTCCGGATGATTTAAATCTGCAGTTGAAGAATTTGATAGAAGGACTACTTTGCAAAGGTACATTTTCGTTCTACATTTATGTTATTTTTACTGCAGAAATTAGCAAAGACATAACATGTTAGAATCGTTTGATCCAAATCGCCGATCCTACCTAATGAGAAGAGGCTTTGATGATTGTTGTTGTTATCTGTTATTTTTCCCTCTCCCGCCCCTTCATTACTCTCTCTCTCTAAACTTCGTCGTGGTTCTCATTCGTGTTTGCAGATCCAAAACTAAGGATGACATTGAGTGATGTTGCGGAGCATAGCTGGGTTATAGGAGAGGATGGGCCAATTCCTGAGTACTTGTGCTGGTGCCAACGCCAGAGCTTGGAGAGTTAAGACTTTGATATGGGCAATACACCTGCTTGATTTATACCAACTAAATTAATTGTAGTAGACTGGATTTATTTATCTGTAGAGGTAATGCTGGCGGAACTCCTGGAACTGTAGAAAAGTATGGTTCATTCTGGCCATTATAACTTAATAGGGAACAAGAGAAAATGATTGTAATTTGTAAGTTTTGTGTTTGTGAAACGCAGTGACTCGTGGGTTTGTGAATTGTGATGCTTAGTTAGAAAGGCCTTGTATGGGGGTCTTTTTAAGCTTAAGTATCCATTGTAGATGGTGATGTATTTTCAGTATATTTATGTGCCATGGAGAGTTTTTGTTTTGTGCTATATGTTACAAGAGTCTTCCTGATTCTTCAACTGTGATATAGATTATCAAAAGTTATGGAGCTCCCAAGTTGTGAATTGTGATGCCTTGGGGCATTTTAAATTATATCCAGAGGTGTATTCATGTTCTGACACTAAATTTTAATAGATCAAAACGTCATTTTAGTCCTTTATATATGTTTTTTTTTGTCAATTTAGTTTCACACAGATTAGCGTGATCAATTTGGTACCTCAGTCAAATGTATACTTACCAAGTTATGATGTGTGTAATTAATAGCTGGCTAAGTAAATTAATTCAAATTTTATATTATAATATAGTTGATAATATGTGTAATTGGTTGTTAAGTATTTAAAAATTGACAAATTGAGGGATTAAATTGAGGGTTCAAATTGATAATGGAAATGCAAGGAATTAAAATGGTGTTTTAGTCAAAGTTTAAACATTAAATCCTAAACTAGTAATCATGTGACACCCTTTCTTTTTTTGATTTTTGAGGCACTGTTTCAACTAATCTGAATTCAACTTACGTTGCGCATCTGGCTATGATAGGAGAATATTTCAATGGGGATAGTTGCATTCACAAAGTCTCAAATATAAAATTTTATTTAAGTAATATGAAACTGCTTAACACTTTGACCAACATGTAACGCCTTTTTTTTTTTTCGTAACTAACATGTAAGGCCTTTAAATATGTTTAAACTAACAATAATGGATATAAAGGATAGAGAGAAAAAGGAAAAAAATGGTATTTACTTAAACTATATTAAAAATTTACATCTGCCCTTTTCCCAAAAAAAAACAAAATCTCAATTCAAACATAGCATAATCCAATGCTATTGATTTTGAATCTGGTCAGAGCAATTCTAAACTTTCTGTGGCTTCCATATAGGATCTTTTGTAGCATTTTTTGAGTAATAGATAACATAGAAAATTCAATTTCATAATCATTGAATATGCCTGGAAATTGTGTAAAAAGTCTAAAAATGATTCAAAGATGGCTCCTAGCAAAATGGTTGTAAAATGTGTGAAAAATGTGGGAGGTGCAATGCAACTACAAAAATGAGATACATAAAAATGATTATGATGGGAAATATCTGAAAAAAAATATGGGATAAAGTCCATTTTGGTTGCACCAATTGATTAGTTGTTTGCGTTACATATACTTAATAATAAATATATAGTCGTAGATAGAGTGCTGTTCATCCACGGAAATGCGAATAGACGTAGAGGAACAAGATTTTTTAGGTCTATTGTCGGAAATACTGAATTTTCAGTACATTCTTTTAATTATTTAGTGTCATTCCTTAACACTAATAGAAATCCGCACTTATAAGGACCCTATTTTGAACGAATTATAAACTAAACGATTGAAAAAATATATTAAAATTCAGTACTATCGTAACACTGAACATCCCATTCCCGTTACCCTCGTGTATCTATCTTCACCATTTTTGACTTGCAATTCCAAATTCCAAAATTCCAAAATTCTCATTTTGTAACCAACTCATCCATTGAATGATGATCCAATTCACCACGTCTCTGTCTAGCCAGCAACAATTTGTACTATATACGAGAAAAAAGCATAAGGTGCTTTTTGGTGTCAAGGAATTATAGGATATATATATATATGGCTGAGTCTATGATGTAACTTGTTGTATGTATGTAATGTAATTTTGGCCAATAAGATTGTGACATGTGGATAGAATGACTTGGAATGTACTACAATTTTCTACTTGTCACAATCATATCGGCCGAAATTAAATTACATGCATGCAACAAATTGCATGCAACAAATTGTAACGTAGAATTGTTGGCCAATTTTGCAAGAGATTCTTCTTCATCTCAAGATTCATTTCATAGTTCATACGGTAACGGCACCTATATTACTTTTCAAAAGCACACATACATTTGATGTATGTCGGTATAAATAGTCAAGAAATAAACTTTTTTTTTGTTTTATTCGTAAGAGTTCAAATCATCCAAAATTTTGGACATTCTCTTACTACCAAATTGTTAACAAAAAGAAAAACTAAAATAAACTAAGGTGTCTGAGTTTTAGGTCATAAACACGTGTGACATTTTTTAATTTTAAAATTTGAGGCTTAACCTCATTTTGTGTAGGTTTTTGTTTATTTTAAACACTTTTTTCTACCATATTTCAAATTAGTGAATAAAATTTTGTATTAATAATTTTTTATTTAAGATTTTAAATAAAATATTAAAATACTCTTTATTAATCTGAATAAAAATATTAACGTGATTGAAAAGTGTTAAAAAAATTAAAAAAAATATGATAGAAAAGAATTAATTACTTAAAATTAAAAGGTTACAGAGTTAAATATAAAATTTTAATTTAAAGATATAATGTATGGTTGACCTAAAATTTAAAAGAAAGAAAGAAAGAGACACACATGACAGAAAAAGTAGCTTTTTATTTCTACCTTTATTTACGAATCATTATCTGATTTCCTTGCAAACCTTATCTTATTGTGAAATGGTGAATGAGTTTAATTTACATTAATTAGTACTCATGTTCGGGGAAATTACATTTTATCCCTCTCAATTATGCCTATATAATACATTATTTCCTTCAGCTTCAGTTTGTAATAACTAACCCCCTTAAACTTTTAAAAAGTTTGAAACAGTTATGTTAAGGTTAAAATTAACTGAAGATATACAAATCACATTATATATATTTAATTTTTTCCTAATCTAACTTCAACAGTATAATCTAATCGACTACAACAATCGCCCATCAACATCAAGTCAAAGCTTAAGAGAAGTTTGATAGAATTCATCAAGTACATTATTTTAAATTATGTACTGGGAAAAATTTTATTTTCAAGAAATCGAGTATCTGTGTATTGTGGTTGTATCTGTGAAAAGTTTTATTTTCTTTGTGACTGTATTGTGGCTGTATCTGTGAAAGGAATTTATAGATCAAGAAATTGAGTCTTGTTACAAATTATAATAATAAACATGTGCAATGCACATAATCTTAATCTGTTAAATTTAACTTCAAATTTAACCGTTTCAACTTTTTCTTAAGTTTAGGGGGGTCATTTGTTACAAATTAAAGTTGAGGGGGGTAATGTGTTATATAGGCATAGTTGAGGGGGATAAAATATACTTTTCCCTCATTTTAATTATTTATAGTTAACATATTAATTAATGACGTTTTAGAATAGAAATCACATTATTTACTTACACGTGGCATTTTGCATCGATCTAAAAACAAATGGAAATAAAATTAAACAAGGAGATAAATTAGAGCACAAAAATTAAAACAAATCGAGTATGGGTGTTCAAATCTAATCACATCTAATTTCAATTGATTCAATCTAGTCCAATTCAACAAAATCCGATGAAAATTGATTTTCTATTGGATTAATTGAATGGATGAGGAGTAAAATCGATCTTATTATATTGGTTTATGGATGACCATATGTACCAACTGATCCAATCCAGTCTATCTAATTTATTTATTAATATTTTAATTTAATAATATATATACACACTTTTATATTTTATTTGTCTTGTTATCTTTTGTTTTTTGTAGTTGATTAGTTAATATATATTTGCAATATATATTAAAATGTTTATTGTATATTTGCAATTAATATGGATTGAATTGAAAGCATCACTTTTGTAAATTTTTTGGATCGGAAAGCAATAAATTCTATTTTATTTGAATTTCAGTATTGAATTTGTAATAAATATTAGTACTGTTGTGTTTGAATTATTAATTTTAGTTTATATTATTTATTTTTGTTTGGATGGTGTTTGGATGTGAGACCATAATTATACTCTACATCAATGAAGATTAAAAGATAAATGTGACTTTAAATTTTTTTTTACAAAAGAAATCCGATCAAATCCAAATCGATCCAATCTGATTTGAATTGAATTGAATTGAAAGCAACCATTCAATCCAAATGGGATCAATTGAGCAAAGCGTTTCAATCGATCTAATCCAATTTGTTGAACACCGTAAACAGAAGGAGAGAAAAACAAAAGTTGGAAATGGTGTGGAATAATGAATGTGAATGGTGGGGGAAAAGAAAAAGGAATAAAATAGAAGAGAAAATAAAGACAAGAAATGATGTTAAAAATGATGTGTGTGATGTGAAAGTACAGAAAAGAAGAAGGCAAAGGGAAGGGACCACGTTAGTCGTTATACAACAAATGAGAGCACAATTCTAATTGAATTGTAATGTCAACTGTCCATCAATTTAGATTTAATAAAGTATAAGTATATGAAATGTACGATTTAAATATTAGATAAAAATTAAAATTTGTGTCTAATTATATAACTCTCTCATTTAACGATTCAAATTATATAATTTATATATTTTATTATATTTATATTTTAGTCGATCTAGACTCGAGTCTAGATCATTATATGATAGTATTGCAATGCGGGTACATATTTTAATTATGATATACCAGTTCATACAGTACATTTTATGTATGTAATGTAAAATACATTTTAGAATTGCATTTTTTATTAAAATATATGAAGTGTTAGGAAAAAAGAGAGTAGATTCTATATGATATATATATTTTTTATAAAATTCTCTCCAGCTATTTCTTTACCTTTTCTCTCATATTTCATACATTTTAGCTTAAAATACACAGTGAAACCAAATCTGTCCGTTCACACCTCACCTACTCTGCATTCTGCAATTTGCAATTGGATGTGGATCTGGATCTGCTAAAGTGCGGATCTGGATCTGCTAAAGTGCAGATCTGATGAAGTGTATAAAGCGTACATCTTGAACCGTTAGATAAAATTATTGCAGTACAAATACGAATTTTATTTTTTATTTAACAATCTGAATGATGCACTTCATACATTACACTTTAAACTCTTTATACTTTAACCGATTCAATTTCATTTGTAATCCGAATAAAAATCCAGTTGGATTTTCTGACTCAAGCACGGAATAAGAGGCACTATACTACAAATTCAAATAAATAAATAAATAAATAAATAAATAAAATATTAAATAATAGGAATGCAATTGGATTTTCTGACTCAAATAAGAGACTGCACATCAAATTCAGAGACAGACGCAAACGGATTGAATCTACTCAAACAAACTAGTGTTTTGAATCTTTGAGACAAGTCATTACATTTACTGCCCTATAATATTTTAAATGATACGGTAATACTATAAAGTTATTAAGAGTTTTAACTCATTGTTCTATAGTTTTGAAATTTATATTATTTTAAAAAGTTATTAACTAACAATGTTAAAATTGATAACAATTGAGACTTATTATGTTGTGTGATACGTGATAAGAAAATTTGATTAAATTCATGTATGATACAACTATCTTTCTCTATCCTCCATGCCATCATTTTATTTATTTTACATCTGGTAAAATGCTTCAAGTGTGATGATCAAGTCAGATTTTCTTGCAACGTGTTACGCCACATAAGCCCTAATGATTATCTATTTTAACAATGCTAGTCAAAATAGCAAGATTGCATCAAAAATAAAAATTTGAGGTATATTTGATCGAAGATTCAAATGTTGGAGAAGTAGCAAATATACTTTACCCAATTTAACAAAATTAAGACGGAATAAATAAGAGAAATTTAATATTTTACTCTCTAAAAGATGTAATTTGTCTCAATTTATTTATTAAAAAAATAAAAAATTAGTCCATGATAGATACAGTTTGTCTTAATTTATTCTTTGAAAGATGAAGTTTGTTTTAATTTAGTCCCTATGCAGTATTCTGTCTACTATTTTAATAGAGATTCACATGATCAGAAAAAATTAAGACAAATTGTATCGTCCAAAAATTAAATTTGATATTTTTATATTTCATATATTAAATTGAGATAAACTGCATTTTCAAAAATTAAATTTGATATTTTATTTTTAGGAACTAAATTATGACAAATTACATAAATGTTAATTTCCTCATTAACATTTTTAATGAGGAAAATGCAGTAGTGTTAAAACGGCCATGCTCCATAATTCTGCTTTAACACTTGAGCCTTCTCCAACTGTCTTGGAAAACTCCTTAACCCATTTGTCATTACAATCCTTTAGGGTGTGTTTGGATGAGGGAAAATTTGGGGAGAAAGTATTGTTTTAAGGTATTTTAATTTCCTTATAAACAAATTAAAGTGTTTGGATTTTTTTTTTGATGATCAAAAAGCATTAAAGCTTCATTATATTGTAAAAAAAGCCAAACGGCACTTACAATAATTTAGAAAACTCCAATCTAATAATACTGAAGAATAAACCCTAACAATTATTGAACTAAGTAAACAAAGTGTAAGCTCAGCTGATCCTATTTCTTCAGGATGAAAAATCTCACCGTCCTTAGTGTTGCCAACAGAGTTGGTACTCTTATACCTCCTGCATATTAGATTTGAAGTAATCTTCAAAGTTGAAATTGTCGTAGGCTCTTCCAACATCATGATGAACGGGTGAAAATTTTTTAACATAGATAATTCGTAGATTTAGATATGATTATAACAAATCTTGAATCCAGAATCACCTGATTGTCAAAAAAATTTACAAAAGAAACTAAATACACACAAAAATAAAACAAGATCCACTTACTAGATCTGAATCGATCTAACAATGAGAGACTACACTCTCACAAGAGAGGACTAAAAAACTCAGAAGTAAATCTGGAAGAAAATCACCACCAAAATTGGGAGAAAGAATATTTACCTTATTTATGAAACGCAACAACGGTAACAAAAGAAGAAGAAAAATTGGTAGATCTGCAGAAAGAAACTGGTTGAAGAACGAACGTAGAGAGAAGAGAGAAAGCGGCTGCTAGGTTTTTTTTCAAAGTGTTTGGATTAATATTACTAGAATTTTTAAAATACCTAGTATTTTGAATTGCTATCATTAGTAGTGTCAAAACGGGTTTTGTCCCATGGGCTAGCCCAACCCGCCAGCTAAATGGGCAGGCTTGGGTATTAAAAATAGGTCCGTTCAAAAAGGAGCATAAACAGGTTGGCTGATTTAAGCCCGCAAACCCTCGCGGGCCAGCCCATTAAAAAAATATACAAAATTAACGTATATGTGTTTAAAATATGTATAAATATATATGTTTTAGTTAATTTTATGTGTTAAATAATATTTTTATTCTAATAATATATATAAATAATTTAAATAATAATTAAAATTAATAAAATATTAATTTAAAGTAAAAAAATTAATTTTTAAGTAAATATATAATTTTATAAATTTTTTAAAGGAAATATAAAAAGTGACACGCAGACTAACCCGTTTAACCGGGAGACTAATACAAACGAGTTTGGACATCACTTTTTACGCCCACCTAATAAATAGGCTGGCTCGATCCTGCCCGTCACGGGTGTTGAATATTATTATAAATTAATTAAATAAATTAATATTATTAACTAAATATCATGTCTATTAGCCGTTGATTTGTGTCTTAATAATATTTACTCTACCATTACTTGCAATGGTTAATTAGACTTAATGGTGACATTACAACTAATTAAAACTCTTTTAATAATAGTGTAACCGTACAGTGTGAACACACACCACTAACAAAAACAAGAACATGAGGCTTGCAGTAAGAGTTTTTTGTTCTAAAAATTATAATATATATATATATATATATATATATATATATATATATATATATATATATATATATATATTATGTGTGTTATTTGGGTAGAAAAAGGTGTGGGAAACAGAGTCCTGTCTACTTCCTATGTGCAGAGGTTGTAGACAAACAGGCGATCACTGGGCTGTTGTATCCTGGAGGTAACGCGTCTGAATACCCCTGCACCGGGTGATATAGCAAAATCAACCCGTGGGAGGCGTGAATTACCTTAAAGATAACGAGATACCTGTGCCTCAGTCCGGTACCACGCATTTTATAATTTCTCTAACAAATTTACATTTCCCTATTTTTGGTGTTTATTCTTATTTTCAGGTTGCTGCCATAAACAAGTTTAAGGTAATTCATGGCTAATCCCATAATGCAGCAAGAGAAAAATAAGAATAATTGGAAAGAAGTATTTGAGTTCTAGTTAGTGAACTAACTCAAATATATATTTTATATATTTTTGGTATCTTGATTTATTTTTGTGAGCTTATAATATTTTTTTTATTTTATTTAAATGCTCACAAAATTTGAGATTTGTTGTGAAATATTTTCACATAGATACCAATATATTTGACTGAGTTTCTTGCCCAAACCAAAAGCAGAATAAAATTACATAATATATATTTGATATAAAATATTATGTAATTTGATGAATAATACATACACCCCACCTATATGTTTTTAAGGTGATCTTGGCATACGAGATTTAAATGTTCTTTAAATAATAAGATGCTAGTTAACTGCATTATAAAATTAGAAAGGCTCTTTTATATTAGTAGTGATATATTTTGAAATTTTGTCTATATGCAAATAAATTGCATAATTATTTTATGTGATTTTATATCCTACTAAAATTTATATTATTGTGAGTCATTTACATTTATAGGGAATTTGAGTAAATTATTACTCTTAAAGAGCATCCTAGAAAGGTGGTTGGTTCTCATTCCAAATGAAGGTATGTGTTATTTTTGTATAAATTTTGTTAATATTGAGGGTGAAAAAAAGAAGAAGCTTATTTATATAATTTTGTAAAAAGTTTCGATGTGTTTGAGTGTAATTTATAATCTTATTGACACCCTAATTTATTTATTTTCTTACAAGTTTGTAGGAAATATATATAAGCACTAAGCAAAATTATGAGGTAGTGGCATGTGAGATTAAAAAATGACTCTATTCTCTATTGGGATATACTGTCATAAAAATTAAATTTTTTATGGACAATGAAATGAGAATTTTCTGGTTTTTCATTTTACGGAAATGATTTTAAGCCATTATATTATAAATCCAATTGTGAGTTAATGAATATTTTATGGAATTTAAGAGGCGTGATAAATTTCATAAATTTTTATTAAAATGATAATGGCATGTGAAAAGTTATTAAAGCTTTTATGTGATAAGCATGAAAATGCTTTTGAGATTTTAATATCTCTTGTAGGCTTTTAAACCATATATGACAAAGCGAAATTGTCATTAATTTTGGGAATACCTCAATATTTGTTTTGAAAAATATTTGAGGATATGTATGCATGCATAATTGTGGATTTTGTTATTCTTTCACAAAAATGAATTTAAAAATTCATATGTGATATTTTATAAGTGCTACAAGAATATTATATTTTGGGTGAACAAAGAAATTGTGAAATTCTTGTGAAAAGGCACAAAATTCATCAATAGTGGGGGTATTTATTTTGTGAATATAAAAAATAAGTTCACCAAAGTTTTTTGTTCAAAAAAATGCTATGCAATTTATAATGTGAATTATATTATTCATTTTTTGAAACTATTTTTATTGTGAATATGTGACTGGAAATTTTATTGTGAATAAAGGCATATATACTATTATTCGCGATCAAGTTATAAATTGATGATACCATCTCAAAGAGATGAAGCTGTGCCTAACTAATTTAAATTTGAGTAAGTCCAATTGGTGCTAATTTCTATTGTACAAAGTGGTACATATAGATGATACTAATTTCAGTCACATATTATTAAGTTTCAAAAGTTCCTTAAATGGATTCATGTTTTTTTTATGGGCTAGTATTATTATTTGGTGGAAGAATATATTAAAATATTTTTTATGAATTTTGGGATACCCACCAAAATAATTATGAATTTTTTTTAAGCCAATAAATTGTGATCACTTATTATGATGAAAAACGTTATTACTAGATTCTTTGAATTGTGTGTTTTTTTGAAATTATAGCTATAGTCAAAGAATCTGTTGTGTGTACACCGAGGGGGATAAATATTTAAAGCCCGTGTGAATTAAAAGCAACCTATGAGGATACCCTACCCTGTGATTAGAGATCCTAAGAACTTGGTTCAAAGGGACGAACGAATCATAGAGTGACTGTTGAAATGCACATTTAAAAGAGTTTCGACTCTTAATTTATCCATATGATGTAAGTGCATTATTCTTGCAATAATATGTGAGGTTGAGTTTTTAAAAAAACTCTTAATGAAATCTGTAACTCTATAAGAGTGGGGTATCTTAATTGCAGAAATACCCTTGACAGAATTCACCTATTTGAATGTGACGGAGTGGCGCCGCTCCTATGAAAATATAAAAGGGCATATATTCTTGAAACACATTCAAGAAACAGGGTGCGCACACGGCCGCATAATGTGCGGGCTAGGGCTCATATATTGCACCTAGATTATTATGTGCATGATATATGTCTTGTCTCCCTTAAGCAGTCATAGTTCAAGGCGAATACCACTATTGACTCTATATCAAGATATATATATTTTTACTAAATATAGATTCAAGACAATTAGCTATCTATATTATGCATAATAGTCTGTCTCTACCCAAATATAAAAACAAATCTAAATGTGTGTGTTAATTTATAATAATAAGTGGGGGATTGTTGGATATTATTATCATAATAGCCGTTGGTTTGTGTCTTAATGATATTTACTCTACCATTACTTGCAATGGTTAATTAGACTTAATTGTGGCATTACAACTAATTAAAACTCTTTTAATGGTGGCATTACAATTAGACTTAATGATATTTACTCCACCATATGGGATATGTTTGGATTGGGGATTAAGGAGGAGAAGGCAAGGGAAGGGGAGAGTTTCAAGATATCTTTCCCTTGTTTGGGAAGATGTAAATTGGAGGAGAAGATAATGGAGAATCAATCCTCTCTATATCCTCAACCCCTTCTCCACTACTCTCTCCCCCATGGCTGACTTAAGTATTTGAGTCCACAATAGGGCTCCAGCCCACTCTGTGGCTCTGACCTTCTTCCTATCTTACAGTACCTACCTCACTGGACTATTGGAGTCTGACCTCAGGACTCACCTCACCAGAGCTCAAAGATGACCACCTGAGTAAGATCCACTCAGTAGGTTCTCTAAGACCTATATATTGGTAGATTTTATTGGATTTATCAGAGCCCAAGAGACACACATATTATTTTTATTAAAACATTAATAGTAAAAATCTAAAGAATTATACTGAAATCGAATCCATAATGAAATATTCATATATCACACATGAGAAAGCACAAACGCTCATTAGTTTATTGGTAAACATGATTATCCATTCATTCCATATTAAAATCATCTTATTAATTTGGATAATTAGTTATAAAATAATAACATATAGATTATTTAGATTTTCTGAATATTTAATTTCTAAAAACTCAATAATTATATCAATTTATGAGATAAAAAACAATAACCTAACTCAAAATTAACTCTCTTATTTATATCTCTTTTTAATCTTTCTTTTATTACAACATGTATATTATAAAATTCATAAAAAAATTTAAATTTTGAAATTAAAGGTCACAATAAAATTGACCTGACAAGTTGTTAATAATACGTGTGAAAAAGGCAAGAATGGGCATGATATTGGCGTGTAAAATTAAATAGTGCATATGGTGCTATTTTCCATGGAAAATGTTACAAATTTCTTTTTCTTAAAATTTAGGGTAAACTACAATTTGTTCCCTTGTAATTTGACCTAAATTTAGTTTACCCCTTGTTGTTTAAAATTCGACACTAAATCACCCTGTGGTTTGGCTTAAAATTAATGTGCCTCAATGTGGTTTAGAGTGCGACACTTGACCCCCTGTGATTTGTTATGTATCACTTAACTACCCTGACCTACCTTCCATGGAAAATGTTGTTACAAATTTCTTTTTCTTAAAATTTAAGGTAAACTACAATTTGTTCCCTTGAAATTTGACCTAAATTTAGTTTACCCCTTGTTTAAAATTCGACACTAAATCACCCTGTGGTTTGGCTTAAAATTAATGTGCCTCCATGTGGTTTAGAGTGCGACACTTGACCCCCTGTGATTTGTTATGTATCACTTAACTACCCTGACCTACCTTCTATCCAAATATTAGTCAAACTAATCATCATTTAATACTTTTAATGTTTAAAGTTTGTCATTTAACCCTCTAGAATTATAAAATGATTCAAAAAAAAATTATAATTAATATAAAAATAAAATTATAATTTTAAAAAATCAATAAAATAATTTAATATTTATTGTTTACTCCATTGATTATTTATATTTAGTTATTTATTCATTTTATTGTTGTTTTTTATCTTTAATGTTCTAGAATTATTAAAACAATCAAAATAAAATTGTAAAAGAATAATATAATACAAATATATAACTAAATTTAAGTTTTTATTATTGTTCAAGTTCAAAACATACATACCTAGATTGAATGTTAACAGTGTCGAAGAGAAGAGCATAAACGATGTGGAAGAGAAGAGCACAAACTCACCTTAGACTAGAGGCATAACAATACTCTTGGATATGGTGGAAAGATTATATGAAAGGAAGAGTTTGAAAGAAACGCTAAAAAGAGTTTAAAGTAAAAGATTAGGGTTTATTGTTATTATTTTAGAGATAAAATAAATAAGTTTAATAAAATAATTAATTATTCAATTATTTTTAGGTAATTTCTTTTATAAGTTATATTAAATATTAAATTTTGAGAAAAAATAATATAGGGTAGTTAAGTGATAACATAACAAACCACAGGGGGTCAAGTGTCACGCTTTAAACCACATGGGGCACATTAATTTTAAACCAAACCACATGGTAGTTAAGTGTCGCATTTTAAACCACAGGGGGCAAACTAGATTTAAGCCAAACAACCCTTAATTTTAAGCCAAACCACAGGGCGGTTAAGTTAAACCACAGGAGGACAAACAGCAAACTAAATTTAGGCCAAATCATAGGGAATAAACTGTAATTTACCTTTTTTTCCTACAAAATAATTGAAAACAATCTAAAATGTAATTTGCAATGAATGCAATTTTGGTAGTTGAGTTTCACAAATCAAAAGAGTTAATTAATTGTTAAGCTGCAATTGTATATTTACTATAAATTCTGCATTGTGTGTGTGTGTGTTGTGTATTATATTCTTATTTATTATTTATTTATTTGTGACTGCAAAATATATAAATATAAACTTAAAGACGAAGGCACATTAGTTTGTGGTGTTGACTCAAATATATTGAGGGCATCTTTCTACCAAAAGTTGGAGTTGATTCAATTTATGAACTCCTAAAAGTAAAATCATTATGCATTTTGGCTAATAAATTAATTAATTCTTTTTGTTTCCCAGGAATTAATAAGTCTTATTAAACAAAACTACTCTAAAGAGAAAGAAAAGATATAAAAATATTTTTTAAAACAATTCTCTAGTTAAATAAATAAATAGCGTACGTGTCACTAATATAGTCCAATAAAATCACTTTAACATGTTAATTCAATAAGACGGTAACTTAACTAAGGACAAAAATGTAATGCAAGATTATACATTTCATCCATAATTACATAAATTATATATTTCTCCCATAAATTGTTCACTATAATACATTATAATATATATATATATATATATATATATATATATATATAACCAAGCTTGGTTGGTCTAGTGGTTAGCTCACTAGGCCGCTTAAGCAAGTGTTGGGGGTTCGAATCCCACCTTGTGTATGCAGCAACCAATTGGCCAGCGGTAAACCCTTGAATGGAGCTCAGATCCGCGGAGGATTAGTCCTTGGCCTGTCGGGCTGGGGAATACCCTGGGAAACAAAAAAAAAAAATATATATATATATATATATATATAATATGTAATTTTTTTTTTGGTTTCCTAAAGTATCCTCCAGCCCGACAGATCAAGGACTAATCCTCTGCGGATTTGAGCTTCATTTAAGGGTTTGCCGCTGGCCAATTGGTTGCTGCATACATAAGGTGGGATTCGAACTCCCAACACTTGCTTAAGCGACCTAGTGAGCTAACCACTAGACCAACCAAACTTTGTTCAAAATAGTCGGTAGACGATTCGAAAATAAGACATTATGCATGGTAATATGTGTATAAGAGTTCTCATTATATTTTACTAAGAAATATGACATTTTTTAAAAAGCTTTCTAATATAATTTTCACAAAACAATTCACTTTATTTATATGAAGAGACAACGTATGTATTGTGAAACGTTTTTATTAAGAAAGTCACTTTTAGGATAAAGTATTATTTTGGTCATCAATGTTTGCATGAAGTTTAATGTTGGTCCTCAATATTTCAAAAGTTTAATATTGGTCCTCAAAGTTTTTGTTTTTGGTTGATTTTGGTCCTCGGGCGTAACACCGTTAACTTTTTGTGGTTAAATGATGACGTGGCATGCATATATGGCACACCCTCTCTCCTACATGTCAAATTTCAATGACGTGGCATGACACATCACTGCCACGTCACCCCAGATGATGATGATAATGATGCTAATGAAGGAGAGAAAATGATGATGTGGCAATCTGGGGTGATGTGGCAATGATGTGTCATGCCACGTCATTAAAATATGACATGTAGGAGGGATGGTGTGCCATTTAAGCATGCCACGTCATTATTTAACGACAAAAAGTTAATGGTGTTACGCTCGAGGATCAAAATCGACCAAAAAAAAAACTTTGAGGACCAATATTAAACTTTTGAAACATTGAAGACCAACATTAAACTTCATGCAAACATTGAGGACCAAAATAAACCTTTAGCCTCACTTTTATCACAAAAGTTCGTTCAATATTTAGACAAATGGTTCTCATGAATCACCATATTCACTAAAAAAAGTTACCTTCATTACAAATATTATTTCAATAAAAAGAAGACATATGTTTCTCATAAAACATTATTATTTTCACTAAAAAAAACAGTCATGTTCATCACAAAGGAGAAGAGAAAGCATATACCATTTTAAAGTAATATATGTATATATAACATTCAAAAAATCAAAATATTTTATTTTATGAATATTTAGTGCTCATTGAATATATATATATATATATATATATATATATATATATATATATATATATATATATTGCTTTGTGGTGGCATCCAATTCCAAACTTGAACAATTCTCAAAGATGGATAGAGATAAAAAGATGAAAGTGATGGTTTTTGATTTGATTGTGCGTGTAACCTTTTATTCTCATGAATTGGTCGTCTACGTAATTTATGTATATATCTTGATAAATTTATTTTTTAGATTTGCTTGAAAAACATGTGTTATTTGAATTGTTTTGTACTATCTTGTATTTGATAATGTATATCTCTTTGACCTAGTTAAATGTATATTATTATAAACGGTAAAGTCCCAACGTTTACGCGTTCGGTTAAATATACCCTAAACGTTTGACTGCTGTTAAATATACCTCCAACATTTTAATTTTTGGGCAATTTTATCCTTTTCACTAACACCGTTAAAATAATTAACGGTTTTTGCTGACTAGGCATAACATGTGGCATTAATATCTGACTGGAATCAATTTTTTCATTTCATATTTTATTTAAAAGAATAAGAAAAACGAAATTGTTTAGATTTAGGTTTCGAAGAAGTACGTTTTATTTTTTTCTTTTTTTAAATAAAATATGAAATGAAAAAAATTGATCTCAATCAAATATTAATGCCACATATTACGCTTAGTCAGCAAAAACCGTTAAAATGGTTAACGGTGTTAGTAAAAAGGGTAAGATTGCCCAAAAATTGAAACGTTGGGGGATATATTTGATCGCAATAAAACGTTTGGGGTATATTTGACCAAAGGCGCAAACGTTGGGGGTACCAAAGGTACTTTACCCTTATTATAAATATGAGACTTGTTTTTTACTATTTGAATTAAGCTCTTATAGTTGAATTAAGTACATGTGATTAATTGCTTCTTAATTTATTCATAATTAAAGTTAATAAATAAGGATCGATATACTCAAGTGATGAATATATAGAAGCTCCAAAAAGTTTTTTAAAAAAAAATTATTTTTCGTAAATAATTTTTTGTGTCTTCATTATTTTAGTTCAAGAAAATTTATAAATACATACCACTACAAGAAAAAATGAATATTTGACCACTTAATTGTTGAAAGAATGTATTTTAACAATTAAATTTTGACCATTAAAATAAGTAGTTGAAAATAGTATTAATTTTTTTATGATCAATAATTGTCGATAATATTTTTTGACATATTTTTTTCAACAATATTTTTTCAACAACTGTCATTGAAAAAGGTATTGTCGAAAAAAATGTTATGACTGTCAAAAATATTATTATATATTGGCTACTTTTAACAACTTACTTGGTTCCCTCTCCCTCTCCTAATATATAGCATAACAAACATGCAGCAAAAATCTAATTACTGAAAAAATGTATTTATTTTAGTGACCAAAATTTAATTTAATTGTTGGCACAAATGGTCAAGGATCCGGAGGAAAGTTCTCGCCTCACCCATGGACGAAGGTTCGAATCCCCCTGAAGCCATCCAAAATCCTGTTTTGGTGGGCATCCCTCCTCAGGGAGATCCCCTGGCACCCAAGGGCTAGTTGAGTAGCTGCGACTGGGTAAAACTGCTTGCGGTTTAGGCCTGTGCAGTAATCCTTTGGGTTGGGCCTCTGTTGGTCTCTCTAACATGCCACTGGCACCCTGCCCGGTAGTACTTGGGAGTGCCTTCTCTTACTACCATTTTATTGACAAAAAAAAAATTCTCATTCTTTTACATAAAAATACTTATTTTTCTTGTAATGCATGTATGTTACATTTTAAATATCATCTTGGTTTAACTAAAAGTACCTAAATTAAAATATTCAAATGTTCATTAGAGATATATATTTATTATATATAAATTAGAAAATATATAAATTATAAAAGATCTCATTTTATAAGATTGTTAATTATTATTTTTATTATCAGATACTTTTAATGAAAATAAAGTATACGTATGAATTCTTTTAAAAAAACAATCATATATAAAATATTTAATTATAAAAGATATATATTTATTATATATCTATTTGTCATTTTATGATTCTTCATCAAAACAAAAATATAAAAATTATTACATTTCCATTTTATAACTCCAATTACAAAAACTTAACATTTAATTTGGTGAAAACTTCAAAAAATAATACTAAACAAATGATATTCAGGCCAAAAAAATAATAAACAAATGATAGTCTATATTTATATCCAAAGTTTTTTTTTTTCCTGATAAAAATATCCAAAGTCTTTGCATGCATTTATATGTTCATTTTCTATTTTTTAAAATATAATATAATATAATCAAATAATAAAAATTATTTATTTTTTTCCTCTTAACTATCTATTATTTAATTTTTCTTTTAACTCTCACATATTTAATTTTATTTTATAAAAAATATAATTTAGTAAGACTGATAATAAAAAAAATTCTCTCCATATAAAAAAATCTCTCAAAACTTTCTAAATTTAAAGTATAATATTTATCGTCCGAGCATTGACTAATTAAATAAGTCAAACTAAAAACAAATTTCACTAACTTTTAAATCAATTAATATATTACTTTTTTTTGGGCTAAAAAATATCAAACAAGTTTAGTTTTCTTACATGCCATATTAGGTAGAGAGCATAATTATGAAATAGATCCTCTAAAGTAATTTTCTATATTTATTGGTGGAGTTATGAGAGAAATAGAGATAAGAAAAATATTTTCTTTCTTGATTTGTTTCTCTCCCAATTTCTCTTCTCTCTATCTCTCTCATAACTCTATCAAAAAATATAGAGAATTATTTTAGAGGATCCACCTTCCATAATTATATACAACCCAAAAATAAATAAAAGAAAAAACCAAACAAAAAAAAGAAAAAAAAAAGAGACAACTTTGGAAATAGACTGAAATGTAGGGCTAGAGATGCAATAAAAGCACATATTTGTGAGAGTATTAAGCACTCTTAACAATTAACAAAATCAAGTCTTTCCCATTTCTAAACTTCTTACTTGTGACTTGTGAGTTATCTTAATCTCACCCCACTTTCTTCCTTCCTTCCTTCCTTCTTCTAGTCGTCGATTCGGTTTCCGGCAACATGTTTTGACGGCACAGGAATTCCGTCGATTAATGCGGCGGCGGCTCAATATCTGAGATCCGAACCTTCCATGCTTTTGCCGGTACGCCTCTTTTTATATTTGCGCTCATCCCCTCTTCGCAAAATACCGTTTTTAGTTTTAAAAATTTGGATCCGAATTTGGGTAATTTTCTTTGAATTGGATCAGTGTAAACCCTTGCCGTCGAATGGGTTATCTGTAAATTTCACCTAATTTGTATATATATATTTTTTCTCGGTAATTGATGTTCGTTTCGTTTTCTCGCGAATTTGCAGATAGTTCTGTGGCCATAGCTGGAAATTAGAGACGGCGATTTTCTGGGAGTTCTCGTAAATTTGCTGGTATCACCAGATTTTCATATCTTCGTAGCGATTGATTTGATGTTGTTTTTCATTTCTTTTGATCCGAGGTTATGGTTATCCATTAGAAACCCGTAAAGGAAGGGATTTTAAGTATAAGCTATGAGGTTTTAATCTGATGGAAAGAACACATAGATAGAGTTTGGTTGGACATAAATACTGGAATTCTTTTTCTGGGTATAGCCGGCTTATTAAGGAGTTTGGAAATTATTTTGGTATATGTTCTGCCGTCCAAGGTTGCTTTTCATCTGCTATGGTTTTGTAGGAATACGCTAAAGTTTTTCTAGAAGTGATAAACAAAATATATTTGGATCTTTCTATGGAGGAGGATGGGGGGAACCTGGGTCGTTCTAGATTTAGACCAAATGATTCGCTTCTCCCTGGTCTTATTGATGATGTTGCACTAAATTGTCTTGCATGGGTTAGTGGATCGGATTATGGTTCACTATCATGTATAAATAGGAGGTACAATAAGCTGATTAAGAGTGGGTATTTATATGGGTTGAGGAAACAGTTGGGAATTGAGGAGCATTGGGTTTATTTGGTGTGTGATCCTAGGGGCTGGGAGGCATTTGACACCACCAAGAAGAAATGGATGGCATTACCGAAGATGCCTTGTGATGAGTGTTTTAACCATGCAGATAAGGAGTCATTGGCTGTGGGTAGTGAGCTGCTGGTTTTTGGTCGGGAATTGCTGGATTTCGCTATTTGGAAGTACAACTTGACTTTCCGGGGTTGGGTAAAGTGTCAAGGGATGAACCGACCTCGTTGTTTGTTTGGCTCTGGTAGTCTTGGTTCAATTGCTATTGTTGCAGGTGGAAGTGATAAAAATGGTAATGTTTTAAAATCAGCTGAGTTGTATGACACTTCTACAGGTAAATGGGAACTATTACCGAATATGCACACACCAAGGAGACTGTGTTCTGGTTTTTTCATGGACAGAAAATTTTACGTGATTGGTGGAATGTCAAGTCCTACTGTTTCATTAACTTGTGGAGAGGAGTATGATCTTGAGACAAGAAGTTGGCGGAAAATAGAGGGTATGTATCCATATGTTAACAAGGCTGCTCAGGCGCCTCCACTTGTGGCGGTTGTGGATAACCAGTTATATGCCGTTGAGCATTTAACCAATATGGTGAAGAAATATGACAAGGAGAAGAACACCTGGAATGACTTAGGGAGGCTTCCAGTCCGGGCAGATTCTTCTAATGGCTGGGGACTTGCTTTCAAGGCTTGTGGAGAGCAGATTCTGGTTGTGGGTGGTCAAAGAGGTCCAGAAGGTGAAGCTATAGTGTTAAACTCGTGGCGTCCTAAGTCAGGGGTCAAGAATGGCACCTTAGATTGGCAGGTTATCGGCGTTAAGGAGCATGTTGGGGTGTTCGTGTACAATTGTGCTGTTATGAGTTGCTGAGATACTTTTAGATTGACTCAACACAAGATATTGGTATCTACAATCTTTACTTAGCTTTGAAGGGTGCTTCCATGTGCATTCATCTCATTTACCAAGTTAATTGTTGCTGGGATAGGTTTCTGTTGTGGGAGAATTGGGTTTCTTTTCTTTTTTTTAACATGGCTCATTTGAATGTGTTGCTCACTTTCATAGCTTATCCTTTTCATTTTCTTCTTGAGATCACTGAGTAGGCTTACATCTATATGTTCTGTCATCTTTTTCTTTCTCTCTTCTGTAATAGCCAACTATGTAAACCAATAATTCAAGGAGTTCCATTGTTTAATGATTTGATGCTCATTGTTTCTTGTATTTATGTCTAGAGAATTACTTATTTGACTGGAATCATACTATTCTAGTTCAAGGAGTTTCATTGTTCAATGATTTGATCATTTGAACCTTGGAGCAACGGTAAGGTTGCTGCCATGTGATCTAGATCATATATTGGAAATAGCCTCTCTGCTTTGTAGAGGTAAGATTATGTATATCTCACTCTCTCCAGACCCCAGCTGGTGGGAGCTTCATGCACTGGTGCCCTTTTTTCTTTAATACTATTCATAGTCCAAATTGAAAGAAACCTTGTGCTTTAGGTTGATGCTGCATTTACTGAGGTGTTTAATATTTCAAATTTTCAAGTTCAAATCATAGGGGGTGTTAAAATTGCTTGTCTGACACCGACTAGAGGGAATGATTTGCCTCTTAGGCTTGTATAATTATCACATGGCTATGAAATCAGCCTTCACATTTAGCTCAAAAAACTTGCCAGCAATGGTGAAAAAGGGTATACAAACTAATTTGAGGTGACTGTCATAGGGATAATCTACTCTATGTTTATGGGAATGAGGTCCCCTCAGGTTTACGATGTGTGTGTGTTTATAGGCATTGTCTGAGCTTCCAGCTGTAGTTGCTGTTTGTGTATTGTATATGCTTTACCAACAATCTGACTTACACCTTATTTCTATTCCTTAGAATGGAAGATTAAAAAGGACCACTATTCATCACCACCCATACCACTTCCATTTTTTCCACTGTGTGTTTGAGAGTTATGACTTATGACACCCCACAATACTCAATGGGGAATATTTTGATATCCTGAATACGAATCAGCCTTTATTGTATTTTTTTGAATAATCTCATCTCTCATCTAAACTGGAGAATAAGCTTAGAGCAGCGATAAAGCTGCTATCTTGTAACCTGCAAGAACAAGGTTGCAGCCTGTAGTACATCTGACCCTCCCCATATCCTATCTGGTTGGAGCCTCGTGTATTGCCCCGTCCTTTTTCATCTCGTCTAAACATGCTTTTCCTCCGGCTTTAGCTAGCAGAATGAATATGATGGCTAGCAGAGAAAGTAAAGTAATGATATTGTTCCTTTTCTTCATTACTCCATTTTTGTCCTTAAGATTTTGCTACTTCATTAATGCTCATAAACATGAAATGTGTATATATATTCATATTTGGAAAGAGAGCCTCTGGACTTTGGTGTTGGAATGGTCTCTTTCAAAGTTTGGGCTTGTTTAGCAGTTTATTTTCCCAGAAAAGGGTGAATGGGACAGCATGTGTAGGGACAGGAGATTTTTTTTTTGGGGTCAATCGGACTGGTAAATGTTTTGGCTTGCAAGTTTTTTTTTGGTGTTGGAATGGTCTCTTTCAAAGTTTGGGCTTGCAAGTTTTTTACATGTCTATTTTTATTAGAGATAATTTTGTTTGAGTTACTCTCTAATATTCAGACCAAATAAAAAAAGTTACTCTCTAAATATTAAATGTGTGCACATCTCCAATTGGGAATACAAAGCTTAGTTTGTCATGCTGTGAGACTGAGGAATTAGTCCCTTCTAATTAGATCTAACCTTGTTGGTACAACTTAGGCTACGTTTGATGGAAATGCACGGATGGTAAGGAAATAGATTTAAAGCACCGTAGAGTAGAGTGATGAGAGAAAAAAAGTATGATGAAAAGTGTGTTTGATATATAAAAAATATAAATTTTTTTTGAGAATCATGGATTCTATTATTTGGATTGACTACGTCAATTTAAAATAATATAAAACTTGGAATAATTTTTTTACTTAATTATACACACCATCCACTATGATAAGCCAGCGACAAACCCTTAAATGGAGCTCAGATCCGCGAAGGATTAGTCCTTGGCCTGTCGGGCTGGGAGATACCTTGGAAAACCAAAAAAAAAATATTTAAATGATTGGCTAACTAAGGAACCAAATTGACAACACGAATATGAGAGGGACTATATTGACAATGTTTTGATTTTTGGAGGACCAAATTAATAATATTTTGACATTTGAGGGATCAAATTAATTACGCATATACCAAAATGACAAAAGAAACATGTGAAGTAGTCCATAAAAATTTCTTGTATGACTTAATATATAGTTTCATGACAAAAGAGTTATATATATATATATATATATATATAATTTAGTTTACTTATTCTTATATTTTAATTTTTTTAAGAGGTAAAATACTATTTAGTCCCCGAATTATTGGTCAAACTACTATTTAGTCCCTGAATTGTTCAAAAACACTGTTTAGTCCCCGAATTGTTCACTCTGTCAACTATTTAGTCCCTTGTTAGTTACCCGTTAATTAACTGCCTGATGTGGCCGTTAACCGTTGACGTGGCACCGTTAAGTGTCCAGTCATGTGCCATCTCACATGCCACGTCAGCTTGAACATTAAAAATTTTTTAAAAAAAAAATCCTCCCACTCATTCTCTCTCTCTCTCTACCGTCTTCTCCTTCCTCTCACTCTTTCTCTCCACTGAGAAAACCAGCTCTTTGGGGGGCCATTTGTCCGCAAGCCTTTCACTTCCGGCAAGCCCAACTCCCTTCTCCACCACCTCTGTCACTTCGCTTTCTCCAAAGCATCCGAGATCGAGGAGGTCTGCAAGGCACACTACCAGGATTTCAACCTCGTCGTCGATGACCTTCGATCCAGATTGCGTAGAATTTGGTGTCGTTTGGAGCAATCTGGATTCCAAATTGCGAGAGCAATACGGTGCGTTTGGATTGGACAGTGTTGAGGAGGAAGGAGGTGTTGAAGGAGGCGAGTCTTCTGTTGGATTCCCATAGCTTGAATGGTTCACGGTAGAGGATTCGCCACCGGTGTCTGCATTGACGTTGTCGGCGGTGTCCGGTGTTACTTGGAGAGCTATGAAGTTGATTGACGCCAAAGGTATGATATGGAAGGTGTTGTAAGGGAGATGAGGAAGGACCAGTAATGGTGGTGGTAGGAGAGAAGAAGAAGGTGGTGGTGGTTGAGTGATGGTAGAGAAGAAGAAGAAGAAGAAGAAGAATTTTCAATAATTTTTTTTAATTTTAATGTCAATATCTGATGTGGCAGCTAGGGTGTAAAATGACATGGCACTTAACGGTGCCAAGTTAGCGGTTAACAGCCACGTTAGCGTGTTAACTAACGGGAAGCTAACAGGGGACTAAATAGTTGACAGAGTGAACAATTTGGGGACTAAATAGTGTTTTTGAACAATTCGGGGACTAACTAGTAGTTTGACCAACAATTCAGGGACTAAATAGTATTTTGTCTCTTTTTTTAATCACCAAATATCATACTATACTTTATTTTAACTTATGTTAAATATAAAATTCGAAATATAATTAATTTTAATTTTTAGTAAAATTTTGATCCTGTCAGGCCAAACCTTTTCTGCTAATCAAGTCTGGCCGACCTAACTAAACGTAAAAATGGGTTTGGGCCACGTTTGGAGGCCATGAATATGTATGGGTAGGGGTGTTGAGAATCCATTAAATTCAGACAATAATAAAAAAAAAAGAATCCATTAAATCGATGCTTCCTTTTAAATTTTAATCAAACCAAATTGAATTGAACAAAAATTGAATAAAATTTATTAGAATAAATTAATATTTTGAGAGATCTTTGAATTGTACTCTTCTCTCTTCTATATTGAAAATCAACACTATTTTTTATAAAAAAATATTAAACCTTGATTATATTGTAAAAAAAGTTAAATGGCACTTACAATAATTTAGAAAACTTTTTTTTATAAAATAATTAAAAAAATTGTAATATAATAATACTAAAGATCTTTAGTATTATTATATTTTTTTATGAATAATGATGTAAAAAAAATTGTTTCACTGTTATGGTTTATTCTAGTGATAATGATGTAAAAAATGTTTTTAAAAAATGAAAAAATGTAAAAAATGATAAGGGTTTTTTAGTCAAAAAATGATAAAAATTTAGTAATATTTTTTTTATTAAAATATCATTAAAAATGTTTTTTAAAAAACTTATGCCTCTTTAACCTGCAACCAAAGCAGGTTATGGGGCTAATTTAGACAACCTATAATAATTCCACCACTGTAAATTTTGTGTGTGTAATTGTTTATTCATAATCTTTAATTTAATTATCAATCAATCATAATTGTTCAATCTTTTTTTTAAAAAAAATACTTTAATTCACTTGCAATTTACACATTAACTTGCATGCTTAGGTTAAAAATGATTAAAAAAATTTTGAATGATATGAAAAATTACAGAGAAACGAATTATGGATGCCTTATGAGGAGTTAGATTGGGTCTACTTGCTTTGGAAAGATTTATAGTGATAATGATGGCAACAACAATAATACTACTGACCATCATATATTGTGACAAACGAATTATGGATGCCGGAAAGTGAGGTGAGGTGAACTTGCTGCATGTTTGGTATGCCTCCAGTGTAGGAAAGGTGAGGTGACCTTGCTTCCCTCATGATGTGGAAGGAGGGAAGGTGAGGTGAGGTTTGGTTTAAAGACCAAAATGCCCTTAAAAAATTTGTGGCTTTTAAAAAAGTAAGGGCAAAAAAGGTATTTCATACTTTTATTTTCTATTTCCCTATCTTCTTCCTAGCATACCAAACAATATTATTTTTACATTTCCCTTCTATTTCCGCATACCAAACATACTTTTTATCACTTACTTCCACTTTCACTTCCACTTCCTACTAAAACACTCATCGAATACCAAATGCGACCCTAGCCGTAGAATATGCCTCGAAATATATTCCATCTAAAATATTTTTTAAAAAATTATTATAAATATATCGACACTAAAATAGTAAATTTAACGACTAGAAAGATAGACACACGGCCTTCTCATACCAATGTCCATTTATGATATTAATGGAAGTTGGTGGAAGTTTAGGTGGTGTTGATATAGATGTTAGAGGAGGTGGTGATGGTGATAGCTTTAATTTGAAAATAAAGGATGGGATAAATAATTTAGGTTCTTTCACTTAAATAGAAAAAATTCTCATGCTAGGGGAATATATATATATATATATATATCAATGTTGTAAGGATCGGACCAGTTCAATCGCCAACCGAATATAAAAGCGAGTCGGTTGGACAAAAAAAACTGTTTTTCTAGTTGGACCAGATTTAACCGCGGTCCAACCGGTCTAATTTTTTTAAAAAAAATAAAAATAAAAATAAAAAATAACATAAAAAAAGAAATTAGAGAAATCTTAAAAATTAAAATTAGAAAAGTCTTAAAAATTAAAATTTAAAAGTCATTATTATCAAGAATTTCATATTTAGTTTGATTAAGTTCATTCAGAGTTTGACAAGTTTTGAAAATTAAAACTTTGAGAAGTCATGTAATTTAAAATTTCAAAATTATGCATATTGAAACCTAAAATTTGAGTGATGTCATTTTATATATTAATAATAATAATAATTTATTGTTTATTGCGTCATCCGGCTAAACCGATCAGACCATGAACCAAACACTTATCCAAGTCTTTATCCGGTTCGGTTCTTACAACATTAATATATATATATATATATATCCCGATTTTTAAGTGAGAGGTGAGTAGATGTGTGAAAAGATTTTATAAGGTTACGTTGGAGTTAAGAAATTATAGTCCAATCATTGGATAAGATCTTTTTTTTTAAAATATTATTTATTTGTAATATTTGTACAATAAATTAGTTACATAACTATAATTAATCTTGATTTACATTATGGTATAAAATTTTTTTTATTTAATTTATCTAATTACTTCATATTTGATTAATAAATATTATTATTTTAAATTGTAAATGAAAATAAATATTATGCCTAAAAAATATCTAGCAAAAAGAATATCATCATTGTGTAGTGATGGTGGAAAATGAATGATACTATAGAAAAAAAAATAGTGAAAAAACTATCATTTTTGTTTTATGTATTAATTGATAATGATACGTGTACACAGAATGAATTACTGTATATATGTTTTTAATAGTTTGTAATATTTAGACTCTAATGTATGTACTCTAATTTTGTGTTATTTTTTCTTATTTGTAGTAAGATAATTTTAAAAAAATATTTATATGATCAATTACAATTATTATATTATTAATATTATTTGTTAGTTTAAAATATTATCTATATATAAAAAATAGTGTTAATAATCAATCAGTTTAGCTCATTGATCCCAATTCCTTAATTACTAATTGAGCTGAGTTAAGCTAAGCTCATGTTAAAAATTACGAGTTAAAAGACAAAGTAAAGGCCAAACCAAGTCAAAAACTAGCTTGTTTTGATAACTTTAGAAATGAGAATAAAAATCTTAAAACATGTGGGAATGTTATAACACTTCAATTTTGAAAATGCAATATTTCTGAAAATATCTATGTACCAAATGTACAAATACAATATTCCATATATTTTCAAAAAAGTTTTTTTAATCTACCTACCAAAATCCGATTTATAGTAAAGATATTTTTGTACGAATTAAAATATTATATTTTTAATTGTTTAGGGCTTTAGGGCGTGTTTGGTACAGTAGAAATAAGAGAATGAAAAAAAAATACGTGGATCTTACATGTTATTCAATTTTTTATTTTTATCTTAAAAAATGTGTATAATTAAAAAATATATAAAATATAAAATATTTATTATACCCTTTGATTTGACACAATCATAATTATATTTTCTTTTTATTATTTTAATAGAAGGGGTAAAGTAGTAATTTTAATACATTTCCATTCCATTTCCCTTCTTAATTTTTACTAACAAACATAATAGATATATTTCATTTCCCTTTCTGCGTAAAAAACGTATCCTTAGGCTCACCCACATTAGCCAAGGGAAAATAAAAGCTCAAAAATGATCAACAAATTAACATTTGGTATGCTTTAATGATTTTGTGGGAATGTAATACAATATAATTATAATATGTAAAGTACTGTAATGTGTAATGAAATCTCAGAGATAAAAAATATGATGCAAAATAATGAAATGTAAGATTTGAAAAGTAAAATAAATTTAATATCTAAAATACTCTTAATGTTTAAAGTGGTGGTGACGATTGTAGCAGTGGCGGTAACGATAGTGGTGAGGGGTGCCGGATAGGTGGTGAAAAGGACATTTTAGTCAAAGATATATTAAAAAAGAGTCTTAATTTACATCCACCCTCAAGTAATTATATTGGAATTATAACATAGAAGATATATATATATATATATAAACTCAGATTACATACAATAAATTTATACTAAACACTGTGATATGTTGAAATTTGTGCAATTTGCTAATTAATCAAAATTTGGTTTTGGGTTTGACATGCATCATAATCATATTAATAATAATGGGTACGATAGTGCATGCACATCATTTATATATATTAATTTCATGTGGTAAAAGTTTCTGCTAAATTGTAATATTTTGATCTTAATTCATATATATCTTGCACACTATACAGTGGATTCATTAAAGTTTAAACAGCAACATATGCATGCATGCATGTGAGGAAGCATTATATTGAATATGATTGAGTCTTTTTCAATGGATCTTGAAAGTGATGAGTTGGAAATACTCTTTAATTAATTTGAATGTATGTGATGTGAGGCGGCACAAGCTCATCCATTAGCTTCTGAGACTTGAACCACTCAACATTTTGTGGATTGACTTGCCATTTTCAAACCTAAATTATTACTCCAAATATTTAAGTACTTGTCGGACATCATGAGTTTCAGAATAGTACACCTACGGCACGTTTGGTATAAATGTACAGATGTAAAGTACTGTAAAGTAAAGTATTATACTATAGAGAAAATTAAAGTGAAAGAGAAAAAGTATGATAAAAAGTGTGTTTGGTATATATAAAATATGATGTAAAATTTTTGTTGAGAATCATGAGATTACATATCATGCATTGTTTGCTACGTATACCAAACGTGCCCTAAGGTTATATATATATATATATATATAATTGGAATTTGACAGTTCTGGTCTAATTAAGTTTGTATGGTAGAATATTGATCTTGTATAAATTTGAATGTGGAGAATGCATGCCTTAGCTTGTCAAAATACTTGAAGGCAATTTGGACTACCTGAATCCTTTCACATTACTTTAGGGTTTTCAACCGTATCTTTATTTTCTAATGTATAGCCTTTTGTTTGAAAACCTGGATCGGTTTGGGCGGATTGATTCGGGCACCAAATTAGTTCGGGTGCTCCTTATAGATCGTTTTTACAATTGATCTGAGAATGATCTGGGTTGACCCGGTAAGTTTTAGAAAAATCCGGTGATTCATAATCCGATTCTATTTTAAAAAAAAATTAAAAAGAAAATTTTGGAAAATATAAAATTATTTGACACTATTAATATTTTTTTTAGTCAACTAAATTGACAACCTTTTGGATTGTTTAAAATGTTAGAGTGGTTTGAGTTACGACTTAATTGATGTGTTGATTTTTTATTTAAATTTCATGATGTGGGATCAAAAGTTAAGTGTTAAGAGTTATTATGTGTTATTATATGTGTATTTTAAACTTATTATGTTCAATTTCAGCTTTGAATTTGAATTATAATAACTTATTATGTGTTTTCATATTTATTTGGTTAATGTATACATAAGTATATATATTTTTAAATGTTTTTAAAATTTGACCGGGCTAACCGATTTTTTAGTGACTCAGTAGTTGAATCAGTGATTCAAGTTCTTAACCAGGTAATTAATGACCGGTCTGAATTTTTAAACATTGCGAGTTTTATCTCTAACACTTCTCCTCAAATCCAATTTAGTCTTAGCTTGTATACCATCTTGTCTATTATTTATTTGATGGAGTGTTGATCTATGTGGAGCTTGGTGCGTGAAAGGATGCCTTGTCAAAATGTCTAAGAAAATTTGAACTTACAAAAGCCTCATATTATATAGACTTCAAACTTTAATATTTTTTTATGTGGGATTTTATATTAATAACACTTCGTACATAGTGATCCCACCACCTAGTTAGCTCAGAATTTTTGAAGCAAAATAAGAAAAGGAAAAAAAAGGGGGCCAAAGTGTGTGTCATAACGTGTTCACAACTGGAAGCAGCAAGTGGATTGAGAAGAAGTTCCTTTAATATTGTATACTGTAATTCTTTAAGATTTAGTGTTGTACAGTACTAAACAATGAAGAAGATGATATACACGAGTTAGAGTGGATCTCAAGTATGAGTTCCCTATTTGATATGGAACTCATCACTCTTGTATCTATCTCTCTTCACTACTTTACTTTTCGGTATTAAATTTCTTCTCATATTGTGTTGAAATTGGAAGGTGGGTACATGCACATGCATGGTGCTGTCTTTATCAAACAAACCTTTCAAAATTACATATTTTTGGGGTTTAACATGATTTGCATGTATATGTCAACTTGAACATTGTACCAAATCCACTAATAAGTATATATATATATATATATATGTTATCTTCATAATAATTAGGTTTTGTATGTGACCCTAATTCTTCATAAGCTATTCCCTCAATCACACCAATCTTCTATTGGTAATTTATGCTATTTAGTTAACTACGATTAAAATCATAACTAATCAATCAAATAATAGTGAGCGTCAAATTTTAGCAACAGTTATTTGATCAACTGAACAGTACAAATTGCTGACAACAGAATATCTACTCTTCAATCGCAACTATATATTGAGATTTTATTTTGAACTTCTTAGGATTGAGCTCTCATTGGCTGAGTCCTTTGTCTTTTTTTGTTTTCTCACGTGTGACTTTATTTTTTTCTTCTAACTATATATTTTATCTCATAGTAGCTAAATCACTAAAATAATATATATTATTCTTGTTTAGATTCGTTAGAAACTATATATTACTAGTCAAATCTTAATCATTTTCTGTGTCATATATATATATATATATATATATATATATATAAGAAATGAGAGTTGTACTTGTACTCTAAAATTGACACCGACTAGGTATGATTTCACCAAGTAGTTGGTCTCACCTAATTTTATTATACATCTAATCTCGTCACACTAAGGTTTAATTGTCTTGAAGTCATTTTCAAAACTAAAACATGTGTCTCACCTAATAAAAGTTCAGTACTATTATGCTATTGAATTTGAGTATATTTTTTTAATCACGTAGTGTCATTTATTAATATCAATAAAAATTAATTAGAACCTACCTTAAATGAATTAGGAGCCAACTGATCAGAGAAATATATTAAAGTTAATACTACCATACTACTGATATATACTCCATTGGTAAGACTCAACATGAGGTTTATTTAATAAACGAGTTTTTAATTTGGACTTTTTGGTTTAATTAGACGAACTTAAAATTTAAAACTGGCTCAACTCATTTTATTAAATGAGAGCTCATGTTCGAGTTTGTATATTATACAAAAATAAATGAAATAAGTTTAATAAATTATAATTAATAAAAAATTATAAACCACAAATACATAATTTCAAAATTTCAAATATCTTCAGATTAGTATAAAAGCTAAGATAATTTCTTTGGCCAAAAAATAAAATAAAAGATAAATTAAATGCAAATTTATTTTTTTATACTAATAAATGTATATGTTATTAATTACATTGATCTATGAATTTTATCCTTTTTAATATTTTCCTAGTAAAAGAATATGCAAAAACATAACAAATTAAAAATATATAAACATAAAAATGAGTATCCATTATATATATATAATTAGTAAGATAAAAAAACATTTTTATATTATTTATTCTTAAAACTGATTGTTCATAAACTAAACGAGAGCCAAGCCTCATATTTTTAATCTCGACTTATTTAGCTACATGATCTTAAGTTTCTTTTGTTTGTTTAATTAAATTTGTTTATTTAATAAATGAATCGAGTCTAAATAAATTCTTAAATGAACTGAATTTGAACAGTTTGAAGCCGTTCTTTTAATTTACATCAATGTTGTAAGAACCGAACCGGACAAAGACTCGGACAAGTGTTTGGTTTATGGTTTGATCTGTTTAATCGGTCGAATCGGATGACGCAATAAATAATAAATAATAAATATTCTTAATATATAAAATGACATCACTCAAATTTTAGGTTTCAATATACATAATTTTGAAGTTTTAAATTACATGACTTCTCAAAGTTTTAATTTTTAAGACTTGTCAAGCTTTGAAAGAACTTAATCAAACCAAATATGAAATTATTGATAATCATAACTTTTAAATTTCAATTTTCAAGACTTTTCTAATTTTAATTTTTAATATTCTCTAATTTCTTTTTTATGTTATTTTTCCTTTTTATTTTTAAATTTTTTAATTAAAAAAAAAATTTGGACGGTTGACCGGTCCAACTCCGATTAAATTCGATTCAACTAAAAAAAAATGATTTTTTGGTCCAAGCGACTCGCCTTTGTATTCGGTTAGCGGTTGAATCGGACGGTCCGATCCGGTTCTAACAATATTGATTTACATCCTTAAATACCCGTAAAATTCCCAAATTAGGTATACATACATACTTATTATTGTAGTCTACAATTTGGTTTTGGTCAAATATATGTACACTACTTTGTAAGAAGTCACATGAATATGCATGGCACCACATGGGTTTATGGGTCATGCAATTCTTTTACTTGCACTAATACGTTTCTTTTGTCCGCTAGAGAGCTATAACAAACGAAACCGTTACGTTACATAACTCATTCCTACTTTAATTTGAAGTCATCACGCTAGCTTTATTCTGTTGGTTTTGGTTTTCTATGTTCGCTGAAATATTATTTTGGTCCTTAATATTTGTATGAAGTTTAATGTTGACCCTCAAAGTTTTTTTAGTCGATTTTGGTCCTCGAGCGTAACACCGTTAACTTTTGCCATTAAATGATGATGTGTCATACTTATGTATCACATCCTCTCTCCTACGTATCATATTTAAATGATGTGGCATGACACATCACTGCCACGTCACCCCACATTGCCATATATATATATCATCATCTTCTCTCCATCATCATCATCATCATCATATTGGCAGTAATGTGTCATGCCACGTCATTAAAATATGACACGTAGGAGGGAGGGTGTGCCACATAAGCATGCCACATCATCATTTAACAGCAAAAGTTAACAGTGTTATACTTGAGGATCAAAATCGACAAAAAAAACTTTGAGAACTAACATTAAACTTTTGAAACATTGAGGACCAACATTAAACTTCATGCAAACATTGAGGACCAAAATAGTACTTTAGCCTTCTATGTTTTACTTAAGTTTTATTTTGATCCTTTATGTTTCAAAAATTCTAAATTAGTCATCTATGTTTTTAAGTTGGTCCAAAATGGTCCTTTTGCCTCATACCGTTAACCTCTTCCATTAAATGCTGACGTAACTTGAAAATATAGAGGACTGATTTTGAACTTTTGAAACATAGAGGACCAAAACGAAACTTAGGTGAAACAAAGAGGACCAAAATAATATTTTGACCTTCTTAATTTATCCTCTTACAAGTTTTGACGTAGGTTTCGCTTTACTTTTAGGAGAAAAGAAGTGATGTTGTAAATTGTAATGTACTCAATTCAGAGAAATTATACATAATATAATGTGTTCATCGAGTTTAATGGAGTAAAATGAAAAAAAAAATTATTTGATGTATTTATAATTGCCGGTAGGATGGGCAGTTGGTCTTATTACAAAATAATTTAAATTATATTAAATTAATTTTTAAAACATTTATTTTAAATTTTATCCATTAAGTGGTGACGTGTTTAAGTAAAATTAGACGGACTTGATTGTGACACTGACAGTATTTTCTTACTTTTAGACTAAAAAGGCACTTGAATTAATTAATTTATTTATAGTAGTTAAAATCATCAATATTTGAAAATACAATAAAGTTTGATTAATTAGGTTTTAGTTAGTAGATATCTCATAATGTGTTCATATAAAATTAGACGAAGTTGAATGTGAAAGTATTTTCTTATTTTTAGACTAAAAAGGCTCTTTTGTTTATTTATTTTTTAGTGGAAATCATCAATATAAAAAACACAATGAAGTTTGACTAATTAGGTTTGAGTTAGCAAATGTTTCATAATGAGAGTAAAGTTCTCCCCATAAAAATTATTTTAATACTTACTCAAACCTAAAATCTTATTTAAGAGATTAAACTTTTTGTAAATACTGAACTATATGTAAGGCAAATTAAAGCTGTAAAAACCTACTTTGGTGAACATAATCATTTATATATATGTATGAAAAGAAAATGTAGCTTAGTTGACTAATAATATTTAATTTAATTAACTTTATAAAAAAACAATATCTAATTAATTAATAAATGATGCTATTTTATTAATTTTTATTTAAGATTATTGATTAGTAAGCTCTTGATAAAAAAATAAGTAATCAAAGCTTTTATAAATTAAATCATACAAAAATATTTAAAAACTAAATCATTACATTTTTTTCTCAAAGAAATAATAGCGCAGCTCTTGACAAATGAATAATAACCTTGTTATGTTTTGGTGGTACGATGAGAAGTTTTATGTAAATATATATTGCATCATATGTTTTAATGAATAATATTTATTTAATTGTTTTTTCCAAATTGAAAAAATATACTATTTATCAATATACAAATTAAATCATACAATACATAAGTCTAAAAAATTTTCTTTATATATATTTATTAAAATTCTGCTGTCTTACGTCATTAAAGGGTGCTACTTCAAATTTAAATCAACATGAATTACGTGGATTGAGTCAGCAAAGGAGACGTAATACATCAAAATTTCTCTTATTAGGGATGGCAATGGGTAAGGTACGGGGAGGATACCACAATCCCCGGACCCGACCCCGATACTCAATTTTTTTTTGGGTTCGGACCCGTTCTCGGTCGGGTATAAAATGTGAGACCCATCTCCGGATCCATTGAATACTTAAATCCTCGGACTCGAAAAATTTATTATTTTTTTTACAAATCATAAATTTAATTATTTTCAAATTTAAAAAAAAAAACTTCAAACACACAAGTATTAAATATACAATCATAAATTTAATTATTTTCAATTTTTTTAAAATAAAACTTCAAACACACAATAAAATTAAAATAAAAAGTCTGGGTTTGAGCTTAGTAAAATGGAAATATGTGTGAATCGTGATGAGGGTGAGGCACGCGTGTGGGTACTGGACTAATGGGTAAGTGTGAGATGGTGTGTAAATTTTTTTTTAATATTTATATATATAAATAATATATAAAATGTATTTATATATAAAATATTTTTATATATATTATATCACCGGGTCCGGGGCCGGGGTGAATACCCCCTTACTCGTCCCCGGACCCGGAAATTTACCCGTTAAAATCCCTGGACTTGGACCGAGACCCAGACCTATTTTTTTAATACCCATACCCGGACCCAACGGGTAATTTTACCGAGTACCCGTTGGGTCCGGGTAAGATTGCCATCCCTAGTTATTATTATAAAAAAGCCAAAGGTCTATTTTGGTCATCGAGCGTAATACCGTTTACTTTTTGCCGTTAAATAATGACGTGACATGCTTATATGGCACACCATCTCTCCTACATGTCATATTTTAATGACGTTGCATGACACATCATTGCCACGTCACCCCAGATGATGATGATGAAGGATAGAAGATGATGATGTGGCAATGTGGGGTGACGTGGCAGTGATGTGTCATGCAACGTCATTAAAATATGACATGTAAGAGAGATGGTGTGCCATATAAGCATGTCACGTCATCATTTAACGGCAAAAAGTAAACGGTGTTACGCTCGAGGACCAAAATCGACCGAAAAAAAAACTTTGAGGACCAACATTAAACTTTTGAAACATTGAGGACAACATTAAACTTCATGCAAACATTAAGGACCAAAATAGTACTTTAGCCTTATAGAAAACTTAGAATAGATGTGCATATCAGCATATACAAATATAAAAGAGTCAAATTACTTTTTATCCTTGTTGTTTAAATTACAATTTAGTTCTCAAATTTAAAAAATAAAATAAAATTTTAGTCCTCGAATTTGTAACTATATCAATTATGAGTAAGTCTACGATGCACTTATTGCATGCATGCAATGCAACTTCGATTGATAGAATTGTGATATGTGGATAGGATGACTTGAGATGCAATACAATTTTCCACATGTCACAATCCTATCGGCCAAAATTGCATTGTATGTATGCATCAAGTTGCATCATAGACTCACACATCAATTATTTAGTTTCATGAATGTTACTCGTTAAATAACTGAGTGACGTGACCATTAACTGCTGACGAAACATTGATAATGAAGACAATATAATGCAGGTGTCGTTGTCGACGTAAGAGATGATTTTATCATGAGGACAAGGCATGATGTAACCGTTATAGCTCTGCACACCAACCAAAATTTGGTTTCGAGAACAGAGAAAGGGGTCATCGACCCAATTTTCAACAATGCGGGAGGAGAAGTGAGGAGAGGAGTTCGGCCAAGTCAACAGTTTACAAATTTAAAGATTAAATAATATTTTTTCTAAAACTTAATGACTAAATTATAATCTAATTAATTATTTAAGAACTAAAAAAATATTTTCCCTTGATATAAAAAGACCCTTTATCCAACCAAGCTTGGTTGGTCTAGTGGTTAGCTCATTAGGTCGCTTAAGCAAGTGTTGGGGGTTCGAATCTCACCTTGTATATGCAGCAACTAATTGGCCAGTGGCAAACCCTTAAATAGAGTTCAGATCCGTAGAGGATTAGTTCTTAGCCTGTCAGACTGAGAGATACCTTGGGAAACCTAAAAAAGACCCTTTACCCCCTTAATAATAATAATTTAATAAATAGCAATAATGAGGGAACATCTCAGTTAACTATAAGTGTGTTATTTCTCTCTCTCTCTCTCTCACACACACACACACACACACACACACACACATATATATATATATATATACACACACACAGAGTAGAGGCTTCTATCATTAATTTTTAAAATATAATTATTATATTTTAAAATAATATATTTCATAGTTTTAAAAATTTTAAATTAGAATTATTATCATAATTAATTAGAATTAAATGATGGGAAATTATTTACTTCCCACTTTTTTAGTAACTACCATTATATATGTTTTCTCTTTCCCACTACCTTCTATTATATTTTAATATATCTCAACTTCCTCACTTACCTTTCCTCCAATCAAATTTTTTTTGTTATTTTTTAATTAAAAATATGGCTATTTTGTGACCCCAATGACCAGAAGAGGTCACAGCCATATTAATATAGACTAGAGGCTTCGCATGCACCAAGGTGCATGCAATCTTTTTTTTTTGAAATTTAGTATAAAAATATTTTTATTATTAATAAATAATTCAATAACTACTTATATTTTTAACTTCTCTCTCACCACTTTTATTAAGGAAAAAACTTAGGTCCATTTCCTTATGTCCATTTCATCCAATTGCACCAATCATATATTGTATTTACACTATCTTTCTTCTATGATTGGTCATATAAAAGGTGGTCTTCTATATTCTCTCTCTACTGTGATTGGTCATTTAAACACTTTTTGCCACGTGTTATAATTATATTGGAGAATTGGATGAAATGGATATAAGGAAATGGACCTAAGTTTTTTCCTTTTATTAACTACCTTACCCATGATCTCTTTATCTCTCATAACTCTTCCAATAATGTTTTATTCCATATTTTTTAATTATAAAATATAACTATTTTGTTACCCCAATGACCAGAAGGGTCCAAAGCCATATATATATATACTAAAGGCTTTGCATGAACCTTTGTGCATGCAATCTATCATTAATTTTTTAAAATATAATTATTATATTTTAAAATAATATATTCCATTATTTTTAAAATTTTAAATTAGAATTATTATCATAATTAATTAGAATTAAATGATGGGAAGTTATTTACTTTCCCACTCTTTTAGTAACTACTATTATATATGTTTTCTCTCTCCCACTACCTTCCATTATATTTTTATATATCTCAACTTCCTCACTTACCTTTGGCCAATCATATTTTTTTTTGTTATTTTTAATTAGAAAATATAGCAATTTTATGATCCCAAAGACCAGAAAAGGTCACAGCCATATATATATATATATATATATATATATATATATATATATATATACGCGGGTCTGTAAATTAGTAATGTATGTGAATGTGACATTGTGGATCCAGTCGGTGAGGGAGACTCGTGTGTGGTCATTAATTCTTGTCCACAAAAACAAAAATGACATGTCAAATTGGAGTGCCCTGTATACAAAGTATATATAATTAAACTCAACCATAACCAAATAATATAATAAAGATTAAATTTAAATAAAGTTTTTTATAAAATTTTTTAATATAAAGAAGACATGTGGTAAAAAGTTTATGTATAACCAATTATAGTAGAGAGAGAATAGAAGATTACTTTTTACATGATCAATCATAAAAGAAAGACAATATAAATAAAGCCTATAATTAGAACTTTATCTAAATTTTTTTTGCAAAATAATTCAATATAAATTTTTTTTAATTTTTTTCAATGTATACTCCTATTAAAAATAATTTCAACTATTTCAATATAATTAGACACTACATACAACATTTTTCTTAAAAGAAATTCGAATCTTGATTCACTATAGTGCGGAGAGGATGCTTAGTACATTTTTCTTATCATTCGGCTCCTAGACTAAAGAATTAAAAAGATATACCCTTGACGGGCCGGTCACGGGCTGGCCCGTTTATTAGGCGGACTTGGGAATTGATGCTCAAGTCCGCCCATATTGGTCCGCAGGCTAAACGGGTTAGTTCGTGGGCCACTTTTTAATTTTTTTTAAATATATTATTTTAAAAAAATAATTATAAAATTATATTTTTATTTAAAAATAAGTATTTTTTTATTTTAAATTAATATTTTATTATTATTTATACACATTATTAAAATAAAATTATTATTTAACATATAAAATTATCTAAAATATATATATTTATACATATTTTAAACAAATATATATTATTATTATTATTATTATTTTAATTTTTCGCGGGCCGGCCTACGGGCCTGTTTAGCCCGCGGACTTAAACGGGCCTGATTTACAATGTCCAAGCCCGTCCATTTAGTGGGCGGGGCGGGCTAACCCGCGGGCCAAAACCGTTTTGATAGTACTAAACTCAACTCTCTAGTAAGTGTTTTTTTTGTTTAATTTCCAATAGATTTTTTTTATTAGATGTAATCTTGTTTAAGGTATTCTTAAACATTATATGTGAATATTTTTCTCAATAGAGATTCGAATAATAATTTGTCATGTTATAAATGACTAATTTCTTCCACTTAACCAAACCCTCTTTAACATGATTTTAATTTTGTTAAAGTGGTAAAAAGTCCAATATGACCCATGGAATAAATGCCATATTCACATATGTCCCTATCTCACATAATTAAAGTGGTTGTTTGCTATAATTTAAAAAGGCTTTTGGGGATGGAGAAAGTTGAATTCTTTTCTTTCCTCCTCACTTCAAAACCACAAGTTTGATAAATAAGAGCATCTATTCAAAAAGCCAAAAGCAAAGGTTTTGATCAAACTTTCTAAATTATCATATGGCCATCAAATAGCTAGGAATAATACTTACTTACTCCCCAACCCCTTATAAAAAACTGAACACTTTAATTCAAAACTATTTTGGAGCAAAAAATGTTGGGCAGCATTATATATATAAAGTGTTCAACTTTTCCCACAACTCAAGTATCTCTTTACACAGTTTACACTATAGAAAAAAAACAAGAAAAAAAATCTTAAGAAGATCTATGCTTGATTTCTAAATTTGAGAAACATATGCACTTTCATATTAAACGTTTAAAGTAAATTATTATTTTTTGGTATTAAAAATATTAAATTTAATTACTAAAAGATATAATTTATTTTAATTTAATCGCTAAAATATGAAAATATTAAATTTAATCCCTCATAAGATATAATTTATTCCAATTTAATTCTTAAATCATTTTATGAGTTCAATTCTCTAAATATGAGAAGTGGTATATTGATGATAAATTTTTATTAATGTGGGGTTCTTTATTCTTTTTCTTTGAATCTTTTTCATACTTTAAAGAAATGGAAAAAACTTGTACTCATTTTCTCAAGTTTGCATATTAAAATATGATATGTGTCATTTTACCTATGTGGGCATTTTTTCTTAATTCTGTTAATATGTTGTTAAGGAAAAAACTTACACATCACTACAAGAAAATGCTGATTTAGCTACGGAAATTAGCTAGGGAAAATTTCTCTAGCTAATCCCTAGCTAATCTGATAAAAAAGTTTAGCGCAAAAAGGCGGGCAAATTTAGCTACGGATTTTCCTAGCTAATTAGCTAGGGAAAAAATCCCTAGCTAATTTATTATATGTATATATAAAAAATGTTTTACATTAATAAATCAAAAAGTGATAAATGACCTAGTGGTTGGCCTAGTGATAAATGGCCGGAGGCCGGTGGAGGAGGTCGCCGGCGACAATTTTCGGAGGGTGCGATTTAGCTAGAGAATTGCTACGGATTAACTAGGGAATAACTACGGCTTAGCTAGGGATTAGCTAGGAAATTTAGCTAGGGATTGGCTACGGATTAGCTACGAAAAAATCCATAGTAGCAACTAGCGTCCATATATTAGCTAGGGAAAAATCCGTAGCTAATCGGATTAGCTAGGGATTAGCTGCGGATTTTTCCCTAGCTAATCCTGTTTTTTCTTGTAGTGCATGTCATGTTTTGATAGGCAAACTTGAGGAAATGGATATAAAGAAATGGATGCAAGTTTTTTCCTAATGAAATTTACCATTCCTCAATTTTAGAAAGAGTTTAAGACTATGTTTGGATGAGGGGTTTAGGATGGATGGGTAGGGTTAAAATAGGTTGAAAGTGTGTTTGGAAATTTTTTTTAAGTATGGAGGAGATGAAAGAGAATGGTCTCTCAAACCCTCCCTAACCCTCCAAAAGTTCCATTTTGTAGCCTATGTTTGGATGGAGGATTTAGCATGGAAGGGGAGGGAAGGAGGGGTGTTTAAAACTATTAAAATTATGTTTGGATGGTTTTTTTAGTAATGGGAGGGATGAAAGTGGAGTGTCTCTCAAATCCGCATTAATCCTCCAAAAGCCTCATTTTCTAGACCCATCGATTTGGAGGTCTAGGATGGAAGGGTGAAGCTCATTCCATTCCCTTTCAACCAATTCCTCGTTAAAACTTTCAAACAACATTTCTATCCATACCACTCCATTCCACTTCTCACTTCTCGACCCCTTTCCATTAATAACCCCTCCCATCCACCCTCCATAAAACTCCCAAACATAACCTAAAATATATTTATATTTTTTTATAAGCATTATTCATTAAAAATGTACAATTCTGCTGGAAACATTGTCAACATTAACGTACGTATGTGTCCACAAAAATTAAATCATGATTTCTTATACATATATTTTAAAGATAAGCAAGTTTTTAATTTGGAGGTATTGATTGAGGTGTCTATACTACATGTGTGTCACTTGCTTGCTAAAAGGAATGACTGGAAAAGTACATGCAAAAGCACAAAAACAAAGCAACTTTAGGCTGAGATGGAATCATATGAATTAAAAAAGAGAAAAAAGCTCAGTGGCTGATGCAAAACACTAATTGATGGATAACGGTGAACTTAATTATTAAATTAAATCATATATTATATATTGGCAATATATATATATATATGTTATCTCAATATTTGAATTTTCCATTAAATATATCTTTAAAGTTTGATTACAATTAATTATACTCTCAAACTTTTATTTTTCGAGTAATTTTGTTGTTTTCATTAACACCGTCAAAATAAATAACAGTTGGGATTTATGTGGCATAATACGTGACAAGAGATTGTGATCGACTATATATGTTCATGTATGTGTTATGTCATATTTTCCTTCATCCTGTATGTCATGATTTTGTCTATTTTAATTTACATATCATAAAATGCTTCGAGCGTGATGGTCTGTCCAATCATATTTTTCTTACCACGTGTCACACCACATAAGCATAAGATCGAGTGAAACATGACGTGACATACATAAATTCAGTCAGATTTTCTTGTCACGTGTCAGTCCACGTACGTAAGCTTAAACTGTTGTCTATTTTAACGCTGTTACTCAAAAAATGAAAATTTAGGACATAATTATTGCCTCCAATCAAACTTTGGAAGCATATTTAATAAAAAAAGCTTAAAGTATCAACGATATATTTTACCCATCATATACGTGGGACTTGAGATGCAATGCAATTTTTTACGTATCACAATCCTATCGGTCAAAATTGCATTGCATGCATGCAACAAGTTGCATACCAATCCTATATATATATATATATATATATTGAAGATTATTATGTGAAATATAAATATAAAGCATCAAGCCATCTATCCACCATGCATGTGGGGTTGGCATTTTGCTTTTGTGAAAGATTTGAAATTGATTTCTTTTGATCTCTTTTCTGTGTTTCTTCAGCTGGCAAAGTTGGCACAATTGCTCCTTTTGATAATGCTTCTTCAAACTCAAATTTAAAGGAGCAGGCTCTTCAACTTCAACTGCCCTAATCCTTCCTAGCTATAGTATGTCACTATGTGTGTGTATAATATAATATAATATAATATAATATGATATGATATGATATGATATAATATAATATAATATGATATAATATAATATATGTGTGAGTTTGATTTGATTTTCTGGTGGCTAATACTGTGGCCACGTTAATCACAATCATAATCATACATGCCGTGACAAGGAGTGCACACATGACACAGCATAAGCTCATGTTATTATCTTACCTTCTTCCTAAAATTACCCCTTTCTTGTATATAAAACCCCTTAATTAATTAAAGTGTGCCTTTTTATTTGGTTAAAAGAATCAGAGTAAATTACATTCATGCATGTCTCTTATCGTGAGAATCACACTCCTATTATCTTTATAATTTTGATAGTTTTTTTTAATATATATATTTGCTAAGAGAATTCTCTAATACAAGGAAGATAGGTGACAAAATTTAGGTGAAGAGAGAATATAGAATATTATATTTAATTACATAAGCAATTACATATAAAAGTGAGAGTACAGCTATAATTTATGATTAGAGGAACTTTATAATAAACATATAAGGAATTTTACCAAATTTGTTTTTCTTATAAAAACTTACACTCTTCTCCTTTGAATGATTTTTTTTTTTGGATAACTTCTCCATGATTAAAAAACAATTTTATTCTTTCGGACTAAAATATTTTTAATAGTATTATTAATGTCTTAACTTTTTTTAAATTATTATTATTATTTAATTAAAAATACTTTTTAAATTAGTCAAATACATCTTAAATTATAAAAAAAATGAGGTGTTTATTTTAAAAGTGTTTATTTTCTTAAAATGACAGTGGCCACGTTAATCACAATCATAATCATTTTAAAAATATTTATTTTCTTAAAATGAGATGTTTGACAAATCATTCAAAAGTGCTTTTAAGTTGTAGCAGAAGCTAAAAATTGAAGCTTCTGTTACCAGCCAAAAGCAGATATTAAAATTTGATTTTTAAGGACAAAAATACCCTTACTAACATTTTAAATTTATATAAAAACATTTAAAAATTTATATTTAATTAATAAAGACTATAATAATAATAATAAAAATATTTATAATTAATTTTTTATTTAAATAAAATTAATATATATTTAATAAAAATAATAATCATAAATAAAAAATTATATTAATTAAAATTAATACTTTTTCATTAACAATTTATTAAATTAATAAAATAATTAACATTTGATATTTATTTGTATAATAAAATTTAACAATAATAAATATTTATACAATTTATTTATTTAATTAATAACACTTAAATCTATATATGCTATTCTTAATAATTTTACAGTCAAAAACATTTTCTAAACACAAACTATTTTTTAAAAGTCTTTCAATTCAGTTTGTCAAATATAAATCGCTTTTCTCTATCAGTATTTTTTTAAAAATTCTATTTAAAAAAATAATTTAAAAGTAAGAATTTTTAAAAGTAATACCGTAATTTATGTTAAAAAATTAGTTGTGGTTTTTTCTTTTTTAAAAAAATAAAAGCATATAAAATGACATATTTAGCATTTGGAGGGTCCGCTCCGCTCAGCTGGCTGGCTCGCGCGCACTGGAGAGAGACTGAAAGAAACGCATCACGCATGTGGGTGGGAGGAGTTGCAGCAGTAAGTGTGAGAGTCATAAATGTGAAAGCTTTCGTCTTCTGCTTAATCAACATCCCATTTTTACCTCCTTCCCTCTCTCTCTAAGCAATAACTATATAGTGGTTTTGGTATTTCGTAGCTACTAGCTAGCCTTGGTGGGTCTGGACTCTGCAAGAAAAAAGAAAGAACCGATTTTTATTTGCTATTTTTGGTTAATCTGGTGATTCCAGCTTCTGGGTCTGTTTTTAACTCCACAAAATGAGTTCTGATGAGAAGGGTGTGAGTACTTCTTGCAAAAGAACGGTTTCTCTTCCAGCTCCCAAGGTAGCTAACTCTCTGCTTTTCTTCTTCTTCTTCTTTTATTTTGAAGGAGTAGTGTGTATTTTAACTCTGAAGATGTCTTTTTCTTTTTCCTTTTCTTCTTGTCTATTGGGTCATCTATAAGTATTTAGTTTCAGCTTTTAAGCGTTTTTGTTGGGATGATGAACTTTTACAAGGAAAATTTTCAATTCTTTTTGGGGGTCAAATGTTTGAAGTTTGAACCAACCCTTTCAGGTTTCACGGGTCCTTGTCTGTAATCCTGAATAAGTTTTTATTGTGTTTCTTAATAACTGAATGGTTTTTGGCCGGTTGATCTCAGTTTTTTTTTTCTTTGTGGTAATCTTTGCTCTATTTGAATTGCAACAGTTGTGTCCGTGGATTATGATGTTATATTAATATTATACCTTTCATTCTGTGCATTTCCTTTTCTTTTACTTGGTAGCAAGTAAGTTTGTTCTAATTATGCAGTATGAAACTTCTTTCAAATTGATAATTGCCCCTTGAAAGTTGAAACCCTTTTAAGAGTTAGTTCTTCTGCTTTTATCAAAAATAAAGAGTTAGTTCTTCTGCATATAAGCCAGCAAGTTATTACTCTGAAACCTCAACTTCATATATGTAAGTGTCATATATTGGCGCCTAGACATCCAGAAAACCTAGTTGGTTGAAACCTGGGGTTGCTGGACAAAGCTTTTAGCAACTTAGGTAATTTGCTCAAAACTTGTGTTGTACTTTGATTCCAAGATGGCGTGTCTTTCGCTCCAATGGGGATTTCCCAGTGTAGTTTATGGCTGAATTTCAGCCTGGTGGTTTATAACGTTGTGCTTAATCAATCATCGTAAAAATTGGGCTTAAGAAATCTGCGGGGTGTGTGGTTGAGTGGAAATGAGTCATCAATCTTTATTCAAATGTCAAGGGTTCTATCTTGGGCTCTTGTTATGGAGCAGCTTTAAATCCTCGTGCTAGTTGTCTCTCACTTTGAGGTGTCTACAAGCTAGTGACGGGATTACTCAGCTTGCTCGACGGTGGAGACCCTGGTTTTGGCCAAAATGGATATAAGAATCATTGATTCTGTGAGAGACCATTCTATTAGTGTGCAAAGAGAGTTTCAAGATTCAGTGATTGCCTAACTGTTTGTTCTTAAGGAGTAGGCATACTATGCAGTATTTATTTTCCCCAGTTCATGCTTCCAAATGATAGCAATTTTTTGTAATTGCATTTTTCTTTTCATTTTTTCATCATGGTCATGAACAGTACTTTGAGGATGGTTTGATTTATTCTTTAGCTAATTATATATTTTATGATTGCTAATGATATGCTGTGTAGTGTGCTAAAGAAAATAGTACTGTACACTGAATTAAAGGATCTCTAGCCAAAATCTTTTTCTTTATACTAATCTTTTGTTAATACATATGATCCTTTTGGAAAAGTGTGTCATGCAAATCTTGAATTCATTTGTTTATGACTTTTACATCATACATATTTTATAATTTTTTAACAATTCTTCATGGTTTGGATAATAGCAGTTTTATCTCTATTTTTTCTTTGTGGGGTGAGTGAGGTTGTGGCGTGGAAGAGTCTTGATCAAAGATAGTAGTAAAATTCGGTGACTACGGTCATAGTTAGGCACTATAGAAGTATAGATTGCTGTATGTATGGAATACTTTTAATATCTATTAATTTCATATATTGTATTTATAGGTTGATGATCAAATGGGAATAACTGAAGATTTGACACGTGTGCGTCATTGGAAGCGGCAGAATCTTCTTCTAGAAATACCCCCGAGAACGTCAGAAGACCATCCTCAGGATTTTGTTGCAATTAAAATGCCGATGACACCAAGTCCAACACCCAATACCAAGAGAGTGAATTTTCTCATGACCTCTCGCTCTGTTGATGCTCCAATTCACTCTCCAGAGCCTTCTGTGTCAAGAAGCAAATCATCCATTCGAAGTATCTTACCAAAATTGAACTTCAGGTATAAGATGTCATCAGATATTGAAAAGGCTTCTACTGCAGCTCCAGAAATTTCCTCTCCGTTACCTCAGGAAAAGCTTTCAATCGCAAGATCATTGTCCCTTACTAAGATCTTTACTCCTAGGATCAAGAGAACAGCATCGTTACCGGTAGATGAAATTGCACTTTCAAATTCAGAATCTGCTCATGGTGGAAGTGTTGGTGGTTCTCTCTATGTAAGATATTATCGGTATTCTCTTGAAATTAAAAAAAAAATTCATGATTAATTGGCATCTTGGCTTTTCATTAGCTATTATTAGAGATAAAGATTCATATGTTTGCTGAATTTATTCTGGTGTAGTCTTGAAAATGTTAGTTTCTTCAAGACATGCTTATAGATACAGGGAATATCAAATTTCTGAGCATCTGATGTTGACTGCTTAACTTTGATTCTGATGCTTCCCAAACCTTCTTTATCTAATATTCCGGTTGATGTTGATTCTTAGATCGTGAAATTAGATATCCTTTCTTTGCTCTTATTTATGAGTTCCTTTTGCAGAGGAAAGAGGCCAAGGGGCAGATAGCCCGCTCTTTGTCGGTGCCTGTTGACGATATGGATAAAAGCATGAGGAGAATGGACACGTTTTTCCGAGTTATTCCTTCCACTCCTCGTGTAAAGGAGAAAAAGGAAACCTTGACCACATCCCCGGCAAAGGATACTGGTACGCCGTTGTAAGCACTTGCATCTGCACTCATGAAAAATGATTCATTTTATATGCATAGGTTTCTTCTATAAAAAAAATATGTATAGGTTTTCGAAAAAAAAATATATGTATAGGTTTCTAATAAAATTCCTGGATTGTCAGTCACAGTTATGACATGTCAACAGTATTATTAGCAGTTAGTCAGAATATTTTTAGGACTACTTCCTAAAGCCTGGTGTATCGGACTGCTTAGTGTTTTTAAGAACTTCCTATTTGTATAACTGGGTTATATTATATCTGTCTTGATTTTTCGCACTTGAACATAGGTAAAGTATTCCTTTCTTTCTATATTTTCCCTGATCGCCTTTTTAGCATCTTAATTTAATTTTCTAATTCTGAAGCACTTACGGTCCAATTCTATGCACAATTAATTACTCGTCTTCAGAGTCGTCTCTTGGTTCGGAAAATGATGATGCTGATAAATGAATGATGTCTTCATTTTTCTTTTTTGATTAGCAGTTGAAAGTAGCTTAAGTTTTTCCTTCCTTTTAACCATTTCCCCTGACATTTTCACTTACATTTTCAAATCCTACATGAAACTAGTAACTAGTATTCAAAGTCTTTCTTGATTCAGATGATGATGATGCTGATGGCGAAGATATTGCCGAGGAAGAGGCCGTGTGTAGGATTTGTTTGGTCGATCTATGTGAAGGAGGCGAAACCTTCAAGATGGAATGCAGCTGCAAAGGTGAACTTGCTCTGGCACACCAAGAATGCGCTGTTAAATGGTTTAGTATAAAGGGAAACAAGACCTGTGATGTGTGCAAAGAGGAGGTTCGCAACCTACCCGTCACTCTCTTGAGGATCCACACTGTTCTAGCTCAGAATGCTGGAGCTGGTAGGTCTCAACAGGCAGATGCAAGTGGATACAGGCATGTGAAATTTCTTTTTGTTTGATAGAGATCAATTTCACAAAGGAAAAAACTAAGGTAAAGTTGCTTAGGTGCTTGCTATAAAGTTCACCAATCATAAACCTTATTTATATTCTCTCTCCAATTTGATTGGTTATGTAATTTATTGCTTTTCATTTTCTCTCTCTACCATGATTGGTTATACAAAAAATTTTTGTCACGTGTTTCAATTATATTGGTGAACTTTATAGCAAGCACCTAAGTAACTTTACCTCAGTTTAGTCCTTTCACAAATGAATGTGTATCATGGGTTCTTATGGCCATTGCAAAGTATATTTGTGGTAACGATATGAACCACCATCTAGAATTTGGAGCCAATTATGACACCTTCAATCAAGTCTCTGACTTGTTTGTGATGAAGGCAAATGTCATTCCGATCCCTATTTGAAGACTTCATTCTTGCAATTTTCATGCTTCAAGTATCCTGTCTTAAAAGTGATCCAGAGTGTTCTGATTTTAACTTTGTTGTTAGTTAATTACTTGTACTGTCCATAAATATTAGAGTCATACCGAAACTTTCTCTATTCAATTTTATAGGGTTTGGCAGGAAGTACCTGTGCTTGTCATTGTCAGCATGCTGGCCTATTTCTGTTTTCTTGAGCAGCTATTGGTAAGTACAAGTAACAATCCCTCACTTCTTTCAATGTTATATAATTTTGTATAATAGACTCAGTAATTTGATTCTGCAGGTTGGAAAAATGGGTACTGGTGCAATTGCCATATCTCTTCCATTTTCCTGTGTATTGGGTTTACTCTCCTCCATGACATCATCAACCATGGGTAGGTTTGCATTGAAATATCTTTCGTACATATTGTCGAATGCCGAGATACTTTCTCTTATTCATGGAAACCCTAACTTTTGAACTTTTATGTGCAGTGAATAGCAGGTTCATCTGGATTTATGCATCTGCACAGTTTGCTCTGGTGGTTCTATTTGCACATATATTTTACTCCTTGGTAATGTTTTTTCTTTTTAACTTTCTCTAGTCAATTTTCACCTTGCACATATATTTCATATTCTATGTGTGCCAGTTTCATACGTCGTTATAAGCACTCACCACCAGGTTGGCCCGTTTAACTCACTTTTTTTGGTGAGGCAGGTTGAAGAGTTTTAGCTCATTCAAAAACGGGTCAAAGCCAACCTGGCTCACTTAACCCACAGGTTAGGTGGGTTGGCCCGTTTAACCTGTGACCTATAGTGTTTTACAGCCCTACTTGAAGCCCATGTTAGGACATTTAGTATGAAGTAGTGAAATGAATGAAACTGGCACACATAGAATCTGAACCTTGTGCACTTCAACATATTTGGGACTGATGAAATTCTGTTCTTTCTAAATGACTTCCTCTTGCGTTTGTTTTCCTGCAGGTTCATGTGCAAGCAGTTCTGTCAATCCTTCTTGCAACGTTTGCCGGGTTCGGTTTCGTGATGAGTGGAAGCTCCGTACTCGTCGAGATTGTTCGATGGAGAAGAAGATGGCTGGCTTCAGCAGAGCAGCGGCAGTACCATGCTTCTCATACCACAACACAACCGCATTCTGGCGTCCCCATCGCTACTCAAAATGTAGCACTAAATCAGCAAAACTCAAGCCAGAGCTGAATTCATAATCTGTATGTCCTCTTTTGTACTGTCATGAAGATCATTTGAAAGGAGAAAGATAAAAGAATACTGTATAGGGAAATTAAACTCTCATTGTACAGGTTTATGTTGTAGTGTAATAGAGTGGCCTATATAGAATTTGTGTATTGTTATTAGTATGTGGTAAAGCAGAAGGCTTCTTCTGGCCTTCTTTTTTGTAATCTCTGGTGAGAAACAAGGATCAAGAAAAATCAACATTTGAATCTCTCTCAGTTGGGGATTATTAATGAATGATGAGTATATTGTTTATTTTTGGTTGCCCAGGTAACCTCCAATTGTATATAATCCTGTTTGAGCTAGCAGATGTCTTTATAACGGGATAGAACTTTCTCAGCAAAGAATTTTTTATATGGAAGTCTTGAACCTGAGACATTGTTTAAGGAGAATGGAGCATATTGTTTGTTTGCTGATGAGCCAATGCCATATAAAATGAGGTGGCAATCTAAATGAAGCTTAATGCCTTCTGTTTCTTTAGTATTAGTAGGAACTTAAGCACGTCATGGATTTATTTACAAGTACTTCAGGAGGTTGTTTGTGCTTAGCATACCCTTATTATAAAATGCACGGATGTAAAGTAATGTAAAATAAAAAAAAGTACTGTAGAAAAAAGTGAAGAGAGAGATAGAGAAAAAGTATGATAAAAAATGTGTTTGGTATGTATAAAATATGATATAAAATTTTTTTTAAGAATTGTGAGATTACATATATTGCACTGTGTGCAAAACTTACCAAACGTACTCCTAGTCTAAGTAATATGCCCAGTAGTTTTGTTTGTGTGCTTGCTGTGTCTTTTACTTTTGAATTGGAATGTATAGCTTTATTTATTGAGTTTCTTACTTTTAGCAATAAAGGATGTTTATATTCTATAAGATTTTACGGTACAAAGAAAGACATGTTATAAAAAAATTTATGTATGATCAATTATGATAGAGAGAAGATATAAAAAATCACCTTTTTATATAAGAAATTTGACTTAAGTTTTTTTTTAATAAGTATTCAAGAGATCATTTTATACATAAATTTGAATAGTTTATATTACCTTAGAGATATTTTATATTAGCACTAAACTCAGGTAAGGTTTTTTTATGTCTTTTTTATAAGATTCACCAATAGAAAGAAGATACATGACAAAAAAATTTATGTATAATTAATCACGATAGAAAAAAATATAAAAGATCACCATATAAAAAAAGAAAGTATAAATGAATGTTATAATTAAAGAATTGTAGCAATGAAAAAAAGAACTTTATTTAAGCTTTTGTTTTATTGTTCTTATCCCCCATCACATCATAATCTCATATTATTGTTGGGAAAGGTCGATAATTTCATCACTCAGTCACCATCATATAATGTTCTTTATGAAAAGAAAAAAGGAAGTGTATAAGAGTGAAGTTAGGTTGTTGAAATATTACTTGTCTTAAATTTAATTTTTGAATAATAAAATTATCAAATTTAATATTTAAAAGATTTTATTTATCTTAATTTAATTATTAAATCACCAATATATCAAATTTAATCTTTTTTATATTTGAGTTGTTTACATTGCATCGGTGAATTATAAAACTATCAATTTGATGTTTAAAAGATACTTTATTATATTGTAATTTTGTCTTTGCATTATTAATCATCACAATCCATTACAAAACATGAACAAAAACATAATAAGATAATTGTATTCTCTTAATTATTGTCTATCGAATTTTATTCTTAAAAAAATGAGAGTGAAGCGTCGTCAGGATTAAATATCATCAATTAATGACTCAAATGAAATATATAATATATAGAAATGTTAAGGCAAGAATTATGATGGTGAATATGGTGGGAAGGTGAAGAGAGAGAGTAGTCTTGTGGTGAATGCATGTGATGGCACGTGACGTGAGTGAATGTCACAATTTGAATGTGAAAAGAGAAGTTAGTCGGTAACGTTAATCTCTTGTGTGCCGCTACCGCCCACCGGAATATCTCTATCTCTATGGCCATCTTTGTTATAAAGAATTTACAAGGAACCAAGAAAGAATTAGAAGATTGCTATTTTTTTTATAGGTATTTTTTTATTTGAAGTAATCTAGCTGTTCGAGAGCTGGTAGAAGTCTTGTAACATGATTAAAGCTCTTGCAACTGAGGTTTTTCTATACATAAGTTTCGGATTCGAAACCTTGCTTAAAATGGTCATTTTATTACATTCCATTTCCATTACCAAACTTTTATTACTAAACACATTAAATGCATTTCGTTTCCGTTTTTGTTTCTATTTCCATTTCTATTTCTACCTAATAAACGTGCTCAAAAAATTTTGTTTCTTTAGCTTTTTTTTTTTGCCAAATTACTTTTTGGTCCTCAACGATTGCACCAAGTTTAATATTGATCCTCAACGTTTCAAAAAGTTATTTTAGGTCCTCAACATTTTTTTTTTGTTAAAATTGGTCCTCCAGCGTAACTCCGTCTGTTTTTTTTTGTTAAATGTTGACGTGGAAGGCTTTTGTGGCACACCCTCTCTCCTACGTGTCATATTTGGATGATATGACACCCTCCCTCACTCCAACTCAGCAAAACGACGCTGTTTTGCATCACTTCTCTCTCACTTCAACTCAGCAATACGGCATCGTTTTGCTGATTTGGAGTGAGAGAGGGTGTTATATCATCCAAATGACACGTAGGAGAGAGGGTGTGCTACATAAGCCTTCCACGTCAGCATTTAACAAAAAAAACCAGACGGAGTTACGCTGGAGGACCAATTTTGACAAAAAAAACATTGAGGACCTAAAATAACTTTTTGAGACGTTGAGGACCAATAATAAACTTGGTGCAAACGTTGAGGACCAAAAGAGTAAATTGGCCTTTTTTTTGCCGGAGTTTTTTTAGTTTTTTTTTAATCCAAAAGAAAGACTAATGAGTCACTTGGTTATCAGAATGTTAGAGAGAATATGAATGTGAATGAAAATGCTAAAGGGAATGAGAATTGGAACATGAAAGTGTTGTGATGTGAATGGAATAAAGTGGATAAAATAACCATTTTACCCTCATATTAAATGTGAGAATAAAAGTAAATCATGTTTGGTAAACAAAACGATGTAGATTACAAAACTAATTCAGTACCCCACAAAACAAACTAAATGTGGCCTAAACAAATAAATCTTTCACCAAAAACATGAAAGGTGATTAATTTTTTAAGCAAAATATATATAGAATTAAAATATTCAAAATAATAAATGATAACTCTGAATGTAATATGAAATCATATCATATACTCAATTTTTTCACTGCATACAAATATGAATAAAATAAAGATAATTTTTAAATTGATTTACATTTTCAATATCTTATCTAACTTATGAGGCTTTATGAAAGGATTATGTTTGATGAATATTTTATGATTAATTTATATCTATATATTAAAATAGATTACACTAAAGGAGATGCTGACAAGTATAATCCAATAATAAATTTTAACTTTTTCTAAAAATAATATTTATAAAAAATAAAAAAAAATCAAATAAATAAATTAAGAAATCTTTTCAATCTTGAAATAAGATTTATTGTTATAATTTAATAAAATAAAAATAGTATGATTTAATTTAAATAAAATATTCAAATAAGATTTATAGTTATGATTTCAAATCATCTATATCTACATATTAAAATAGAGTATACTAGAGGAGACGCTAACAGTGTCACCCAATGGTAAATTCTAACTTTTTCAAATAAAATTAATTATAAATTAAAAAATTAAAAAAAATTCTTGAAATAACATTTATAGTTATGATTTAATAAAATAAAAATAATATGATTTAATTTTAAAAATATTCAAATAATATTTATATTATGATTTTAAATTAGATTTAGAATAATATATATATATATATATTTGTACAACAATAATAAATAACAAAAAAAAAGTAATTTTTTTTTTAAAAAAAAAAGACAATATAAGTGACATAAACAATATTAAATTTTTTGTTTTTCAATTAATTTTTTGATCTTTAATATTATTTAAACATGAACTTTAATGAAACGATATTCCACTAAACTAAAGTCCCACATCTTTTAGTTTAGAAATTAGATGAAACAAAGTTTATATAAATAGTGAAGAAATTTACAAGGCTCCACCATATTACAACAAGTGTAGTCAAATAATATATTGACTTTGGATAGTTGCATGCATATTATCAACGGTTTTCACCAATCTAAAAGTTTCACACTTTGTAAAAACAAAAAGTTTAACAAATGACATCTTAGATTTTTTTTCATTGTAATTTATAAAATCAAAATTATAAGAAAATATAGATTTACATCAGCAAAAAAAAAATCTTTTTACGTTATAATTGAATTAAATTAAAATAATAAAATTTAAACAATAAATAAAAGATTTTATCAATATATATGATATACTTAATCAATTAAAAAAATATTATTTACAATTTAATTTTACTTAAAACATATAATAAATAAATTGATTAATAAAATTAGAGAAATTGTTACCTATTCTAGATAATATATATAATATAATATATTATAAATTATGATGAAAAATTTTAGAGCACCACTTGTTAAATTATTATATCACTCTTCAAATTCCTATAGTTCCATTTGACATGTTTTTAAGATGCCACTTGTTGAGAATTTAAATTGGTAAAAACACTTATATATATTATACACACACCCATATAGATATATACACAATTCTATAATAAGTAAACTCTTACTATTCTACGATATGATTTTACGATAGATAGATAAACTCGTTCGTGTCGTAAAATCGTATCGTAGAACCGTAAGAGTATACAAATTTACCTATATCACACACACACACATATATATATTAATATATATACTAGAGGTTTCGCATGCACATACGTGCATGCAATTTATTCTTAATTTTTTAGAATATAATTATTATATTTTAAAGCAATAACAAATTAGATATTTGATAATTTTTAAAATTTTAAATTAAAATAATTATCATAATTTAAAATAATAAATTAAATAATGAAAAATATTTACTTGTCCACATTTTTAGTAACTACCCATCATATATGTTTTCTCTCTCTCACATCCTCTAATTAGAGGTGTGCAAAACCGATCCAAACTAAACCGATCAAAACCGACTACATAATCGGATGGATTGGTTAATTTTTTTTTACAACCGATTTGGTTCGGTTCGGTTGATGAATGAGGTCTAATCCCAACCGAACCGAACCAAACCAACCGATTCTAATTTTTTAAAAATATTTTATAATGTTGATTTTTATGGTTTTATGATGTTGGATTGTAATTTTAAGTTTGTAATGCTGAAATATTGTACTAATAACTTTAGTTTGTTGGTTTTCATGGTTAGGAATAGCTATTTTTATTTTTTTAGGGTTTAAATTGAAGAGAAAAAAATAGTAATTTTTTTTTACTTTGTCAAAAAACCGATCAAACTGAACCGAACCCAACCGATTTCGGTTCGGTTCGGTTCGGTTGATGTCCAAAGAGCGGATTGGATTGGATGACTTTTTTAGTCATCGGATTGGATTGGTTCGATTATCTAAATCGTCAAAACCGAACCAATCCGCAATTTGCTCACCCCTACCTCTAATCATATTTTTCCCATATTTTTTAATTATAAAATATCTATTTTGTGACATCAATGACCAAAATGGTCCAAAGTCATATATATATATATATACTAGAAGTTTCGCATGCACGTACGTGCATGTTAAAATTTTTTAATTTACAAAATATAAAATAAATTATTATTAATTATAAAATAATAAATTAAAGATTTAAAAATTATTTTCTTTGATAACTACCACAATTATTAGTTTTTAAAAACAAAATTATCACTATCACTATTCTCCTATTTTCTCTTTCCCATGATCTTCTCACATAATTTTTTTATTTTCTTTTTAATTAGTTAAATGGTTATTTTAGGAGACTAGAGGCTTCGCATGCACGTTACATGCACGTAACGTGCATGTAATTTTTTTTTAAAAAATATATTATAAAATTATGATTATTATATTTTAAATTAATAAAAAATTATATATTAAATTATTTCAAAATTTTAAAATATAAAATAAAATAGTTATTATATATATATATTTGAAATAAGATATTTATTATATTTAAAATAATAAATGAAATCCTGAAAAGTTATCGTTATTTTTATTTTTTCTCACCCATGATCTTCTCATATCATATTTTTATTTTCTTTTTTAATTAACTAATTGACTATTTTAAGAGACCGTTGACGAGAAGACTCCACAACCATATTAATATAGATATATATATATATATACTAGAGGCATTGCACATGCAATCATTTTTTTAAATTAAAAATTAATATAAAAATATTTTTTTATTATTATTTTTTAATATAATAAATAATTCAATAACTACTTATATTTTTAACTTCTCTTTCACTACTTTTATTAACAACTTACCCATGATCACTTTCTCTCTCATATCTCCTCCAATCATGTTTTATTCTATATTTTTTAATTATAAAATATAATTATTTTATGACACCAATGATCAGAAAGGTCCAAAGCTATATCTATATTAATATGGCTGTGGGATCTTCTCGTCAACGGTCTCATAAAATAGTCAATTAGTTAATTAAAAAAGAAAATAAAAATATGATGTGAGAAGATCATGGGTGAGAGAAAATAAGAATAGTGATAACTTCTCAGGATTTCATTTATTATTTTAAATATAATAATTATTTTATTTTATATTTTAAAATTTTGAAATAATTTAATATTTCAATTTTTATTAATTTAAAGTATAATAATCATAATTTTATAATATATTTTTTAAAAAAATTAAAAAATAAATAACATGCATGGTACGTGCATACGAAGCCTCTAATATATATATATACTAGAGGCTTTGCATACATCAATGTGCATGCAATCATTTTTTTTGAAATTTACTATAAAAGTATTATTATTATTATTAAATATAATAAATAATAAATAATTCAATAACTACTTATATTTCTAATTTCTCTCTCACCACTTTTATTAACTACCTTACCCATGATCTCACTTTCTCTCATATCTCCTCCAATCATGTTTTATTTCATATTTTTTAATTATCAAATATAACTATTTTGTGACACCGATCACTGTAACAAAGATTTTTATAATTTTAACTATAACATATATTTTAAAAAAATCTATAACATATTAAATTATAAGAACAAAGATTTCTTTTAAGGCTAAAAATGCATTTGATAGGTAAGACTTAGTAGATAGAGGATAAGGGTAATTTTTCAAATCTTCCTATCCAATTTCTACTAAGGCTATGTTTGGTTGGGTGTAGAATTGAATTATATGTGAAATTGCACATATTTCAATGAATTATTTAGTTTGGTTGGGTAAATGTAGAATTGGAATTGGATTATGTGGAATTGGTGAATGTGTAAAAAATGTGGAATTAAATTCTTTATTTTTTAGATGGAATTGGGATAAGTTTTGTAGAATTGGGATGAAATGACAAATTTGCCCCTACTTTTTCTTCTCTCTCTCCCTCACATCTCTCGCTCTCACTCATGCAGCCAATAGCCCTTAGCCCTTACTGTTTTTTTTATTACTGTTTTTATTATAATTATTTATTAATATTTTTTATAATTACTTTTAATGAATATAAATAATTAAAATTTTTTATAATAAATATAAAAAAATAATTATATACTAAAAAAATAAAACTAAAAGAAAAATAATTATTTAATATTTTTTGAGGGGCAAATAAGTCTTCTTACCTCACATTCTTTTACAAACTTTCAATTTCATCTTTTCATACCAAACACATTTTTCAATTCAAATAATTCAATTCCAATTCCATCTCACCAATTCCAATTCCACTTATAATCCAATTCCAATTCCAATTCCACAATTTTTTTGAACCAAACGCAGCCTAAATGTATACATTTATGGGTAACGTATCTTTGATACCCCCAACGTTTGTGCTTTTGGTCAAATATATCTTAAACATTTGATTACAATTAATTAACTCCTAACGTTTCAATAATTTTTTAACAATCCTACACTTTTCACTAACACCATTAAAATAATTAAGAATTTTTGTTGACTTGATGTGACACGTGCAAATTATATTTGATTAAATCTAATTTTTTTCACGTCATATTTTATTTTACTCTCCATATCATCAATGAATCAATCGATGTGTTTAAACTAAACATCTCCTTCCTCATCTTTAAAAAGAACCTAAAACACAAAAACGCTGTAAGAAACATCTTCTCAAAACACAATCACCTCGTTGACAAGATTCCGACGACAGGAAGATGCAGCAACTCATCTAATATCTCTGTTTGCTTTTAATTCAATCAAACTAACTAGGGCCGTAAACGAGTCGAGTCAAATCTCATATGTTTAAACTTAGATCGTTAAAATAAGACGAGCTCAAACTTAAGCCCGAGTTTTTAAACGAACAAAAAATATGATCAAGCTTAGCTTGTTTAATTAATCGAGTTATTCACAAGTTTAACGAGCCGAGCTAAGTACTTATCAACTTTCATAGAATATATATGTACCCGAGAAAATTAACTTATATGTTATATTAATTTATGAATTTTATTCTTTTATATGTTTTATTGATCATACCCGACTCTACCTAGTGAGAAAAGGCTTATTATTGTATATGTTTTATTGATTAAAGAATATTTGTATACAACAACATAACAAATTCAATATATATGTATGTAAAATGATTGTTCATTATATATTTAAATATAACAATACATGTAAGGTAAAGAAATTTTTTCATATTATTTTATTCTTAAATGAGCCGATCATGAACTAAACGAATGAGCCTTAAATGTTAAGTTTAATAAACGAACGAGCCCAAATAAACTTTTAGACGAGTTGAGCGAACGGCTCATTTTATTTACATCCCTAAAATTAAGGATGCGGTGGAGTAAATAAACCCAACCCAATGCGACAACTAGCCGATCTGAGACTCAACGCTAGATTGAATGGTCCATTTAAAGCTAAATGCACACGAAGGATAAGTAATATGGATGAGATTTGTTAAGGTTGGTTGGCATAAATGGTCAAGAATCCGGAGAAAAGTTTTTGCTTCACTCATTCGGACGAGGGTTCGAGTTCTTTTAAAACCATCCAAAATCCTGTTTTGGTAGGCATCTCTCCCTAAGGAGATCCCCTGAAGGGCTAATTGACAAATGTAGCATATATCAGTTACTATCAGGTTTATGTTTTGTTTATGAAGTTTAATTATTAGGTGAGCTGCTGCATATCGTTCCGTTGCCTGCACAAACTTGCCCATGAGGTGATTATTTTCAAAAGATGTTTTTTTATTGATGATATGTAGAGTGAAATAAAATATGACGTGAAAAAATTGGACCCAATCAAATACTATTATCACGTGTCATGTCAAGTCAGCAAAAATCGTTAATTAATTTAACGGTATTAGTGAAAAGAATAGAATTGTTCGAAAATTGAAATGTTGGGGAATATAATTGAAATCATGGGACCCACGTGTCATGAGATTGCAATATTCTTTTTTTTAATATTTTAATAAAGAGGTAAAGTGATAATTTTAATCATTTTTATTTTTATTTCTATTCTCAAATTTTACTACCAAACACAATAAATCCATTTCCATTTCCTCTTTGTGTACTGAAAAGGCCTTAAAAGTGGGAATAGAATAAAAGTGAGTAAAAAGTCACATTACAAAAAGTAAGATATATTTAGTAATCAATTTACTAAATTATATTTTATTTCACAAAATATAAACTAATGCATTTAGACCCATTTTTAATACACAAATTGAGTAATATAATAATAGCTATATTTGATTTTTTACAATAACGCCCTGCGTTGCAGGGGAGTAATGCTAGTTAAATCTAATATATTTCATCACAATTAATTATATTATCATATTTATTAAAAAATTATATTATCATATTTATACATTCAGTTTAATCTTTCACACAATCATGAAATTTTTTTTAGTGTAGTGGCCATATATATAATTTTGTATACACGTACACATACATTATGAGTTTGGGGGCCAAGAGCCCAAGACCACCCTTAACACCTATACTTTTTATCTTTGTTTGTCAATATGGAATGATACAAATGATCAAACATTTAAAGAAAAATTATCACTTGAGGATTTAAATTCTCCTAAAGTATCTAAAATTTTATTCGATAGGTATGACTTCGTAAAACTGCTTACAGTGTAAGTCGGTAAAGTAATAATTTATAAAGGAATGGCATTGCCAAATACGGTTGGATAAGGCTTCAGTGGCTAGCATTGTCAAAACGGGCCGGGCCGGCCCGTTTATTTGGCGGGCTTGGAAAGTACTGCCCAAGCCCGTTCATTTAGGCCCATTTTTAAACGGGTCTATTTTTGTTTGCCTAAGTTCGCCCATTTAACAGTAAAACTTTGTTGACAACATCAAGAATAGTGAAGTTTTTTATCCGAAGTTTATCTTACAAATGGGATCAGTTGATCTTTATTTGCCCTTAGTTCAACAATTTTTACGAATTCTTTCTTCTGTATTGTTAGGATGGAATTGTTTGATTTATTGTAAGTGTCATTGGGCTTTTCTATAATTTGATGAATTTTATTATTATAAAAAACATCCTAAGATTTTTAGGATATTTAGTTATATTTATTACTTGGTAATCAGATATTTCATCATATGCATATTAATATGCAGAATGTTTGTTTAATTTTTTTAATTCTTTTTTAGGTATAAGCACCACAAAGATTTACATGCTGGAAGCCCAACTAATTATGATTGGTTGGTAGAGTTGAGAGCAATTGAGATCAAGCAAAAGTTTTTGTACTACAAGATTATGGTTACGATTTTAAGTGTTGGATTCATTCTTGTATCATCATATAGTTTATTCCTATGTTGGCATATTTGTGTGATAAAAATTGAGTAGTTAGTTTTTTTTTATACAATTTTATTGTCTCAATGAGATATATTTATATATACAATTTTATTGATCAATGCAAATGATCTTGTCATAATTTTTTTTCACAAAATAACCTTTAGTGGCGACTATTGAATTTTTTCGTAAAGTATGTTCTTAGCGACGATCAAATTAAAGTTACAATTAAATAACTCTTCTATGGTGACAAAAGAGTCATCGTTGAAGACTTCTGCAGGATTGATGAAAGGGGTCATCCTGAAGATGTCTATTGTGCCGATTAAATAGTCACTATTAATTAAAGAGGTCTTCAATAGTGACTAAAGGGTTGCTATTGAAAACGAGAGCAGATCCTCTAAAATTAAAATTTCTTAAAGTTTCTGAAGTTGTCTCTTGTATGATATTTTTTTAATTTTTAATTTTTTTATTTTTTAAACTTTGCACCAATAAAAAAATGAGTATTGAATCAACTTTAGAAACTTTGAATTTTAGAGGATTCAAACTCATTGAAGACATCTTTAGCGGCAACCACCCCTTCTATCACAAAAGATTGTCATTGGTAGCAACCAAAATGTTGTGATAGATATCTTTTGCAACAAAATCAGCAGGAGCGACCTTGCGACGACTCAAAATTTGCTACCATTGACCTTTCGGTCTTTGGTTTGGGGGAGAAAAATATTTGATTAAAGGGAAGAAAATATAAATGATTTTTTTAATAAAAATAACATAAAATTAAGATATGTGTGTATATATATAAGTGCCTTCACATATATAAAAATTTAACAAGGGGCATCTTAAAAATATGTCAAATGGCACTTTAGGGATTCAAAGAGTAATGCCATAATAATTTGACAAGTGGTGCTTTAAAATTTTTATCATAATTTTTAAAATACAAATGTTTTACAAATTGAACCTTGTTTTTTTTCTACCTAATTTAATGAATAAAAAATGTTTTCTAAAAATTTTTATCACTAAAATTGATTTTCTAAATCAAAGTGAAAGAAGTCAAAACTAAAATTAAACCAATCTTAAAAAATTGAAAGTATTCTTCTCCTCATCTAAATTTTCAAAATTAATATAAAATATTATAAGAATATTATTAATAAGTTATCTGCAACTATAAATAATTGAGTGTATTTTTTGAAATTGTGATTAATTTCTTAAAAAAGAATAAAGATATTATATATATATATATATATATATATATATATATATATATATATATATTAAGACTGATTCCACCGCAGTTAGACCGCCGATGAACCAATGCTCAGTTCAATGATTAATATGATTTTAAAAATATATATTGGTTATGATTAATGTTTTATTATTTAAGGGTCAAAATGCCTTGAAATTTGGGTTGTTTTATGTAAAAATAAAGTAAATTATTGTTTTACATTCTAAAAAATTCCATACTTATACGAATTGAATTCTTAAAAAATTCTACTTGTCTCGATAAGTTCATAAATCATGAAAATAACAAATATAGTCATTAAAATATTCATTTGTCTTAATTTAGTCTATAAATAAAAAAAATTTAAATATAATCCTTAAAAAATATCTTATATCATAATTTTATTCGTACATTTGATAATTTGATTCATCATATCACATGGCTTTTAAATACTTGTGTGGTTTTGTCAATAATTCGTCTAAAATTAAACTTTTATTACTATGGGTTGATGATAAAAAAAACCTCGAAAAAAAGCATGACACTAAATTTGATATTTTTATAGATTAAAAAATAAGTAAAATCTTTTAAGGATCAAAATAGTAATTAATTTACTAACAGGTGGTTGGTTGGTTGGAGTGATAGGTACTATATTTCCTTTAAACAAGGTCTCGAGTTGGAGTTTTATGTTATGTATGAAAAAATCTCTGCTGAGAGAGCTCTACCTTTGTCAATAATTCGTCTAAAACTAAACTTTTATTACTACGGTTGATGATAAAAAAAAACCCTCGGAAAAAAGCATGACACTAAATTTGATATTTTTATAAACTAAAAAATAAGTAAAATCTTTTAAGGATCAAAATAGTAATTAATTTACTAACAGGTGGTTGGTTGGTTGGTTGGAGTGGTAGGTACTCTATTCCCTTTAAGCAAGGTCTCAAGTTGGAATCTTATGTTATGTCTGAATAATAGCATTTAAAATAGGACTAAACTAAGGTAAAGTTACTTGCTAACAAGTTATCCAATAAAAATTATACATAGTGGCAAAAAATTTTGTATAACCAATTATTATAGAGAGGGAATATAAAATACACAACCAATCAAATAAGAGAGAGAGTAAAAATATAATTTATGATTGGTGAACTTGATATCAAGCACCTATTAAACTTTGCCTTAATTTTTTTCTTTAAAATATATTATTAATATTATAACAAATTTGATGAAATTAAACTAGAACAATATGCATATCTTTCGTATCCGAACTTTCAAAGCATTATTGGATGGTCAATCTCAAATTCATTTATTTTGATTAATTATATTAGGAAAAGACTGTATACATATTAAAATGAATATTTGTGAATTGCAATATAGGAAAAAAAGACATAAAGTGTATTATTTGGTAGAATTTAAACATTTAATAGTTTCATTGTCAAATTTTAAAGGTCAAAGAATTCAATCCAAATTTCAAAGATTTTCTTTTACATTTTTTTCTTTTTTTAGCATTGGTGAAAAAGAGTTCCAAGATGAGTTGAACAAAATTGACTTCATAAAGTTGACCTTTATTGCAATGAAAAATCATCTTTTATCTCTAAATTGTATGTTAATTTTCAATTTCATTTTCAATTTTTTTTTATAATTAATTTTTTTTCTAAGAGTTTCAAATAATAATCAATTTTGTCTTCAAAATTTGAAATTTGTCCTAATACCAAACATCATCAAAATTGCTTACAAAAAATGATAACATGGCATTACATAGGTAATACTAGGGGTGGCAATGGATACGGGTAATTCGGGTATCCGCGGGTACTCGTCCGAAAAAATATCTGATATTCAGTGGATATCGGATATCGGGTATTTCAAATATCGGTTATTTGAAATACCTATCGAATATTAGTCGGATTAAGATATTAGACTCGGATATCCTATATCCGTCCGATTGAATGGGCAGATAGAGTATCCAATATCCATTTTTATATAATATATTAATTAAATATAATATTTTATATATACATTTATAATATTATATATATATATATATATATATATTTAAATATAAAATAATATATATATATATTATATATTATAATATTAAATATTAAATAAAATTTTATGGTTCAATTAATAAAATTAGTATTATTAATTTTAATTTATAAAAATTATGTTTATTTTTTAGAAAATTTAACTTATTTATAATAATTTATTTAGTGATGGATATTGGGTAATGGATATCCGATAATTTAGTTGACTATAGGTAGGATAGCCAATATCTTATATCTGTTATTGTTTTGGGTATTTCGGATATCGGGTAGTTTGGGATATTTCGGGAATCAGGTAGTTTCGGATACGGATATTAACAATGTATTTTTTTTGGATTCGGTTAGGGTTCGGGTATTAGGTGTAATGGGCGGATTCGGATAGTAAAAAATGAGCGGGTACATGCCCATTGCCACCCCCGTAATACTAATGCTAATTCATCACTCAAAACAATATCATTTTTTATATTTAATGTCAACTCATTATTCAAAATTACATCGCTAACTTTTTATTAGAAAAAGAAAATGAAAAATAGTGTCATTTTGACGGCTTTTGCACGTTTATGTACACATTTAAAAACATAAACACAAATTCAGCCACATTTGAAAATTATTCATAGAAATATACTACTTTTACTGTGTTTTTCTTAATTTTTGACAAGAAAAACGCCCTCAGTGAGTGAGTTTATAGGTCAAATGGTCAACCTGAGGGCATTTTTAACGCTAAAAACGCCCTCACTCAAGTTTGACAAGTAGCGTTTAAAACGCACTCACTCAAGTTTGACAAGTAGCGTTAAAAACGCCCTCAATAAGAGCGTTTATAGGGTTGACCATTTGACTCTATAAACGTCCTCACTGATAGCGTTTTTCTTGTCAAAAATTAAGAACATTGCCCTCACTGAGGGCGTTTTTTAATGTGTATAGTGAAAGTGGTATATTTTTGTGAATAATATTTAAATGTAGCTGAATTTGTGTATACATTTTTTAATGTGTATATACACGTGCAAAAATCCATTTTGACTGACAAGTTAATATTAATATCATATATATATATATATATATATATGATGTCATGTTATTATTTGTCATTAATAATTATTAATTTAAATAATATTAAGTATTACCACGAAATTTAAAATTTTGGAAATAAAATCAATTGTAATATGAAACTTTGGAGACAAAAATATTCAAGAATAAAATTAAAATTAATGTAAAATTTGAAGAAGATAATTTTGATGAACGGGATTCTAAGAATCATATTTGGGAAGAAATGGAAATAACAAAACTAGGAGGACTCAAAATATAAAAGAAAAAAATTAAGATAAAGTTATTTAGGTGCTTGTTATAAAATTCACCAATCATAAACATTATTTATATTTTCTCTCTCATTTGATTGATTATGTAATTTATTGCTTTTTAATTTCTCTCTCTACTATAATTGGTTATAGAAAAAATTTTTGCCACGTGTTTTAATTATATTGGTAAACTTTAACTTTACCTTAGCACACTATAAGAGCACGTTCATTAGGCAGAAATAGAAATAAAAATAAAAACAGAAATAGAATGTATTAAAATGACCATTTTACCCTTTATATTAAAATAATAAAAAAAAAAGTTAGATAATGTCAATTCAATAGATATTTTATTTTATTTTTTAAAATTAATAAAAATAAAAAAGTGAAAAAATAAGTTTGTTGAACTTACTTTTACTTAACTGAAAAAAACTTATGTGTTGTTACTTACATATTTTTGGTAAGGTTAACCAATTAAAAAAAGACATGTTTCAATTTCAAGAAGAAAATTAACACATGTCTTTTTTAATTGATTAAATTGATACATATCTTTTTTTAATTAGTTAATCTTACTAAAATCATGTAAACATCAGCACATAAATTTTGTACTTTCATGCTGATTCAGCTAACGAAGATACGCGGCCAGCCACGCGCACACATGTGCAGTGCATTTAGCGAAGGATAATATTTGGTGAAGAACTCTAAATATGCTGAAAAACACATTTTTGTCATATTTCACCTTCGTTTCTCTTCTCCAATAGCATCATCGTTTCGTATTTTCCTATAATATATATACCAAAATGGTTTCAATCACAACCATCTAAAATTTCTTCAACCACTACTTCTTCCCCTTTACTTCCTTCCATTTCCTCCTCCAGGTAACCCCAATTCAATTTAACTCGTTTCAGAACAATTTGCACGATTTCTGGGTAGAAAAGTTGGATTATAGATTCATCGTTGAGAAGTGTGCTTGTAGTAGTGATTGGTGCATGCTAATTAGTTTATTTGAATTCAAATCTGTGATTCAGGTGAAGAAGTGTTGCGCCTGGAAAAATGGCTACTGGAGTTCTTCCTGCTTCGTATTCTGCTCTCAAGAGTAGGGATTCGAGTTTGGGATTTGGGAAAAGTATGGGTTTTGCGAGAGTTTCTGATTTGAAGAGAATGAAATCAGGGAGGACAAAGATCTCAGTAATAAGAAACTCATCAAGTCCTGGGAAGGATATCGCTGAACTTCAACCTGCATCAGAAGGAAGCCCTCTTTTAGGTGTACTTTCCATTATGCTTTTTTTGTTGTTCTCAGTGAAGATAAATAGATAATTTCATTTCATGCATGCTTCTATATTGCCTTTACACTGGAAATGTGGACAAAAATGTCGAAGTGTTGTCTTTAAATCAATTTCTTTATTGCTTGTTGCATTCTAACAATATGGACCTCACTTGAACTGTGTCTGAACAGATCAATTGTCACACAACTTACACATTATTCTGACAATTATTACTTTATAATTTCACCTGATGCTTGGATAATAATTTGGATGTAGTTCCTAGGCAAAAGTACAGTGAATCCTTACACAGAACTGTCAGGAGGAAAACAAGGACGGTGATGGTTGGTAATGTGGCTATTGGTAGTGAGCACCCTATAAGAATTCAGACAATGACAACCAGTGATACTAAGAATGTTGCCGGAACAGTTGAAGAGGTTATCCAACTGATAGCACAAACTTATCTCTACTTTAAACTTTTGTTTCACTTACTTATATTTATCTATAATCTACTGCCAGTGGGAAAAGGCTTTGATTGTTGTATCTATAATCTACTGCCAGGTGATGAGAATTGCAGACAGAGGAGCTGAGATTGTGCGGATAACAGTTCAAGGGAAGAAAGAAGCAGATGCATGCTTTGAGATTAAGAACTCTCTTGTGCAGAAAAAGTAAGCATGGATTAAATGAAAGCTATTGTTAGTCACAATTATCCCATATTATGTATGTGTTTAACTGTGTCCTTCCTTAACTCCTTATCCATCTATGTCCAGCTACAACATACCTCTGGTGGCTGACATTCATTTTGCCCCTTCTGTTGCTTTGCGAGTTGCTGAGTGCTTTGAGAAGATTCGTGTCAACCCCGGAAATTTTGGTATGCATTGCTTCTTCATACATGTCTTGTTTTGTGTTCTTTTCATATGTGTCGATTCATATTCTAAATCCAAGATGATGGTCTGCTGCAGCCGATAGACGGGCTCAATTTGAGATACTGGAGTACACAGAAGATGACTATCAGAAAGAACTTGAGCATATTGAAGAGGTGCAACCACCCGTCTGTTATTTTCAGTCTCATATTCTTTAAGTGTATGATTCTTTAAGTTGTAAATTTTCAATTATTCTCCTATTTTAACTTTTAAATATCAGGTTTTCACACCTTTGGTTGAGAAGTGTAAGAAATATGGGAGAGCAATGCGCATTGGGACAAACCATGGCAGTCTCTCAGATCGTATAATGAGTTACTATGGAGATTCGCCTAGAGGAATGGTAAGGACCAAGCAGTTCTTTCCCTTCTTGATTTCATCAATTTGTACCTTTCTCTCAGAACAGACTTTTCCCTCATAGTAAGCATTCGTTGGACAGGTTGAATCTGCTTTTGAATTTGCAAGGATATGCAGAAAGCTGGACTTCCACAACTTTGTGTTTTCTATGAAAGCAAGCAACCCAGTTGTGATGGTCCAGGCCTACCGTTTACTTGTGGCTGAAATGTATGTTCAAGGCTGGGATTATCCATTACACTTGGGAGTTACTGAAGCTGGGGAAGGTGAGGATGGGCGGATGAAGTCTGCAATTGGCATTGGAACTCTTCTTCAGGTATGCAGATAATAAGAAACTGCACAATGAATGTATATTGATAAGGACGAAGTCATGTCATTCAATAGCCATGTCGTAAAATGTAAATGCAGGATGGTTTGGGTGATACAATTCGGGTTTCTCTCACAGAACCACCTGAAGAGGAGATAGATCCTTGCAGAAGGTTGGCCAACCTTGGTATGAGTGCAGCTGAGCTCCAGAAAGGGGTGGTAGGTATCCAAATAATGGTTCTGTTGTACGTGCCTAAGTTGTTTAAACTTTGACACTGAAAAGCTAACGAACTTTAATGGCTCTACTTCCATCAGGCACCTTTTGAAGAGAAGCACAGACATTATTTTGACTTCCAGCGCCGATCTGGTCAATTACCTGTACAGAAAGAGGTCAGATTATGAACCCTGTGGATTTTTTTTTTTTTTTTTTTACATTGTTCTTACACACCGCCCATGTATTTATAACAGATAATTAACCCTTCATCTTGATTCAGGGTGAGGATGTGGATTACAGAGGTACCCTGCACCGGGATGGTTCTGTTCTCATGTCAGTCTCCTTAGATCAGTTGAAGGTAACATTTGAACCATACTTCCCTTGATCTCTTTTTTATTTTTTTGGTTGGGACGCAAGTAGAGAAGCAGACATTTTATGTGTTATTATGAAACTTCCTTTCTTGACTTGTGCAGGTGCCTGACCTCCTCTACAAATCACTTGCAGCCAAACTCATCGTTGGTATGCCATTTAAGGTATTTCTTTTACTTTATGTTATTGGATGAGTATGTTGTGTGAAATCCTGTGGATTTACATAAGAAGTTGTTGTCTTATTGACGTAGTTGGCTCTATATATTTAGGATCTGGCTACAGTAGATTCAATCTTATTACGAGAACTTCCTCCAGTTGACGACGCCGATGCTGTAAGAACCTTTGTCTATGCAACACAATCAAAATTTTCTGTAAATAGAAACAGTTTCTAGTTCTGCTTCATTTTCTTTCAAATTAACTACTTGCATTGAATTGATTTTTCTCTTTTTGTTATCAGCGGCTAGCTCTAAAAAGGCTGATAGATATAAGTATGGGGGTTATAACTCCATTGTCAGAGCAGCTAACAAAGCCTTTACCGAATGCCATGGTTCTGGTAAACCTTAAGGAACTATCCACCGGTGCTTACAAGCTTTTGCCACAAGGTGCCACTCAGCCTGGGGTTTTTGTTTAGGTTCTATGTATATTACCTAGAACACCCTAGAGATTTGAATCACAAGCACTTTGTTCTATGGTGATTTATGTGATATAAAATTTTAAAATTAGGGAGTGGTTCATGAAATTGTACTCTAATAACATCTCTTTCCTCCACACTTCCAAGAGTCTGACAAAATGCCAATTGATGACTCTCAGGCACACGCTTGGTTGTGTCAGTCCGCGGTGATGAGCCTTTTGAAGAACTGGAAATCCTCAAGAGTGTAGATGCTACAATGCTTCTCCATGACCTACCTTATCCTGAAGACAAGGTTAGCAGGGTGCATGCTGCTAGGAGGTGAGAATATTTATCCTAATTCTTCAAACTTTAACTTTACTGGCATAAAGAATTCATCTAATCCAATATTTTGGCTTCAGGTTATTTGAGTACCTATCAGACAATTCGTTGAACTTTCCGGTCATTCACCACATTCAATTTCCTAATGGAATTCATAGGTATATTTAATTTACCATGTTTGCTGGTTAAGATGCAGTCGTGATGAAACCTAATTTGTTGCACTCACAGGGATGACTTGGTAATTGGTGCTGGTGCCAATGCCGGAGCACTTCTGGTCGATGGGCTTGGAGACGGAGTTCTTCTAGAAGCCCCAGATAAGGATTTTGATTTTCTTAGGAACACATCTTTCAACTTGCTGCAAGGCTGCAGAATGAGAAATACAAAAACAGTACGTAATTTAAAGTTTAAACCATAACCACAAAGACCACCGAAAATGAATTGAAGAAACTTAAACCCTTGATCTTTATTTGCTTGTGTTGCAGGAGTACGTGTCGTGCCCATCATGCGGTAGAACATTGTTCGATCTCCAAGAAATTAGTGCACAGATCCGGGAGAAGACATCACACTTGCCTGGTGTTTCGGTAATCACGACGTAGTCCTTTCTACAATGCAATGTGAAAACAAATTACTATTCTTTTCTACAATAACTGTTCATCTCTGCTTGCATCAGATTGCTATCATGGGTTGCATTGTAAATGGACCGGGGGAGATGGCTGATGCAGACTTTGGATATGTGGGAGGTGCTCCAGGAAAGATTGATCTTTACGTTGGGAAGGTGATGTATTGTATTGTTTTATGAATATTGAGAACTTATAAAGCTCTCATGTCATGCATGAAAGTACATGAAAATTGAAAGTTAGTTGAATGATATTGCATATTACAGACTGTGCTGAAGCGTGGAATTGCAATGGAGCAAGCAACTGATGCGTTGATCGAGCTGATAAAAGAGAATGGACGTTGGGTAGATCCTCCTGCAGATGAGTAAAACCACTAGAACTCTTGTATATATAATTATGAACAATGGAGTTTAAGAGAATTGGGATTTTAGATGTTGGGACTTGGGATCATTCTGTTATATATACAGACCTCAGTGCATTGTTCCTATAAAAATTAATAATAATTGGCAGAATTTCCTTGGATTTTGCCTCCGGTCTTTAGGTATGTGTATAGTAGGCTTTCTTTCTACAGAAGTTCTGTGACTTCTGTCCTTGCTTCTCGCATCCAAAACTTCTATGTAATCTTTTTCTCTTGTTTGGTTGGAGGATAATCCTTCATTTGTTTGATTTTCAGTATTATGAACCTGGTTAGCTTGATTTGAATGCAATATTTCTTTGGGTAATATAAGGAGAATTTACTTCTTTTTTTTAAAAAAAAAAGTCTTGTAAGATAGAGAAGTCGAGTTCCCAACCTATCTCTAACAATGCCCTTCTTTCAAAAAAAGAAAAACTACAAAACCAAAAAATTTTAATCCACCAAACCGTGGAGAGAGATTAATTAAATTTCAAAATCTTAACATGGAGAGAGATTAATTAAATTTCAAAATCTTAATTATCTAAAAATAATTGAAATTTCAGTTTTGTCATTTGTGACTATTAATTCCAAAAAATTTTTAAAAATTATCTTTATTAACAAATATTTTATTTTTTTATACTTGATAATGATATCTGTTTTTAAAAAAAAGGTACTATTGGACAAGATATGCACATGAAAAATTAGACGAAATTGAACGGAAATCAAGACTTACGATATACCCAGAAGTGATGAAATTGAAGGCAGTTTTTACTAGTCTCAAGTAGATTCTCTTTCTTCTTTTTTTTTAATCAGCAGCATACATAATATTTGAAGTACAATTCTTATAAAGAGAAGATAGTAAAAGTTGATCGTTCACATAATGTTTCTGTCCAAAGAAAAAAAGAAAAAGGTTAATACAATGTTGCCTCATGTATCTCCATCAACCCCATCTTAGGGCCATTTTTTCTTCCAATTATTGCTCGAGGGAAAAGGAGAAATAGTAATGATTTTTCACCCTTGGCTATCTATGATCACTATCATCCTCTGATTCAATCCCAACCTCTTTATAAATTAGAGAAAGAAAAACCATTTAAATCCTCACAATTCATCTTTCTGATTCTCCTTGGGGTCGGGCTTCGGAGTTGAGGTTGGTTTCTCAAGCTTGAATGGGATTGATGCATGTTTCCTGAGGAACTTGTACAAGGCCACCACTGTTCGATCTGCATCAACAGAAATCTACAGAGACAAATGAACCATATTCATATTAGTTTGAGTAATGAAAATACATGTGAAGATCATCCAAGGTAGCTGCTGAATAGAAAAAAAAAAAAGGTACTAATATTTGATTTTCACTAACAGGTTCAGAGGTCTTGTTCCCTGCTGGGAAGAACAGAATAGTAGGGAATCCATCAGCCTGCAAGGTGAATATAAATGATTATTGATCAATAAATTATCAAATCTTATCAAAGAAAAAACACAGCGACTATAATGTGATGCCAACTAAAAAGAAGCACTCCTTTAGTTGGATGCAAATGCCATTTCAGTAAGTAACAGTAATCGAATTTTGGGTTTGAAAAAAACTTAAGTGCAGATTTTATATCTGTCATAGAGTTCTCCAAAACACGTGTATAATTTATACAATTTGCATCTCCCATTATTGGTTCTTTTTAAAAACACTTTCCACATGTTCTATTTTAATTGAAGAATTTGACAGTAAAGATATAAGAAATTGCAAGTAACTCTAATCTTTTGGATTTACCTTTGCCCTGGGGTGCTCATTTGTTGTTCCATCCATCTTGGCTATCACAAGAGACTCAATGCTACGCAGTTGTTTTGCAAGCTTGTTGTATGTTGGTTCCAATGCTTGGCAATGGCCACACCAAGGTGCATAAATCTAGTATTTTCATATTCATAGAATTGACATAAACAAGCTGCAGAGGTAAATAACATGCACATAACTTTGGTAACTAGTGGGTTAGGAAACTTAGAATTGTACCTCAAGGAGAACGTCCTTCGACTCATCCAAGACAATTTCATCAAAATTATCCCCAACAACTATTTTCACATCACCATCATTCTGCAATCAAGTTAAGATAAATATTAGGTCAAGGGAACTCTAGTGCATATTTGATAGCTGGAAAGCACGTGACTTACAGTTTCAGGAACTGGATCTGACTTATAAGAAGGTTTTAACTTGTCTTCAAGGAAATTGTCCCCAAATGCCTGAAATAAGAAAAAGAAAGTTTTGTTACATTTGTCAGCAACAATTTTGCTTCTGCAGCTTACTAAAATAAAGAAAAAAGCACTCAATGACTCGAGCACATTCCAAATCATATGGTGGAATGAATAGAGAAAGGCTGTCAGTGGAATGGAGAGAGGAAGAGAGAGAGTACCTTAATATTGTCAGTGGTCACCTCTCCATCAAGCAAAAATTTCTTTCCATCATCGTTTGCTGAGTATGCAATTACCTTCAATGGAAACACAATGGTTATATAATTGATTTAAAACTAAACTAAAAGCTATGTATGTCAATTTCAAGACTCATCCACTGGAAAGAAATTTAAAAGAATCAAATTCAAAGAGAAGAAAAGATTACTTGGGGAGCATTTCCAGTGATACCAAAATAATCTGCAACAGGTTTTCCAACATCTTCATTATCCATTTCCACATGTACAAATATCAGCTGCATCAGATAATCGTAAGGGCAAGGTTATCAATTATAGAGTGACATACACCAAAGAACTACATACAAAGTTGTTAGGATCTCGATCTTACTAGTAAGATTTTACACTTTTATGATCTTATTCATAGAAATCATTCCCGATCTTATATATCTGATCCTACGATCTTGTATTAGAAACTTGCAACTTTAAAGAAAAAAGTTCAAATATCACACAAGTAGTACACATTAATAAAAGTAGTTGTTTTATGAAAATTGTTTTAACATAAATCTTTCAATATATCATGACCTATTTTATGAATGAATAATTTTATACTTGTAAAAGAGATTTTATATTATTATATGTATTTTTATTTATTTTATGAAAATGATAGGATCTTACGAACCTCGATTTAATCTATCTTGTACCTTTTTCGATCTTATACAAGATCTTGATCTTAACAACATTGACTACATCTGACATGCTATATTTCATTTTCCCCCTTACTGTTTCAATCTACTTTCATGACCCACTTTTCAGTGCCCTCCACGGCTGAACCCAAAATTTTATGAACAGAAGAAAGGCTACGATTCTAATTATTTTTCACTGTTCCTGAAATTAAAACTATAGAAAACCTTGCAATCTTTTTTTTTTTCCGAGAACCTTGCTATCTTGAGTGCTATAGAAAAGAGTATCCGAAGACAGCCTCTATGATATACCTTTCCCTTGAAAAGCTTTGCTGCTTCTTGAAATACTGGGATGACCTTCTCTGAATCATTTAAAGTTGTGAACAGCAACAGCTACAATGGAGTTTCAGGCACACATCAATGTAAAAGATCAATGTGATCTCATTTTCCAAAGAATATTTCTTCCTAGAATGATGATCAGAAAAGATAAAGTTTATAGTAACCAATTACCTGTTTCTTAATCGAACTTTCAAAAATTGATGGGGCATTTTCTCTCGTAAAAGTTGTAACCAAAGGAATTTTGTTCAAGGATACAAAGTCTGCTATTTTAGATTTTACAAATTCGCCATCTGCAGACATTGGGTGAAAATACATCAGACTTCCCTGAGAAAACTCCAGAATTCCAAGCAGAACTACAGAGAGAAGAACAAAAAAGAAAACAAACCAAAATAGTTCAATTTCTCTTCCTCTTTCTTGAGCAGGACCAAAGCAGGGCGTTTAACATTTGGGTCAATATGAAAAAGCTTTGCCACATCAGGATTCACTGTTTGATAAAAATTGACATCATCCTCAAGTCTTGAAGCAGCAGCTAGCTCCTCACTCTCAGGACCCTTCATATTATGATAGTTTAGGTGAGTAATGACTGGAAATTTCTCTTATGGACGTACAATATTTGTAGATCTTGCATTTAATAAATTTTAGGCGAAGTTAATGATAGTTTTCTGGATAATGGGTCAGTTAATCCAAGAGATCAACAATGATAAGCAGCCCTTTATTTTCCAATTTAGTCGGTTCCAACAAGAAGTTTGATTATTGAGTTGTTAATGCGTTTGTGTATACTTAGGAAAAAAATGCAAAAAAACTACCCAGCAGGTGAATCAACTGGCAACGGGTTGTTCCAGCTTAACTAAGGGTCTCGGCCCTCGGGTTCAAGCCTTGGAAATGCAACTATGTTAAGACTTGGTTAGAAGAGCTTTTCCACCCCTGCGGTCCTTCCCGGCTCGAATGGGGTTAGTCTTTGTCTAGACCGTTAAATGGATGAACGGGGGATACCCATGGTTCTACCAAAAAAAAATTGCAAAAAAGAAAAATAGAATTTACCTAGTATGATAAATATCTAACAATAAACTTAAAAACCTAAGTCGAAACGGAGCATACAACAACAAATGAAGCCTTTTCCACTAGGTGGGGTTAGCTAAATGTATCAAGCAACACCAACGTGTTCTGTCTTTACTAAAGTTATTAACAGTTTTAATCCATCCCACTAGTTTCTCCTATTATTTTCTTTGGTCTTCCCTACCTCTAGCCATTGAGTTATTTTCCATCTAGTGAGCCTCTATCCAAAAGAAAAGGCATAAAAGGGAAAAAAAGAAGAAGTCATAGATATGATAAAGAACCCTATGTGGAACCAAAACAAAAGATTGGAGAACACTTATGACTCCAAACAAGAAATAATGAATACTTACCACTAAAGAGCTGAGGAAGCCCAGAACAATTTTGTTTTCAGATGTCAATTTGCTTTCAGCGTCATCCAATGTTGTTATGTTGTAAATACCAGGCCCTATCTTCTTCCTTATCCAGGTCACTATGGCATCTCTGTATTATAATCAATAAGTCAGTACCAAGAACAGCAAAGCCTAATAATCCCACTGCTTGACTGAGGCATACTTTGGTCGAATTTGGGAGTTGACTAAGAAGGAATGGCAATCCGCAATTGACAAGTTATCTAGAACTTTCTATCAAAAGAAAAAACAAATTATCTAGAACTAGAAATGATGCATTTTTCTACTCCTTTGTATCTCACTTTTACCAATGACACCCGACCACTTTCTAATTGATTAAAACTTGGTGTATTCAAGATTTAACAAATAAGCTTGATCAATAAAGTCTATTTTCAGTCAAATGTTCGGATAGGGCAGAATAGCATTCCATCTAATCATTATCAAGACCATGATACGCAGATAAGGGTTGTTAACGTTACATTTGACAAAAACTCTATTTTGGTACCAAGGTTTAGCACTTTTCTAAATTTAGTCCTTAACGTTTGTTCAGACTTAATTTGGTCTCACGATTACAATTAGAAGCAATTTAGTCCCTAACATTCCAATTGGTGCCAATTTAGTCCCTCAAATTTGTATGCCAAACGTGAGTGAGTGACCAAATTGAGAGAAGAAAAGTGCTAAGAACCAAAATCCCAAATCCCAATCAGAGTAAAAGAGATAGGCAAAGTAGAAGTAAAATGGATCAGACTTACTTGGTCCTCTGACCAGTATAAGGCTTATGAACCCCATCGATAAAAAAGTAGACGGTAGGGAATCCCTGAACGTCGTACTCATGTGCCAATTCATTCTCCTCCGTGGCATCCACCTTCGCCAAAACCACATTCTCCGACCTCAATTCCGTCGCGGCGGCAGCGTACTCCGGCGCCAAGGCTTGGCAGTGACCACACCACGGAGCATAGAATTCCACCATCACAAACTGGTTATCCTCCACAACGTCACTGAAATTGCGCTCCTTCAAAACGACGACGTCTTTATCATCCACCACCGGTTGTTTGTACGCCTCTCCATCGTCCTCCGACTCGCCGTTGCCGGAGAAGTCCCCGAAATCGTCGTCGTCGTCGTATTCGGCTTCGTCGTCGTCGTCGTCGGAATGGGCGGGATCTGGGTAGTGATCGTGTGAAGTGGAGCTGTCACCATCGGCTTCTTCGAGAAAACTGAGATCTTCGTCGTCGTCGTCGTCGTCGTCGTTTTGTACGGCCTTGCATGATGAAGGGAGAGAGAAGAATGAGATGAGGAGAAGAGTAGTGAGTGAAACGAAAACGACGCGTCGTCGACTTAGCATTTCTGAAAAGGGTTTAAGATCGCCGGAGAAGTGAAAGAGGAAGATCTGTGAGAGATTGTGACTTTAGTTTGGACTTGGGAGAAATCGAAGCGTCTTTTGGACTTCTTTTTCTTTGCACGACGCCGTTTATTTCGGCAGAAGGAATCTAACAATAAAGCTAAAAATATAGATAAAAAAATAATTTTGCCTCTCAAATTTAACGATTTTTTTAAAAAAATTTGGTCTCTCGTTGTTTGTTCTTAATTTGATTCTCTATGTTTAAAATTAGGTCAAAACTTCAAATTGGTCCTTTATGTTTGCACGAAGTTTCATATTGGTGCTTTATGTTTCAAAAAGTCCAAATTGGTCCTTTATGTTTGCAAGAAGTTCCAAATTGGTCCTTCCGTCCAAGTCCGTTTATTTTTTAAGTTAAGTGCTGACGTGGACACACCATCTCTCCTACGTGTCAATTGAAGCTGGCGTGGCATGCCACGTCATCATCCAATATCATATGTGATGACGTGGTGCTGACGTGGCATGACACGCCAGCTTAGATGGACACGTCAGCATGCCACGTCAGCACTTAACTTAAAAAATTGATGGAAGTAGACGGAAGGACCAATTTGGAACTTCTTGCAAACATAAAGGACCAATTTGGACTTTTTGAAACATAAAGGACCAATATGAAATTTCGTGCAAACATAAAGGACCAATTTGAGGTTTTGACCTTAAAATTATTATCAATTTGGTCCTTTCATCTTCAAATGCACCAAATTGATAACGATTTTAAACATGGGACCAAATTGAGAATATCACTAAACTTGAGGGACTAGAATAATTGATAACGGCAAAACAATAGGACTTGAAAATATATCCTTTGACTTGTGAAAGAGTCTAGGAAGCAAGAGTGTAAGTTGGTTAACAAAACTTTTTAATGTGATATTGACAAGAAAATACTGAATAAATGGAAGAAAAGTACTTTGATCTCTGTGTACAAGAATAAAAGGGATATATAAAATTGTGCAAATTATAGAGGAATCAAACTCATGAGCTATATTATGAAGTTGTGGGAGAAGGTTATTGAGCGGAGGTTGATGTTTGAGACGTGAATTACAGAGAATCAAGTTGATTTCATGCTAGGGAGGTCAACCATAGAGACAATACATCTATTAAGAAGACTGATGGAGAGATATCAAAGATCTCATAATTAATGATCTATATATGATTTTTATTGATTTGGAAAAAAGCTTATGATAGAGTACTGAGAGAAGTATTATAGAAGACTTTGAAAAAGAAAGGAGTATGTGTGGTTATATCCGAGCAATCAAAGACATGTATGATGGAGTTACGACTTGTGTGAGAACACAAGGTGGGGCTAGATTTTCCTATAACCATATAGGACTACATCAAGGTTCAGTTTTGAGCTCTTACCTCTTTAATTTGGTAATACATGTGCTCACTGAACATATACAAAAGGCAGTACCAAGGTATAATTTTTGCCGATAATATAGTCTTGGTTGGAGATTCCAAAGAAGAAGTAAATGAAAAATTAGAGACGTGGAGAAAAGCTTTGGAGACATGGATTTCGTATAAGTCAAAGAAAAACGGAGTATTGGGATGTAAATTTAGTGGTAGGGACGCTGATTTTATAAATGAAGTGAAACTTGGAGATCTTCCCGTAAAAGAAGTCAAAAGTTTTATGTATTTGAGAACGATAATTGAGAAATAGAGGGAGATGTAAATCATAGGATCCAAGCAGAATTGATGAAATAGAGGAAGGCTTCAGGTGTTATTTATGATAAAAAAAAGTACGACTTAAGCTTAAAGAAAAATTTTATCGCACATCTATGAGACCTGCATCACATAAGCCATAACCATTATTTATTTTAACGGTATTAGTGAAAATAATAAGATTATTTTAAAAAATAAAACGATAAGACATAATTGATCGCAATCAAATATTATAGACATATTTGACAAAAGCTTGAAACGTTAGAAAAACCAAAGGTAGTTTACCCTTAATTTAATTACTATACTCTTTATCATTTACCAAAAACACACTTAGGTATATTTTTAAGTTACTTTGTTATTTATAATTCACAAATAAAAACACACCATATGAAAGAAAAATAGAGAATATATACAATTCCGTCATTGAAAAATAAGTTTATTGATAGTTTTATCCCAAAAAAATTTTGATTATTCAACTTAATCCTTGAAAAACGAACATACTATACAAATTAGTCCCTCCATTAGATGTCTCAAATTAAAAGCCCTTAAAAGATGTATGCTAACTGTTAAATACCTACGTGGCATGTTAACTAACTATATATGGAACCGTTGATTATTAACACAAATATGTCTCTAAAAAATTATATTGCATAGTCACTAAAAAATTATATTGCTATCTCTACCAAAAAAAAATTTATATTGCTATAGAAATTAGTCATTTAAAGATCTATACTACATTACAATTGAGTGCTTAAAATAATAATTTGTTGTAAGGTAATTAGAATATTTTATGACATTAATTATCTATATTATTAATTAATTAATTAAAATATACTATAGGATATATAAGGGGTGTTACAACCCACAATCTACATAGCCGACCAACCGCTTCAAGGACATATTAGATGTTAAAGTCGTCCACTAAACTAATGTCATAGAAGTGTAAGATAGATTATATTATTATATTGTGTGCAAAAATCTTTTAGTTACCTTACACAGCTTATTATTTTAAGTACTTAATAGTAATGTAGTAGATATCTTTAAAGGACTAATTTCTATAGAATAGAATTTTTAGGGACATTTTTATGACAATATAATCTTTTAAAGATTAATTTAATTTGTACATTTAATCATCAGTAGTTTAATAGAATTTTTAAGGACTAGTTTAATATATAATGAATAAATTAGGAACCATGTACCATTTTATTTTTATCTATCTCTTACGTTAGAAGAATTTGTAATTTCTCAAATATAGAAAATTTTAAAAATAACTTATTTTGAGACACTTAATTGAAAAAAAAATTATTTTAAACTAATAACAAAATAAATAACAAAATAAAACAATAACAAAAGATCCTCTCCTCCGATCCCACTTTGCTAGTTCTATTGCCCAAAGCAAATTGAAACTGAAGTGAAATTATATTGTAGGAAGTCAAAAACCATTGAACAGAAATGAAATTGATAATTTGAATACGGATTTCAAACTTCTTAAAAGTTGACCAAATTGATATATGCCAATATTCCATAGCGAAATCCAAGAATTATATATATATATATATATATATATATATATATATATATATATATATATATATATATATGTTTGAATATACAAATAATATAATTTCCTCCTTGATTACCTTCATAACTCTTGATTATTTTCCTTAATCCTCGCCTAATTAACTGAAAATTCAAAGTCCTTTTAAAGAGTTGCAAGAAGACTTATATATGCAACTATGCATGAGTTGATCAATAAAAACCTATTATTATTTTTTTAAAAAAACATTAAATTAATCATTGTTTGACTATAGGTAATCAATGCAAATAAATGAAAATTGTTAATTAATTGCTTGGAAAGTTAAATTCCATTAATGAGAAAAATTAAAACTTCATTGCTCTCACGTACGTGGTTAATTACAAAAGGAAACAAAATGAAGTGAAACAACCATAATTTGCTCTCCTCCTGTATCAATTAGCCTTAATATATATCATCCTCATTAATTATGGAGATTTTGATATATCGAGAGATTTTAAAATCTGTATCATTCTTATTAATATATATATATATATTATACAAGACCTCTCAACTATTACACAGAACATACACAAATAATTGATAATTCTCTTATTTGGATCGGACATATAACTAGCCATGACTTTAGGGTCTCCTTACTGTGTGTTTCCTTTGTTGTTTCTGAGCATACTTGTCTCCCTGCAAGCCATAGTTTCTGCCATTGATGCTACTTGGTACGATGCTCATGCAACCTTCTATGGTGACATGCGAGGAGGAGACACCATGCGTAAGTATATATAATTAACTCTTTAATTGCCTTCATTTCGATTCGATGCTACGGTTCGATTTGTATATCTTGTATCTCTTTTAATCTTACGCGAGATATACAAATATAATATAAAATTATTAAAATGCTATAATTTTTTCATAAAACATACGAAACAACTATTTTTGTAAACGTGTACTACTAGTGTAATATTTGAATTTTTTCCCCTTAAAAATTGCAAGTTTTTAATACGAGATCTTAAGATGTAGGATATATATGTAACATGTTAGATTGTAAAATTAGATATATGTAAAATCTTCTTAGGAGATTTTCATATACTTTTTCTTTTACAAAAACATTTCTTTCTTCGTGGTTATTTTACTGATCAACATTCAATCACCAGAAAAAGATTCTGGATTTTGAAGTGCCTTGTTCATTATGTGAATATAGTTCCAGATGCATGCAGAGAATGTGGATGTATATTTATTTTCATTTTGTTTAGAGAGAATTATCGGTTTGGTCCCTAAAAAATATAATTATTTCAATTTAGTCCCTGAAAGATAAAATACCTAATTTAATATCTAAAAAATAATCTTTGTCACAACTTGGTTGTTTTAGTCCTTAAAAGAAATCACACATACACAGATGAAAAAAAAACTCTAAAGCACTAAATTGAAATAAAAAAGTATATTTTAGAGACAGAATTAAAATAATTTATAACAGGAACAAATTGATAATTCTCTCTTTTGTTTACTAAGTTATTATTATGTAACAAAACAAGTCTATATCTCATATATAATGATAAATTCATCACTAATTAATTTTGTTATTATTATTATTATTTATAATCTCATGCAATATTATTTCATGCATGCAGAAGGTGCATGTGGCTACGGTGACCTCTTCAAGCAAGGTTACGGGCTCGAGACCGCCGCCCTGAGCACGGCCCTCTTCAACAACGGCCTATCGTGCGGCTCGTGTTTCGAGATCATGTGCGTGAACGACCCTCAGTGGTGCATAAAGGGCGCCGGCACGATCAAAGTCACGGCCACCAACTTCTGCCCTCCCAACCACGACCAGCCAGACATCCACCATTGGTGCAACCCTCCCGCGAGGCACTTCGACCTCTCCATGGCCATGTTCACCAAGATCGCCGTCTTCAAGGCCGGCATCGTCCCGGTCCGCTACCGGCGCGTGGCCTGCGCGAAGTCCGGCGGCGTCAAGTTCGAGCTGAAGGGGAACCCTAATTGGCTCCTTGTGTTGTTCTACAATGTGGCCAATGCTGGGGACGTTACTAATGCGAAGATTAGAGGGTCTGGCTCTAGTGGGTGGAGTCAAATGAAGCGGAATTGGGGGCAAAATTGGCAAATCGGGGGGAATTTGGTGGGGCAAAGCTTGTCGTTTCAATTGACCACTAGTGATGGCAAAACGGTGGAGTTTGATGGTGTCGTTCCTTCGAATTGGAAATTTGGACAGTCGTTTGAGGGAAATAAGAATTTCTAGACTATATGTAGGGTTTATTAATTAGTGTGTATGGGTTATTTTGATATCTTATATATATGGTTTCGTTGTAGCGTGACGCTTTTATATTTGTGATTTTGGAATTATTTTAGTTTCCACAGTTTTCAAATTCCATCTCAATGATGAATGACAATTACGTGACTTTATATAATTTAATTTCCAATATTGCGGATAATTTAGTGTAAGGATTGAATATCAAATGTCTCGAGCATAATTATCTCTCCTTTAAAAAAAATATTAGAATTTATATAGTATTATAATTTTTAGGGACTAGTTGATTCATTTGATAATCAATCGTGTAATTAATAGCATCATATATATATATATATATATATATAGATAGTTAATTGTTGTTACTTGTTAGCATCCATTAACTGCTTCTAACAACATTTGATGGAAGGATTAACTTGTATAACATACTTATTTTTTAGGGAGTAAATTGAATAATCGAAATCTTTTAAAGGTCAAACTGGTTAATGAACATATTTTTTAGGGACCAAATTATATTATACTAAAAAAATATGTGTATTATTTTTATAAATAAAGAAGTTAGTAACTAAATAAAAAGTTAAAATTATTTAAATAATTTTTAAACCGGAATTTTATTTTTGTCCATCAAGTTTAATGATTTTTTTCAATTTGATTTCCCACATTTCAAATTAATATTGAAAATGTTGATTTCAAATAGAGACTAAATTAATATGGTCAAAGGTTTATTTTGGTTCTATATGTTTCACTAAAGTTTCAAATTAGTTCTTTATGTTTCAAAAGTTTTAAATTAATCTTTTATGTTTCTCAGAAGTTCTAAATTGATCCTTTCGTCTAAATTCGTCAATTTCTTAAGTTAACTGCTAACGTGACGTGCCGAGGTGGACACATAATCTCTTTTACGTGTATCAGATAGCTAATGTGGCCTTAGACACACCCAAAAACACCCAAACGACGTCGTTTAAGTAAAAAATAAAACAATACTAAGATGACCAATATGAAACTCTAATGAAACATAAAGGACTAATATAAAACTTCAATGAAACATAAAGGACCAATATAGAATTTTAATGAAACCTGAAGGACAAATATAAGACTTTTGAAAAATATAAAGGACCAATTTAAAATTTAGGTGAAACATAGATGACCAAAATAGACATTTGACCCATTAATATTGATGTCAAATAGAGACTATTTTGTTTTTTTTTTTTTGGGGTCAAATAGAGAGACTTTGTTGCGAATGAACAAATGTGAGAAATTGGGCTTCAGTATCTTTAAAGGCCCAATAACTATTCCCACAGACGACGTCGTTTCAGGCATGAAGCCTTTCCATCCGTCTCGTTGAATTCCATTATTGAGTTCTTGTTCTTCAGCAGCATTCGGCAACTGAAAAAGAAGAACCCTTGCCAAATTCTCTTCGCACAAATCTGTTGCAAGGTAGCGAAACGATGATTAGCATTCTTGCTCAGGTAATAATTTTGATTATGGAGTTTTTTTTATTTAATCAAAATTGGTATTGAATTTCTCTCTTTTTCGTTCCAAAGGAGCGGCTACTTGGGGCTACACTGGGAGCCCTATTTGCAGGGGTGGTTGTATTCGAAGAACGCAGACAAATCTATAATTCGATTTCTAATTCTCAATCTCAGTCTCAGGTAAATACAATGTATTTCGTAAGAATTTAGAATCAGATTCTTCGATGCACGGTTACAACTAGCTATAGGTCCGTCTTTTCTATTAATCCCGTCGTCACATCGAAATCCAGTTCGCATATATGAAAATGGTTCTTTGCTCGATCTATAATTTTATTACTTCGGGTTTTCTGAAATCGGTTGCTTGAACAGTTGCGTCCAGTTTGGAAAATCCTGATCATGACCTTGCGCTAATACCTTGTTCTGTTTGCTTGTGCAAAAGAAACGACTTTATATATTGTTATCTGCCCATCCTTTGTTATTAAACATTTTGCCAACCCTAGAGACAGAACATGTTGACTCACTTGATCCATATAGCTAACCCTGCCAGTGGGAAAAAGTTTTGATTGTTGTTGTTGTGGTTATGATCCTATATTTACATAATAATCACTAGAAAAAGAAATTGATGTAGACAAGATCATGTCTACTGAAATGGAAAGGTAAGCTCAAAGTTTTCGTTGCCATGTTTGTAGATGTTGTGAATTGTGATTATATATTGCTTAGGGATTGTCAAAAAGCCAGCGAGGGAGGGGGTGATGGTTCTTACCTGGAGGAACTAATTGTTGGTTCACAATTACAATAATATAGAAGTAGGAATCGTCTTTCAAATCTCAATTGTTTTTTGGTTGAAAGTTATTACAAATGGAAAATGAAATCCTTTATGTTGTGCACATTACTCTTGAGCAATCCATATATGTTCAGTCACTTTATTAAGAGCATCTCTGTCATTTTCATATCTATAAGACTACTACGACAACAAACAGAGCTCTTTTTCATTAGGCGGGGTTGGCTATATGGATCAATAGCGTTAACATGTTCTATCTTGGCTCATTTCTGAAGTTTGATTATTTATAATTAAATTCATCCAATAGTTTTCTTTCTCTTACCTCTACTTATTATTGCACTATCATTTTCATATCTGCAAAAAAAAAGGCTATAATTTGTTGGGCTGGTGCTGCAATATGTATTGGTATTGTGATAGCTGCTGAAGATTTGACCTTTGCTAAGTATTGCTTCAACCTAGATGAGATGTGTGTGGATGAGTGTAGACTTTTACAGAATTAGTTGTGACAATTTCTCCTACATACTTCAAAGCCGGAGTAGGAAAATTTGACAATTTCCTGGGTTCCCTATATTGAGTTTCTTGAGAATTGCTTTAGTTACAGTTACCCTTTATGGTGTAGATAATAGAACATAATTGAATTTGCTTGGAATCGTTTTGATCAAAGCTGGATATATATATATTTTTAATAAGAATCAAAGCTGGATATATATATATATTTTTAATAAGAATCAAAGCGGGACTTCAGACCAAAAAGAATACTCATTTTTGGACTTCCCTCTTCCATAACTGTTTGAAGAATAAAATACCATGACTTTCTTCAATCTTCTTATAAAAATATGGAAGTATATTTTTCATTATGGTTCAAAGACCGCAAGCCTGAGCAATATAACTTAAACAAATAAAGGACATATTAACTCTAATGTACTTTTAAATTCCTAATTTGCTTTTTGCAAGTTTTTTATTGTAACCTTTCAGCTTTGATACTGTAACAGGTTAGAGAACCCATATTTGGGAAAAAATCACGTTCAGAATTGGCACACTTCTGGAACAAATCTGTGGACGATTCGTTTGGACCTTTGATAGAGGCTCTCAGTTCACGAGGATGGTAGAAATGTTTCATGAGTCTCTGTCTATACTAATATGTCAGATTTTTTTTTTTGGACATTAAATACCTAGCCTTATTTTTAATCTTTTTCACATCCTAAATGGTTAAATGGATATTCACATGGGACAGTGAGAAGAATTTTTCTTAGAATCTGTGTAACGTTTCCTGCAGTACTCATGTGTTGCTTGAATGAATGCATCAAGACACTTGTTTTTACATCTCTGCAATGCCTCGAATTTCTCAAGAGTAGAGAATTTACTGTCATTGTCTGTGTTTGTCAGGAATTGCGTTATGTTAGCACGCCTTTGTCGTCAATGAAATGCACAGATTGGCAAAAGTTATAGTTATAAGTTATAACATGTAATGAAAGCCACATTAAAGACTTAACATACGAATATGAAGCAAGATTTTAGAAATTGCAAGTACAGATTTAATTGACTCCAAGAAAATGGGGTCACTTTGATATTCATATAATTTCAGTTTAATTGCCTATTAAATGCAAACAGATTCTTCTGCTAGTAAAATTTGAACTCCAAAGCCAAAATAACAATATGAACATATATACCTTTTTCTATTCTTTTCTTTCTTTTTTGGTACATACCGGCCAGAATATCTACTGTCGAGCATATTGATTAGTCTCTTAGCTTACTTGTGGCACTTCAAAGGATGGGACAATTAGAATAAGGATTTAAAGTTACTTCATACTCGAACCTCGAAGAGTGATTAAGAATAGATGAGTCTCTTTTACTTAAGCACACTATGGGATTATTATTCTTTTCTTTCAATTGCATATTTTATTTATCTTTTTTTTTGGGTATAAACTAAGACATTTTAGCCTAGGATTTCTGCAGAACATTCATATTTATTAATTAAAATGCTTGCCATACAAGTTACTGGACTATGCAGGATTTAAAGTATATAACCCATTAACCAGCTATTCATTAGCCCCATTATGCCTATTCCTCTGTTTATTTTCTACACAACATGAGAAAGGAAACGCTCCAATATCCTACATTTTGCTGTTGCTCTTCATTGTAATAGATAGTTAGTAATACACATCATTTTGCAAGAGACTGCTAATTGTTGTTGCTCTTAATTCTTTGCTTTAGATTTAGATACACATCAGAAACACAAGACACTGGTAATTGTAGAATAACATACAAACTAGTCACTAAACCATAGATACATTGGCTAACCATAATCATAGAAGAAATAGATAGACAAGTGATAGTAAGACAAAAAAAAACACATTAGAGGCAGGGGTTATGATATGAGTTTGTTTCTAAACTGAGGTTTCTAAGTCAATACAGAATCCATCAAGCATGAGGTTGCACAGTATTGGCTCGAGTCATGTTGGCTTGGCGTTTGGCCCTTACATAGTACACACCCATGGCTAGAAGCACAGCAAGAGCAACACCAAACACAATGCCAGCAACCCCACCTGCTCCCAAATGTTTCCTACCATTCTGGGATTTCAGGACCTTATTGCTTTCATATATCTGAGTGGCTTCTTCTCCCACTTGAGCTGCTTCAGGCAATGGTGAACATTGTGATGCAGAACATGATGGGTCTGTGATGTTCTCTGGTTTTCTTGCAGTTGGATGGAAGAAGTCATATGCCAATGGAGAAAAAGCCACTGGCTGCTCGTTGGCTATTCCATGGGGGGCTCTTTCTTGGGAAGCAGCAATGGAGAGAAGTGTGAGAGAGGAGAAGAAGAGGAAGGAGAAACCAATGGGAGTCATGTTTTTTGTGTGTGTGTGTGTCTTTGCCTTTTTGTGTGTCACTCACATGAATGAAAGAAAGAAAGTTTGGGATGAAAACATATGTGGGGGGGTTCAGTGGCTTTTATAAGGTCTCATGAAGTGGTTGTTACTTGTGCTTCAATTTTTGTGTTGGGAAAAGGAGGCTATTGAATGGGGAACAGAATCATGGGTGCTACCCCTAAAAATGGAACTATATTGAATTTACCAAATTGTCCTCACCTTAAGGGCTATTGAACTGATCAACAGTTTGTTTTAGTCCTAGAGAATATAACGAAGGGACCAATATATATATATATATATATATGTATACACGGTTTTGCTAATAACATTTAATAATTAAAAGTTGTGAAAAATCAACAAAAATAATAATTTTTACTTTTTTAGAGTAAGTTAAATTATTTTCTCTTCTATTTTGAAAAATCATACTCCCCTTTCTTTTTCTTTTCTTTTTTTGATAAACATACTCCCCTTTCTTAAAAGGTAAGAAATCCTATAATTTTACTCATTTTTATTAAAATACTCTTATATTTATTATTTAAATATATATTTGACTAATATAAAAAATTATTTTTATAATAAAATAATTATTTTAGAGAATTAATAATGCCATTAAGGGCATTTTAGTAAAAACAAATGGAATGGTAAGTATTTATATTTTAAAGAGAGTGTAATTTTGACATATCTTAAAGGAGAAGAATGTAATTTACTCTAATTTTTATAGAAAAAAATTTTAAGGCAATAATTAGTAAAACTCTCTATATATAACCTCCTCGTGAGCTTATTTTGCTAATTTGTAGTGTAAACGTGGCTCTAAGAATGATGTTCATACTTGAGTAGCTTCTTCTCAAATTATGGGTCAAGTAATTGAGTGCCATACTCAAACACATACGAATAAGTAGGGACGAGAGGGATAAAATCATTAGACCATTAATTAACCATCCACAGTTAAAAAAAAAAAGGAAAAATATTGATCATCCACTTAAAAACCATTTGGGTGTTCATCATATATAATACAAACTCATTCCATTGATGAACTAATTAATAAAATGAGGGGTATATCATATAGGTAATGTATGGATAAAAGTTCAGTACTACTGTATTAGTGAATTTCGATACATCTCTCCAATTATGTAGTGTTATTTGTTAATATTAATAGAAACTCACATTAATAAAGGATGTACTGAAGTTTGGTCCTACCGTACTATTAAATATCATCTCGTACTATTGTTATCGCATCATCAAATAAATCAATTTGCTTACATAATGAGGATCGGAGTCTTATTAATTAATGCATATAATTAGTGAGGTGGGTTTGCACTTTGCTTTGTGGAAACGTTGAGAAGTGGGTGAAAGATGGGGGTGGGTTAGCTTAGCTTAAAGGGCCAGCAAAGGGAGAAATAGGAATATAGGAAGTAGGAGAGAGAGAGAGATATATATGTGATGTGAGTAATTATAATATGCTACTTCTCATCACACACTTGTGTTTGGCCTGCCTCTTTCACATTATTGCAAAAGGCACAAAACGCATGCAAGAGCTTATATATATATATGGCAATGCCTTCTTCTTCTTTCCACTCACAAACACACACACACACTATTTCATGTCTCTTTTATATGTAAGCATTATTTCCAAAAGGACACTATTTAACAATAGCACAACATCCTTGCTTTGAGTCATTTGGTTTTAAAAGGCAAGTCTCATGGACCACCTTCTAACTACTCACGAGTTTCTTATTAGGCATATATTACATTATTAGTAGTGTTGTTAGAAATATTAGGAGGTCGATCGATTGGTTGAACTGGTAATCGACTTGTTATATATAATCATGTTTACTCATGAGAACCGGATACTCAGACTGAAGAATCGTGTAATTTTTTATTAATCAGTCTAGCTTAAAATTTTAATGTTTATATGATTGCAGAGCAACTGATGTTGGATTTGAATTCTTTGAAGTTGAAATTTTCTACGGGTTTTAAAATTCTCTTTACATGTGTAAAATGTACATTTTTTTTCATTTTTTCCTTTTTTGTTTTTTAGATTTTGAACCAATCAAATGTTTTTTTTTATAAGATGGACCAATCAAATATTAGTATTGAATATACTTCAAGAGTGTTAAGAAATTCTAACTTTAGGAGGTTCAAATTCTCATTACATTATTATAAATGCGTAAATAAACAGATAACATAAGTACTTAAATTAATTAGTTGAGTCTATGTTATTTTCATACATATAATTAACTTGTATATATTATTAATATTAAAATATTCAATTACTATTTTTTATATTTATAATGTCATTCAATTTAATCACCAATATAGAATTGATCAAATAAATTTTTTTTACAGGTATTTTTTTATTGGAGGCAATCCTGTTCAAGTTAGCTGAGGTTCTATAACGATGGTAAAATTCTTCTAACAGATATTTTTCATACACAAAACTCGAATCAAAAACCTTGCATGATGGCCTACAGCCGTAGAATACTAGAATGATTCTTGAAGACTGCATGATGGCTTTCTTGGAGGAGTTTTCTTTAGGATATACTCAATTATTAGTATCCATTTAATATAATAATTTATTCTAATTACAATGTAATGTTGGTTATAAATGATATTATTATACCCTCAGCAAAGCTTAGAGATCTATTACCGCATAAAGGGCCGTACATAAATAAATAGCCTATTACACTCAGCAAAGCTTATAGGTTACGGATAAAAGTTGAGTATTACAGAAATATTAAACTTCAATATTCTTTCTAATTATTTAGTGTTATTATATTAATATTAACATAAATTTACATTAATAAAGATTTATTTTGAATAAATTAGAGACTAAGTAATTAGAAATATATACTGAAATTCAATACTACTGCACTATTAACATCTTCTCAGAAGTTACAAACTATTTAGATTAAAATAAATAAATAAACTTGTCCTTTTGAGGATAAATAAATCCTAAACAACACATATTATTTATTTCAACTCCATAAACAAACATTGTAAGAGGAAACACTCAAAACAATGGGAGAAAATAAGTGAATTATTGTAAACTCAAAAGTCAAAAGACAGAAGCTGTGGTAATACTATAATAGGAATTAATTAGCATAGGGCTCTGAAATGGGCCTGCCCACAATGGGCTTTCATTTTGATGGGAGGAAGGCCTTAGGCTAGGCCTAACCATAGGCTGGATTGGGCTGAGTAGAGTTGACCCAGCCCATAGACTTTTACAAATTTTTAATATAACTTTTTTTAAGAATAATCATTTAATTTTACCAAATATTAATATATTAAGAATAAATATTACAAATCAATTTACAAAAATAAGAACTAAAAATTTTATTTAGTGTGATTTATTTTTATAAATTAACATATTACGAGTGAATACGACATATAAAAATATAATTTATTTTATATAGTAACATGTTATGAATGAATATTACATATTATCAATATAGGCTATAATATTCTATATAACATAAAATATTTTTAAATATTCAAAAAATAAAAGATAAAAACTCATGTACACACAATTTTTTTTTTGTTGCTGGGGCATATTAATCTTCTTTGTATCGTTTTAATTTTATCGGATGTCTTAGAAGAGACTTTTCTTTGTCCAATGGACAACAACACTTATCAAAAACTTTTTTTTTTTAATTAATTTGGGAGTACTATCTTTGTGCCCTTTTTTTTTGTGAATTTAGGAATGATATTATCTCGAGTCTTGAACAAAAAAAAAAAAGGATTGTAAGACTGTGAAACTTGGTTTCTAAGCATTAGAAACTCCATCAATTATGCATCACTTTTTTATTCTTTGGCTAAGATGCTTATCCACCCTTATATGATCATCATGAACATGACATCTAAGTTTAAATAATAAGCTTTAACCCAAAAAATAATTTCTAACCTCATCCTTCACCTTAATATATTTTAAGCTATGGATTCCAAAGGGAGGAAAATAATATGCCCACCACCCTCAAAATTTCTTATCCTTTGTACTTTTCAGTGGCACACATTATGACAGGTGTGAGGTGTGTGTTGATTAAAAAAAAATAAACATGTAAAAAAAATCCAATTAATGATTTAGCCCCTATAAGATGAATGTTCTCCCAATTTAGTCCCTAAAATATAATGTTCTCCCAATTGATTGTAATGTTAATGAAATATATTTGACAATAAAATGTTAAATTGAATTCTATTCAACTAAAAACATTTTGACAATATGTAAAATAAAATACAATATATTTACAAACTACATATTAAAAAATGCAAGCAATCTATTTTATAGTATTTAATTTTTAAATATGATTTATTTTATTTTTAATTATTGAATAAAATCTAATTTATCATTTAATATCTATCAATGTTATTGTTAATTAACTTTATATTTATCATATTAATCAAATAGTCAAATTAAATAGGAGTTCATATTTCAAAAATTAAATTTGATCGAGATATTTAATCTTTTTGGGATCAAATTGAGAGAACATATATCTTTGTGCATCAAATCATTAATATATATATATATAAAAGGATTAGCATTATCAGAATTGTGTCAACTCCTCTTTCTCTCTCCCTCTCTCAATCAGGATTGTGCCCACAGTACCTTAATATTCAATAATGGAGAGCCTAAATGGGGGCTATCAAACAGCTCAACTTTACCTAACATGCTATATATATTTATCAAAAAAAAAACATGCTATATATTTATATATATATGACAATTATAAAATTGTTTGGAAGCTAAAAAAGATATAAAATATGGTCAATTAGAAATATTAATTAATTCAGATTAAAATTAGGAACCCCAAGCTGTTAATTCACCTAACATTTTTGCTTTTTCTTTCTTTATTAGTTATAGGTGTTGCCTATTGCCTAGCTAGCAACTAGGATTAAATATATTAATGGAATAATTAACAAAGAATCCAAAGCTTCAAGCCACACCCATAATTATACAATAATGAGCAGAGAGATAGCTTCTTTGATTTTTGGGGCATTATTGTGAATGAATTGGAAGATTCAAGAAAGTTTGAAGTATAATTAAGTCTCAATTTTTGGTGGTTTAATTTATTTATGAGTGAAAGGACACAAAATTTTTGTCCATTCCAATGGATATTGGATACTTCTTCTGTCATTATCCCTTGTCCAGGCTAGCATGGTGCTGATTGATAACTAATTTATTGTTAATTTCAAACTGAGAAAAAAAAAATTAAGAAAAAGTTCAAATTAGAATCTTGCATTTGCATTTTGACCATTCTTTTTTTCTTTTGGACCTGGATATATATCTACTTGAGTGAACCTAATGACTAATCATTTGGGTTGCAGAGCCTATTACTGTATAGACAATACTCTCAAGTCTCAACAGATAACGTTTCATTCTCATTCCACTAAAAATTGAATTTAGCTAGAAAGCAATAATTAAGAGAACCTAAACTTTTACTTACCATTTGTGACAGATCGCATTGGTTTTGACAATTCTAGACCACAAGAGAAGAATACTCTTTATTTATTTTACTATGTTCTATCCCAATCCCAAGATTAATATGACTGATTTTTTTTTTGTCGAAATCACAAGTATACAAAAATTATTAGCGGAAGTCCCATAACATGAGCAAAATTAACTTTCTGAGCAGAAAGTTTTTCATACACAAAAATCGAACAATTAAAAACCTCGTTTAGTAGAGATATAATGGAGTACTTAAATACCACTCTAACAAATCACCAATCGGTAATATGATTGACATTTTAAATAATAAACATATATTAAACAAGCTGTAGAACACAGGAAATTACTGAGTTTAATCTGGAAAAAGATGAATACAACACCATTCATTGGGAAGAAAGAAAGAAAGAAGTGAAATGAGAAATATGACTTGTAAAATCGGATTGGGACATAATATAGAAAAAAAGGCAAACACGAGAAATACATGGGAAATAAAGAAAGAAAGAAACAGACAAATTAAAAAGAGAGGGATACAAAATACACCCTTAATAATAAGTGATTAACAACATATAACCACCCACATGTTTATCTACAATTGGCTTTGGCATTATTACATGATATATAATATTATTTCTTTAATTCTCATGAAACACCATATAAGCCTTAATTTGGTTTTGGAGATAGATATATGCATGAGACCACAACTTCATATATATATATATATATCAAGCATTGCTCCTGAAAGAGCCAAGAGCTTTAATGGCTGAAGCCCTCAGTACAACCTGGTGGTAAATTGCAGCTATAGCAGCTCCAACCAATGGTCCAACCCAGAATATCCACTGTAAAATTAAACAACCAAACACAACATTAGTACAAAACACTTTCGTAATAGACTAAAACTCCATTTTGGGTCCCGGACGTTTAACACGTTTCTCAATGTGGTCCCTCGTGTTTGCAGTTGGTACCCATGTATAGTCCCTGACGTTTGGTTAGTTTTAATTCGGTCCTTCAGGTTTGCAATTGGTATTATTTTGGTGACTCCATTATCCAAGTATTAAAATTGCTTAACAGAATTGGGTGATAAAGAAGAAAATGTGAGAGACTAAATTGATACCAATTACAAATGTAAGGGACCAAATTAACTAATTAAGACTTAGCAAATGTTAGGAACCAAATTGAGAACATGTGCCATTGTGCAATTCCCTACCATTAGAGAGAGACAGAGATAGAGGATGGGACCCACATCTATCTTTTTCTCTTTCTAATAGCAGAGAAAAAATAATGACAAAAAATCCATTTACAGACATAAACATACTTGGTCATCCCAGATTTTGTCCTCGTTGTAGATAACAGCAGCACCAAAACTCCTTGCTGGGTTAATGCCGGTACCAGTCACAGGAATGGTAGCCAAGTGTACCATGAACACAGCAAACCCAATTGGAAGAGGTGCCAACACCTTCAATAATACATATATCAAATTAAAGCCGTCAAAACGGGTTTAACTCATCGAGTCAGTCCGATTAATCAAATGGAATTTTTTTATACACAAGACTCATAAGTCGTAACTTACAGGGACGTGGGAGTCTCTGGCGCTTCTCTTGGGATCGGTGGCGGAGAAGACGGTGTAGACAAGGACGAAGGTACCGATGATTTCGGCACCCAAAGCAGTGCCTTTGTTGTAGCCGTCCTGCACGAAGTTGGCCCCACCGCCGTACTGGTTGTAGTAGGCCTTCTGGAAGCCCTTGGCGAGTCCTGTGCCACAGATAGCGCCGGCACACTGTCCTATAATGTACAGCAACGCCCTTACTAAGGACACCTTCCTCCCCACAAGAAGCCCAAACGTCACAGCTGGGTTGATATGTCCTCCTGCATTCATTTACACACACAACCCTCAACATCATCAAACATTATTGCATCTTTATATATATATATATATATATATATTTGGATGATTTAACAAAATTATATTGTAGTCGATTAACAATATAGATGGATAAGATGAAATACTTCACCAGACCCAGACTCGCAAAAATATATTTTTGCTGGAAATTTGAGTGATAAATTCTTTTGTTTTTTACTCTAATTTCGTATAAAACAGAGAAAAAATTTATATGTAATTTTTTATATTTTTTTATAAGATAATTGTAAAAAGAACTACTCATAGAAAAAAAAAATGTATGGTATAAATTATATATATGTCAATTTTTTATTGAAGAATTTTATAATAAAAATATAAAAATTGCACATAAATTTTTTTAAAAATAAATTTAACCACAAATACAAATATACACGTAACCTCCAATACTGAATATATATATCATGGAAAGTCGTATATTTAGTTAAAATATTTCATGAATTTAGTATTTAGCCACAATAACAGCATGGCTACAATGATATTAATCGTGATTAAATTGACAAAACAGTATAACAAAATATTATAGGCAAAAATAATGTTACACATAGCCTCCGTCAAAATTATTTACAAATTAAAAGTTTAAACACGTATGCATTCGAAGAAGTAATTAATAAAGGTTAGAAAATGTTATACGGACCGGAGATGCCGGCAGTGCAGTAGACGAGGATGAAGATCATGCCACCGAAGGCCCAGGCGATGCCGAGAACTCCGACGCCATCACACTCAGTGCCTTTCTTGTTGGGGTCGATCTGGCTGTTGTATCCGATGATGGTCAAGATAGTGATGTAGAGGAAAAGAAGAGTGGCTATGAACTCCGCGATCACCGCTCGGTACAGCGACCACTTGGTGAGCTCATCCAAGTCGACCAACGGCGCCGGGGGCGGGTCCTGGTAATCCTTCGTCGTCGCCACCGCCTCCGACGATTCTTGAACCTCGACGTCTTTCCCCATTGATGATATATTGGAGATGCCTACTACTTTGCTTCACTCACTATTAGAGTTATGTGTGTGGATTGAATTGAAATGAGGGATGGAGGGGAAAGAGAAGGGGTATTTAAGGAAGGAGAGAAAGAGAGAGTGAGAGAATGGATGAATTATTAAATTGGGGAGTTTTTTGTATGCATATGTGTTGTAACAATGACATGATTGAGAGATTAACGTAATTTTTTTGCCGCCCAATATTAGCTTGATTTCGCTTGCATGAGGGCCCACTTCTCCTACCGACCCCTACGGCCTTCCAACGGCTCTCATCATCATTCATCACTAAATAAAACTCAACGGATGGATCGGAACATTTCCAAGAATATTATGTTTGCCATAATTGTGAGGTTACAAGGTTAGACCAACGTGGTGTGGAATATGGGGTCCGTCTTTTTTAACTATCGTCTTTTTTTCGGATTCCATTCTTGGAATGATGAGAATGAAACGTTATCTATTAGAATGATTCAGTAATGGACTCCACAGTACTCGAAATACCCGCTCCAGTTAATACCCCGATCATAAAACAAAAAAAAAATAGAAGGTGAAGAAGCTATTAAGTTTTTATTATTGGACTAAACTTATTAGGTGAAGTTAATTAGGTATTTGCTATAAAGTTCTCCCATAAAAATAGAATACACGTAATAAAAGGTGTTTGTATGACCAATCATAGATAGAAAGAGAATATAGAAGACTAAATTGTACATGATCAATTATTAAAGAAAGATAGTATAAATAGAGCATATTATTGGAGAAATTTCATAACAAACACCTAATTAAATAACTTTACCTAAGTTTTTTCCTTTATTATTTGGGTTTAGTTTTGAATTATATTATTTCTTAAAAAAGATTTTGGTAAAAGAAAGTTTAGATGGGCTAAACACCGGTATTCGTCCACCAAGGTTAGGGAAGACGCCCCACAACCTCTTTTAGGATTTATGGAGTAATGATTTACATATGAACCATCAATAAGACCCTCGTATTGATCATAAAATTCAAACTCTAGCCTTATAAAATAAGAGTTCGAACCTTAACCAATAATTGGCGTTTTCTTAAGAAATTTAAGGAGCCAAATGGTGACAAAAACACTATGATACATACAAGATTCTAATTAATACAAGGTGTTTTAGGCTTTTGGCAAAAGTATCTTTGGTACCCCAACGTTTGAGGCTTTTCGATCAATTATATTCTTAAAGTTTGATTGCAAACAATTGTATCTCCAAATTAAAGTTTTATTTTTCGAGCAATGTTGTCTTTGTCGTTAACACCGTCAAAGTAGATAACGGTGAGTGCTCATGTGGTGTTACATACATATGGTAAAAAATTACATTTTGACCCCTTATTTAACCTTAAAAAATTCAATTTAGTCCCTTCTTCATTTTATTAGTTTGGAATAAAATCACCTAAAACCCCCCTAAAAGCTTATTATCCTAATTATATAATTAATTACGCTAAATCATATAATATTATTAATATTATCATATAAAATTGTACCACTTAACGTAGTAAAATTAGGCATCATCAGGGCCCTAAAGGCTAAAGTCTTTAGTTTGCTTGCTGTGGCGAATAGTGACGGCAAGAGGAAACGAAATCCCAGATCCTATAAAATAATTCTCTATAATTTTTGGTAGAATTATAAGAGAGATAGAGATAAGAAAAATATTTTCTTTTTTGATTTTTTTCTCTCTCAATTTTTTTTCTCTCTATCTCTCTCATAACTCCACCAAAAAATGTAGAGAATTACTTTAGAGGATCCTATCTCCAGAAATTACGGGATCCTCTAAAGTAATCCTCTACATTTCTTAGTGGAGTTATGAGAGAGATAGAGATAAGAAAAATATTTTTTTCTTGATTTTTTTCTCTCCCAAATTTTCTTCTCTCTACCTCTCTCATAATTCCACCAAAAAATGTAGAGAATTACTTTAGAGAATCCACTCTCGAAATTACATACCTGAAAAACAAATTTTGAAAAACAAAAATTTACAAAAATCAAAAAGAAAAATAAAATAAAAAATGTGACCCATTCTGTAGGTAGGACACATTACTAATTAATGAAGAAGGGACTAAATTGAATTTTCTAAGGCGAACAAGATTTCAAAATGTAATTTTTTTCACGTGTAACGTCACATCAGCACCCACCGTTATCTATTTTGACAGTGTTAGGGAAAAGAACAACATTGTTCGAAAAAATAAAATTTAAGGGTACAATTGACTGCAACCAAATCTTGAGAGCATAATTAACCGAAGCCTTAAACGTTAGGGGTAGCAAAAGAACTTTTGTCCTTAATTTGTTTATTTTAGTCAAATATATGTTTGTCTCAGATTAACTTAATTACCCTAAATATTCCCCCAAAAAATTATTACTATGGAAATATTGTTTCATAGCCTAAAACTTGTTAGCTATGTAATGATTAGCGGAGATTAATAATTAATATTATCTGGTACTGAAAACATAATCAAATAAAAGAGAAAGAAGAATACAATATAATTGTACGTTTGATTAGAAAAAGAGGAAATGTAGTTGTCACATTTGTTTGTGGTGGCTTGCCAGATAATTAACTTATCTGCAGCTACCTTAAATCAATTTCCTTCTTTATATATAACATATATATGTGGCCACTATTTGCATTTGACTATGAAGGCAATTAATTAATTAATTAAACAAGTTTAATCTACACTATTCTTTTCATTTTTCAACTGCATTTTTTTTTTCTTCCCACAGGTATCCTTCTATTAGAGGCAGTTCAAGTTAGCGGAGATCGACCCATAATGGGGGTATAACTCTCCCAAAAAAAAATTTTCATACGCAAATCTCAAACTTAGAACCTTACTTAAGAGAAATGAAATATCTACCACTCTAACCGATGAACCACGAGTTGGTTTGCTTTCATGTTCTCAAAGATTTTTTTTTTCTCTTTTTTTCTTCTAAATTTAGCTTCTAATATATATCAAACCAAGTTTTAAAAATAATCATAAGTAATTAAAGTACTATATAGTTCTTGGACTTGTACTTAAATTTGAGCGAGTATATATCTCCGTCTCCCTTAAAAAAAATTATAACTCATCTACATGCATGTAAATTCATAGAAAATACATCGATATCAAATATAATAAATTGAATTACCATAATCAATATAAAATTTTATGTATCTTAATAAAATTAAAGTTGATTATATTATTAATAAATTTGAAACAAATACTATAATTTACATCAAAATATTTGTGCTAATAGAATAAATTAAATATATTTAATAAAAAATTTATTATATAATTTGTATAAAACAAATCTAGGTCTAAATTGAGTATCATCATTTCTATCTCTGAACCTAGACCCAATATACGAGTATTTTAATAATCTCTATCAAGTTTACAAAAATGTTTTACCTAATTAATCTGCTTAGATTTAAGAATGATTCTTATATTTCAATAATCAAGATTAAATCCTTAATTTTACGATGTTTAATTCATTGTCATCTAACTATATATTGTGCTTTTTGTCAATATATATATATATATATATATATATATATATATATATATATATATATATATATTACACAAACTCTTTAGCGTCATCCTTTTAAATTTCCACTATTTTCATAAGATTTCCAAGGCATTTGGAGGGGAATGAATTATTGACCTTTTTTACATGATATATATATATATAACGAAAAGGTAAAGGTTCATATATTAATGAATATAAGAAAAATGATAATAATAATAATTAGTGGAGGGCACTTAATTAATTATCATGATTAATTATAGTATGTGGCGATGGATGACAGGCTGACTAATTGTATGGGGCCAAGCCAAATTGGTTTTGAATTAGAAATTATATATGTAAATAGTGTTAATTAATTCTCCAACCACTCTCATAACATGGACAACAAATATGCCATTGGTTTTATGCTATTTAATTATTATTATTATTAAAAAAATTTAGAAATTAAAGAATTAAAAACAAAGATGATGATGATGATGATAAGAATTGACATGGAAACCGCCCAACTCTAATTTTCCACTCCATGCAGTTTAATCCTATTCTCAATTCTCATTTTCAAAATATAGAATGTGTATGATTGCTTGGAGAGTGAATATATATATATATATAATTGTGATATGAATTTGAAGTTTCAAACATTGAGAAGAATATGATGTTGTGGCTGAGAGAGCACCACGTGTTGATCAATACCAAGTTTTTTAAGAGAAAAGAAAAGGCAAAAGCATTTTTTTTTTAATTTCATTTAATTTTGCACAAATTTTTTATTTTATCCCTAGATTTTTTCTGTTATCAATTTGGTCACAAAAAGTCTTGGGGCACATTTTTTACGCAGAAATAAAATGGGAATGAGTTTATTGTGTTTGGTAGTAAAAATTTAGAAATTAAAATGTATTAAAATTACCATTTTGCCCTTTATATTAAAATATTAAATATATATATATATTATGATTGCGTCAAATCAAAAGTTAAAAAAATTAACACAATTTTTTATGATAGAAATTTAATTTCCATTTGGGTCCCACCACTTTTTTTTTCATTCCATTGTCTTTTCCGAATAAAGAACAGGGCTTTAATGTAAATGATTTAGTCTTAAAAGTTTTTTTTTGATAGGTTCATCTTAAAAGTTTTAAATTTCATCGTAACATTTTATATTATCCAAATTACTAATAACAAATACGAATAGATATGATATCACACCAGTAATATAATATTAATTCATCACTCAATGACTTTATTTTTTTTATATTAATGTTAACACATCATTTAAAATAATGTCGCGTTATTTATAATAAGGAGAAGAGTATATATGAAGAAATGACATTATTTTGAATGATAATTTAATATTAATATTATATGTATGATGTTATTTTAATATTCGTTTTAATAATTTGAACGATAGATAATAGATATTAGATATTAAGACAAAATTGATTGCAATTTAAAGTTTTTAAGATAAAATTGCTCACAAAATACATTTAAGGACAAAATTGAAATTTGGTATAAAATTGGAAGACATAAAAGATAATTTTGTCAAAGAAAAAAATAGAAGAAATGGTGTTTCAGAATGAATGAGTGGATGATTGAGCCTTATTTGAGTGGTCGGTGGCTACATTCAAAGTTAATGTATTAAATTTCATACAATTACATTAATATTTTGTTGCTTTTCCTTGTGCTTCAGCAACATTGGCTTCAATGCTCTCACTCTCAAATCTCAATGATTCTTTCCTGTACAAAGAAAAGGACGTGGAGAAATAAAATCACATGATAAAGGAAATGAATTGGGAGAAAGAATTCATGAAGAACAAAATTAATAAGAAATTAATTACAAGACAAAAATTCTGTTTTAGTCCCTAACATATAGCACATTTTTCATTTTGATCCTTAACGTTTGCTCAATCTTAATTTTGTCCCTCACGTTTGCGATTGGTACTAATTTGGTCTCTAACGTTTGCTTAGTTTCAATTTGATCCTTCATGTTTCTAATTGGTACTTGTTATGCTCATTTTTTGACATAGTAGAATTTGTAATAGAAATAGAGGATCGCAAGGGGTCGTAACCTTGGAGAACTTGTTCTTAGGTGGAGACCTAGGTGCCTACGTACCCTTATAAGGAATCAAAATCCACGTAATTCGTTAGAGATACGTCCATGAGAGCCGTTAGGCAAGGATCTTACCTGTAAGGACTGTGTGTGCCTGGCTAGCTAGGACAGGTATGTGAACAGGCGAGCTGCGTCGCCTAAAGGAGAATGGTTGCTGGAGATGAGGGACTAGTACGTACACAATGATAGTGGAATTGCTCCTTGGTAGTTGCGGAGCTCAAGATACGTATGTCAAATGCTGGGTAGAGGTTCTATGTATGTCTTCGTATAAGGGGCCTTATATAGGCATTTGGGAGTGATGATCATGGGTGCCCCACATCTCCTCATTGATATGAGCATGACAAAGGGACGTGGGTTCGTGCCTTACATGGATCATGTAGTGGTGCCACGTATGCAGTGGGATATTCGGTATTATTAGTACTAATTTGGTCCCTCTATTATTCAATTATTAAAATTACTTAACAAAATTGAGGGATAAATAATGAAATGTGAGGGACCAAATTGGTACTAGTCAGAAATAGAATGGACCAAATTGAAACTGAACAAACATTAAAATCCAAATTAGTGTCAATCGTAAACTTAAGGGACCAAACTGAAACTGAGCAAACATTAAGACTAAATTGAAAAATGTACTAAATATTAGGAATCAAAGTAGAGTTTTTGTCTTAATTCCAGCACGGATAGAGAAAAACTTCTGCTTTTGTTGTATTTACTATTCAGTATTCGCTATAAAAGTATAAATAGCTCAACTTGGTTTTTGCATTTGGCCTTATTTGACTCTATTTTAATTTATTGCCCTTTAAAAGTGAGACCTCACATATGTAGGAGATGCCTTTTAGTCCCTAACCCTATGCTCTTTAATTTTGGATCTTTGTTGTAATTTTATGTTTTGCAGTAGTTCTTTACAATAAAAATTAGATAAAAAAAAAAAATCGAATTCACATTAATAAAGACTCACTTTAAATAGTGGAGGCAAAATATTATTTAGTCCTCGAATTTGGAAAAAAAATACTATTTAGTCTCCGGATTTGCAACTATGTTAACTCTTTAGTCCCCGAATTTGCAACTCTGTCAACTATTTAGTCCATAAATTTGGCAACAAAACTATTTAGTCCCCGAATTTGCAACTATGTCAACTAGTTAATCTCCTGACCGTTGCCAGTTAAATAATCAATATTAACAATAATTTGGTCCCTAATTTATTGATGGAAGATACCTATTAGAATGAGTTCCTATAAAAAAAAACATTTAAAAATTTGCATAAGAATTATAGAAAATGAATTGCATCGAATCCAATTTTTTTAAAAAAAAACGCACAATTTCTGAACTGCAAAGAATTGGATGCATGGTCTTCCACTCATCCATAACCTAATCATCTATGGATGCATTTGTGAGTGAAATAGAGCACATTTAAGGGCAATTTTACCCAAAACCCATCCTTCAAAAATTTTTACTCCAAAATTCCCCTTCCCAAAAAAGTATTCCATGGATGCCTTATTTTTGTCGTTTTGCTTGTAGGGATCTGTCTGGGCCTGAGACGGATCTCAGGCCCAGACGGATCTCAGGCCCAGACGGATTGGGTTTTATTTTATTTTTTAAAAAAAATGACTGAATCCGTCTGGGTGGCAGACGGATTCAGTCATATATAATTTTTTAATATAAAACCGAATCCGTCTGCCACCCAGACGGATTCAGTTTTTTTTTAATATAATTCTGCAGCATAGGGCCATAGGGCAGCATAGTGCGTCTACATGCAAATATAACGCCCTCTGTGCCATTCTTAATTTCTCCGTCATAATAACTATATGCAAATAATTTTCTATGCATTTTAATACCTACAAACACACATATTTCATATTAACTACTAAATATTATTATAGTTAACCCTAAATGCTTAAGTATTGTTCTATTTAATAATAAACTCTAAATGATCCCTACAGTTTTAACTACTAAATTATATCAAAACTAATCATACAAATATATCATCACTTTTCATCAAAAAAATATATATATCATCACTAAATAATTCTCATACATATGGTTTTTTTTAAAAAAAATAATAGTAACTACTACATTATATCAAAACTAATCATACAAATATATCATCAGTAAAAAGTTCTCATACATATGGATTTTATTTTTAAAAAAATTATAACTACTACATTATATCAAAATACATTATTAATAAAAAAATTCTCATACATATAGATATTGGAATAAAAATAATAATTTCTCCACAATAATATTTCCTTGAGATTATTTGTCTCTAAGTAAGAAGAATAGATGAATACACTACAAAAAAAAACTGATTTAGCTACGGAAATTAGCTAGGGAAAATTTCCCTAGCTAATCCCTAGCTAATTAGCTAGGGAAAAAAATCCCTAGCTAATTAGCTACGGATTAGATAGGGATAAAATCCCTAGCTAATTTGGTAAAAAAAATTGGCGCGAAAAGGCGGGAAAATTTAGCTAGGGATTTGCTACGGATTAGCTCAGAAATTTAGTTACGGAAAAAAACCGTAGCTAATCCCTAGCTAATTAGCTAGGGATTTGCTACGAATTTCCCTAGCTAATTAGCTAGGGAAAAAATCCCTAGCTAATCCCTAGCTAATTAGCTAGGGAAATTAGCTACGGATTAGCTACGGATTTTTCCAAGCTAATCCCTAGCTAATTAGCTAGGGAAAAAAATCCCTATCCGTAGCTAATAGCTACGGATTAGCTAGGGAAAAAATCCCTAGCTAATTTATTATATGTGTATATATAAAATGTTTTACATTAATAAATCAAAAATTGATAAATGGCCTAGTGGTTGGTCTAAATGTTACCATCGATGATGCCCCGTCTTCGAGGCTTCCTAGGACCATTTTTCAAAAATATAAAGTGGTTGCCGGAGGGGCTCGCCGGAGGGGGCCGCCGGCCGGCGGTGGAGGGGGTCGCCGGAGGCCATCGCCGGAGGCCGATGGAGGAGGTCGCCAGCGACAATTTTTGGAGGGGGTGAGTTAGTTAGGGATTAGCTACGGATTAGCTAGGGATTAGCTACAAAAAAAATCCCTAGCAATTAGCGTCCAAATATTAGCTAGGGAAAAATCCGTAGCTAATCCGTACTATTTTTTCTTGTAGTGATACTCACAATCATATTCAACAAATTTATCAAACAAAAATTTAATACTAATCTCACTTTAGCATAAAAATTCTGAAAAATTCTAAAAAAAAATTGCAAATACAACTAAACAAATATAAATGATTTCAAAAATATACTTACATTAACAAAATTTCTATTAACATTTCAGCATACTACAAAGTAAGAATTTATTTTTAAAAAAAATTTACAAAATATTAAAAAAATTACCTCGATTGAATATCTGACCCACACTTAGTTTGAAAAATCCAATAACACAACTGAAATTGTAACATTAAACAAAAAAAATCAGTTAAAAATTTAAAAAATAACCAATAAACTATTTAAAAATATTAAAAATTACCTGTGCAGATCTGGACCACACTATCTAATTTTTTTATACTTTTAAAGCTTGGATCACGGACCACCAGCAAAATTTTTTTATCTGTAAGCCCCACCACCGAAGGCACCACGGAGAGAAGAAAGGAAAGGAGAGCAAATGAAAGAGATAAAAATTGAGAGATGGAGAGGAGAGATGAGAAATGAAGATGAATGAAGAAGAAGAATGAAGATGTAAAATTTTTAAGGGGTGAAGGAGTGTGTGTGGCAGCGTAGGGTCACATCACCTGACCCTACGCCGCCCTATGGCCTTATGCTGCAGAATTATATTAAAAAAGAAAATAAAACCGAATCCGTCTGGGTGGCAGACGGATTCGGTGTTATATTAAAAAATTATATCCGTCTGCCACCCAGACGGATTCAGTCATTTTTTAAAAATAAAAAATAAAACCCAATCCCTACAAGTAAAATAACAAAAATGGGGCATCCATGGAATACTTTTTTGGAAAGGAAAATTTTAGGGTTAAAGTTTTTGAATGATGAGTTTTGGGTAAAATTGCCACATTTAAGTGTAAGAGTGTAAGTAAAGTCGGTTGTGAAAGGAGGATTTAGTCAAGTTTTTTATATGCATGTAGGGTATAAGTTCGCCCTCTCAATCAAAAAATATGGTAAACAATAGCATTAAGCACTGTCTTTCACAACCACTAGACAAGACCTCTTTATGCAGACATTTTAGGAAATAATGATTTGAGATGTCCGTTGACCACTCCTAGCTAGTTATCTTAAACCATGATCACTAGGATTTTTTAGACCTCACTATTTAGGTGGCTATTGTATATTTAAGTTATGGGAGCTCCTATTATGCAAATCAGGATCTTGTGCAAACCTGATGAAAAAGCCCAAATTGCGTCACGTGTATGGACGTGAGATTCGGATTTTTGCTTTTTAGTCTCTCATCTCTTTGATTTTGCAATATAATTCTTTTAAAAAAATATTTTTGCAAATGTTTAAATATGTTCAACAAATTATTTATTACATTATTTTATTATACCTGACTAATTTGAATGAATAACAAAATTACAAAAACCAAAATATTCATTCGAGTTCTTGAAGCTCACCTTGGTATCTCAAAACCAAATTCAAAATTTTGAAATGCATGTTACATACGTTGGGGATAATCGCGCAGCCTACATCATACACAATTGACATTTCGAAACTCTAAACTCAACACAATAAAAAATTTGCAACCTAGATTGTACACAATTGAAACCCTAAACCCAAGAGAATAAAAAAAATGAAAAACATACCTTTGTAGCCATTTGATTCACGCATTCGTTCACTACGTCAAGAATAGAAAAAAGAGAGAGAGGAACTCTGGCACCAATCACAGACTTAGCCAGACTCTACCGACAAGAGAAAGGAGGTGAAATCTATGGTCTTTTTTTTTACCAACAATACAAAAAAATTTAAAAAAAAAAATCATAAATTTATTTTCTTATAAAAAATTAAATTCCAAAAATCTAATTATTATTTAAAATTTGGGATTGGCTTCATTGCAATATTGGAAAGGTAATAGAAGTTAAAAAGTTTCAAAGGGGAATCAAGAAGAGAAAATACAAGTTACACAACCTTCAGAGTAAATTAATTGGGGAATGTTGTCATGTTTAAATTAGATTATGAAGTTCGGCAAAAAAAAAAAACTAGATTAGGAAGCACAGGTATCCATGAATAAGTGCACATATGTTATGATAGGCACAGTATATACATTAAGAATGTTAAAATATTCTTTAATATTTCATATGCTATTTATATTATTGTGCACGTTAGATAATTGAAGCAATCATTAACATTGATTGTACCGTTGCTTTATTTTAGGAGTATCTAAAAATTAGTTATTTATAATTGCATTTAAATTATTTTATTGTAATTTATTAATCCTAGTGTTTAGAATAGGTGAAATCGTGCACCAATTTTGTAGCCACGTTTCCTTATTCTAAAGCCTATATATTTAACTATTTATTTTATCAATTATCAAGTGAATTATTCAACAAAACTTCTTCAGACTTTCCCTTCATATTTTCCATTGTTTTTATTCTTTTCAAACCAACAAAAAAAACTGGGAGGAAGGAAGTATTTAGCCTCTCTCTATTATAACTTGTATACACATGGAACAAAGTCAAAAATATTTAATTAGGAGTGTCAAACTTATAAAATATATTTTAAAAAAATGACATATTTATATGTGTATATATATAAATATTTTTACTTATTCAAAATTTTACCAAGTACATCTTAAAAATATGTCAAATGGCACTTTAGAGATTCAAAAAGTGATGTCATAATAATTTAACAAATGGTGCTCTAAAGCTCTTCCTCATAATTTTTAAAATATAAATGTTTGACCAATGGAATTTTTTTTATCTAATTTAATAAAAAAAATTAAAAATATCATTAAATTGATTTTTCAAATTAAAGTAAAAGAAGTCAAAATTAAAATTAAGTCAATCTTAAAAAATTAAAAACTATTGTAAATTCTTCTCCTAATCTCATCTAAATTTACAAAAATAATATCAAATATTATACGAATATTTTTTTTATGTGAATATTATTAATAATTTTATTATCTTTTTTATGAACATAATTTATCATCTTTAATTATCTGCAACTATAAATAATTGAGTATCTTTTCTAAAGAATTATATAAAATAACTACTCTATTTCAAATACTAGTTACTTTTGACAAACGAAGAAGAAAAAGATAATGTTGATAATGAAGTAGAAACAGAAGAAAAAAGATTTAAAAAATGGAAAAATCAATGTATATTTGATGCTCTTCAATCATGTATAACATAAGGGAGAGACAAATTGTTGAACCCACCATATTGCTTATCATTTGCTTTCGTAATGATAACTAATGTTTTTTTTACCTTAATATGTTAATTGTAGAGATAATGCTTATCAATGTAAACCAAAATTATTCTTGTGAATATTTTTAATAATTTTGTATTCTCTTAGTCATCGGTAATTATAATTAATTAAGTGTCTATTATGAAATTTATGTGAAATAACTCATCTATATCAAAAACTTGTTTCTAATAAATGAATAAAAAAAAAAGAAGAAGATGGAAAAACCAACATCTATAGGTTGCTTCTCATTTAATTCTTCTTATATGTTTCTCTTTGTTCTTACTTGATATAATTAATATATCCTATACTTAAATAGCATAGACTACCTTAAAGTATTAGCTTTTGTAACGAGTTAAAATTGAAAAGCGGATAAAAGTTTAATGGTACCGTACCACTGAACTTCAGTGCATCCCTCCAATTATGTAGTGCCATTTGTTAATATTAATAAAATCTCACATTAATTAGGGCCCACCTTGAATGGTTTAGGGACCAACTGATTGGAGGGATGTACTGAAGTTCAGTACTACCGTACCACTGAACATCTACTCCTGAAAAGCATTTGTCTTCAATCATTAGTTGAAGTGAACTTTTGATATTGGATTCTCAAAATAAGAAAAGACGAGATAGAATGAAAAATAAAGTCTTAAAATGAATGTTTTAGGTTATGTTTGGAAAAGGGTTGAATGATGGAATGTAATGGAATGACCAAATGAATTAAATTTGTAATTGAATATTTTTTTTGGAATGGAATAAAAGGAGAGGGCCTCCCAATCTCTTTTTTATCCATCCAAAACCTCCCATTTTGTCCCTCCAAATTGGGGTAAAAAATGGAATGAAATAACTTGATGTTTTAAAAGTACGTTTATACCTTTATTATTTTAATAAAATTACATTTTTTTTCATAACTTACAAGTAATGTATGAAGAAAAGGCCCAAAAAAAAAATGTATGAAGAACCTACCCATTCTAGAAAATGGATAAGTTTCTGACCAAAAAAGAAAGAAAATGGATAAGTTGATCTGCATTATGGCTGAAGTACAGTTACAGTGCACATCTTTACCATTCATTTTTTATATATATTTAATTTATTGACGTCAAGAAATATGTTTTTATTGAACGAATGGTAAATATGTGCACTGTGACTGCACTGTAGCTGATCCGATCCACCCATTCTATTATATTCTTTCATTTTCTCATTAAAAGTCTCTAACAAAATATCTATTCATTCCACTCTACTCTATTCCTTTTCATCAATGATTGCTCCCATCCAACTTTCATAACTTACTCAAAGTAGATCAAGAGCCTTTTTTGCCTTCCTACTTCACGAATTTCTTAAGGTGTTATGAAATTAGCAAAGACTAAACTTAATAAAATTGTGTATAGCTTACAAGTTGGGATTAGAAATATCCCAAGGAGTGTGTGCGAACCGCTAATAATAAAATGGAGATATTAATCACAGGACCTAACACAGTTAGTATTTAATTGAATTTTTTAAGCATTTAGTTAGATATCACTTCTATATGAAGAAAGTTTTGTGGCCATCACTAAAATCTCTTTTAAAAAGTTTATGTACAAAAAAATTAATTATTACTGTGAATGGTATAGCTCACAAAAAAAAAAAACAATAACATTACAAACCAAGCATAATTTTGTTTTCCATTCTTTAATAAAATAAATTTTAAAAATTTATATTATTATTATGCATTTATATTATAATGGTTATGAGATTTTTGTCATATGATTACCAAATTACTCTTTTGGTCCTCAACGTATGTACGAAGTTTAATATTGGTCCTCAACGTTTCAAGAAGTTATTTGAAGTCCTTAACATTTTTTTTGTCAAAATTAATCCTCTAGCGTAACATCTGTCTGGTTTTACCATTAAATACTAACGTGAAAGGCTTATGTGGCACACCCTCTCTCCTACATGTCGTATTTGAATGACATGACACCCTCTCTCACTCAAACTCAGCAAAACGATGTCATTTTGATTCATTTAAATGTTCTATTTTCGTCATTTAAATGAATTTTAGAATGAGAGAGGGTGTTATGTCATTTAAATATGACACATAAGAGAAGGAGTGTACCACATAAGCCTTCCACGTCAGCAATTAATGACAAAATCAATTGGATGTTATGTCAGAGGACCAATTTTGACCCCAAAAAAACGTTGAGGACCTAAAATAACTTTTTGAAACGTTGAGGACCAATATTAAACTTCGTGTAAACGTTGAGGACCAAAAGAGTAATTTGGCCTTTCAAATATTTAGCATGTTCACTTTTAATTGAAAAAACAGATGGCAAAAAAACAAAAACGGCTAAAGGTCAATTTTGGTTCTCAATGTTTGCATGAAGTTTAATGTTGGTTCTCAATGTTTCAAAAGTTTAATAATGGTTCTCAGTTTTTTTTTTGTCGATTTTGGTCCTCAAGCGTAACAGTTAACTTTTTGCCATTAAATGATGACATGGCATGCTTATATGACACACCTTCTCTCCTACGTGTCATATTTTAATAATTTAGCATGGCAAATCAATGCCACATCACCCCACATTGCCACATCATCATCTTCTCTCCTTCATCATCATTATTATCATCATCTGGGGTAACGTGACAGTGATATGTCATGCCACGTCATTAAAATATGACACGTAAGAGAGAAGGTGTGCCATATAAACATGCTACGTCATCATTTAACGGCAAAAAGTTAACGGTGTTCCACTCGAGGATCAAAATCGACCAAAAAAAACTTTGAGGACCAACATTAAACTTCATGTAAACATTAAGGACCAAAATAATACTTTAGTCATACCAAAACTAAACCCCATAAGTTTTTTTTTTTTCAAAATTAGCTTTCAACCGGGCCCTTCACTGGTAATTTTATTGGGCCTCTCAACCAAAACAAAACTCAATTTTAATTAAAAAACAAACTTTGTCCGTTCACACTATGAAAAGTTAAACAATTAAATAATGAAAAAAAATAAGACGAAGTTGCTTAGGTGCTTGCTATAAAGTTCACAAATCATAAATATTAATTATATTCTCTTAATTGGTTATATAATTTATTGCTTTTCATGTTCTCTTTCTACCATGATTGGTTATACAAAAAATTTGTCACGTATTTTAATTATATTGGTGAACTTTATAGCACGCACCTAATAACTTTAGCTTTAGCCCTTAAGTAATATCATTACTAGGAACAGAGCAGGAATAATTTAGAACTAAGTAAAGAGTAAAGACTGTCCATGAATTTAGAAACTTCTTAATTCAATTTCCGGTCATACATGCTTCATGCATTCATTAAAGATATCAACTTTTCTTTCTATAGCAAAACACACTCCACTTTACTTGTTTAACTGATGTATGTTAATATTTATAACATAATTCTAAAAATCATAAACATGACAAGGCATATATATATACAACAATTAAAACCTTTTTTTCACTAGGTGAAGTTGGCTATATGAATCAAACAACATTAAATACCATTACCAATGGAGAGTAAAAATTAAAGAAAGAAAATACTGAAAATAGAGCAAGAAAAATAACAGATTAAAAAAAAAGAGAAAAAAGAATGAGCCATTAAAGAAGACGGAACACCACAAAGATGAGAGAAGATGAAGGGAGAAGAGATAAGCAGAGAAGAGACAAATGGGTTTGAGAATGAAACATACTATTGATCAAATGGAGAGATAAAAGCCAAATTAAATGCCCCAAGATAAACCGGATAGATAAAATATGTTTTACCCCTATTGTTTTCTTTCCCTTTTTTCAAAGAAAATTTTCGACTTGCCATGCCGGAGCCAAAAATATGATTTATTATTCGGTCACCTTCATGGAAGTGTCTGAATACACCAGCTAATTGAAGTGTCTGAATACACCAGCTAATTGAAGTGTCCATGCTTTCTAGACAACAACTTACCACGCAAAATATTATCCAACATGTGAGAAAGGTGAATAAATACTAAATAAAATTCATTTCAGAAATGAACTTCTTCTATAGCCAAACACACTAAACTTTACAGTATTTTACTGATGTATGTCGAAATTACATCCAACATGTGCGAAAGGAAAATAACAAGAGCTATCAACTATAGTCTATAAGTTAACCAAACATTATCAAATCCCTATCACTACAATTGAAGAAACTCAAAAAAAAAAAAAACAGAGTGAAACGAACAAGAAATTTTAGTCTACGAGCCACACAAATCCTAAATAAACCCAGTAAAAGTTTGTTAATAATCAAGAATAGAAAATCTAGAAGAAAAGGCAGCAACATAAAATTATCAACCCCTCTAACATTTCACACAAGAGTAGTAACCAAAAACAAAATTAATTTGGAAATTTAACATAATTATGCTCAACCATGCCAGTAAAAATTGAAAGCAAAGGAGAAAACGTTTCTAGTGCTATGATTTTCCACACAGGGCAGATTGCTCCAGACAAGCATCAACCAACAAATTTGATCATCAGTTTATTGTAATACACAAATGAAAACACAGACTAATAAGGCTAATCCAATACCCCCGGCCCCCAAAGACCACGGGCAATGCTTCCAATAAACTTGGCTTAAAATCAATAGTAATATAAGACATATCCAACTACTCATTTCTCCCTTAAATGGTGCAACTAACAAAGGAAATGAATATGAATTCTGAAATGAAGCTCCAGAGAATTTATAGGTTTCTAACACAATCTGATTCATTAAACACAAAAGACAATGCATATTACTATCGAAATAAATAAATCACACAATGGCTAAACAAGATGATACTCTAATCACGAAAAAAAAGAAGTAACAAAATTGTATCAAAATAGATTATCATCCTTGGAAAGCTGTAAGCAACATTAACTAGCTCATAAAACCTCTCCAAATGATCTAAATTACCCAAAACACTAAATTAAATTTAGCACAACATTCAACATCTTGCCCAAATTTGACGTAAGAAAACAGTACTAACACGAAGCCAATATCAAAATGAAGAAATGAAGACCTTAGTCCAGAGGAACTTCAACATCCCCATCAGTGATCTCTTGCTGCAAATCCTTGGGATCCTTCCCGTCCACCGTGCATCCAACAGAGACGCACGTGCCGAGGATCTCCTTCACAGTCCCACTGAGGTCCTTGGCCATCGACCTGGGCCGCATAACTCTGGCGATCTCGATGACGTCATCGAGGGAGATATTGCCATTGTGCTTGATGTTCTTGGTCTTCTTGCGGTCTCTTTCGGGCTCTTTCAAGGCCTTGATGACAAGCGCAGCAGCAGACGGCACCACCGATACCTTCGCCTGACGGTTCTGGACGGTGAGCTTAACGGTGACCCTCAATCCCTTCCAGTCCTTGGCAGTCTCTTTGGCAATATCTTCTCCGATCTTCTTGGGGGACAGACCGAGGGGACCGATCTTGGGAGCGAGCGAACTCGCCGCACCAACCTCGCCGCCGGTGACTCGGACGAACACATCGACGACCTGAGTGGGGTCGAACTTCGGCGGCATTGTTGCAGATTCGAGAGAGCTAGGGCTTCAAGATTCAGGGCAGAGAAGAAGAGGAGGTATATATATTAGGCTAGGGTTTTGAGGATGACTCTATATTAGCCGAAATGTCAGTTCTAACCTTTAATCTTTTTTTTTTTTGGTAAATTTTAACATTGAATTGTGGTTAAGAGGCCCAGCCCATTATACAATAAGGCCTTTGGGCTTTTAATGATGACCAAGGCAAGAATCGCAAGAGAGACTTTGGGCTAACATTATATTGTTACTGTATGTTTATTTAGTTGCCATATTGTAAGTGTATGTTTGAAAAAGTTGGTTTATAAGTGATTTTATCAATATTATATAATGTTTTACGTATTTATTAACGTGGAGTTACTCTAAGTAATAAGTGATTTAGTATATACCTTAAGCAAAATCCTGAATTCAAGAGCTTATGAATATAATTGTCCCTGTTAAGAGACTCTCCTACTATAACCAATGTATGACACGATTGAATTTAGATTAGTCGGAGCAATGTCTCGGAGATCAAACAGGCAACAAAATTTTTTTTACCTACTTAAAAGTAACTTTTTTTTGTCTGAAAAAGTAACTTATTTTTTATAAGAAGGCAAAAACTCTAGACTTTTAAAATATTTTTTTTTATAAAAAAATGTCTTCTTACATGAAATAAATATAGCTAATCAAAGGAAGTAAGAGGGAAATAAATAAGAGGCAAAAGTATCTTTCTTAACCCCAACATTTGGGGGTCCTGTCAGTTTCGCCCCTAACGTTTTTCGCTGTCAATTGTACCCCTAACGTTTTACGTTTCTGCCAATGTCACCATTTTCACTAACACCGTCAAATATTTAACAGTTTTTGCTGACGTGGCATCCTATGTGGCAAAACGTTTTTTTTTCCTGTCAATTGTACCCCTAACGTTTCTTTTTCCTTGTCAATTGTACCCCTAACGTTTTACATTTCTGCCAATGTCATCCTTTTCACTAGCACCATCAAATATTTAATAGTTTTTGCTTACATGGCATCCTATGTGCCAAAAATATCTGACTTGGTATATATTTTTTTCCACATCAGATTTTCTACTCATCTTTTCCCCATCAAAGTTGTGTCGTTTTGACCTCGGCCTATTTCTTCTAAAATATAACTCAAACGCATGCGCTATTTTGCTCATAAAAACATCGAAGACGTTATCCATTTCTCTATTTTAGGGTAACGTCTCCGACAAAGTAGAGAATGGGTAACGTCTTCGATGTTTTTGTCTGCAAAATGACACGTGCGTTTGAGTTATATTTTAAAAGGAATATGGTGAGGCTAAAACGACACGGTTTTAATGGGAAAAAGATGATTAAAAAATATGGTGTGAAAAAAATATGCCAAGTCATATATTTTTGCCACATAGGATGCCACGTAAGCAAAAACTATTAAATATTTGATGGTGCTAGTGAAAAGGGTGACATTGGCAGAAATGTAAAACGTTAGAGGTACAATTGACAGGAAAAAAAAACGTTTTGCCACATAGGATGCCACGTCAGCAAAAACCGTTAAATATTTGACGGTGTTAGTGAAAAGGGTGACATTGACAGAAACGTAAAACGTTAGGGGTACAATTGACAGCGAAAAAACGTTAGGGGCGAAACTGACAGGACCCCCAAACGTTGGGGTTAGGAAAGGTACTTTTGCCTAAATAAGATATAAGAAAAGTATATTTAATATACAGAGAAATGGAATTAGATTGTAGTACTAATCCTGTTTAGTAAGATGGAATGAAGAACGAAAAATGAAAGATAAAATGTTAAAAAGTCAATTTTACCTTAAAGTAATTGGGCTCCATGTGTAGGGGTGAACCAAACCAAACAAAATTGACATCTCTGAACCAACCCAAACAAAATCGAGCACAAATTGAACAAAATCAATTAATGTTTGGTTTGATTTTATTTGTTAAAAAATTGAACCAAACTGGATATACTTGTATGTATATATAACAAGGTTTAAATTTTACTTTTAGAAGATTATATTAAATTTAGTATGTCTACAAATTTATTTTTAGAACTAATTTAATTTTAAATTGTGTGTAAATGATATGTTACTAAATTTTCTTATCTATATTAATATGGCTGTGGGGTCTTCCCGTCAACGGTCTCCTAAAATAGTCAATTAGTTAATTAAAAAATAAAATAAAAATATGATGTGAGAAGATCATGGGTGAGAGAAAATAAGAATAGTGATAACTTCTCAGGATTCCATTTATTATTTTAAATATAATAAATATTTTATTTTATATTTTAAAATTTTAAAATAATTTAATATTTATTTTTTTATTAAATTAAAATATAATAATCATAATTTTATAATATATTTTTTAAAAAATAAATTACATGCACGGTACGTGCATGCGAAGCCTCTAGTTATTTATATTGAATAGATTATTTTGTTTATTAATAAACTTAAATATACAAATTTAACACAAAAAAAATTCAAACCGCTAAAGCGAACAACTTAAAACAAATCATTTATGGTTTGATTTGTTTTGTCACTATAAATTCAAAGCGATATGTGTAGCAATTTTTCACTTAAAATGATCCAAGTTGTCCGTTAAACCCCACTATCCATGTGTTCCCTGTGGCCTTCAAGGCTTCACCCACCACACAAAGTAATTAAGAAGTTTTTTTAATAGCAAAATTGACATTATAACCCAACTTTCCTTTTTCTCTTGCCACTTCTCTCTGTGTCTATCACCAATGAAAGAATTTAACTTTTCTAGAGGGAACCAAACTTCTCTCTATATTCACTCCCTCTTTACCAAATATGCATCCAAGAAATTAAACTTTTGCTGTCAAATTTTCCTCCTACTAAACATCACATTTTGTTGATTTAATGTTATAATTTTCGTCCATAAAAGATATATATAAACAAAATTCAAAAGAGATAAGAAGTTCAAATTTCATATTTAATTTGCAACTTGCAAGTTTTACATTTTAGATTATGACGATACAAAATAGTGAGCCCCACTCCACATTTTACCGATGTTTTTAAAATCGGACCGGTCATTGAACCGGTCGAGGCACTGGTTCACGGTTCAATGGTCAAACCGTGGTTGAATCGTAGTCGAACCGGTGGCATTTAAAATATATATTTTTAATTAAATATACTAAAATATATCATAAAAAAATTATATACTTCATAATTATATGTTTCCATCTCGATCTAAACATGATAAGAAATAGAACAAGTTGCAAATTACTACAATATCATATTAAACTCTTCAAATAAGTTCAAGGATCAACATATTTAAGTCTCAAATCTTATCACAAACCAAACAATAAATACTAAAATAGAACAATCCTTACAACTACAAGTCACAACAAATTTTCAATAAATATTAAATCATAAACAACACAAATTTTTTTTTAAAAAAAAAGGGAAAACCGGTCGAACCGTCTAAACAACCGGTTCTGACCGGTTTTATACCTGACCGGTTCATTGGTTATTCCGGACCGGACTGGCAGCCGGTTTACCGATTTTTCGGTCCAACCGACCGGTCCAGTTTTTAAAACAATGCATTTTACCATAAAAGGAGTCCCCAGTGACACGATGCCCATTTAAGATGTCAATGACCAAATTAAAAGAACAACCTATCAATTAGCGTTTTAAAACATGATAAATCAAGTTTCAAATATTTATTGATAGAAGTATCAATATTTAGTACACGATAACATTTGTGTTTTTAAGATAAATATTTATTATTAAACCAAAATTTATAGTTATTAATCAGAACACAACTTCTTCTATTTAATTCAGTCTAACCAAGCGCCACACAATTCAATCTATTTAATTCAGTCTAACCAAGCGCCATACAATTCAACATGACCCCTATTAGTGTCGCACCTAAAACTTTAATAAAATGTCACATTTTGGACCATCCCTCCTACTATCATAGTGCTGTGGGGCTTCCTTTAAAGCCCCTTAAACCCTGTCCCTACCTCATTTCTTTCTTTTTTTTCTTTTGTTTTTGGCCATTTGTCCCTACCTCATTTCCAAACTCCATCAATTTGATACAATGGTTGCATTCCTTTTTCTTTCTTTTTTTTCAACTTTTCCCAATCTCAAGCTTCCAATCCGACAACTTATCCATAAATAGTGTTTTTTTTAATGGATTCTCCACAAATAGTTGAAAACTTAAAATATAAATCTATTAAATAATTAACCGTACTAATAATTTTATATCTTATTTTGTATACATTGTTCAAAGACGAACATAAGCTCTACAACTTTGACTTTTTTGTTGACTTTAATTCTTTAATATTGAAACTACAGTCAAAGAGTTGCCCTTCCGTCTACTAATATACATTTGGACCACTGCAAATGCATTTTCAGATAACAATGTATATATTTTAAAGAAATTACTCAAAATATCTAATGAGAAAATCAACTGAAATTGTTTGAAAATATATGTTCAATCTCAATTTATGATCAAAATAGACTGTTAAAATTAAAATCATAATCATTAACTAAAATAGATGATTATGATTGAACAATTTACTATTTCAAAGATAACATGATATTTGAGATAATATTTTTTTTGGTATAAAATGGCCAAAGCCCGAACAAGCAAAACAACCTAATTACAAATACCCTGAACCTCATTTCTAATTAAGTTACAAAGATTCAAAGGTGGTCTATGTTGGGGATTCTCAGTAATTTATGGCTTCATTCGGATCGAGTCGCGTCACAAGGACACTGTCCTAAAGAGATATTCCGCAACCCCTCCGAAAATTAGGAAGCGGCACTCTCACAGGATTAAACGACCCCTTCTTGGTTGTCACACAACCAAGGCAGCAGAACAACAAAAGAACTTTTGAAACTTGATCTAACTAGAACACACAAAATAAGAGAACCCAATTTTTAGAATAAAAAATTTGATTCACTCAACTCTATTTTTTTTTTTTGTTTAATTCATCCATATATATATACTAATTCCAACTATAATTCACACACATAATCAAAATGCACCGTTGCATCATCATTACCAATATAAATGATATTAAAATATATTTAAATCAATGCAAATGGTATGTTATTGTGTGTGAATTAAAGTTTTGAATTTCATAACATATATATATATATACTACACGTTACCAGCATTTAAAATGCATTCATATATATATAAATTTTATTAATTAATTTATAATAATTACTCATTTATTATTATAAATTAAGATACTCATTTGGGTCTCCTTTGTTCTAGATAATGTGGGACTTTATTAGACACACATACACAAATATGTATTAAAATTTACAACAATCCCCCACATGTGTCAAATAAAGAACCACACTCTTCATAAGTCTCACTCACGGATATAATCATTGTATCTAGTGTCTTTCCGATTTTGAACTAGACCTAGACCAATAACACATAGTACACAGAGATGTTAGTGAAGCCTGTTTCTTGAACTAACAACTCTTGTTGTATACTAGAGGTATTAAGAGTCAGATTATACCCCCACATTTTTGCTGTTAACGACGTTTTTGCGCATTACAACGGCCTTGCGCGCCTGTTTTATAACGAATGCTCTAGAGATTTTGCCAGAATCTCATAGGAGCGGCCCCACTCCACATTCGTAGAGGTGATTTCATTTAAGTGTATCTGCAATTATACACGATCCCTTAGGAATATGAAATCATTAAGTGCCTTTGCACAGCCTCACCAAAATGCAGTATAGCACTATCTCACACCATAGGAAGGGACATAATAATTTTAGTGCTACCAGAACTAACAAACGATTTGTTCTTCCCATTGAACCTTATTCATGGGATCACCAATCACAAAGGTTGGGTTGCCGTCGTTGTTAATTTTCAAATTGGCTTAAGTCCCATTCCCCTCGATGTTTCAATAACATATTTCCTCTCCGAAGGTTTTGTAAACGGATCCGTTTAGGTTCATTTCTGACCTCACAAAATCAATTGAGATCACATCATCTTTATGCAGCTGCCTCACAATTGTGTCTCAATTGAATATATATACTCTTACCATCAAAGGTTTAATTTTTAGCCATAGCTAACACAAAGTTTGGCTATCACAGTGTGATGATACAGATGGTATTGACTTGTCACCCAAAGGGATATTCGCTAAGAAGTTCTTCAACTACTCAACCTCATCAATTCTAGCCAGCTCTAAGGCAACAAACTCAAAATCCCTCGAGGATTTAGTTATAATAAAGCTTTGCTTAGCTAATTTCCATGTGACAACACCACTACCAAATATAAACACATAGCCATTAATGGATTTTGTCTACTCTGAATCATAGATCCAGTTTTCATCATTGTATCCTCTAATACAATGGAAAATCCACTATACGATATATACCATAATTTATGGTACATTTCAAATATATCAATAATTATGTCTTCCCCTTCTTCAAAGGAGATATACATCTTTTGTTTGCACAAATATGCTTGATAGCCCCAGAGTCTACCAATCATTTTCTAACATTAGAAAAAGGACTTGAGATGTAATTTCAGCAATGATCTCATTGCTACACAGTTATCATCTCCTTTAACCAAATTTATATTTGGCTTAGGAAGATTATCATCTTTTCTATCCCTCTTACTACGCTGTGCAGTATAATGTATCATGCCTGGTATAATTCATCAAATGCAACAAACTCCCAAAGATATGGGCATACCCAGTTTGTGCAATTGGATCTCCTTTATGCTTATCTAAATGCACACTTGTATCATAAGGTGTACTTAAGGAGATTTCTCAATTTATTCAAACATTCTCAAAATTTTTCAACACAATTATCTTGAGAAAGTAAAATACCAGTCTCATTTCATGTGATTTTTAACACCTAAAATCACTTTTGCTTCACCTAGGTCTTTCATACAAAAATTAGAAGCAAGAAAACACTTTGTCTCAATTATAGTGTTCAAACTAGTACCAAATATTTTTTTCTACTTCAACAATAGAGAAGTCACCACTTAATTAACAAAATTTGGCCTAGGTTTTTTTTATGCTTGTTTCAAGCCATATAAAAATTTAATTAAATTAAACACTTTATTTTCTTGCCTAATGGGAACCACACACCCTTCAGGTTGTTCCATATAAGTTTATTATTCTAAATTAATCATAGAAATTTTTAGGGTCATCTTGCACAAACAAAATATAAAAATCACCTCAATATGATTTTTCCTTACATTTTTAGGAACATGCTCAATTTTCAAACAAAATATAATTTCAAAAAGTTCTGGATCTTTAGTTTTAATAATTGTGTTTTGATTCAAAACACCACTCTTCAAAATTAAAAACTATATGCAGCACTTTGTTGAGCATAACCAATAAAAATGCAATCATCAATTTTAAAAGCTATTTTTTTTTTAATATTAGGTAATAAAACTTTACAAGACACCCCCACACTTTTAAATATTACAATATATTATTCCACTACATAATAATATAAGTTAATAAAATATAATATATATTCATTTAAGGAACTTTCCCAAACTCTATTATATGACCAAAAATTTAATATTATTGTACCTCTTTGTACAGTAATATTTCCTCAATCACTAGTATCAAATAAACAATGAAAATATAAATTAGACATATCATCATCTCTTTTGAGATGGCGTCATCAATTTATAAATTGATCACAGATAATCAAATGCCTATGTCCACAATATTTTGGTCACATATTCTCAAACAAAGTTCCAAAAAATAAAATATGTAACTCACAGTATAAATTGTATAACCTCAAAAATTAGGTACAGATACGTATGGTGGCTTTTGCAAGAATTTCACAAATTTAATTCACCCAAAATTAAATAATATTCTTGTGACACTCAATAAAATATCACATGTGAAATCACAATTTATATATATGAATATTTCACTAAATTTACAATTATGTGAAGTTCTATTTTCATAATTATGTATGCATCACAAAATTCACTATTAACTATAATGTAAAATCTAAATGTTTGCAAACATGTAGTCTCAAAATATTTCACCAAATAAATATAGAGACACTCTCTAATTTATCATATTTTTAATGACTTAAAATTTCACAAGAAATATATGGCCATTAAAAATCTCAAAGATATAAAATATAAATTATGCATAAACATATTTCTAATAGTTTCATGCTTTATCGCATATACGCTTAGAAAAAGATAATGTGACACATGTGAGTCCAGATGCTTAACCATCACAAATAATCATTTTTGTGGTCATCATAATTCAGCATAAAATATTTATAACATATGAACATAATAAAAATAATATGTTCCAACAGTCATGAGAACCACGAAAATTTAAAACCAAATAAATGGCCTCAAAGAGAATATTAAAATTGGACTAAAAACCAATATTTTATTTAACCCAAACTAATTTCCAACACAATTCAAAAATTTTCCAGCCAATTTTATAAAAGCCAACAATACTTATATTCAATTAATCATAAAATTTAATATATTTTTTTTTAATAACTATGTATTGATATTTAACTCTCTTATTGTTATAAAAACCACATGGCTCACTTTTTAAGACAATATGATATAACATCAAACACCTGACTACCAATATATATAATATTGTCTTGTATACCATTAACTTTATCAAAATCAAGTTAATGATCTTTAAAATAATATAAGTTTTGGGCTCAACATCAAAATAAAAATTAACCCAAAAATTACATATTTATAATAAAATCATTTATCACTTTTTTTTCTTTTACTTGCCCCAAGTATTAGTAAGATTCTCACAAAGATGATACATACCTTATTGGCATACTCCCAAATTTCGTCTAGTTTTGGTTAGCATTCAGATTGTGTAAGCAAACTATAACCAACACCGAATAAACATGTTCCTGCCATCGCTTGAAATTCTTCACATCAAATGCTTCGATCTTAGACGCAGCAACAACAAGCCTCGGAAGACAGTGAATGATACATTGACAGTATCAATGGAAGCCATAAAATTCAATATCTCTTTAGATTGTTGGGGATTCTCAGTAATTTATGGCTTCATTCGGATCGAGTCGCGTCACAAGGACACTGTCCTAAAGAGATATTCCGCAACCCTTCCGAAAATTAGGAAGCGGCACTCTCACAGGATTAAACGACCCCTTCTTGGTTGTCACACAACCAAGGCAGCAGAACAGCAAAAGAACTTTTGAAACTTGATCTAACTAGAACACACAAAATAAGAGAACTCAATTTTTAGAATAAAAAATTTGATTCACTCAACTCTATTTTTTTTTTTGTTTAGTTCATCCATATATATATACTAATTCCAACTATAATTCACACACATAATCAAAATGCACCGTTGCATCATCATTACCAATATAAATGATATTAAAATATATTTAAATCAATGCAAACGGTATGTTATTGTGTGTGAATTAAAGTTTTGAATTTCATAACATATATATATATACTACACGTTACCAGCATTTAAAATGCATTCATATATATATAAATTTTATTAATTAATTTATAATAATTACTCATTTATTATTATAAATTAAGATACTCATTTGGGTCTCCTTTGTTCTAAATAATGTGGGACTTTATTAGACACACATACACAAATATGTATTAGAATTTACAACAGTCTATCAATTAGGTAAAAACCCCTGGGCTTTGATAGGCTTTCCTTGGCAAGCAAATCTGCACTAGTGTTAGCAGACCTCTCAATAAGCTTAATCTGGACCTCCCAATCCCTTGAAACAAAATCTCTGATTTGGAGCAAAATAGGGTGCACAATCCAATACTAAGGTTGTGAATTTTTGCATCATCAACAACCCTTTTAGAATCACATTCAATAATTATTTTCTTCAAACCAGATTCCCAAGCAGTCTTCCCCTAAGTCTCGACTCTTGAGTGAGGTCTCGATCGAGCATATTGCAAAAGGAAGCGTGCTCTTGTGCAGTAGGGAGAAGATGTTCGGTAGTACGGTGATACCGAACTTCAGTACATTCTTTTAATCAGTTAATTTCTAATCCATTCAAAGTAAATAATTTTATTAATATTAACAAATGACATTATGTTATTATTAAAATGTATCAAAATTTAATAATTGTATAATATTAAACTTTTATCCACGATCTAGATGGTAGGAAGACCTACTTCTGGCGCAATCATAGAATTGGCCAATTGCCCACTTGTCTCTGGGACATTTATGAAGACACGTGTCATCATCTTTGATAGTCAAGGACATGATTGTTTTGTCCCTAAAACCAACTCAAGTGGATCATTCATCTACAACACAACAAAAATAATAGGTTAATTCCAAACATTTGAGGCATAGTTTGAAAACTCGGATCGACCCGAAACCCAGTGATCCGGGCATCAAGTCGGTCCGGGTTGTTCCTATGGACCGTTTTACAATTGACCAGGGAACGACTCGGGTATACTCGACGGATTTTAGGCAAACCCGATGACCCGTGACTCAGTTTTATTTTATTTAAAAAAAAAAAATTGAAAAATATAGGATTGGTTTATAGTATTAATATTTTATTTTCTTAATCAACTAAATTGGCAAGCTTTTGTATTGTTTAAAGAGTTAGAGTGGTTTGAGTTATGACTTTATTGATGTGTTGATCTTTTATTTAAATTTCATTTTTGTGTGATAAAAACTTAAGTGTTTAAGACTTATTATGTGCTATTATTTTATATTTTAGACTTGTTATATTCAATTTTAGCTTTGAATTTGAATTATAATAACTTATTATGTGTTTTTCATATTTATTTGGTTAATGTATGCATATGTATATATATTTTTAAATTTTTTAAAATTTTGACTAGGCTAACCAGTTTTTTAGTGACCCAGCGGTTGAACCAGTGATCCGAGTTCTTGACGGATTAATGACTGATCCGGGTTTTCAAACATTGGTTTGGGGCATTTTATTGATGTAATGAGTATTTTGGTGTACTGGATTTACTGATTACTAAGTTTTTGGGGTCCATTGTAGCCCTACAATATATTCTTGATGTGAAAAAATGAAGTCCAGTTAGAACTGTTGGCCCAAACCGTCCAAAAATTGATAGTGTTAGTCAAAAGCCTGACATTGAGAGAAACACAAAACATTAAAAGTACAATTGACAACGAAAAAACATTAAGAACGAAAGTGACAAGACCCCAGACATTGAAGCATGAAATATACTTTTGCCAAAATAATACGTGAAGATTAGACTCTCTAACATTTAAAATGTTTTTACTTTTTATCACAGTAAGAATTTGAGATTCGCTCGAAATAAATAAATAAATAATACATATCATATCATATTTACAATATCTATTACAAATAATATAGATCATTTAAATGACTGAATTAATGATTTAGTGGTTGAAAATAATATTTTAATGTATTTTTTAAAACATAAATTTTTAATTAATTTAATTATTTGTTTAATATACTTATAAAAAATTATTTGTTTAATATGATTGATAGATAATTAAATAACAATTATATTAATGAATTTAACGATGAATTGAATAATATTGAAAAAAAATATAAGCATTACATTTTGACGATTTTAGAGATGTTTACTTTAAGAATGTGTTATATTGTTTTGAAAGGAAAAAAAAAGTGATCTAATTCACCATTTAATAGTGAAATTAACATTTATTAATGGCACAGTTATAAAAACAAAAACATTTATTAATGGCACTGTTTGTTTACCTGTAAATTGTTACCAAATGGGGTGGCTTGAAGTAATAATACTCCATTATGATCTTTAAATAATTTCGTGATGTTTATTTTTTATGTACGAAAAATTTAGAGCCAAAATACTATTCAGTTTCTGAATTGTTGGTCAAACTACTATTTAGTCCTCAAATTTATAAAAAATATTATTTAATTCCCGAAATATTTAACTATGTCAACTATTTAGTCCCCGAATTTGACAAAATACTATGTAGTTCCCAAATTTGTAACTATGTCAACTATTTAGTCCCCAAACTTGACAAAAATACTATTTAATCATCGAATTTGCAACTCTGTCAAATAGTTGACCTCCATTTATTGGCAAAAGTACCTTTTCTGCCCCCAACGTTTGGGGGTCCTGTCACTTCCGCCCTTAACGTTTTTTTTCTGTCAATTGTACCCCTAACATTTTGTGTTTCTCCCAATGTCAGGCTTTTAGCTAACAATGTCAATTTTTTTATGGTTTTTTATGACGTGGCGTCCTATGTGGCTAACAATTCTGACTAGATTTAATTTTTATCACATCAATAATCCATTTTAAGGGTATAATGAATCACAAAACTCGGTACATCAGTAAATCCAGTACACCAAAATACTCATTACATCATTAAAATGGACCCCAAAAACTTAGTACTATTGACTGCTAATGTAAAAAAAATTAAGTCCAGTTAGAATTGTTGGCCACATAGGATGCCACGTCATCAAAAATCGTCTAAAAATTGACGGTGTTAACTAAAAGCCTGACATTGGGAGAAGCACAAAACGTTTGGAGTGCAATTGACAGCAAAAATACGTTAGGGCGAAAGTAACAGGACCTCCAAACGTTAAGGGCAGGAAAATTACTTTTTTGCCCCATTTATTTATGTATTTCTTGTTTGGTTTCCTAGGTGATATTTCTCTTTTGGGTTTGGAAATTGGTGGGCTTGAGGGCCACCTTAAAAGCCCAAGCCCAAGTTGGCTCAACTCTAGATGATGACGAACCCAACTATCACCTACTGGTCAGCCTAGCAAGATCCATATATTCTATTGGCAACGACTGGAAGGCGAAGATTTGAAAATTCGCAAACCCACAAATTCTGAAATTCTTTCTCCCATCAAATCATTATTAGTTCATTACAATCACAACAATTACGAACAACGAAGATCTGTGTGCAAAACTCTTGCACACGCATATGATATGCCCTCCCATTCTTCTTCTTCTTCCATGTCCGACGACGACCATGAGCTCGACCTCCAACCTATCGAGCAACATTTGGCTTCCACCGCATTGACCTCGTCCGACGGCGAAGAAGCGAACGGCGTCGTCGGCGTCGCTGGATCTGCTTTTCAGGAACAGTTGCGTGAGTTACGAGACGCTAGGGACTCTTCCGAACGCGGCCGCGAGCTCGATATAGATGGACCTTCCAGCCCTACCAGTAGTGGCTATGCCGCCGAAAGAGGCAGCAGTACTGCAACTAGCTTGTCGGCAACGGATGAGCAGGATCAACATGGTGCACAGGAGATAAGGATTGATGATGCCGTTGATGGAATCACTGATTCCCAGACGTCGTGGCTTCCTACCAAACGGCATGGGGATGAGGTATGTATTGTCGGAAATTTGCTTAGTTTGTTTAAGTTTCTTGGAAGAATTTAGTAATTTACTTGGAAGATTGCATGCATGTTCTTTGTAAGAACAATTTACTGGTATGTTGAGAGAGGCGGTGGTTTCTTGTATTGGCCGGAGTTGTTAAACCATTACTTTATCCTTTTTTACATCTATTTTGCAACAATGGCTGCCACTGATGAAAACCTCTTCCGGATGCGTAGTACTATTCTCTTGACAATGGAAGTGGATAGATGACTTCAAAAATCATTATCTAGTGTTATTTTTGACAATTGAGCACATGGAAATGTGTATTGTTTATGCAATTATTTATAATTTTTAAGACTAAAAAGGAAAAAAAAAAAAACCAAACAAATTTATAGACCTGCAATTCTTGTATATGCTTTTTCTGCTGCTTGTTCATGTCTAATTGTTCTATAGATTTCATTCACAAGGAAGATGAGATGCATTTTTTAACTACTTGAAGCTTTCAGGGTTGGTTTTATTTCATATTCTACAACATAATCAAATTTATACATTCACAAGTCTACATTTTAAAGTTGCTTATAATTATAAGAATCCATAGCAAAAAAAGCAATGTGCGAAAAGCCGAAAACAAAAATTCCCACTTTTAAAGAGCTTATACTTACAGTGATATCTTCGGGAAAGTTGATTTCCTGATTGGATGATATTTGTATCAACAATTGGTAGTGACGGAATTTTTTTTCTAGTTTAGATATTGCAGCGAGATAAGATTGTCAACATGCATGTGTATGCATTAAAAGAATTGCATGACAGAAAATAGTGAATGGGCAAACTCAATTCAGCTAAGCTACTGTATAACCATAATAAAAAACGATTTTGTTTTCAAGCATTTATTACTGGTCAACAATGTTAGGTAATATGAATGGAATATACAGCAATTCTGGTTAAGTACTCCAGCTTTGTTTATGCACACTTTTATTTTCATCTTCATGCCTAAGTAGCAGCACACACTCTATGTAATGTCATAAATGATTAAAGTGCAGGATGAGGCTTCCATATCATGGAGGAAAAGAAAGAAGCATTTTTTTATTCTGAGTCATTCTGGTAAACCAATATATTCAAGGTTAGTGTTTGGTGACTCCTCAAAAAGCCTCCCTCAATTATAACTCATTTGTTTTGTTCTAGGATATCGGCCTTGAAGTTCATGCCCCAGTCCTCTATATCTTGTTTCACATCTTTTATTACCTTCCAGATATGGAGATGAACACAAGCTTGCAGGGTTTTCAGCAACTTTGCAAGCTATCATTTCCTTTGTGGAGAGCGGGTATATCTTTGACTCTCATCTAGTTAATTATAACTTGATATTTTATAATCTCAACAATATGCCTATTTGATGTTTGATGTCTTAATTGAATATAATTTTCAAGGGATTTTTTTTAGACACCCTCTATCTGTTTCAGGGGTGACTGTGTCAAAGTAGTGAGGGCAGGAAAGCATCAGGTCTGAATCTGATTATGTTTATATCTTTCAAAGTTTTTGTTTTTGAATATACAGTACAGTTTTATTTTGGCAATTCTTCATTGGAAACTAGATCTTAGGGCTTGTTTGGTAGACGGAATGTGATGGGAATGAGAATGGGTTTACTACATTTGGTAGTAGGAAATGGGAATGGAATAAAAGTGGGTAAATTACCATTTTACCCTTATATTAAAATATTTTAAAAAAAGTAGGGGCAAAAACATAATTTCATCACATTGCAAAAAGTAAGGCAGGTTTGGTAGGAAGAATTTGCAAGGGAATGTTGGATTACCTCCAACATTCTTGTTAACAAACACACCCTTAGAGCCCTAAAAATTATTTCTGTTTATAGATCATATTTTAGTCACACTAGAAACACACCTTAGGTGGTTCGGTCATGTACAAAGAAGGCCGTTGGAGTCCTATATACGTAGAATTGACCAAATGGAAGATAGCCCAAAGACTAGAGCTAGAGGAAGACCAAAGAAAACAATAGGAGAAACTATTAAGATGGATTTAATTATTAATAACCTAACTACATAAATGAGCAAAGATAGAACACGTTGGTGTTGCTTAATCCATATAGCCGACCCTACCCTACCCAGTGGGGAAAGGCTTTGATTGTTGTTGTTGTATAAATCATATTTTAGCTCATTCCTTGTCTTTAAACTGTAAATGACACATGTTGTCCAGCTTCTTTGTTTTTTAGCTGGTAAGTAGTCCATAGGCTTTTTCCTGTTAAACCTTACTGAAATGTTATAGTGCTTCCCTGTTATGAAGTTTTAGTTTGAACCTGTGGTGCAGGTGGTTTTTCTTGTGAAAGGCCCAATTTACTTAGTTTGCATCAGTTGCACAGAAGAACCATATGAATCATTGAGGGGGCAGTTGGAGCTTATTTATGGTCAGGTATAATTGGGTATTCACAAAAACTCGATTCATTTGCTTGCTTGACTTTGCCTACATATATGTTTTCGTGATTTTCAAATTACTATTGCATCACTCTGTTAATCAATTTGAAAATATTGTTGTGACATTTATATGATACAGCTCTGTTATTGACTCATGCAGATGCTTGTTATATTGACAAAGTCAATAAGCAGATGTTTTGAAAAGAATCCAAAGTTTGATATGACACCCTTGCTTGGAGGGACAGAAATTGTCTTCTCTTCGCTAATCCACTCTTTCAGTTGGTTTGTATCTCTGCTCTGAGCATCCCAATTCTATTGTACTTTTATGTCAAAGAAATCAATTAAATTCTTTTTTCTTTTAGGATGGTGACATTTTAGGTGCTTTTTCTGTAACCTCTATTTTTTTGGTGAACTGGGGAATGGAAGCTGGCAGGCTGCTTATTTCTTGAGTGCATCTGGTTTCCCATATCTTTAGATATCAGTAGTAAGATTTTTTTTTTTTGCAAAACTCTGATCATATCAGGAATCCAGCAACTTTTCTTCATGCCTATACTTGTCTTCCTCTTGCGTATGCAACAAGGCAAGCTGCAGGTGCTATCTTGCAAGATGTTGCTGATTCAGGTGTTCTGTTTGCAATACTGATGTGCAGGCACAAGGTTCACTCTCTGCTTAGTTTCCCGTTAATTTATATATACTGCAATAAAATGACTAATTGAAAGTTGATTACAGGTAGTCAGTCTTGTTGGTGCTCAAAAAGCTTCTCTCCATCCAGATGATATGCTGCTGTTGGCCAATTTTGTTACGTCATCAGAATCCTTTAGGCAAGTAGAACTGGCAAGATTTTATAATTAAGATAATCTTACAGATGATTTGATGTTTATTTTCCCACTAGCCGACCCCACCTAGTGGGAAAAGGCTTTGATTGTTGTTGTTGTTGTTGTTTAGTTATTTGGTCATTTAGTGAATGTAAGTTATAAGCGTTCTGCAGCTTTTGTAGAGATATATAATCATTGAAATTCAAAATAAGTTTACATGTACATTGTAGAATCCTTTTTTAAGTACCACTAGGAAGCATGTACAGTTGGACCTCCAACATGGATACAGGACATGACAAGATCTGAAGTGTCGCTTTGTGTCTAATAGGAGTGTCAGGCATGTGTTGGATGCAAACATGGCTACTTTTTTGAAGTGTCTGCATTTCATAGAGTTCCCTCAGTTAAGAGGTTAACATTGCATTTTACTGTACAATGACCAGCTTTTTAGGTGGCATGACAAACTCCTTATGGTTCATAGTTTTGTTCTCACTCTATCTTTGGGTAGTGTACTGTCTTCTTCAATTCCCATCTCATCTGCATTTAACCTACTAACAGTGAAACCGCTATATCTTTGCATTATCATACTTTATGCACTTTCTTACTCTCTTTGTCTTGGGATCTATGCAGGACATCGGAATCATTTTCTCCTGTTTGCTTGCCAAGATATAATCCTTTGGCTTTTTTGTATGCTTATATCCATTATTTTGATGTGAGTGAAATTTCAATTCAAAGATGGCGCATTTGTCATTTGTTTCACATTAGCACCTGAATGACAAAGTTTATGTATATTTATTGCAGGCCGACACATACTTGATGTTGCTAACTACTAGTTCAGATGCCTTTTATCATCTCAAGGAGTGCAGGTAAATTATGGTTTAATAATCTGACCATTGTTAATGTTCGAGTTAGGGCATACAGGGCAACTCTAATGAAGAAAGCATGATGGGAACTTTGGTTTTGCATAGAATGCATTATTCTTTTCCAAAAATATTAAAAGAAGAAAATAAGGAAAGAATTTCGTGGTACATTGCAAGAGATTTTACTCCCTATTTTGCAATCCTCTTTCTTGGGTAACATAGAAAGTTGCCTGCAAATTTATAGGGTTCGTATCGAAATGGTCCTTTTGAAGTCAAATGTCCTTAGTGAAGTACAAAGATCCTTGTTAGATGGTGGAATGCACGTTGAGGATCTCCCTGTTGATCCTTTACCCCGTTTTGGATCATCTCCTCATTTGGGGCAACACAAAATTTCAACTGATTCCCTTGAAAGAGTGAAGGAACCTAATTTTGGCATTGGTGGTCCGGGTGGGTTATGTCATTTCATATATCGCAGTATATATTTGGATCAGTATGTATCTTCAGAGTTCTCATCAGTAATTAGCACTCCTCAGCAGCAGAAAAGGTAGTCTATTGTTCACTTTTTATACCTTTCTATTCTATTTCCTTTTGTTCTCCACAGAAGCATAACCAACCTTCATTATTGCAGACTTTATAGAGCTTACCAGAAACTTTTTGCCTCAATGCACGATAAAGGAATTGGGCCACACAAAACTCAATTTAGAAGAGATGAAAACTATGGTAATATATTGTGGTTCAGAAATAGTTTTTAAAATAGCTCTGTATTTTATATTTTGAGCTTGTAGTCCATTGGGTTTCTATTCTATAAACTTCACTTTATTTTTCCTTTTCTTAACATGTGTATAAAAAGACGTATTTTCAATTTTTTTTTTGTGGCTATTTGTTCTCACTTTTAAGATGGACCTATCAAGAGATTGTGCTAGTTCAAGTTGCGTTGCATTTTAAGATTTGTGCAACTACATGGCAAGCCAATATAAACATTTGGGTTGTGCCGTGGAAAATCAGCTAATGAGAGCTCAATATCTTGTGAGGATTCTTTCTATAATCTCTTTCAATAAATATGAACATTAATACTAGACATCATAACACTCAGCAATATAAGTGACATAACCTTGTTGATAAATATTGAAATATTCATATCATGCATTATTCTATTATTATGATTTGTATTCCATTCTGTAAGGAACTGGAATTTTAAGATCACGATAATCTTGTGGTTGTTTGCAGGCATGTTTCATCACTTGTATTAATTGCTAAGAATGATATAGTGCCATTAAATTTAATGTTACATTGAACCCTGATGAAATTAATAGGAACTGTTGTATGTGGCAGTTCTTCTCTGTTGGGTGACACAAGATTTTGAGCTTTATGCTGCATTTGATCCCCTTGCAGACAAGGTATTAATTTTGTTTGTTTTCAAGATTTCTTGATTATTTATCCTACATTCTTATCTATATTATAATGGTTGATGGGTCTTCTGGTCATTGGTGTCACAAAATACATATTTATTATTTATATATATATATATATATATATATATATGATGGGAGGATACTGGAGAGAGAAAGTAGATATAATGGATAATTATTAGAAAAGTGAGGAAGTAAATAACTTCTCATTATTTAGTTTATTATTTTAAAATATAATAATGATTATTTTATAAGCCAAAACTCAATTTTGATCCTCTATCTTTGCCACTTTCTCCATATTTGTCCTCAATCTTTCAAAAGTTTTAAACTGGACTTCTATCTTCGCAATTTGTTCCATATTGGTCCTTTTGTGTAATACCCTCAAGTGATGATGTGGCATGATGGAAAATTTTCAGATTTATACTTTCACCACTTCTTCAACCTCCAAAACTTTCATTTCAGTCCCTATACTTTGTCTTCTTATCTCTCTCTCTCTCTCTCTTCTCACCTACCCACTCAACATCAAAGGGAGGAAGAATCATGGGAGAGGGTGAGATCAGAAAGCAAGGGAGATCCATGCGATTCCTTATTCTGGGTTTAAAACCAGACCCAAGATTCATTCACCCTAATTTTCCAGGAAAATCAGTGCTTTCTTTTTCTTTACCCACTTGATAATCTTCCTTCTAACGAATAGATCCTTTTAAAAAAACCGGTCTTTCCTGAAATCGAACAGATTTGAAACAGCCATGTGGGCATCAAAGCTTGTTTAATGTTCATGGGGATTGTATCCACTTTGGTTTTGTTGAAAGTGGTTATAAATATAATCCCATTTACATTAGAACTCGTCCTCACCTCTTTTCCTCACCTTTGGGTTTTGGCAAGAACTTTGCTTTCGCTGCCATTTGTTGATATCATCGTCAACTTCATCATCATCACCATTGCTGCTTCCTCCAACTTCCACCACCACCACCACAAAACCTTACCCTTATCCAAATTCGCCAATTTATGATCCCAAACATACATGAGTCTCCTCTGCGAAGAAGGAGAAGGAGGACTGGTTTAAAACTTTTGAAACCGAGTGTAGAGACTGGAATAAAAGTTTTGAGGTTGAAGAATGGGTGAAAGTATAATTTCTGAAAAGCTTGCATCACGCCATGTCATCATTTGACGGTTCAAATTACAATGTTATACAAAAGGAAGTGTAGGGACTGGAATAAAAGTTGAGGTAGAATAATTGGTGAAAGTATAATTTCTGAAAAGCTTGCATCATGTTACGTTATCATTTGACGGTGTTACACAAAAGGACCAATCTAGAACAAGTAGGACTAGTTTAAAACTTTTGAAAAATTGAGGACCAATATAGAAAAAGTGGCAAAGATAAAAGACCAAAATGAGATTTTGGGCTTTTGGCCTTATTTTATATTGTATTTTAAATTTTTTTAAAAAAAACTTCAAGAATCTTATTTTGAAATATAATAATTATTGTTTTATATTATATATTTTTTAATTTAAAGAATAAATTACATGCAACATACAAGCCTCTAATATCAATATTCAATAATGTGAGTATAGTACTTACCTTTTAATGCTTACTGCTTGGGTATACCGGTATAGTCGTATGGTTTGATAAATAACTTTGAAGGAAGATCATTTTTATTTTAAATAATACTATTACTGGTTTGGAATATGGTATTTTGTAATCCTTTATAAAATGATGTCTCGCTAAGCTTTTTTTTTTTATGTTGTCAGGATCCGATCACTTTAGTTACAAAAAGAAATAAAATTGCTTCATTGTTCAGTTGGATGAACTTTGACTAATATTTTGTGATGAGCATATGCAGGCCTTGGCAATAAAGATTTGCAACCGCGTCTGTCAATGGGTAAAAGATGTTGAAAATGAAATATTTTTGCTAGGTGCTAGCCCCTTTTCATGGTGATTTCATAGTATATATATTGTAGACTTGTACAATAAGATTTTCTAGCGGAACTTAAATAGAATCCATTCTTTCTTCTCTCTCGTGTTTGTTATGGGGAGAAAAACCTGTATGTAAAATGATTATATATTAGCACAGTTTATCATTAAGTTTTAGGCCCACAACATTTCACCCTTTTGTGGCCAATTGGCAGAGCAATGAATCAAAGGGTGGAGATAATGGATACTGAATACATTTGCAGAAGAAGCTCAGTTTGGTGGAAAGTGAGTCGCACTTATGTTATTTGGTTGTATGATAAATAATTAAATATACTCATCAGTAAATAATTAGACTATTACACCAAGTATGTGGACAAATAATTGGGAAGGGGTTGTGTCAGCTTAATTGAGAGTTTTAGGTTCTGAGTCTAATGTAATTGTGTTAAAATTTGGTTGAAAGAGTTTTTTCATTTTTGTGATCCTTTATGGCTTGAATGATATTAATCTTTGACTCTTTGCCTCGACCATTAAACAAATGGGCTTATGACTGCCTTCATTGTAATTGGTTTCAAAACATTGAACTATTTTCAATTTAAGTTTGCCTAATTGGTTTCAAAACATTGAACTATTTTCAATCTAAAGTATCATAATAAGAGTACAGTTTTTTCAGCAAAATTTTTCTATGGAGACTTTTTGAAGGAAAATGAAATATTTATGATTCTAATCAAAACATCATGGTCTTTGGTTAGAGTTATTCCAAGTTATCACTCGTGTATTGATTTGATTTAAGAGGATAAATTAGTACATTGAATCATATTGTCCTAGGGATTGTTGAAACTCATGCAATCCTTTTTGAAAAGTTAGTTTTTAAGGGAGAAAAATTAACCTGCATTCTATTGGACACCTCATTTTATATTTATATTATATGTGGGACTTTGTAATTCTACTACTCCTCATCAAGTCTAACGGGTCTTGTCGATTGTAACTTGTCTTCTTCTTTTTTACTATTTTTGGCTTGTGTTTTTTTTAACTTGAGAGACCTCAAATCTTTTTTATTTTTGTATGGGCTTATACTCTTCTTGAATCTAAGTGGACACAAGTTTTTGTAATATCTCCGACGGACTTTTTTCACATTTGGACTTTGAATTATCATGAACCGTGAGATTATTATGCTCAAATACCATGTTAAAACTCAAGTAACTTAAAAAATCATTCTTAAAAAGCTAGTTATTAAAAGAAAAAAAAATTAAATTACTTAAATATTCCATTGAACACTTCATTTTATAAAATTTGGGATTTTATATCATCAATAATGATGCTCTATCTTAGTGACCTTGTTTGAAAATAATCAACTCACTACATTTTTATTCAAAACTTTGACGAGACTAGATAGATAATATCTTCTTGAGTAATTTAGATTTGAGATGATGTGATTTATAAAATATTTACAAGAATTGTACCCACTGTAAAGAGTTGTATTGTACAATAACTACAATGTAGCAGCTAAAAGACATAAACTTGTACCAGCATATGCGGCTCCATTTAATGTATGGGTTATGAACGATGAAAAGCTGTTGGGGTGTGGGGAAGAATGAAATTCTCGTATCATATTCATGAAATTGGATGTTTATTTTATTTTATTTTATGAAGTGGTCGGTGAAGTGAAAAGAGAAAAAAAAAATTGTGACCCATCGTATAAAATTATATAAGAATAACACCTAATTCTTTTCCTTTTCTATACGTAAAAATGAGAATATAGTGTTGGGTGAGTGATCACATAAAATAGATAGAATTATGAACAATTGTATTAGAGAGAAAGTTGGAAAGTACTTGTAAGAAAACTAGTTAAAACACGTCTTAGGTGGTTTGGGCATGTAAAGACTTTTAGAGGCTCTTGTATATTGAGTTGATTAGATAGAAAATAGTCTAATAATTAGAAGTAGAGAAAGATCAAAGAAAATAATAGAAAAATTATCAAAAAATAAAAAATAAAAAAAAATTATTATAATGGATTTAATTATTAATAATTTAACCATAAAAATATATAACTTAAAGATAAAACATGTTGACATCATATACTCCATATAATCAATCTAACCTAATAAAAAAGACTTTGATTATTATTATATTATAACCTAATTCCCATACAAACTTAACATATAGAGCATGTTTGGTTGCAAGGAATTAGTGACAAGAAGTTTGATTCCTCGTCGTAATATGTTTGGTTGCAGCCTTGCAGGGAAGGTTGGTTCCTTATTATGAGCATGTTTAGTTGTAAGAACAAATTATCATAGTTTTTAAAATTGGACCGGGCATCAAACCGGTTAAGGCACTGGTTCAACCGTGGTCGAACCGGTGGTAATTAAATATATATATTTTAATTTAATATACTAAAATATATCATATTAAACATTAGTTACATACTTTATATGTGTCCACAATATCATATCAAACTCAAGCCATAATATCATATCAAACTCATCTAAAAAGTCCAATGATCAACATATCTACTACCTAGTACTCAACAATCAACGCACGTAAAACTAGAATCAATATGTCCACATACTAAATCACAAATAAGATAAATTGACAATAACATTAAATCATAATATTCGTTGACGTTAATTCTATCAAATGACACCAAGTTATGATCCAAAGAAGGATAATCGCCAATAGTTGTCATTCTGAGATCCAGGTTCATCATCCACTTCCAATTTGCTCTTCTCTCGCGTGCGGCTGCTCTTGTGCGATTACAGGGCAAGGGATTTTCAATTTTAAACTTTTTAAAAGAATATATATATCTATAATTCTAAACAAAAATATATTTTCATAAAAAAAATACATGAAACGGCGTCGTTTTAAGTCAAAGAATTTTTTTTAAAAGTCAGAACCGGGTGAACCGGCAAACCGTCGATTTGCCCAGTTCACCAACGGTTTCCCACCGGTTTATTCAAAGGGCGGTTTTATGGTTGTTCCTGACCGGTTCCCGGTCCGGTCTGATTTTAATAACCATGCAATTTATTATCACCTAGAAACCTTTGATGCATGTGCCCTATTTAGAAGGAAGATTAATTATATGTGGAAGGGGAGGGAAGTTGTGTATTGGATGGGGGATTTATACAATGTCAATTTCGCCTTTAATAAAAAATAATATGACCATTGTGTCCCTGTTACTAAGTTTAGGGAAGTTACCTTTTACTTCGTTTTTTTTGTATGGAATAAGAGACAAAATTATCATTTCTAATTTTACTTTTTATATAATCTAATTTTATTTTTTTACGTACCAAATACATCTTTTTTAAACCCTATTCCACTTCCCTCTGACTTAATTTTACTTCTACTTTCCTATCATTAATTTTATTTTCACTTTTCTTTTTCATGAAAATAACTTTCTTGCAACAAAATGTTACCATGAAATAGAGGATTACACAAAATCTATCAAATTCTTTAACGAAATGTTACCCTAGAATAGAAGATTACACGAAATCTATCAAATTCTTTTTTCTTTCGGGTGAGTCTATGATACAACTTGTTGCATTATGTAATAGATTATATGATATAATTGTAGCCATTGATGTGATCCAATTACATTGCATGATGCAGCAAAATAACAAGTGTCACAATCCTACTAACTAAAATTATATTGCATAATGCAACAGATTACATCATAAACTCACTATTTTCTTTCATCTTCATTTGTGTATGGGGTGGCTCCAATTTTTTCAAAACTCAACGGTGGCAATTTGGTAATTATGAGAGTCAAACTTCGTCTATTTCAGACATTAAAAAGGTTTGTTCCTCACTTACTACACCTCCTTGATAGTGCCTTTAATAACCCCTGAAATGACCATAATACCCCTTGTACTTTTCATCACCTCAATCCCTTTCTTTCTTTGGTCTTTTGCCACCACAAACAATTATTAATTATATCACTAATTCAAATCACGTGACTTTCTCTCTTTTAAAACAAAAAAACAAAAACAAAAATTAATTGGGCTCTTCGGTTTAAGTGGCTCTTCCATTATTTGTGCCATTATCAAAAGTAAAGTTCCTCTTTTACTGTTCTACAATCATCACTCCCTTCCCAACTACTTCCCATCTTGCCATAATACTCAACTTCAAAATAATTATAATAATAAGGTCAAAATCCTGAATTGGTCCTTTGTGTTTGCACGAAGTTTTATATTGGTCCTTTATGTTTCAAAAAGTTTCAAATTGGTCCTTCCGTCCAAGTCCGTTTATTTTTTTCGTTAAGTGCTGACGTGGATATATCATCTCTCCTACGTGTCCATTTAAGCTTACGTGTCATGCCACGTCATCATCTAATATCATATGTGATGACTTGGCACTGATGTGGCAATGGCGTGACATGACATGTCAGCTTAAATGGACACGTCATCACGCCACATTAGCACTTAACTTAAGAAATTGACGGAAGTGAACAGAATGACCAATTTGGAACTTCTTGCAAACAGATAAAAGTTCAATGGTACCGTACCACTGAACTTCAGTACATCCCTCCAATCATGTAGTGCCATTTGTTAATATTAATAAAAACTCACATTAATTAGGGCCCACCTTGAATAGTTTATGGACCAACTGATTGGAAGGATGTACTAAAGTTCAGTACTACCGTACCACTGAACATCTACTCCTTGCAAACATAAAGGACCAACTTAAATTTTTTGAAACATAAAGGACCAATATGAAACTTTATGTAAACATAAAGGACCATTTTAAAGTTTTAACCTAATAATAATAATAAAATGACTTTTTTTAAAGTATCGAGTTAAATTATATTATAAAAAATTAAATAATACTTATAATTGTTCAGATAACTTTAATATAAAAATATCCACAATTTGTAAACACCGTTAAACTAAAAAAGTCAAATATAAGCACAAATAATTTGTTGCTCTCTAATTTAAGGTATATAATCTCTTTGTACTCAAATAGAATCTCAATTACCAATATAAATTATTTGTGTTTCTTTAATTATTATTTGTCACGTTCGATTTTTGAAAGGTTACCCCCTGAGATTAGATCTAATAATAATACATAAGAGATTAATCATAAAAATTAGTTGATGGATATCATAGTCCAAAATCAAAAAATAAAATAAAAATTCAATGATTCTATGTTCTTTTTATTTTTAAATCTTTATTCTCTTATTGTTAGAATTTACGACAAGGATTCCAACTTTGTTTGGACAAACCTCGTTGGAATTCTTTGAAAACATATTCCTTGTATATAACTTTATCAATTATATTAGCCTATTGTCCAAATTAAAATTTAGTCATTTTTTAGACAAGTAATTAAAAAAAAGTAATTTTTATATCTCCAAAATTTATACTAATTTTAAATTTTGTCTTTAAACTTTTTTGTCGTAAATTTTATTTCAAAAAATTTAAATTACAATCAATTTCGTCTCTAAAGTTTCAAACTTCATCATAACACATAAAATCGTCCAAATTACTAGCATTAAACAATTACATGATATCGTACATGAAATATTATAATGTTAACGCGTTACTCAAAACGACGTCATTTTCTCTTTTTTTTTTTTCAGGGTTTTGCTAACAATTAAGTGCTCTAAGACATTGTTTAAGGATTTATTTTAACCAATGATAATAGCTTAAAAAATTATTCAAATTGACTTTTCATCAAGTTCAAGACAATGTATTCTCTCTCAACCAATGAGAGAGAAAACCTTAATAAGTCCCCTAGGGCACTTGTTAGATAAACATTTTTTTAAGGAAAAAACTAAGGTAAAGTTGCTTAGGTGCTTGCTATAAAGTTCACCAATCATAAACATTATTTATATTCTCTCTCCTATTTGATTGGTTATATAATTTATTGCTTTTCATTTTCTCTCTCTACCATGATTGGTTTTACCACGTGTTTTAATTATATTGGTGAACTTTATAACAAGCACCTAAATAACTTTACCTTAATTTAGTCTTTTTTTAATAAGAAAAAGGGTGCCATTTTAATTGATGAATTGGTGTTAATATGAAGAGATGACTTTGTTATAACTTATAAGTGATGAGTTAGCATTAATATTATATGTTTTATGTCATGAAAGCGTTTGACATTAATAATTTGGACGATATTAGATGTTAGAACAAAATTAACCACAAAAACGAACATTTATATAAAGTTTGAGGATATAAAATGTATTTTTACTTTTTAAAAAATTATTCAAGAATTTTTATTTTTGTTTGGAATATTCAAGACTCTTGAATCAAGAGTCTCAATGTAGAGAAGTTATATCTCCATGGATAGGAATATATGAACCGAACCCAATAACTTTAAATATACATTACAACATAAACTTCATACATACTTTTATACTCTAAAAACAATTTAGATATGATTTTTATATTTTTTATAAATTCATAAATTAATTGATACGTATAATTTATCTCTTTTATGATTTCTTCATTAAAAAAATCACAGTTTTATTTTGATTAAAAAATTTATAATAGGGAGTCACAATAATAAGGACCCACCATGAATAGATTAGAATAAAATTATTATCAATATTGACAAATAACATCACTTTAAATGGATTAGTGACCAAATTGTTATTAATGTTGATAAATAGCTTCACAAGGCTATTTGGTGATGTTATTTGTCAATATTAATAATAATTTGGTCCCTAATCTATTCATAATGGGTCCTTATTATTACTTCATAATAAAGTAAAAATGTGCATTTTAAATGAATTACATAAGAATTGCATGGACAAGAACTAGGGATGATCATGGGTAGGGTACTATAATCCCCAGACCCGGACCCGGACCTGGACTTGAGCGGGTATCAAAATCAATCTCCATCTCCGGACCCTATAGGTAGTGAAATCCCCATACCCGGACCCAGACCCGTAAAAATTTGAAATAAATTATTATTTTATTAATATAAAATTAATTTTTATCAATTTTTTCATCTATAATCACAAAAAAGAAAATAATTAAATCATAAATATAAATATACAATTAAATTACTTTAATATCTATAAGATATTTAACATTTTTCTTAGAATTATATATATTTTCTCAACATAAAAAAGTTTAAAAATAATACATTATATATATAAAAATAAATAATTACTATTGCGGGTAGGGTACGGGTAGGATACCTCTTTATCCGGATTCAGACCCGTTGACTCTGTACCCGGACCCATACCCAGACTCATAGAATAAATTTTTAGGGTACCCATTGACTATGGATATTTTGATCATTCCTAACAGGAATTGCACCAGATCCAATTTTAAAATAGTCATGAAAATATGAAAATGGAAACAAACAATTTTTCTCCGAGATTAAGATTCTTGAAAATAAATAAAAAAATTATTTCGTGTACCAAACTCTCCCTTAAAGTTTTTCTTTTTATTGTGAGAGGATTTATTATATTCAATTTGATAAAAAAAATCAATAAGAATAATTTTATAATCTCTTTCATTTATTAACAAAATTAATTAACCTTGACAAAATCTGTTTCTTTAATTATGATTGAATTTTAATTCTTAAAATAATGAAAAATTGAGTGTCACTCTACGGTTAAGTCAACCCCATTAATAAAACGCGTTATATTATTTTAAAAAAGAAACGCGTTATATACTTATATTCAAGAAATTAGTCAACATGGTCACATGAATATTCTAGTCCAAGGTAAAAAAAAAAAAGACTAAACTTATATTACTTCATACATACTTTTATACTCTAAAACCAATTTAGATATGATTTTTATATTTTTTATAAATTCATAAATTAATTGATACGTATAATTTATCTCTTTTATGGTTTTTTCATTAAAAAAATCACACTTTTATTTTGATTAAAAAAATTATAATAAACATAAGAAATTGTATATATGTGTGTGTGTGTCATATTTTATAAAAATTTTCATGCAATGCATTAAATAAGGATTTCTATAATCCACTTTTTTTTTGGGTTCTTTGCAATAATTATCTATCTATATATATGGCTTTGGACCCTTATAGTCGTTGGTGTCACAAAATAGATATTTCTATAATTAAAAAATTATATAGTGGAAGGTAGTGGGAGAGAGAAAACATAAATGATGAGTAGTTATTAGAAAAGTGGGCAAGTAAATAATTTCTCATCGTTTAATTTATTATTTAAATTTAAATTTTAAAAACTATTAAATATCTAATTTGTTATTGCTTTAAAAAAATAATTATTATATTTTAAAAATTATGAATAAATTACATGCACGTAACGTAAGTGCATGTGATACTTTTAGTATATATATATATATATATATATATATATATATATATATATATATATATATAGTGAGGATAGTATGTAGTGATACATTATCTTTTTATGAAGAAAATAATGACAAATATTAATTTGAACATTAGTGGGAAGTTGCCATGATGTGTAAGTGTGCTTTGTGGTATAGATAGACACGTATAGATAAATAGTCATAGACCTAGGTGAAGTGAAAGCTATATATATAAATACCAGCATTAATTATACCAAATTCTTAAGATTGGTGGAAATTATTAAGAGGGAAGGTTTTGTTTTTCCAATATCATAATAAATTATTAATAATAATAATTTATTTGTTTTGTTGACATACATCACATCACATGGACTCAAAATCCACTTTCAAATTCAATTACGCGTTTATTTTAATATCTATCTTGCTCTCTCCTATATTAAACCATATTCATCCGAGTTTGTTTTATTTTAGTGTTATTTAACAAATGCTAAATCTCATCTTTAGGAGGTGTTTGATACAATAATTAAAAAATAATAATCTCAAAATTATAAGTTTTGACATCTTATAATTTACATTTGATACACAGGATGAAAAAATAAGTCCGAAAATTTTAAAATTTTGAAAATCTACTAATCTCATGTTTTGTCACATTTTTAATTCCACTTAAAAATATGGTATTGTTTTTTTTTGGACAAAAGAATACTCATGAGATGAGATTATTTTTAGCTAAAAATGAAAATATTGTAAATTAGTGGAAATTGGATCAGGTGCAATTCATTTTCTTACAATTTCTATTCTTATAATTCCTATGCAATTTTTTCAAAAATACAGATTTTTGCTTCATTTGTGAATTAATAATAGGGACTCACACTAATAAGGATCCACCATAAATGTATTAGGGACCAAATTATTATCAATATTGACAAATAGTTTCACAAGGCTATTTGGTGATGTTATTTGTCAATATTGATAATAATTTGGTCTCTAATCTATTCATAGTGGGTCCTTATTATTACTTCATAAATAAAGCAAAAGTGTGACATTTCGAAAGAATTGCATAAGAATTACACGAAGAGAAATTGCACCAGATCTAATTTCAAAATAGTCATGAAAATGTAAAAGTGGAAACAAATAAATTTTCTCCGAAATTAAGATTCTTGAAAAAAATTTTATTTCATGTACCAAACACTCCCTTCAAGTTTTTTTTTTATTGTGAGAGGATTTATTATATTCAACTTGATAAAAAAAATCAATACGAATAATTTTATAATCTCTTTCATTTATTAAAATAAATTAATTAACATCTTTGACGAAATCTTATTCTTTAATGATTCATTCATTCTTGAAAGAATGAAAAATTGACTGTCATTCTGCGGTTTAGTTAACCCCATTAATAAAACGCGTTATATTGTTTAAAAAAAACGCGTTATATTCAAGAAATTAGTCAGTATGGTCACATGAATATTCTAGTCCAAGGTAAAAAAATAGATGACTAAACTTATATAATATATATTTATACATTTGTTAAGAAATTATCTAATTCAAATAAAAAAAAACATGACAAAAAGTCTTTGCAAACCAATTAACGAAAATTATATTTTACATGACTAATCATTTAAAAAATAAGAATAAAGTTAATAATTAAATCTTATAACAAATATATAAAAAAATTTACCTAGATTTGTTTCTTGAAATTAAACCTTACTCATAGATCATAATAATTAATAATCATACCATAAACTAATGTGGTTAAAATTGATACCCTGCATCTGAATAGGAAAAACCACAGGGAAACAAAAAGGCAGTGTTAATTAATTAATTAATTTGGCCATAAAAAATTACGTTAATTAAGGAAAATACTCAAGAAAAAAACAAAAATTTAGAAAATCTAGAAAATGATCAGTAGTAGTAGATCACAACCATGCAAGCCTAATAACGTTCTTCAGTTGACTCACTGAAACAAAGCAATAAATAAGTTTCTAATATATTATTAATATATATTTCCCCCAAAAGAAAAATAATAAAATAAAATCCAAAAAATTAAATAAGCAGACAATTATAATTAATTATTTAATTAATTAATCAATCCTCTTCCTTTTCTTTTCCTTTCTTGCCTTCCTCTCTTCCTTCTTCTTCTTCTTCTTCTTCTTCAGGCTACCCCTCTCTCTCTCCTTCTCTCTTCACTTTTTGTCTATAAAACTTCTTCCATTTCTCAGCTAAATTCACACTCCCCGGAGTTCATACTTTGATCTTGCCGGAGCTGAATCTCCGGCGGTGAGACGCGGAGGAAAAAGGCGGGTCCTTTTTCTCTATCGATCCGACTCGAGAACCGGTTGATCCGATCTGGCTCCGGCCACCATTTCCGCAAGCGGAGCCACTTTCTTGAGCGAGAAAGTGCGGAGTTAGAGGAGCGGAAATGTACAAGAACCAGCTTCAGGAGCTGGCCCAGCGGAGCTGCTTCAACCTCCCGTCCTACTCGTGCATTCGGGAAGGTCCCGATCACGCGCCGAGGTTCAAGGCCACCGTTAACTTCAACGGCGAGATCTTCGAGAGCCCTCACTACTGCTCCACTCTCCGTCAAGCCGAGCACTCCGCCGCCGAGGTCGCTCTCAATTCGCTCTCCAACCGTGGCCCCTCACACTCCCTCGCTGCTAGGATTTTGGTGAGTCCCTAACTTTTTACTCGCCATTTCTCGATATCAATGTCGGCTTTACTTTCTCTCGCTAGGGTTTTGCTACCTTCACTCTCATGTGCTTCAATCCTTTTCTTTTTTTTTTTTGTCTCTCCTTCGCTCAGTGTGTCGTTTATTAACTTGATAAGCGAAGAATTAGGGGAGAAGCTAAATACTCTTACCCAACATTCGCGTGGTGCCATGTGTTTCCGATGTACTCGGTGCTCTTTTAAGCGTGTTATTATAGTTAATTTGTACAAAGAGTATTTAGCTTCGGCGGCTACTTTCGGCGGTAATTTCACGGCTAGGTCTCCGACGGCGTGAAATGACTGAAATGCCCTTTGGTCTTCTCTCCCACGAGGCCCTGTTATACCTACTGGGTTTCATTTCTTCGATTTCATTGCTAGGTTATTAGTGAGTGCACTGACCAGAATATAATCTTTCCATGAAGAATGTTGATCTTACTTGTTAGAGTTTGAGATTTTGGTTAGAATGTTGTATTGATAGCTCCATGATAACATACACAATTGGTGGCCTGTGTTAATGTGCAATGCTGTTTTGCTTTCCCCAAAGTCTTAGTTTGATGTCCATCTATTGATATGAAAAAGTGAAGTCTATATGGTCCCACTTATTTTAGTGACAAAAGCCATATAGCTTCTTTCCTTTAGATTGTTTTTAAGATTTTCTGCTTGGATATCTGAATTGAGTATTTCCTTGAAGAAGGAATGTCGCCCAGAACACAATCTGGTTTTCTCAAGTCAGCAATCATTTCAAATGTATTTTAATCTTAATATTGATTGTTTCCCATTTTGTGTAAAGCCAATTGTATTAATCCTTCAAGGGTGATGTCATGATGATGCATGTTGCAATCAACAAATAAAGTGTAGATGATTACTGCATAGAGTCAGGGATTATTGAACTGCTGCTCATAACTATTGCAAACATCTTGTTTTTTGTTTGGTTTGAAATTATTGCACAAGCTTTGTGAGCAGGTCTAAAACCATGATCTTACTAATCATTGCTGTTTCTAAATGAAAAGATGATTTTGTTTCTTAACAGGGATTGACCTTTCCATTCCCTTGTTATATAACTTTTAAAGCTTTTGATTTTTGCTTTGCCTTCTAAAGGCAGAGTGGGTGAGAAAGCCAGCCTGTGGCGCAGTATGTTATGTTTTCTCCCATTCTTGCTCTTCCAATCATATGCTTTATTTTATGCCTATTCTTGGAGCATATATATATTCAAAATATTTTCTTACGATTGACAATCTTCGTTATTTATCCACAACGCACAGCCCATCCTCATTGGTATTTTACTGTCATTATACTTGTGTGCAATTTTTCAGGATGAGACAGGAGTCTACAAGAATCTCTTACAGGAAATTGCACAAAGGGTAGGGGCTCCCTTGCCTCAATACACAACATATAGGTCAGGCTTAGGACATTTACCTGTTTTTACTGGGATAGTAGAATTGGCTGGAATCACGTTTACTGGTGAACCTGCCAAGAATAAGAAACAAGCAGAGAAAAATGCAGCAATGGCAGCTTGGTCATCTTTAAAGCAGTGTAAGTGTCTGCCTAACCTTTGTATTTTTAAATAATTTCTATCATGGAAATATTCAGAAGTCTATCTAAATTTGCCATATGAATATGGAGTCGAACAACAACCTCAAAATTGAACCATAATAAGTAGTTTCCAACCACAGCCACAGGTATGTTGCCTTAATTCTGGCCATTTTCTTGAAGATGTGCAATTGAACCAAGCTGGAAAATTTATTTCAAGGAATTTTGGTGGTGAATTAACCATATATGTTAAGAAACTAGAAAAATACTTTGGTGCATGTGTTGCACAAGGTCATTTGTACATTAGTCAATTGCATTCATCTATTTTATTTTATTTATCATATGGGTCCCTTAGTCTGGAAAGTAAAATATTAAATAAACGTGATTGGTCAATGTACAAATGACATGGCGCAACCTATGCACCTAACAATCTGAATCAGTGTTTTTACTTTTCATCTCTCACCTAAATGATTAAATATGTACTGAAATATTATTTGTTCTTGCCAGTGGCTAAAGAAACTGCGAGCTCTTCATCTGAACCGGAGAATAATGATGAACTAGAACAGATCACAATAGCACGGGCCTTACTGAACTATCGTCTGAAGGAAAAGATTGCTATGTCAAATCCTAATTCTCCGATTCCTTTTCCAAGGAAGTTTCATTTTCAAAAAGCCAGGCCAACCAATGTGCAACCTCCTCCTGCTACTACATCAAAGATTCTTCCTTTAATTTGCCAAAAGACAGCACCTCGAGGCAGGTACTTTTTTACAACAGCAAATGAAACTCCTCAAAGCAGGCCTCCACTTGCAGCCGCAGCAAATGACAATACCGTGGCACCATCACAATCTTCGACACCAGAGAACCGTGGGACCCGTCCATTGAAGTTCCCCGCAGCAGGTGCAGCACCTTATGTCCCCATTCGGCAAATGAGATCACCTTGTCGGGGCATTGCACCTCCAGTGACTATAAGGACTGCAGTACCTGTATTCTCTGCACCACCACTTCCGCCACCACCTGTAATGCACTGTCAAGAGATACGCCACCCTGCTGTACGAGTTGCCCCTCCTGTCACTGTTAGGCAGGCCATTCCAGTTTATGCTGCTCCACCAGTTCGAAAAGATGAACTCGGTCCCCTCCAAAAGAAAGATCCACCAACTGTTACTGCCCCTGCCCAGCAAGATAAACTGCCAGTTAAGCTTCCAGAGACAGACACAAAGTCAGAGGCTGAGAACACCCCACCAGAATCTCAGACAGTTCAGAACCTGGAGCAGTTGAAAATCTGAAGTTCATTGCAGTAAGGTCTGCTGCATGCATGCATACATGGGAATTTTGTCATGGTTTTGTGCTGGTCTAGACTAGAGCTTGCTTTCCATCTTTTTTTCTCTTCTTATAGGAGTGATGTTATACCAAGCCTCCCTTATTCCCTTGCCCCATTTTGTCCTGTTCAAATACAACTACAGCTGGCGCAGGTTAAATTAGCATATCATTAGTCCAATCTCTGAAATTGAAGAGCGGTTTGGTATATAATTTACTCATGTTTTAGCTTTTAGGTTTTATGGATGTCAGTCATATCATATCTTGTTATATTATGTGAGCAAGCTCGATTTTTGCTTGCTTTTTCCTCCATTCTTGTCTTCTTGCTGCCTTATTCATATCCCCGCCCTATATATATATATATGCTAGGCTCTCTCACTCTTGCAAGTTCCTTATGGTATAATTCGTGTGATAATTGTGCCACCCTTCTAGCTCCGAACTAAGTAGCTAGATGTGTAGAATCAAATTGAATTCTCCTAAAGAATATGACATAGATGGTAAGGAATTTTAAAACCATTAATTTTTAAAATAAGAATTGAAAGTCATTTACTTGGATAGTCATTTTTAGTGGTCTCGAAAAATTAATCATTGATATTCTGACTATGACATGTTATTTTTTCCAAGGTAAAATAGAGGACATAGATTTGAATAAAGTACCATGCTGCTGAATCCATAAAATGGGCCTTTCTGGTACCAAACGACTACTTCTTAGATCGGTTTCTACCTCTTTGGTCCTCATTTTTGTCACATTAGTTCAAAATTTCAAATGTGATGTCACATTTAACAAGGATGAAACAAACACACTCTTGTACTTGTTAAGTCATTTCAATCCGGTCCTTTGGTTTATAAAACATTCCTGTACAAACGAGGGCTCCCTAGAAAGTCCAACGGTAAGAAATACCAATCCAAGATTCTTGACAAGAAGGGTAAATAAAAAATAAAAAGAAAAATTAGCTTTCATTATCAAACAAGGTCACTCTCATTGAATACAAATTTTCAATTTTCTATCGGATATAAATTCCATTATCTTCAACTTCTGAGCTTTTCCTTAATATGAGAGACTTGTATAAGAAGTGACAAAAACAAAAGGGCTCAGAACCCGTGATGGGATACTGTCAGACATACCGCAATTCATTCATTGCTGTGGATTCTTGTTTTGTCTCTTCACTTCTTCTGTCTTTCAAGATTCGAATTTGGATCAAGTAAAGTTTTTTTACTTAAATTTTGTAATTTAGACCATTTATTGATTACAATATAATTTATCTTAATTAATTAACATTTTAAATTAATTATACCAAATAACTTTACATAAACTTCACTAAAACCTCGCGTTAACTAAAATTAATCAACCTTATTCATGTACAAGTTTCTTTGGCTTGCTTTGATAGTAAACAGGGTTTTTTTTTAAAAAAAATTGTGTCTTATTCTATCCTCTCATTGAGATCTTAGTTGGTGGAAACCTCGTATTATTATAAACTAAAATCTAGGAAGGATTAGACATATACAACACTTATCCATGCAAATAGATTGTTTGCTTCACATATGAACCTATAACTTTCATATCATATTATATCAAAAAATTAAAATCAAAAATTGATTTTTATCGATAAAAATAAATGCTCACGCAATTCAACAAAAAAATCTATATTCACATGGTATAGTATGGTATGGTAGAATTGGAATTGTGGTCGGATTCCATCAAATGCCTTGTTTGGTATGGCCATGGAATTGGCTTGATGAATTCCATTGGATAAAATTTTATTCTCATTGAATGAAAAGGCAATTCCAGCCTATAGAATTCAAGTGCATTCTACATAACTTAATTTTTATGACAAAATTGTCTTTCCCGAAACTATTAGCATTGCTATTGCTGTCGCCGCCACCACTTTAAACATTAATCTCACTTTTTAAATTATTGTGTATCAAATTTAAAATTTTTTCATGATACATTTTGTTTCTTTGCATACTAAACTTAAATTTTATTTGATTCCATTTCTTCTTCTTCTTCTTTCCATTTCATCAAAATTTATTTCTGCATAGTACCTATAATATATATGAAGGAAAAATTGGTGTTTTTGTTCACATTTTATGAAGGCATCTCAGAGCCACAAGTGGGATAGTTTGAATATGAAGGGGTGTCCTTGTTAGTTTAATCGGATAAAAGAATTAGATATGACAATTTTTTCTTTCAAATATCACAATCAAGACATTGAGTCATTTATTTCTCGTCGCCGTGACAAGTTACTGTGCATATTAGACTCGCAGATATCAAATGCGAGTGAATAAAGAAGACTCGCAGTTATTACCTGCGATCCCAGTTGGACTCGCAGATATCAAATGTGAGTTAAATATGTACAGTAACTTGTCACGACGGCGAGAAATAAATGACTTAATGTCCTAATGTGCAGATTTACAGATCTAAATGTCACCCTCTGGTAAAAACTTATTTTAATCTTTGGTTGAGAGGCTTTTTGGTAGTATGATGTTACTCCACAATATTATAAAATTGATTATCACTGTCCCAATACAGAAAAGCAACAAGTAATCAAATATTAAAAATGGAAAAAAGATAAAAGGATAAGACAACTTATACGGTTGCTGCACTCACTGCAATTTTACTCTTTTATTTTATTTCTTCCCAACCAAACACCTAAATGCTCCTGCTAACTATAAACCATCCACTATTGGTTAAGGTTGAGGGTTGAAATTTTATTAAGTAGGATTTTATTGATAGGTGATATATAATTTTTTTTATAAATCTTCAAAGAGACTGGGAGGTTTTTGGTTTTTTTTTATGAAAAAAACTATTAACCATCCCACTGTTAACGAGAAATTAATTCAAGTGGTAAGCGATTTGATATTACTTAAACAAAGTCTTTAGTTTGAGAGCTTGTGAATACAGTTATCCTTAGTAGGAGACTCTCCCACCACAACCAGGTATGTAACACAGATAAAGTCTGAATTAATCAAGATAGTACTTCAAAGACTAAGCGGGTAACAAAAGAAATTGAAAGGTTCAAATCTTATGATCCACCGATGTGAGAATTTTATTAGAAGATAATAAATAAATTTCTCCTTAAATTCCAAAAAAAAAAATAGAAGATCTCTCCTGAACTTAATAGAATACTGGAATAATGGTATTTGTTTCCACTTAAATTTTTTTCCTTAAAAAAAACTAGTAACTATTCCTCATCTCTCCTAGTGAAGTGACTAATGGGTCCCGTCTAACTTTCACCTTAGTTCAATAATACACTTGTTTTTAACATATTAGAATTAGAGGTTCCATCTTCATGAAAAAGAAAAAAAATTAGAGGTTCCATCAGTATTTACTCAGTGCGGTATCCGGTTAGCGTTTAGTGGAAAGTAGAAGTGGAAGATTTATATGTATTTGGTTAAAATTGTTTGGTATGATAGAAATGAGATAGGGAGGTGAAAGTTAATGTTGAGAATTTCACTCAACAGTTAACAGTGTAAAAGACTATTTTACCCTCTAAGATTATGTCCTCACATAGGAAGGGAATGACAAAATAGTATTTTCATGTCTATTTCCTTCCCTCAACCTCACATTACCTCTAAATTTAGGACGAAGCAACATTCTCTCAACCTTCCCTCTCACCTTCCATCTTCATACCAAACATATAACACATTCACTTTCCCCCTCTCACCTTCTATGCTTGTATCAATTTTAACATTTCCTTTAAATAAAATGACATTTTAGTCCCTCAATCAAGATGTAACTACAAAATTTATTGAAAAATGTATCTATGTTTAATATTATCATACTTATAGGATTTTCTGTAATTGATCTCTAAAATAATATATTATATTATATAAAATAAATTATGAGGTGTGAATAAAAGAGAGGGGGGGAGGAGAGAAAAATAAGATAGTGGAAAGTCACAATAAATTTTTAAAAAAAAAACTTAAAAGTTAAATAATTTTTAATTATTTAATTTTATCATTTTAAAACATATTATTTTTTATATCATATTTTATAAATTAAATAGAAAAAATTGCATATGAAATGTCTAGTATTTTCTTATTCTTAAAAAATATTAGTGATTCAAGTATGTATATTTACTTAATTTATATTTTTTTATTGATAAGGTACTGACAAATAATGAATGACCAAATTTGAAAGTAATTAGTTAAAGCATGTATATTAAAAGGTAGATTTTCTCAACTTTTAATTCAAGTTAGTAAAAGAAAATTTTCCTTTTTTTGTTTTTTTTTTGTTCTTCAAAATGCCTATTTTTGATTGGGCAACATCCTTAACCACCAAGACCCTGCAGTGGCATCTTTATCCATTTATGGCTCAAAAGCTTTTTGAGGTGAAAAGAACAAAGCATGGCCATGGGAAGCAAGGTTTAGTCATTGAATCTATCTCAATATTTATATTAAAAAATTATTTTAAATTTAAAATGACATAAATCTTTATAAAGATATAATAATTAAACAATATTGAGTCAAATAGAAATGATGTAAGAAAGAGGAAAGGAGGAGGGTGCTATAACACAAATCTTTATAAGGGTATGTTTGGTATGAATACCAAATAGTACATTATATATATTCTCACGATTTTTTTAAAAAATTTACATAATATTTTATACATATCAAACACACTTTAGATCATACTTTTTTTCTCTCATAATTTTTCTCTCTATCTCTCTCCTTACTTTTTTCTACAGTACTTTTCTTTATTCTACAATACTTTACTCTACAGTACTTTACATATGTGCATTTATACCAAGTGTGCCCTAAGTGTGCACAAGAAGCAAAGTGATTATTTATTTATTTTGAAAATTTTAAAATAATATGTCATCCAAAAATACTATAAGAAATTAATAAATTTATCGACCAATATTATTATATTGATAAATATTTTGAAGTGTTTTTTTAAAAATATATTAAAAAAAACTTATATTTAAGAAGACATGTACAAAATATTAAAATATAATCTACTACATATGATGTAGTCATTGTGATTTTTTCTTTTTTTGTCAAGGTCATTGTAATTCAATAACGAAAATAAAATTTTCTATTAATCAGTAAAAAATAATAATAATTGTCCCACTAACCTAAATTGCATGTGAATGGTTTGAATTGATTTATTGAATTTCAATAAATTCAAACCAATCCAAATCATTATTAACAGCCCTATTAAAATAAAAATACATTGTTAAAAGGATTTTAATTTATTTTTATTTCAAATCAAAATTTTATTTTTGACAATAAAAAAATTATTTTTATTACTATTAAAAAAGAACTAATATTTTTTTTAAAAAAATGAAACCAAATAGCTTATTTAACAAAAAAAGAAACACTATTAAAAACTCTCTTTTTTTTCTCCAAACAGAAAGTGTGTGAAAGTGGGTCACTAGGGTGGGGCCAAGTCTCCACTTCAACGACACTAACCCGTCAAAGCAAGGCCACGTCAGCATTCTATTGATTTACGCAACAACATTTTTTTTAATTGGAGTCGGCCCAGACATGCAGGGCCCACATGATTGGACCTCAAATGGGGCCCAATAAGGCTCTTTTGAGGACCAAGCACACTGCACCACTGCCATTATATTCCTTTCGGGGTTTTTAGAAAAATAATCCTTTATATTTTTTATGAAGTTATAAGAAAGATAAAAAAAATTAAAAGAGAGATGAATTAAGAAAGAGAAAATTTTCTTTCTCTTTATTTCTCGAGTAGATATTCAGTGGTACGGTAGTATTAAATTTTAGTACATTCCTCCAATCAGTTAGTCCTTAAACCATTCAAGGTGGGTCCTAATTAATGTGAGTTTTTATTAATATTAGCAAATAGCACTATATGATTGGAGGGATGCACTGAAGTTCAGTAATACGGTACCATTGTACTTTTATCCCTATTTCTCTCATAACTCCACCAAAAAATATCGATAATTAATGTAGAGAATCCATTTGCATTCCTTTCCTATTAAAAAAAATAAGGACTCCAATAGATTAAAATAACTTTATGTAAAGTATCCTTTAATTGAAAATTTAAATCATTGATTAATTAAAACATAATTTTATTATAGTTAATTCACAATTTAATTAAAATACACTTCACATAAAATATAATTTACCTTATCTAAATTGCAAAAGCAATGCTTTAAAGGAAAAAGCAGATGGTAACCTTCCACCCATTAAGAAGAAGAAGAAGAATGGGAGCTTCCATTATATCATAAAGAAAACATAAAAAAAGATTATTAAAAAAAAAACATCAAAGGTAGGAGGGAGACAAAGTGGAAGAATGTTTATCTCCATCATTGTAAAGTTTATCAAACAAATTATTCTCATTTTGACTTTCCTATATCTCTTATTACACTATTCAAAAAAAAAAATTAATTACATTTCAAAACATGACTAGTGTTCATGTTAAACCCAATTTAATACAACTTGACCTCTTAAAAGTTAAGACTCTCCATAATTTTGAAAAGTTGTATAATTAGTAAACTATATGTTCACGTCAATTTAGATTTGTTTTACCTAATTGACCATAGAAACAAATTATTTATACTCAAACTAAATAACTCACTATATATATATATATATATAGGGTAAAGTACCCTTGCCGCCCTCAAACTTTGCTGCAATGTTCATTCCTGCCCCCATACTTTTTTTTGGTTCATGCCTACCCCAAACTTTCAATTTTGTTCATGCCTGCCCTTTTTGCTAACACCGTTAACTTGCTTGACGGAATTTGCTGACGTGGACTATGAATGTGTATCTCTTTTGTCACCTCATTTTACATTCATATTTAACTTTTTTTACTTTTATTTTTAAAAAATTAACCTTATCCAAATTAAAAAAAAATCAAACTTTTATCCTAAAATATTTTTTTATTTAGATCTAGGTTAATTTTTTTAATAAAAGTAAAAAATTAAAGGTGAGGTGGACAATGACGTGGCAAAAAAAATACACATTCATCATCCACGTCAGCAAATTCCGTTAAGCAAGTTAACGGTGTTAGCAAAAAGGGCATGTATAAACAAAACTGAAAGTTTGGGGGTAGACATGAACAAAACTGAAAGTTTGGGAGTAGGCATGAACCAAAAAAAAGTTTGGGGGTAGGAATGAACATTGCAATAAAGTTTGGGGGCAGCAAGGGTACTTTACCCTATATATATATATATATATATGTGTGTGTGACTAAGCATTAGGTTAAATAGATTACTTTCTTGTAACGTGACAAACTCGAGTTTGAATTTCAATTGAAAAAAGTGTTAATATTTAGTACTCGATAATACATTGAACAATAGTATCTTCAATAGAATGATATATATGGAAAACTTAAAAAAAATCAAGACTTTACACAATGGAAATAGGATGTCCATTTTACCACTTGCTTTCTAATTTTAGGTTACACATCCTGAATTAAAAAAGTATTTACCCCAAATTTATTAGTCTAAGAATTACTAATTAATTCACATTGGCACTTTTCAAATCATTAGTTGTAATATTTGGGTTATGTTTGGTATGGATTCCAAATCATAAAATCTATTTATTCTTACTTTTTTAAAAAAAAATGTTACATTACATTTTTTACATATATAACACACATTTTATTGTACTTTTTCTCATATTTTTTCTTTCTATCTCTCTCCTCACTTTTTTCTACGGTTTTTTCTTTACTCTAGAGTACTTTACATCCATTATCGTCCGTACATTTATACCAAACGTAGCCTTAAATATGTTATGTTCCAAATTATTAATGTTTAAAAGTTTATCAAATATTAACTAATTTGATTTGAACTAATTTGAAATCTCATAATAAAGATATAACTATTCATAGAACTAATCCAATAAAAGTATTTTCATATATAAACCTCAAATTTAAAATTTTACTAGAGGGAATAGAACATTCACTATTTCAATTAACCTTCTATTAGACATTAGTGCAATATTTGAAACTGAGTAAATGTAGTAGAATGAAGAAATATTGATTTATGAGAACAAGTTGGGAGTATTATTCTATACTCTAAGGATGTGTTCACTTATTAGAATCTTATGATGAAAATAACAAGGGAAATGAAAAAATAAGTGGGTTTCACCAATTTTTTTTTCTATCAACTTTAAAAAGAAAAAAGAAAAAGAAAATATAAAATATCTATTATATCTATTTGATTTGACATGATTTGACACAATTATAATTTTTTTTCTTTTTTTTTTATTTTAATATATGGGGTAAAATGGTCATTTTAATATATTTCTGTTCTATTTCCATTACCAAACTTTTACTACTAAACACATCAAATGCATTCCGTTTCTGTTTCTGTTTCCGTTTATATTTCTATTTCTATTTCTGCCTAATGAACGTGCCCTAAAGACTATACATGTATGCAATTTTGTGTATTTTTATTATTAAATTTTTCAATTAAAATAAAACATGTAAATTTTTTTAAAAAAATTATAAAAAATATGAGTTATATAAAGTATACATTATACACATGTGATCAATTTCTAATTAAATAATCATACAAAAATATATAAAGATTGCATATAATTAAGCTTTTTCTTTGTTCCAATACTTGCTAGAGTGTGTGTAATGCACATCATGAAGCACAAAAAATATGTGTCTCTATAGACAATGAAAATATATATATATATATATATATATATATATATATATATATATATATATATATATATATATATATATATGGTTAATGCTTAGTTTCACTTTCATAGAGGGAAGTGATGATCATTGTGTGAACTGATTGCACCCAAACAATGCCGACAACTCCATGGAAGCATGAAAGCCTTTTGCTTTTGGCCAATGTTGCAAGTCAAATTTCTTCACCTTTTGCCTTTTCCTCACTACTATTTTCCACATGTGTTTTCCCCATTTGCAAGCTCAAAAATTAACCCATTATCCCGTGCATATGCATATATGATAATACGACATTCATATTGAGGAGGTTGATTTTAAAAAATAACTTTATAAGACTTTGAACTCTCTAATTCAAATCGTTAGCTTTTGAGATGGGTTGTCTTTAGAATTTATACTTAAATCAATATCACATTGCATAATCTTAATATTTTCTTTTTTTTTTAATTTTGTTATATTATCTAGAATATCCATTAGTGCGAGCTTAATATTTAATCTTTTAATATTTATTTTAAAATAGTTTGAGGTATTTTGAAACTGTTTGAATGCAATTTTTTAGAATAGGAAAAAAAAAATCTATTTGAATTACTTTTTGACAATTAAAAGAATTGTTTTGAAAAAAATAAAAGGGTAAAGTACCCTTGCCGCCCTCAAACTTTACTGCAATGTTCATTCCTGCCCCCAAACTTTTTTTTGGTTCATGCCTACCCCCAAACTTTCAAT